>JARHVA010003352.1:42500-1302500 GCA_037957365.1 Torreya grandis | reverse complement strand
TTGAAAGATAGTTGGTTCATATTTTGGGTCACATTATATGATGCAAAGGATTAAAATAATTTAGATGGAATATATTATTATTATTCATGTTTTACCAAATTGAGATTCATATGGGACAAAAAAGAAATTTAGGTTATAGGACATACTATTAGTCAAATTGGGAAAGATTGACATATTCAAACATATGTAGGAATATTTGAGGAATTCTATAGTACTATGCTAAATAGATAACAGATTAAGATCACAATAAACAAATTTATCAAGTTACATAGGCCAAATTGAGCAGGTTATCATATTTATCAAATTAGGCATAGTGACATATTTATTAATGGAATTCTATATCATATTAAGGTACAAATAAATCATATTTTAAGGTATGGATGTCTTTCATGCATGAACTTTCCTATTTTATATGATGGAAACCATGGTACTACATAATCATTTTAAATCTAAAATATGTCTATAATAGTTAATTTAAAGTTTTCAATATTTACATACAATCCTAGTATGAGGTTCCAACTTGTTATATGAACTTGGTATAGGTTACACTAAAATATTTATGATGACATTTTATATTTCCTTAGGGAAAAATCACCCCATATCATTCTCCAAATAAGTTCAAACGACATCTTGGTTTGCATACTCACATGTGTATTCATTATTGCTTTTTAAATTTCAAAAGTTACAATGATCTAAATGTGTTCAAACTTACTATCTTGAGCGGACATTGATTTCCACATGGTTCATTTTATGTTTTACATAGATCAAGCTTGATATTTAAGGCATAGTTGAAAACTCAAAATTTGGTTATACTCAGTTATCAAATGTCTTACTTCTTCCTTTTAATCTAGAATTTTCAATACTAGACTAAAGGGGTGCATTTATAGACACATAAATTTGGTATTAGATACTTGAAAATATCACTTTTGACCTATCGTTGACATACTCAAATCATGTGTACACATTTGACTCATTTTCACATTATATCCTAACCATTCACCTATCTATGGATTTAGTTTTGGGTCATTTCATTCAAGTGATTTTGTTTAGTTTTTTAGTTACTTTATATTGTATATGAGGCATGCATCTCTTTATGAGACACCCCCTTTCATTTTTTACATAGCATTAAATTATAAATTAATCAATTTATAACATTAATTAATTAGTGGGTTAATTTAATATGTTAGTAATTATAAAAGCTAGTTGGTTTTGGGTGGTTAAATCTCATGAGGTAATGGGTTTTATAAATTTCTACTAGAAAGTTAATATATACATCACTAACCTGATTAAAAAAAATTATATGACAAACTTACCATTTCCATGTTATTTTATTATTAATAGTGTTGACATGTCATTTGGCATGGCTCAACAATGTTAGGATATTAAGGTGGTGAAACCCATCTAGCCTCTCTTTAAAGAAGCCCTATGATGTGGGTCTCCCCAAGGTATATATTTATTAGGTCACGACACATTGATCTTCACTTAGTTATGCATTATAAATGATTCCAATTCAAGGGGCCTACTAGTGTGAAAATTACACCTTAATTTTAATAGTTTTCTGATTCTTAAACAAACTAGATGGTAATTATAGCTTTGGTTATAGTTCAAATGGGTTTCAATTAAAAGCTACAAATGAGAAAGCACATGAATGCAATTTTCCAAGTGTAAAATTAGGGTTTGAGGTAAAAATAGTTAAAATACTAATTTTAGGTGTTCATTCCCTTGTATTAATACATTCAATAATGTGGTAACAAGATAGGAATGAAATAGAATAATCAATCAAGATAAAAATGTATAAACAGAATGTTATCAAATAAAACCCTAGTTTAATAGATTTGATAAAAAATGTAAAAAATAAGTGTGGAAAGAGATAAATATTGAAATAATGCAGATGAATCCAAATTTATTTATTTTTTAAACTCATAAATCAGTCTCTCACCTAACCAGCATGTGCAAAATAATAAATGAAGATGATGCATATGCCAAACGAAATTAGATAATGTAAAAAGAGCCCAAAACCACCATTTGAATGTGCATATTGAAAATAATAATTCCAATTCATTCTATTAGTCAAGATTTTCTTGTTGATAATCACATTACAAATTTACCATGATCAATCCATCAAAAATTCACTAGCATAACAACAGGGTTACAATTAGAGGGATATAATAAACTCAAAAAAAGTAATTGGCTCCAAGTGTTTTGGAGAAACAAAAATCCATCCCTTATAATGAGAAGGGTTGGGTAATTATAGATCTTTTAATTCTTTTTTCACTTCATTTATAAATAAAATCCATCCTTTACTTTTCATATCCCACCACTTTTCCTTTTTTCTCAATTTTAGCTTGCAAAAAATCAAAAATAAGTTACTTTTTAAAATTAAAAGATTCACAAGGAACTTATAAACTCTCATTATATGAAATTAATTTCAATAATCTAAATTCATAGATACATCCATGTTGGATTCAATTTTCCAAAAATTTTGATGGTTAAAAAATAGGTTAACGGGAGTCAAGTTATGATCAAAAAAATTTAGGTGTAAAAAGGAACCTAGTAGACCTATTCAGGTTCAAGAAAGCACAAAACTTAGTTATTAGTAGATTTTGACTAGAGTCAAATTGAATGAAATTAGTGGGACCAAAACATCCATGGTAGAAAGATATTTCTAGTGGTGTAAGTGATTTCCAAAATGGGACCATAGGGTGAAAGTTATACCTTCTAGAGTGATAGGCAATCTAAGCAACTTGACAGGGAAAATTAGACCCCAGGACTATAATTTGTCATTGACACACTTTTTCAACCTGATGAGTAATTCTAAAAAATCCTAATTCTAATCAAGTTTATAAATACTAAATATAATTAGAGTGATCCCTTAGGTACATGAATAGACCTAATTGGACCTATTTCTATGATTTAAATTTTGTGTATTTATGAGAAACTAAATTTCAAATGTTAGAGGGGGTCCAAGACCTAATCAGGGTCCAGACCCTCAAATAGAATTGTGTACTTATATCTTATCATTTTCATGTTCTAATTATGGTTTAATCCTACATAACATTGTGTTCCTACTCTCATCCAATCCTTAACCTAGTCAAGTAAAAATCTCCAACTACAACTATGTTTTGCCTTGGCCATCTTACCTAGACCTAATCATGGATTACATCCTTAATTACAACAAGACATATTATAGACACCTACCTAAACCTAATCAGGATTTTAAGGCTTGATTAAAATTATAGACTCCCTAATGACCAACCTATACCTGTGTGGGGTTTTTACCCAAGCTAATAAATGAAATAGTGCCCAATATCCATGATAACCTAGTCAGGGTTCAAACCCCAATTATCAAAGTGAGACGTGGGATGGGTAGGCCTCGACCTAGTCATGAAAATTTACCTAATTAGGTCTATAACCCACCAACCTAAAATTCCACATACCTAATTAATAAATAAACTCTAGATATAACAAGATGATTCTTCCAAAGACATGAAAGACCTAATCAAAAATTTATTCTAACTATCAAAGATAAATAACATTGATACTATCATAGACCTAATCATGGTTTTGATGCCTGATTACTAAAGAAATGAAGTGATAAAAAGTACCTAAATGTAATTGGGGTTTATATCCCTGATTAGTTCTAAGAGACTTAAATTTTTTCATCCAAGACCTAATCAAACTATAGAACAATATTTTTACCGACTCAACAAGATCTTCAATGAGGTAAAAGTATGTCAAGAATGTGTCAAATGACCTAGGGTAAAATATGAAATTAACTCACACAAGCTTGGTATTCTCACCTAAAAAAAAATTATGGGTTAAAAGGAAATATAAATTAATGTGAACCCCAAAATAATTTAAAGTGACTGAGAGAGTAAGTAAGTGACATTCTACAAGTGTAACTAGATTCTACTTCAGGGTGAAGTGTTTTATATGAAACTTTACCATTGAAACTTTATCATCATAACTAGATAGGTTTAAGTATCTAAAATGATATGAAAACTGAGATGACCCCCTAGAGTAATCTATTAAAGATAGGGAAGCCAAGTTTTGAATACAAATTGGGAGGTCAAAAATCCACTTTCACATTAAGTATTATATATGAAATTTTCTCACATGGTTGTGGTCTTTCCAACGGTGATGATTATAGATCCAAATTTGGCATGTAAATAGAGATAGAACACTAAGGAAACTTAATATTTATAAAACCAATGAGCCTTGATCACATGCAAGACTAAAGAAAAAACAAAAAAGAGGTTTTCTAATTCTTGGAAGATTTAGGGTGTGTTATACAAACAATAACAAAAGGTGACTTTGTTGGAAAATAGTCTTGAGTATTTTGGAATGATAGAAACAAGTTTATAAACTTAGAATATCTAGTTAAAACTACACATGAAATTTGAATATATTTAAGAGAGGTGAAGATGGGAGTGGATAAAGGACCAAAATAGACATTCTCATTGACCTAGTGTTTACAAATGAGTTAAATTATCACTTATTAGAACTTGTAAGGAATAACTAATACATATCCAATCATCAAGCTAGTGAATACTACATTTAGAATTCTTTCTTGGACATTATTCCATTGGTATCCAAGTATCCATATCCTTGATGGAGTTGTCTCTGATCCTATTCAAGGACTTACTCTACTACTAGCTAGGCATCCATAGCCTGGTAGTGGTTGCTTTAATCACTCATAATTGAGTTTGTTTAAAATTGATTTTTCTTTTCTTTTCTTGTTTTCTCTTTATTTTCTTAGCATATTAATTCCAAATTGGGGACCACCATGGTAAGTGAAAGGTAGAATTCACCCTAGATCTTCACCATAGCAAGTTCATCTAGGCAAACCCAAAAACCATTAAGATGTGATTTTCTATTTGTTTTTGAGAGAATGTCTTCATTGAATGAATAGTTTACCCAAATTTAAACTGACATGAATAAATTTAAAACATACACAATAATTCAAGCTTTCAATATTGATTCAAAATAGAATATAACACTATAAACTACTCATATTACTTACACACTAGCATATTATTCAGGTCACTTACCTACAAGCCTTTTTTTTCCTCAGTATTATATCAACAAGGGAATCTATAGGGAATAATATACAATATATAACAAAAATAGACAAATAATAAGGCTAGACCAAGAATGAAAAGTGAGAAAAGCAAGAAAATCAAAAAAACTAACAAATCAGGAAAGAAAGAAAGAAATAAAGGGAAAGAGAAAGTATCTACATCATGTTATAGGCTAATTCAAGCTTGGAAGTAGTGTTTAAAGAACTAGCCCTTAATAGGCAATGAAATGTATTCATCAATTAAACACCTTAGGCAAAATACATTCTTAACTAGAATTTTAGAGATTTGGTAGGGACCCAACCATATGGCATCAAACTTGTCATGTTGTCCTTTTTTTCTCATGATCCTTATCCTAGAGAAGAACTAGATTAGAGATCTGGAAGAATTTCACCATGGCTTGTTTGTAAAACCATCATTTGATGACTCTTTAGTGTTTTCTAAAGTGTATCAGGGTTGTATTATGTTTTTCTTCTAGTTATATAAAGTTAAGGAGGAGAGATTTTATATTATCATTAGTTTCCAAGTAGTCTATCATGAACTGTAAGGTGGGGATTCTCAAGTTCACCAAAAATATTAGGTATTAACCATAAATAAGATGGTATGGTAATGTGCCTAGGGATGAATTAATTCTAGTCCTATTCAACCACAATGTGAATTTAAAACATTGTGCTAGTCCCTGGTGTTTTAGTATTTTTTATTTATTTTTCTTAATAAATAAACTTACTAAAAATGGAAATTGTGATATAAGGTTTTAAAGACATACCTATGATAGAGGTTGTGCACTATTGATCCAGTGGGAACTACTTTTTGGCTAGGAAGGATTACTTGTACACAAAAGATAAGTCAAAAAAATTGATTAATAAGATAGATAAGTGGACTCATTAATGTTAGATTAGTTCCAAGAAGTGGTACACTTCCTTAAGAGGATGTTAGTCCACTATAAGAAGTAATTAAGAAAAAAATGTAGTACTAGCAATTACCAAAAAGCATATGATAATATAAATGGGATACTAAAATGAAATGGATTAATCTATTGCATGGATGTTAACAAAGTGTTCATTCTAACAAGCTATAGTTGAATCTTCTTGTTCTTTTATTACTTATAATTGTTCAGTGATTACTTATAGAGTAGGGGAAAAGATAATTACACAAAGTCCTAGCTAAAAATAAATATCACTCTGATCTATTAAGAGTGGGTGAGATAGATGGAAACCAAATCATGTATAATTTCTAATAATGTCATTCATAAACAAAGATTCATGATTTTAAGACCAAAAACAACTAATTGAAATTAATTTGCATTGTTAAACTAGATTCAAATTGTAGACATAAAGTGAAAACACATGGATCGATGTTGATTATCTCAAAATAACTAATAATTATACTAATTGGGGATGATTCCTATGAGGAATCACCATCGATCCTAACAGTGGGGAAAGAAAGCTCAAGATAGGGCCTAAAGGTAAACTTTAAGGGATTTGAAATGGCTTACAAATAATTAATGATAATATAACCAAACTAAGGGGAATAAATAAAATATAAACAAAAAATAGAGGAATCTAAATATAAAGGAATAATGATCAATTTTATAGGGATATATATAGTATTTTAGATATGTTATAAGCTCATTTATGATTCAAAAGTGTGTTTGCAATAGAGAAAATTTAATGCTTATTTACATGTTCTTGTGAATTGTATAAGATGGGGGCTAGTAGGAGTGGTCAACAAAGGTGATGATGATCACATGATGAGGTAAGGGTAATGTTTTTATTTTGTGTTTTGATTTTTTTGTTTTTTTTCAATTTTTTTGGTGTTTTGGATGTTTTTTCATTTATTAGAGTCATCTGGGGTTGGTATTAATCCATAGTGGATTGATACTAATTCTTTTGATGATTGATCATCGATTGGTTATGGATTAGTGATGATCAAATAATCGGTGATGATTGGGTGAAAATTAGTTTCAATCCTATAATGGGTGGTACTAAATCTTGGGTAAAAAATAAAACTTATAATATAGAGTTAGTGGTTTAGGAAACTAAAGAAACCTAGGAGGTTCATGGGATTGTAATCACACATATTATTTACCATTCAAGATTGAGTGTCACCATTTCTTGAGAAGCTTCAAGATTTGAGGGGAGATGTGGATTAGGAGCATCTAAAGGATGTAGGATTAGGTTAACTATGTCATTATCACCTAATGCATAGTTATTAGAGTCTACTTATGGCACTATTAGAGTGATGGGATCTAGCTATAAGGACCTTTTGGATGCCTACTAGGGAGATGACATTGACACTAGAGAATATACATTAGGTATTATGATTGCCAATGTAAGGAGTATACATTACTTTGATGGATGAGATAGGATGAGAAATAGCACTGACATGGTTGTATGGAGATGATGCTACAAATATTATTTTTATAGTGGAAGGATTTAGTTTTGAGGTGTTATATAATCAAGACTGAGTTGGGATATAAATGATTACCATGATAATGATGGCTATCTCCTATTATGCATTACATAATTTAGGTGGTGACAGATTTACATGGAGTTTTATAGGGGTACTATCAAATATGTGGGAGTATTGTATAGTGTTTGCATGTGATCCTACACTTTTAGTGTAGATATATAGAGAGCTATGGGGATGGAAGACACAATAATGCTTTGGTCTAGATGTGACCTTCATATTATAGTGTTGGGCCTATGAAAATATGTGAGTACTTTATCCACCAGGGCTACCATGGATAGGATGGCATCGATTTACATTTAGTGTGTGATTTTTATGATGAAGAGATGATTTTTCCCATCCACATAGAGATGGGAGAGTATGGGACATAGATTACTATCAATGGGTTTTAGAGGAGATGGAGGATGAAGAGGTGGTATGGAGGCCATATTTTAGATTTACAACATGGTTAGGGATGGATAGGGATTTGATAGTAGGGTAGTGGGTGAGGTGGCTACAATGGCATTATGTAGAGCATGTAGAGTTATTCTAGTTTGGGCTACTCCAAGTTATGCTTGAGGCACCATAGGTATATATGAGATATGACTATGAGGGGGAGTTTCCAAACCACAAGTGATAGATCTTGAGATTTTGGTAAAGGAGGAGATGGAAGGGGTAGATGTGGATGATGTCAAGACTATAGTGACATACTTTTATGGTGGATGGACCAGCTCGGAGGTAGATAATAGAGAGTAGTGTGACCTCGATGTGAGGTAGGAGATGTAGAAATGGTAGATGTAGAGGACAAAGGAGGGTATAAGAAGGGAGAGCCCTATATAAAGGTAATGATAGTTGAGAAGGATAGTCTAAAGGTAGAGTGCCATGTTTTACAAGTGCAGTTATCTAGAGTTGAGTTTGATAAGGATCATTTATAAGCTAGTGTTAATAAGTTTTAGGGTCATTTTGATTCATTATAAATGAGTTATGATGATTCATGTCAACCTTGGTATATATATCATGACCATCATGAGAAACTCTAGGTACTGGGAGGGGATGTAAAAGGAGTTGTGTCAAGATCTTTAGCAGGGGGAGGGATACAGGGTAGGAGGATTAGGCTTTCAGGTATTGTTAGTATAGACAAGCACCAAGATGTCATGGAAAATCTCTGGTACTATGAGAATATTTTTATAGAGAAACTAATAAAAGCTCCTAGATATTCCACCCATATATCCACACAAGGTTAGACTCCACGATGGACAGTGATTGTTATATCTAGCATGGGGAGTGTATCATGAGGGAGAGAAGGGAGGTATGAAGGAGGAGATTGAGGTGAGTATGGAGGTAGTGTAGGAGGTGAAGTGAGTATTCACCTGAGCTAGTTCTAGTTTATAAAGTAGTCATATCTATGGTTTATTATATGGGCTGGCTTTGTATATATTATATATCATGATATTCTTACAATGCATATTTGGTGTCATGTATATATATACATGAGTTTATATGCCACATATTTATTAAATGATCTTGTGTCATTTGATTCTAAATCTAGATTACTTTAGATTATGTTTAGATGGTATATGAGTTTATTTATGTTATACATCATGGTTTATATTGTTTTTATGGTGTTTACATGGATTATGGTTTTTAGATCATGTGATGTAGCTTTAAATTGTTATCTTCGTTATGGATTTGTGTTTATGTGTTTTAATGGATTTATGATGGATCATGGATTTATAATCATTTGATAATTTAATGAGATTATGAATTTATGATGTCTATGGCTATGGATTTTATATGACATGGATGGTGTTTACATGTTTTTCTTATTATACTAATTGCATTATGTGAGACATCATGGATTTTTATGTCATGATTGATTATGGATTTAGATTATGCTATGGTTTTTATGAATTTAAATGTTTTTGAATAATGGTAATTTATGATGAAATGGTTTATATATTAAATTATCAAGAATGTATCACTCATAATTTTTTTGGCCCCTAACCAAAGCTAGGCCTCCTATCACTTTCACATATGTGCCCTTTCATCCAATGTTAATGAGAATCCTTAACGATCTCATGTCAACTAAATTCACAATTCTTTAGCTTTAAAATGTGATTTTATGTTTGTAGGGCATGGGGAAAAACTTAATTCTCCATGAATACACATATTTTTTATGTTTCAGATCTTTTTAGGTTAAAATTAAGCTAATCCATGTATATAAGTAGAATGATCAATGTGGAAAGTCTACAAATTTATGAAATTTGATTAATGTGGGAAGCTTTCATGTGATATAATTTTGACTTTATATATTTTTAAAGGGTTTGATTTTAATAGGAAACTAATCAATGTGGGAAGTTACCTAAAACATAGGCATATATCCATCCTTCAAAGGAGTGTTTTATATGTTTAGATGTATGTATTTTAGTAGCTATCCTTCAAGGGATCAATCTACAACTTTGACATTTTTCTTGATTTTAATAACAACTATCCTTCAATGGATCAATATACAACTTTGATCTTTTTATTGATTTCATACCTTTTTGCTTCATTTCATATCGCAAATTAACCTTTTTCCATGGATTAGATTAAGGCAACCTAGGGTTTTTCATAAACCAAGCCATGAAACAAGATAATACATTATTCCTTTGGAATAAGATTTTAAGGTGAAGGAATTTTAGGAAATAATGATTTGGAACTCTACCCTATTTTTAGTAGAGCTAATCCATGAAAACATGTTATAAATAGAGCTGGGGTGTGCATATTTAAGGATAAAATGGGTATACTATTAGAAATTCCCATGATTCTTTATCATTATTGGGTACATTTAGAGATATGGGATAAGATTTTTAGGAGAACTTAAGCTGAATGTAGTTTTTAATAAGATTATTAATAGTAGAAAGGATGCATATCCAAAAAAATTAAGAGGTTCATGTTTTGGTTTCCCATCAAGGGAGGCTAAGTGGTATTTTCTAGATCCATTTTTATGAGTGATAATATAAGCTTCAATCCAATTCAAGGAAAACTTTCCTTGTTTAATTATTTCCATATGTGTGACATGTTGATTTTCTTTAAGGACAAGGTCACCGATATAAAATCCTTCTTCTTTAAATGTTGATTATATGTAGGTTTTATCCATTCTTGATAAACATGAAGGTGACCAAGATCTATGGATCAATGCTCATCTAAAATATCTAGTTATGTTAATCGTTCTTGATGATAATCCTCTTCATAAATGATGTCCTTAAGAGAGATCTAAAGAGAAGTAATTTGGACTTCTAGGGGGATAACTACTTTTATACCATAAAACTAAGAAAAGAGGTATCACCTACAAGGGTTTAAATAATATTTTGATAAGCCCAAAAAGTAAAAGGTATGTGAATATGCCAATTCTTTCCATCCTCATTGACCATTTTAGTTAACATATTGACAAGGGTTTTGTTGGATGCCTCATCTTGTTTATTGGCTTGTAGATAATAAGGTGATGAGAAGCTTAGCTTAATATTGAATGAATCACATAATTTTTTAACTTTCTTATTTTTAAAATATTTCTCATTATCATTAATGATTTTGTATGGGACACCAAAATGACATAGGATATCATGATTAATTAAATCAATGATCTTATCTACCTTGGTCAAAATAAGGGGAATATATTCCAACCATTTCGGGAAATATTCAGTAGCAATAATGATAAAGTTATGTTGCTAAGAGTATTTAGGATTAATCTATCCTATAAGGTCTAATCCCCATTGGGAGAATGGACAAAAGTCCTTGGCTACCTATAACGCATGACTAGGGACATGGGATAAGTTGGCATGTTAATGGCACTTCATGTATTTATTGACATATTCACAATAGTATTGATTCAAAGTAGGCCAATAAAAGTTATTTGCATAATCTTCTTGGTGATAGTTAAACCACTAAAATTATTGTCATATATTCCATCACATGTTTTTATGTTTTTAAGATTTGCTTCAAAACTATGGAGATAACAGAGGAGAATACCATCAAACCTCTACTTATAAATCACACCCCCTATTATTAAATACTAGGTATTTTGCATTTGAAAAACATGATTAGTATTTTTGGATAAATTTGAAGGAATTATACCTTTAAAAAAATAATTGAACATCTATTTGTACCAAAAATCTAAGTGATTTTATTCTATAATATGGATAGAAGGAAGATTAGTTTTTCTTTAAGAAGGTTGATTGACCTTGTGGATAAGGACAAATAATTTAGATTACTGATAAGAATATAGGATAAAGGAAGCCAAGGAATCCATGGTATTAACAAACTTATTGGTTGATCAAGGAGTGGCCTAGATGACATAGTGGTTGAGGGTAGCTAATAATTATTTTGATACCATATTATACCTCTAGAAGATGTTATTATTGCACTGATATATGCTAGTATTTGATTGACTACCAATTGGGAGTCCCCAAAAATATGAAGTAACTTAACACCTAAAGCCAAAGCTATTTGGAGACCTATAATTAGGGTTTCATATTCTACCATATTATTAGTATAGTCAAAATCAATTTTGAAATATAAGGGTATAAGGATGCCTTCTAGTAGTATTATAATAATCCTTGTTCCCCTTCCACATTTACATTTAGATCCTTTAAAGAATAACATCATCTGATATTTGAGATCTCCTTAGGATGTAGAGGTTATAGATTCATTAATAAATTCATAAGTAGATGGTAGATTATTAGAAAGGGGTGCCTCAACTAATTGATTAGTAATGATCTACCCCTTAATCAATTTTTGGTTAAGGAATTGGAGATAAAACTCAGTGATAAAAATAATCCATCTTGCCATTCATTGATTCTAATAGGGTTTTGAATGCATTAACTTAAGAGGATTGGTATTGGTAATCACATAGGTTTTATGATTAATCAAATAGTGACAATGTTTAGAAGCTACGAATACTAAATCAAAACATATTTTTTTGATATGCATGTAATGAGTCACATACTCAACCAAATTACAAGTTATATAATAAATTGCTTGCTCTCTATGTTGTTCATCTTGATGGGTAAGCATCGCACCTAAATCATGGTATGTAGTTGAGATATACAAGTAAAAAGGTTTATCCTCTCTTGGTAGAATAAGGATAAGGGGAGATAAGAGATACTTCTTAAGTATATTAAGGACAACTTAAAAATTTGAATCCCATACAAATTGGGTGTCTTGCTTAATAAGGTGATGGAATGGTTGACATCAATCAGATAATTTTGAAATAAAGTGTGAATAGACTATAGTTTCCCTTGTAAACTATAAAGCTACCTAAAGTTTGAGAGAGGAAACATATCAATAATGGCATTAATTTTAAAAAGATAAACCTCAATTCCATGAAGTAAAATGATAAAACCCAAAATATTTCTTGATAAAACCCCGAAAACACACTTTTTGAGGTTAAGATAAACCTAATATTTAATTTAATGGGAAAAGATTATTTGATGGATAGATAGGTGATCTTTTTGATATATAGATTTACCAAGGAGATCATCCACATAATCTTCAATGATTTTTTGAATTAAGTCTTGGAAAATATAGGTCATGGCAGGTCGGTAAGTTGATCCTAGATTTTTTAAACTAAAAGGCATGACCCTATAACAAAAAGTGCCCCATGTAGTAATAAAAGAGGTTTTATGTTGATCTTATGGGGTGACGAAGATCTGGTTATAGCTATAAAATTTATCCATGAGTGACAATATTTCATGTCCTATAGTGATATGTATGATTTGGTCGATGTTAGGAAGGGGAAAATCATTTGTTGGATAAGAAATGTTAAGATCACAGAAATTAGTAAAAAATCATAGTCCCCCTATGGGTTTTATGATAGGTACTATTTTAGATACCCATTAAGGATAATCGATGGGTTGGATAAAGTTAATGGATAACAACCATTGCAGTTCTTTGTTGACAAGAAGCACTATGTGAGGATGCATTTTTTGAATTTTTTGTTTTATTGGTTTAGCTTCAAGAATGGTGATGATGATATGGATAACTATAGCAATACCTATTCCTAACATATCACTATAATACCAAGTAAATTCTTGGCTATGATTAGCAAGGAATGTTGAGAAATCTTGGTGTGCTTAAAAATTTAAGGATTGGCTAACTTTGATGTTTCATAGGACCTCAAGTGTTCCTATGTTAATATCAGTAGTAACTTCATTTAAAAGAATAGGAGAATTAGATGGTATGATATTCTTTAGATATGAATCCTCTTACCCTAAATAAGTTAAAAGAGATTCATCATCTCGACACTCCATTACATGGACTGAGGAGGAATTATCATATATTAGGTTAGGAAAAGTTAAGGGAAGGTATAGGGTTTTTTCATATGGGATGAAAATGGTGTCATTTATTTCCATAGGATAACTGATTAAGGATGATGGTGCTTCTTCATCCATATTTATAGATATATTGGATGGCAAGGCATTATCATTATCATCTTTAGGAGTTTTATTGAAACCAATACCATGTTTTTCATGTGATTTTCTAAGATCATTTATCATAACCTCATGATGTCCTTATCCATAACATCCAATGCCAAAACCTTTCCAAGCACATCATTGTAGGTATGTTTGTGTGAAGTGTGGTTTATCAAGAATGGAAAAGTTAGATGAGAATGGTTTGGTACATGTTTGACTTTTCCCATATAAATGGGGTTGATTGATTCCTCCATAGATTAAGTGTGTTTGGAAGTAATTGGGGCCAAAGGGGATAATATATCCTAGGTTGGGTTTGTAAGTACACTATTGGTTAAGGCATCCGTATTCCTGAGGGGTTGATAAGGTGATAAGAGTTAAAGTTGATACTCCATTAAAAATATTTTTTGGAATGCCAAATCAAGAGAGTTTTCATCAGGGATATAAGATGAGGGTATTGTAGAAATAGCGGGTGTTTCCCAAAAAAATAATGGGCTTAAGTTACTTAGGGGGGTTAAGGCATCATTAGGCTGATAAGTCAAGTTGCACATCTTAAACAGATGTGGTTTTTTGGGGATGACATGGATATTATCTTCATGTTCATATTTAAGGCATCGATGTAAATTAGAGGGGACATAATGTATAGAACTTATCTAATTACATCCTAGTAGGATGTTATATTGAAATTCTCCCTATATCACGTAAAATAGCTCTAGGAGAGCACGTATACCTACTTGGATGGGGAAGATGACTTTACCTAATATGGGGGTAATAGTGTCACTGAAGGCTTGTAAGATGGCTAGAGATTGAGATAAAATAATTTTTGGTAACTAGAGTTGCCTAAAACCATCTAAGGAGATAATATTTATATTGGTTCCATTATCAATCATAACTCTCTTGATCTATGTTTGATTAACTTGGGAAGTGATAAATAAAGGTGGGTCTTGGTCTTCAAGTTATATTGGGGATATTTTAGAATCATGAAATATGATAGACAACAAATTTTGTAAGTATCTAATGAAGGCTAATAGAAGTTGAGGTTTGTATGATTGTACTTGGGTGGCCTGAAAGGCCTCTCTCATAACCTCATAATGTTATGGATAATTTTGGATAAGTTCATATAAATACATTTGTATGGGAAGTTGGTGGAGTTATTTTAGAATTGATATCTGTATCAACTTTGATGAATTGTTATTCTATGTTTTCCCTAGAATAAAAACTTTGGGTTTTGGGATAGGAGATGTAATATTGTTTGTATAGAAAGTAGGGGATTTTTTCATATACACCTTGGTTTTGTTAGGATTTTGGGTTTTATGACCTTGTGTCTGGGATTGAGTGACTATGTGTATTACATCTATTTAAAACAATGTTTGGTTTGTTGTGTTTCTAGAGTCATCTGAGTCTAGAGGGTCTAATAGGGGTTGATATTGAGTTTTATCTTCCTTTTCTAAAGTTCATTCGTACTTCTCGATAATATACTAGTTCTTAAGGTGGTCATGACTCTAGTGGTTTGATTATGAGGATAATTAAGACCAAATTGTTCCCATAAAAGATCATCCTCTCCTAATGAATTTTAGATTGTAGATTTGAGAGCATTACAATTTTTGATATCATGCCCCAATATTTGACGATAAGTGCATTTATTATTTTCTCAATACCATGTCAATTTTTGAGTATAGGGGTTAACAGGCTTTATAGGTGGTAGTGTGATAAGGGAGATTCAAAGAAGATGATAAATTATTGTGTGATAAGACCCCCATAATGGGTCTTGCTTAGGTTTTTCCACCTTTTGAGGCATTCCCATGGGGTATAAATTCATTTTCATTTCTTAATTTCTTACATTGATTATTCTAATGTTTCTAATAGAGGGTAATTTATGTTTGGAATAAGACCTTATACCAAGATTCTAAAGGTAATAAGGATTTAATAGATTATGTATTGGTAGTATTATTGTGGGTAGATCCTTTTGTACTAGTGTATGTTTCTTAGAGGATGATTCCATAATGGTGGCTTTTTCCTTTACAAAAGGATAAGGTCCAAGCATGGATGTTTTAGTTTGAGTTGGTGGTATGACCATTTTCCCTTTTTGAGCTCAATTAGAAGTAGTAGGAATATCCTCTTTAGGGAACTCAATTCTTATCAGTGTATGTTGTAAGGATTTACCTCATGGCACCCTAAGGCATTTGTCTCCACTTCCTAGAACATTTCCCTTATTTTCCCCTTTTACAAGATTTGGCTCAACCTTAGCCGTAAGGGAAGTTGGTTTTGAATATGGTCAATGTAATGTACAGGACATCTTAGGAGGGAGTGATCATGCTACGTAAAGGTTTTATAGTGACTAAAGGAGTAGCTTGTGTATTTTATGTGATATCTGAGCAAGTATGCCCCTTGATATTTTTTTCATCCTTCATTTTTTATTAGTTTCCTTGACCAGGCCTAGGTAGCATTTCTTTAGGAGGATCCCAAATAATGAGATCAAGAAAAATTAAATGGATATTAGGAACAAATCTAGCTGGTTCATATGGTTCAAAAATATCTCCAATAAGGAGATCTTGGATCCTTGTTATTTTGAAAAATGATTTAAAATAACTAATAATTTTTGTAGGTAAAGTTGATCATAGATCATTTTTATTACATGGATTTCATGATCCAAGGTGTTTCATGCATTTGCTTGTACATAATTATATGTAGAAGGAAAGTTGGGGAATAGTTGCCTAATGATATCAATGGATTGATTAGGAGGAGCATTAGTATTATGCAATTATAATTCCCCTTGGTTAATAATGTTCTGAACTAAACCTTTGAAAATACTAACACTTATTGACCCCATAACCATGTACACGATGATAAGCACATAAATCACTTTCACTATACCAACTAGGTTTAGGGTAAGAATCATCAAGGGGTCTAACCAAAAAAAGATCAATAATAGAATATTTTAAGAGTCTATCTAAAATAGAAGCATATGACTCCCCTAAGGGTGTGTATTTTTCAGGGGAAATCATGTTAAAGGTTTTTGTGGTTATGTTTTAGACGTATAAGGTTTGGATTGGTTTATTGTTTATGGAGTTATTGATTTTAAGACAACAACATTTGTTGTGCCTTTAATTTTACAATTGTTGGTCCCTTTGGAGGAGTCAAGTTTCAAGTTCTTATTATGTAACTTAAATTTTAATTACTCTAAGTCTTATAATTATAGTTTATGGCCCATCGTAAGGGCTTTATTGAAGTTTTAAACAATTGTACTTATAGTGTTGATGAGATATGCTTAGTGCACAATCTTGAAAATAACTTGATTAATTAAGGCTCAGTAAGGGAGAAAGTTAATTTATTTATAAGGCCTCTCCACCTAGCAACAAATTCAATAATTGACTCATCATCAAATTATCTAATGGCATACTTGTTGGTTATAGCTTTCTTGTGATATTAAAGGAGAAGTTCTATAAGAATATTTGATCTAATTGCACAAAATAAAATAAGGAGTGTTGAGGGATGGAATGAAACCAATCTAAAGTTGGTCCAGCTAATGACATGGGAAACATCCTTAAAAGGAGAGTGTCATCATGAGATATAAGGTAACAAGCATGTATAAATTCCCTAATGTGTTGCTATGGATCTTCTTATTTTGAAATTTCATAAATTTAAGAAGTTCTCAATGTGAGGGATAATGTCTAATTAGGATGGAAAGATTGATAGGTTCTTTGAAAATTTGCTCATATGTGAGCATATTTTTATACCCAGAGGCAGAAGCCTCTATATTTTCCACCATATTCATAAGGATGTTCATAAGATCAGGTAGGGTATTGTATTGAGTCATACCCCCTAAGACATTTTGTTGTAAATGCTGATACGTGGGGAATGGAGTGGAAAATTCTTATGAAAGGGAATAACCAACAAAAGTGGGGAATGGAGTGGAAAATTCTTGTGAAAGGGGATAATCAATAGAAGTGGTCATGATAGGTTGATATGCAACCACATACTATGGGATTTGAAAGGGGATACTTCATTATGGGGATGAGTGAAGGTGATTGAACACAAGGGATTGTGAAGGAGATAGGTATTGAGTAGTCTAGGGGACATATTGCTAAAGAGGCTAACTTGAAGGAATCTATTATATAATTTTTAAGGGTTGGGCTTAAATATTTGAATTTATGTTTGTTTAGATAGGTGGGAGAGTTACAGGGATTGAGACTACTATATTTTGGGGTAAATTAGTGGGTGGTGGAGCAAGCATAAGTTAGGTGGTAGTAACATTTTGGGTTTATGTAATGGTCAAAAAAGGGTTACTAGATACTAAAAGTTGTGGATTATATAGGGGTTATGCTACATTAATATCAGAACCCACTGGAAGTGGATTATTGGAAGAGGAAACCACGACTATAGCAAGCACTTTAGGTCCCTCTAAGGGCATACCATAAAAAAACCTATAAGATTGGTTTCGAGGGGAAACATGAATTCATATTCATCGAGTACTAAGATAATATCTGAGGGAAATTGGATTAATTTCTAGTATACTAGCAAAGTCTAGGTCTCCATATGTATAAAATTAGGGAATGCCTTCTCTCATGGATTCAGAAGAGGTAGGAGAACTTGGTGTGTTCTCCATGGATGAGGATGAGGTATGAGATTTAGTTTGTTTTAGTGACTTTTGTCATGTTAGAACCATGTAGCACTAAAAAACAAATAGAGAATGAAATGCAAAGACACATAATTCTTTTGATTATCTAATTTTTAATTTTTAAGAAACAAAATTGAGAATGTGATAGAGAGATGGGTTAATGAAGGTACTAATAAATGGTAATCTAAGGCAAGTATTACATTTTTGTTTAAGGCTGGGAACCTCTATATACATAAAGATACATTGAGGCCTGATTCTATGTTAGAAATATTTACATGGATTGGTATTGGGGTCTACCCCCTCACTTCGCACATTGTAATGGTAAGGGTGTCAGATGATTAGCCTTTATAATTCTTTTCCATAATTTTTATACTCGACTGGTACACCGAGTTGATTTTACCCTTAGTGATGAAATCCAAGTACATCCACCTAGGTAGGAAATGTTTTGATGATTATTTTTAATATTACCATGGTTTGGTTGTGTGTATGAGAGAGTGATTATCACTATGTTTTAATCCAACTATATTAATCTGTGTATTATCTAAACAAGCAAGGGGATGAATGTAATTATTTTAGACTTCAAAAAAGAAAGTAATAATTTTTTATTTTTTATTTATTGAATGCAAACACACAATCAATAAAATTCAACTGATAAATAATTTCACAATGAAAACACAACAATAATCATGAGACCTAGGGATCCCACCAGGCATGCCAGAATGTTTTAACAATTTTTTGTTCATTTTTTTAAATAAATAAACATACTAAATATGGAAATTGTGAAATAAGATTAAAAGAGATACCTATGATAGTTTTTACACACCATTGATCCAATAAAGTGGGAATTCATTTTTGTCTAGGAAGGATTACTTGAACACAAGAGACAACTCAAAAAAGATTGATTAATAGGATTGATGAGTAGACTTCCTGATGGTAGATTAGCTCCAAGAAGTGGTACACATCCTTAAGAGGATGTCAATCCACTGTAAGAAGTAATTAAGTGGAAAATTTAATAATAGAAATTAAAATAAAGCATATGATAATATAGATGTAATACTAAAATGAAATGGATTAATCTATTGCATGGATGTTAGCAAAGTGTTCGTTCAACTAAACTATAGTTGAATCTTCTTGTTCCTATATTACTTATAATTATTCATGGATTGCTTCTAGAGTATGGTTAAACATAATTACACAAAGTCTAGCTCAAAGTAAATATCACTTTGATCTTCAAAGAGTGAGGGACTATGTGTAAATCATAGATGAAAACCTCATCATGTACAACTCCTGATAATGTCATCTACAAATAGGGATTCATGATTTTAATAATATAAATATCTAATTAAAATTAATTTGCACTTTTAAATTAGCTTTAGATTATAGATAGAAAGTAAAAAGATAGGGATCGATGATGATTATCTCAGAATCACTAACAATTATACTAATCAAGGACAAATCCTATGAGGAATCATCCTCAATCCTAACATTGGGGAAAGAAAGCTCAGGATGGGACCTAAAGGTGGACTTTAAGGGATTTAAAATGGCTTTGGAATAATCAATAGAGGAATCAAAATATATTAAAATGATAAATATACTTACCTATAAAACACTTCTAATTTTGCATATAATTATCTTGTTGATGGTGATATTCTTAATATTTGAATGAGTGGGGATGAATTGAGATAAGTATGTTGTTCTTCTACAGGTGTTCTAGGATAATTTATACAGCATTCTAGTGTATTAATTTAGGGGTCCTTATACTTGAGGATGGTCTAAGTTTAAATCAATGATGATCCAAACAAGATCAGTAATGATCACGGGGATCAGTGCTGATCCAATCTAAGTTTACCAAGTTCATTTAAATAAATCTGATTCATGAAGTTAAACTTAGTCTTGGGCTATTTTAAATGAAGTCTAGCTAATGAGAGGTTGTTAAGAGGTGAAAAATAAATTACTTCTAATACATTTGGGAATAATTGACTAGATTAAGGGAGGGTTAATTACTTATAATTAGTTACCTAGGTAGAAAGTAATTAGTAAGACTAATTATGAGAAGTAAGATAATAATTGGTAAAACTAAATTAACTAACATAAGAAAGGATGGGGAAGTTATTAGACATGTATTCATACTAATATCATAGTGTCTAAACCTAGGGTTCATTTTTAAGACCTCCTTAATTACATCAATCAATTTTGAATTCTTTGATTCAGGTACCCCATTACCTTCCAAGTAATAATTGGAAGAGAACTTGAGGATTACCTAATTTTCATAAGCCCATTTAGTAAATTAGATAGAAGGGAAAATAGGACCATTATCATATACAAGAGTGGTATTCATCCCAAACATGGTGATGATATGCTCTTCTAGGAATTTCATTACCACATGGGTTGTGTAATTCTTAAATGCTTGAGCTTTAGTCCAATAGGTACAATAATTAGTTGTCATAAGAATGAACTTGTGTCTTATAGAAGAATTAGCATTGATCATTCCAATAAATTTTAACCCCCATTTTATGAATATTCAAACCTCAATAACTAATTTTAATGTCATGGTATGGGTAAGTTGTCTTTGAGTGGAAACTTGGTAGGTATGATATCTCTAAACATGAGCAAGAACATCTTTAAAAACATGTGACTAGTAATACCCTACCCTAAATATCTAATGACTTGTAGCACTCCCTGAACAATGACCAATTTCATACTTCCCATGGAAATAACTGAGTACTTCAATTATTTTTATATTTAGACATCTCATTTATATGCCTTCATGATTTATTTTGTATATCATGCATGATTTGATCATAAAGTTTTCACTTTTTAGGCATAAGTTTCTTCTCTAAATGGAATTTAGATGATTTTGGAACTTATTATTAATCAAATAGTAGACCACATATTGATATCAGTCATCTTCATTATATCTTATAATTTGTATTGTTTTCAAATGATATGTGGGTCTACTTTAACCATTACCTTACTAAGTCCTTGACCTTGTACAACCTTCATTGGTTGGAGTTTTACGTCAAACTCTTTGAGAATGGTCATCCACTTACATATTCATTCACCCAACTCATTTTTCATTAACATATCCTTGACTGGGTTAGGCACAATGATAAATACCTTGTTATATAGGATGTAATGCCTAAACTACTTAACTACTTTGATTAAGGCAAAATCTTGTTTGTTAGACATTGAGTACCTCATTTCAAAATTATAAAGCAAATAACTAATAAATAAAATAGGTATCTCATATTCATCTTATTTATTTTCTGTTAAGATAGTATTATTAGTATGTTTTTGTTATGCCCTTAACCATTGGTGTGTCTAGGGATATGTGTGGCTGACTTGTGGCATACATACCTCTTTTATTTACTTGTTACATTTCTCTATGTTCTTAGATAGGTCAGCCTATGAATAACCTTGGCTAAGTAGACTATATACAGGAGGTAGTGGTTAGTCTTTAATCATCATGTAAAGTATTCTGCTATTAGTGCATTATTCTGGAGGTTTTTCCCTCAAAGTGGCTTTGCTACATTATCCAATATTCTATTCTGATGTCAATTATCAATGTGTAATCTCTCATATTTTCTTATTCTACACAATATAAAATCATTATATGCGAATATCTAAGTAATTGCATTATAAGTGGTATCAAATATTTGATGTGGGCAAGTTTCTTATGGTGTTTTTTTAGATATGGTGAGGCATAGCTTATGGGAGTAGTGAAAGCAAAAAAATATAACTTGTAATTTGGGAAGAATTAATTTTTTCCATTGGCTCAGTATTTCTCAAAATGCTATTTTGAAAAAAAAAATTAAAAAGTCTAGAAAAAAAATTCCCCTTGCACACTTACGGTCATTGGATTCATCTCTTCAAGATGATTGCAATGGTGTATTCTATTGGTACACTTTTTTTGGTATCAAAAATTTTACTCTAGTGTAGAAAGGTAATCATTGGATTCATCTTGACAAGGTGATCATAATGGTACACTTTTTTTGGGGGGTCAAAACCCTCCTAGGGTTTGTTTATGGTAGGTCCTTTAACTTGAGGAAGAAAAGGGGCACCAAAAACTCCTAAGACTCCTTATGTCAATGTTATGGAATTTGGAACTTTAGATCCAATAATTTATTAGCTTTAAGAGGACATAAAAAACTTGGTGAGGCATGATGACTTTGTTGCAATCTAAGCTAATGTTTCAGGGATGCACAAAGAGATTAATGGATTTCACAGTGAATTGTAGCATATCACTATTTAATTTTCTGTCCTCACATCTTAGTTTCAACCTAACAACCCTCCACTATAGCATTTAAATCCTCCTCTCAATAGTGCCCATGCTGATATGAAACTGATGTTGCTAAAAGTGGACATGTGTAAGTTCTATGGTAAGGATCCTCTTACTTGGATTAACCAAATTGAGAGTTTATTTGAGCTACATCAAACCTCAAGTTCTCAAAGGGTGATAGTGGCATCCCTATATATGGAACTTGAGTAATTCATTTGGTATCATTGATTATGTGCTCAAAAGCAAAAGAATAGTGCTCATATTACATAGACTATTTTTACTAAGGATTTGATAGCTCATTATCATAATAATGTCTCTGAGAACTATTTCAGCCAATTAGCCAAGTTATAGCAAATAAGACTTGTGAAGGATTATATTCATCAATTTTAGAATCTCTATTTATGGGTGGAAAATATCACTGAGAAAAAAAATTTAGATCTATTTTTGGGTGGCCTCAAAGATATCATCCAATATGAGGTTTGAATGTTTATCCTAACATCTATATCAAAATCTCTCCTTAAGGCATGTGTGATATAAGAAAAAGATATGGTCAAAAGGAAAACTTTCACTAATGATCATGATCACAACTTTCTAGTAGTATCATTTCCATAGCCTACTAGATTAACACAATGATAAATTGAGGAGAAGTGAGCCAAAGGGTTGTGTTATGGTTGTGATAGTAAATGGATCAAAGACCATCATTGTGCTGAAAAAAATCTATTTTACATTGAAGATGCCAATGATGATGAAGATGATGTAGAAGTACATGATGTAGATGTAGAAGTTCCTAAGGAGGAATCTGAAGATGTTAGCCTACTATTTCATGCCATGCCTTGTTAGGTATTAGTACTCCCCAAATTCTTAAGGTGATGGGTTTCCTTAAGAAATAGGTCATGATATTGATTGATTCTAGCAGCACACACAACTTCATCCATAGTAAGTTGGCTGCTCATTTGAATTATTTCATTTATCCATCTCTAAAATTTTAGGTTATAATTTCAGATGGTGGTACTGTCATTTTTTCAAGAAAATGTCATAGTATTAAGTTGGCCATGGGAGACTACTTATTGGATTCTCCTATGTTTACTATTCTGATGGGTAGAGCTGATATTGTTCTAGAAGTCCAGTGGCTCACCACTTTGGGCACTATTGAGATTAATTTTCAAGAATTATTCATGCATTTTCATTTTGAAGAAAGGACATTTTAGCTAAGAGTATTAAAGGCTAAATCTCCCCAACTTGTTAGCTCCCATCAAATGACAAAGATTCTCCATAAGGGTGTTGAGGGATTTGTAGCTCACTTGTTTTCTATGTAAGTATAGCTAACTCCACCATCTCCACCTCTTGATCTACAATAAATAATTGATGCTCATTCCATTTTTTTTGGAGACATACTAAAAGTACTTCTACCTAGTTGCATGCATGATCATGTTATCACACTTATTCCTAGCATTAAACCACCCAACATTAGGCCATATAGGTATCCCTATGCCTAAAAAAGTGAAATTGAAAAGATGGTACAAGAGATGTTGGATGACAGAATCATTCTCCATAGCCAAAGGAATATTCATCACCAGTTATCATGGTGAGAAAGAAAGATGACACTTAGAGGATGTGCCTTGACTATAAATAACTCAACAAGTACACTATCAAAGATAGGTTTCCAATTCCTATCATTGATGATTTTCTAGATGAATTGAATGGTGCTCTTTATTTTACCAAGTTAGATTTGTATTTTGGGTATCATCAAATCAAGATCCATGATGAAGACATACCCAAAACCGCTTTTAGGACTCATGAGGGCCATTATGAGTTTTTGGTTATGCCTTTTGGCCTAACAAATGCACCATCTACTTTTCAAAGTTTGATGAATATTATTTTAAATCCATTTTTGAGGAAATTTGTTTTGGTATTCTTTGATGATAACCTCATTTATAGTAAAAATTGGCCAGACCATTTATAACATGTGAAATAGGTACTCTCCATTTTGGAGCAAAATTGATTGTATGCCAAACCTTCCAAATGTACTTTTGGGGCTGGTGAAGTTGAATATTTGGGTCATTTGGTGTCTTATAAAGGAGTGAAAGTGGATCCTAAAAAAATCCAAGTAATGGTGGACTAGATAATTCCTAAGACACTCAAGCAACTTTGAGGATTTTTGGGACTTATTGGTTATTACCATAGATTTGTCAAAAATTATGGTACTATTGTATCCCCACTTACCTCTTTATTAAATAAAGACTCCTTTTAGTGGATTGATGTATCTACCTAGGCATTTGAAAAACTAAAATTGGCTATGTGCACTACTCCAGTATTGGCCACTCTTGATTTTTCTAAGACTTTTGTCGTTGAATGTGATACATCTAGGTATGGTATGGGTGTTATACTCATTAAATAAGGTAGACCACTGGCATTTAAAAGTCATCAACTCAAGGGTAAAAATTAGCATAATCCTATCTATGAGAAGGAAATGATGGCCATTTTACATGCAGTCAAACAATGGAGACCTTATTTGATAGGTCATCACTTTCAGGTAAAAATTGATCATGATAGTCTTAAATATTTTTTAGAACAAAGGTTGTCATCTGAAGAACAAAAAAATGGGTAACTAATATGCTAGGCTATGGTTTTAAAATATTATACAAAAAAGGAAAGGACAATGTGGTGGTAGATGCATTATCCAAAAAAGATGAATTAGTTGAGGCATTGTTATGTGCCATAACCATTTTATAGGCAGATTGACTAGAGGAAGCATGATCATAATGGGAACATGATTGTACTGCTCATGATTTGACTCAAAATGTTTAGCAAGGTTTAGATGGATTTGAAAAATTCACATGGAAATTTAATGCATTATAGTACAAAAATAGATTTTACCTATCTAAGAATTCTCTTCTTAAACAAAAAATCCTTTAAGAACTTCATGCAACTCCAATTGGAGGTCATTCAAGATTTTTAAAAACCTATCACATGATCAAGCAAGATTTTTTTGGTAAATTCTCAAGGGGGATGTCCAAAAATATGTATCTAAATGTATGATCTATCAATAAAACAAAGGCAAAACCAGCAAAACTCTAGGTCTTGTACAGCCTTTATCTATCCCTAGCCAGCATTGGAAAGAGGTCTCTATGGATTTCATTACAGAGTTACCAAGATCTAATGGTCAAAATTTTATCATGGTTTTTATAGATCATCTCAATAAGTATGCACATTTTTGTTCATTATCCTAGCCATTTTTTGCTAGTACAATAGCTTCTGCTTTTCTCAATACAGTTCAAAAACTGCATGGGACCCCTAAGATCATTGTTAGTGATAGAGATCCCATTTTTACTAGTAATTTTTAGACTAATTTATTTACATTTTTAGGCACTCAATTAGCTCATAGTTTATCCTATCATCCTTAATTTTATGGACAAACTGAGGTAGTCAACAAATGTCTGGAAAGATATCTTCATTGTTTTGTGTCTGATAAATAGAATAAATGGGTTCATTTGTTGCCACTTGCTGAATGGTGGTTTAATACTTCTATTCATAGTTCTTCCAAAATGTCTCCTTTTGTGAAACTATATGAATAACACCCTCCATCCATCACTTCAACCTTGAAGGTCCATCCTAAGTTTCATGCAATTGAAGAACGTATTCACCATCAATAGGAGGTCCTTGCAAGTTTGCATGAAAATTTAGCTATGGCCCAGAATCACATGAAGTAACGAGTAGATCAACATAGAAGTGAGGGGAATTTTGACATTGGTGATTGCTTCTTTTTTCACTTATAACCATACAAATATATGTCATTAAAGCAACAAAAAAAGGATAACAAGCTGTCCCCTAAGTATTATGGGCCTTATCAGATCTTGAAAAAAATTGGTAGTGTGCCCTACAAGTTAGATTTTCCTTCATCCACTCTCATGCATCCAGTATTTCATGTATCATGCCTAAAGAAAGTCATTGGGCATAGAGTTACCATTAAAATAGAATTACTAGAATTGGATGAGGGAGGTAAATTTATTCTTGATCCTGAGGTGATATTTCAATGGTGCACCAAACAACTACATTCTAGATCAATTACAGAGTACCTAATCAAATGGAAGAATCTACCATGTGAATATGCCACTTGGGAGGATGAAGCATTTGTGAATCAGCATCTAGAGTTGCCACAACATTGAGGACAACATTTTTTTGAATGGGAAGGGCTTTTTATGCCCTTAACCATTAGTGTGTCTAGGGATATGTGTGATCGACTTATGACTTACATACCTCTTTTATTTACTTCTTACATTTCTCTATGTTCTTAGATAGGTTAGCCTATGGAATAACTTTGGCTAAGTAGACTATATATAGGAGGTAGTGGTTAGTATTTAATCATCATGTCAAGTATTCTGCTATTAGTGCATTGTTGTGGAGGTTTCCCCTCAAAGTGGCTTTACTATATTATCTAATATTTTACCTTGTCAATTATCATTATGTAATATCTCATATTTTATTATTCTGCATAATATAAAATTATTCTATTCAAATATCTAAGTAATTTCATTATAGTTTTGAAGTGAATAATCATATGTAGAAGGCTTGCATATACTATGGACTGATGAGCACTAGAGTGTTTATAATTGTTGTCATGATCTTAAAAAAATAGCTTGTGTTTCAATCATCCATTTAATATTTGCATCCTTAATTAGAAATTTATATAGTGAACATACTATCTTTGAAGTTATTGAGATGAACTCCCTTAACAATTTGATGTTGTCAAAGAATAACTCTATCTCTTTTATGCTACTATGTATCATAATTTTTAAAATTGCTTTTGCTCTCTCTATGTCTATGGAAATGCCTCATTTTGAGATGATGTGAGATAGAAACTTACCCTATGTGACCCCAAATATACACTTATTTAGATTTAAAAAGATTCCATGATCTCTTCACTTATACAATACTACTCTCAAGTCCTTCATGTGGTCTTCACATGTCTTGGAAAAGATAGTTAAATCATCCATGTATATGATTATGCATTTTTTGATAAGATTCTTAAATTCAATATCCATAGCACATTATAATGTAGCACCTACATTTATTAGGTCAAATGGAATCTTTTTATATGTTAAGTACCCAAATTTGTTCTGAATGTTATCTTGATTTGGTCCTCATAGTTGACCAATACCTGATTGTATCCCAAGTACCCATCAAGAAATGACATCATTGTTGGAATATTATCATTGATGTCAAAGGCATTATAATTAATGTAATGAAATTCAATGGAATTATCATTAATATAATATAATTATTATTAATGACACAATATTTTAATTAAGGATTTTAATTGAAAGGGCCCAAGAATAGACGTAAGTGATTTTTTGAATTCAACATGAAGGGAAATCAAAAATAATTAACAAGGCTGACCAAAAATAAAATATATGTAATTTATAGTATTAATTCATAATGAAAGGACCAACATTAAAGAGGTTTTGAATGAGAATTAAAGGAATGTTGTTTAAGGCTTAAATCGCCTCTCTTAAGATATGTATTAATGCCTATCATTATTGGGCCAACCCACGTGATATATGGTTGCCTTGGGAAAATATCCCACTTTGCAATTTAATTAAAATTAAATTAAATTCACACCTTTTGATGAAAGGGTGCCTCTTGGATGGGATGCCTCCTTTATGAAGAGACTTTGGAGACTATATAAGGTAGATAAAAGATTGGAAAATAAATATAGAAATAATTCTTTCCATCATGAAAACATAAGTAGATTTTAGTGGAGAAGAGGGAGAAGAGAGGATTAAATTTTGCTATCACTCATTGATGAAGCAACAATAAAAGGTGGAAGATTTTTTCAATGGAGGCTGATGCTTTAGATTAAAGAGATTTGTATCTTTATCTAATTTGGTGCTTAGAATTTGGGATTGTTGTCTCCAAGTAGATTGGCGCCTACTAAATATTTGTAAAATATTTATTATATTACGATTAGATTTGGATGGTAGATCCAAGAAGCTATTCATTTTGGTTTCTCTTGAGAGAAGATTTTCCACGTAAATACTATGTTGGTTAATAATTATATATTATATGAATGTTTTCATTTTGAACATTAATTTTTTAAAGTAAAAGTTTTATTTTACATTGACTCACCCCCACTCTCTGTGTGTTGTGTGCTTAACAATTGGTATCAGATCTAGTTCTTTTAGAATTAGTCTAACCACTAAAAGGTAGATCCCAGGAGCACACATGGTTAATCATTATTTTCAATAAGGTTTTTCCATAAACAAGGCTCCATTGTTTGATGGAACAAAATATGAATTCTAGAGCATAAAAATATAAACATATCTAATGGCCCTTGTCTTTGATATCTAGCAAGTAGTATCAACTAGATATATAATGCCACAAACCCAACCAATGAATACAGATGAAAAGAAGGCTATTAAAAATAATGCAAAATCCATGAATGTAATTTTTTGTGGCTAATCAAAATCAAAATTTGTCAAAGTAATGCATTGTAATTTGGAAAAGGACATCTAGGATAAACTTCAAACCATCTATTAAGGTGACAACAAAGTGAATAAGGAAAAACTCCAAACTCATAGGAGACAGTTTGAGATCTTGAAAATGAAAGATGAAGAAAATGTTATAGCATATCTTCTTCATGTGGATGATATTAATAATACCATTAGAGGGATTGGTGCAACATTTGAAAAATATATAATAGTTCAAAAGGTATTAAGGTCTCTACCCTTAAGATTTAATGCAAAAGTTTCTAATATTGAAGAGATAAATTATATAGACTCATTAACAATGGATAAGCCACATAAGATACTCATGGCTTATGAAATGAAAACC
Source organism: Torreya grandis (assembly GCA_037957365.1). Lineage (NCBI taxonomy): Eukaryota > Viridiplantae > Streptophyta > Pinopsida > Cupressales > Taxaceae > Torreya > Torreya grandis. Next base: position 1,272,800 of record JARHVA010003352.1, on the reverse strand, counting down.
AAAAAAGAAAATCCATAAAAAGGGGAAGAAGCCTTCAAAGATTAGAAGAAAGGGAAAAATAATGAGCCTAAATCAAGTGATGAATAAGATGAAAAGGAGGCCCTTTTTGTCAGAAAGATTAAAAAGGGATCCAACAAATACAAAGGTAAGCTACCTTTCAAGTGTTTTAATTATGGTAAAATAAGAAATTTTATAGTTAAATGTATACATAAGGATAATAGTGATGATGAGGAAAATCATAATGAGGAAAGGAATGATAAAGAAATTAAACCTCAATACAAGAAAAGCTTCAAACAAAATGAATATAAGAAAAAGTTTGGTAAGCAAAAGAAAAACCTCTATTCCAAAAAGGATAGTAGCTCAACTGAGGAGAGTAATGAGATCATATCAAAAAATGATAGAGAATAAACTTTATTCATGATTATAGAAATAAAAAATTATGCCTCTACAAGTGAAGACACCTTAGAAGAGGAAGAAGATGTCAAAGATGAAGGAGTGGTATATCTTGAAGAACTCATCCATGCTTTAGGTGAGATAAAAGTGCTTAAGAAAATGAATCTAAAGCAAAGATTATAGATTCAAAAATATGAATAAGAATAGTGTTCTTTGAAAACAAGAATGTCATAACATATTGAGGAATCATAAAAGCTAATCATTGGCCTAAAGACTCAATTAGAAGTAAAAAGGATAGAGGAGGAGGTGAGAACCCAACTAATGAAAAAGGAAGGAGAATGAAAAAAGTTAGAATCTAAAATGGTTGTGTTAAGAATGGAATTGGATAAGACCACTACCCAACTAAAAAATAGCTTAAAAGTTGTAAAATATCACCAAAAATTTGGGTGAGATTCTAAATTGTCAAAGGTCACCATTCATTAAAACTAGTCTTGGTTATGAAGAGAACCAGAAGGGCACTAATGAAGTATAGAGTTCAAAAATTATAGAACCACCAAAGAAAGTATATGCAGAGAATCCCAAAAGATACATGGATGCACTAAGGGGTTTCCTAAATGGTGGAAGTGATAAGCAAAAAGAGCATGTTAAGAAAGAGCATGTTACTCCTCCCAAACACAACAGAGGGAAGAACATACCCATAGAAAATTTTAGAAGAATATTCCCTCCAAGATAGTATAATGTGATCAAGTACACAAGTTCCTTATATGGTTATTTTTATTTATGTAATATTTTGGGCATACAGAAATGGAGTGTAGGACATGTGCAAGAAATAGGTATGTATGGGACAATGGAAGAAGTACTTATGGATTTTCAAGTAGAAACTATAACTCATTTCCCCTATTATTGAATTATAAAGAGAATAACATTTTATGTCATAATTGTCATAACTATGGACATATAATATGAGTATTTATAAGTGTTGTTTTATAATCCCCTAGACAAAACAAGAAAGTGAATGATCCTATTGTAAATAAAAGATAACCTACAAAAATCTATAAACAGAAGCAAGAGGAAGTTAATCAAGACAAAAATAAATCTATGCTCATGCAAACAACATTTCATGCACAAGATGAAGGGTAAAAATTGTGTATTGACAGTGGATACTCAAGTCACATGACTGGGGACAAAAGAAAATTTCTCTCCTTAAAATAAATGAGTGAAGGCATGGTAAAATTTGGAGATAATGCCACAACAAGAATAGTTGGAAAAGGTACCCTTAGCCTTGATAATAGAAAAATAAAAATAGAAAATGTATTGTATGTTGAAGGCTTGAATCATAACCTTCTAAGTGTCAGTCAAATGTGTGATCAAAGATAAACTCTCATATTTTATGCTCAAGGTTACGAGATCAAAAAATTAGACATAGTAAAATTAGTTGTAGATGCAAATAAACAATAAACAACTTGTACATACTCAGTGAAGTTAAGAGAGAAATGCTACATGATTCAAATTGAGGAAAGTTGGATATGGAATAGAAGGATGGGCCATATGAACTTAGATAATCTAGAGAAAATTAGTACAAGGTAAGACAAAAGATATATCCTAAAGATTATAAATCATCAAAAATTCTTTGTAATAAGTGTCAGCATAGAAAATAAACAGGAGTGAGTTTTAGGTCAAAAGAGTACTCAACTACCAAGCCATTGGAATAGATTCATACAAACCTTTATGGGCCTTAAAGAATGCAAAGCATACAAGGTGAGATCTAATTTATGTTTCTCATCAATGATTATTCCAGAATGACATGGGTTCCCTTTCTCAAATAAAAATCTAAGGCATTCGAGAAGTTTAAAAATTTTAAAGCTTTGGTTGAAAATGAAATGAATTTAAAGATCAAGTGCTTGAGATCAAATCAAGGAGGTGAGTTATTCTCAAATGAATTCAATGAAATTTTTTAGAAGAATGGAATAAAAATGCATTTCTCAGCTATAAGGACTCCATGGAAAAATGGAGTTGTAGAAAGAAAGAAAGAATCGAACTATTCAAGCAATGGCTAGAATAATGTTAAATTAATCTAAGCTATCAGATAAGTTTTAAAGAGAAGAGGTAAACACTATAGTCTATATTTTGAATAGAGGACAAATCAGAGTAAATAATATCAAAACCCCTTATGAGTTATGGAAGGAGACCAGCATCAGTCAAATATTTTATAAATTGGGAGTGATCCATTCTTCATTATAGAATCATGGATTAAGAGAGAGCTAATCATTGCATTATTCAGCTCCATGAATATTTTGTTGATATACATTGTGATTGTGTTGTATGTCTCTTTGCCATTGACATCAAAGGGGGGAAATTAAATAAAGGGGGAGTAAAGGAGGAGTTCATGTACCATTTTTCTATAGGATTGCCATCAATGATAAAGGGGGAGATTATTGGAATATTATCATTGATATCAAAGGCATTATAATTAATGTAATAGGAGTCAATGGAATTACCAATGGAAGTGTAATTAATGCAATATAATTATAATTAATGTCACAATATTTTAATTAAGCATTGTAGTTTAAATCCCCCAAGAATATATGTAACTGATTTTTCAAATTCAAGGTGAAGGGTAATCAATAATAATTAACAAGGCTAACCAACAATAAAATATATTTAATTTATAGTAGTGATTCATGATGAAGGGACCAGCATTAAATAATTTTTGAATGAGTGCTCAAGGAAGGTTATTTAAGGCTTAAATCACCCATCTTAAGATATGTATTAATGCCTATCATTTTTGGGCCAACCCACTTGATCTATAGTTGCCTTTGGAAATTACCCCACTTGGTGATTTAATTAAAATTAAATTAAATGCACACCTTTTGATGAAAGGTTTCCTCTTGGATGGGATTCCTCCTTTGTGAAGAGCTTTTAGAGTCTATATAAGGTAGATATAAGATTGGAAAATAAATACAAAAATAATTCTTTCCATCACGAAAACACAAGCATATTTTAGTGGAGAAGAGGGAGAAGATAGAAGATTGAATTTTTCCATCATCCATTGATGAAGCAATAATAAAAGGTGGAAGATTGTTTCAATGGAGGTTGGTGCCTTAGATCAAAGAGATTAGTGTCTCTATTTAAGTTGGTGCTTAGTAGTAGGGATTGGTGTCTCCAAGTATGTTAGTTCCTACTAATTTTTTGTAACAGATTTATTATTTTACAACTAGATTTGGATGGTAGATCCAATCAACTCTTCATTGTGGTTTTTCCTAAGAGATGCTTTTCTATGCAAATCCTATGTTGGTTAATTATTAGATCTTGTGTGAATGTTTTCATTATGAAAATTAATTTTTTAAAGTAAAAATTTTATTTCATATTGATTCATCCCCCCCTCAGTGTGTTATGTGCTTAACAATCATTTTAGAGTCATTCACTATCTGTAAGACTTAATATAGTGAGGGTAATGGGTAGTTATCCTTTTTTGATGCTTTATTCAAGTTTCATAAGTCTACACAAAGTCATATCTCTTTTTTACTTATGAACCGGCACAATATTAGCCACCCACATGGAGTGCCTGATAGGAAACATGATTCTTATTGAAATCAATTTCTATACTTCATTGAATATCAATTATTCTAATAATGGATTGAACATTATTTCTCTCTAATGGAATGGTTTGACTCCTAACTTGAAAGGGATGGTATGCATGAGAATATAAGTGTTAAACACTTTTAATTCTAAATATCTCTATGATATAACATACTTGAATTATTTTGAGTCTTGAACAAACCCTTGTTTTTCTTTTAGCATATATGTTGTGCCTAAAAGCACATATTTTAATTTGTTGGCATTGGCTAGATTACAATGTTGGTGTATCATACCTTTGGTAGGGGCTGATTTTTATTTTTCACTTTTATAATCCATGTCAAACAACCATTCTAGTGAGACCATTCCCTTTGGTATACTATTGGTTTTCAAATTGATCACCCCCTCCTTGTCAAGTTCAAACTCTTCTTAGTCATCTTCATCTATAATATGAGTTTTAAACACATCCATTTTGGTGATGAAGTCTATGATATTTTGATCATCATTGTATACCTCAAAGTTCCTAATATTATTAGAATGGAAGGAGTAGAGACTAACTCCACTAAGAACCTTCTCAATCTATAATTAGTAATAGGTTCCAAAGTGTTCGTAGATATTACCAATGCATCAAAATCCTCTATTAAGTTCCATAATATATTGTCATAATTGGATAGGTGATTATCATTACAAGTGTATTAGGTCCTTACTTATTTAACCATTAGCTCTGAGTCACCAAGTACCTTGATATCCTTGACTTTATTCCTTAGAGCAAATTGGAGACTATGAACTAGTGCCTCATATTTGGCTACATTATTCATGAAAACAAATTGTAGGTGAAATGCAACTATGACTTTCCTCATGGGTTAATGAGCTCAACACTAGCACCCCACATGCTCTTGGAATTAAAGCCATAAAATTTTAGAATCCACAAGTGATTTTAAACTATATGTATAGGATTAGGGTAAGCAGGTGTTACTATAATATTGACCTCTTAGCTTGTTTTCTCAAACTCTAGGGGTCATGAACTATGTTTTTCAAATAATAGTGACCTTGTTAGGTCCTCAGTGGCCAAAGTATGTATAGGGATATCTAGAATGGTTAATTTATCATCTAAGTAGTTTGTAAGTATTTTGTTCTCACTTGGATCAACATGTTTAACATCCTCATATGCTACAACAACATTATGGAATAAATTTAATTCACGTGCACAGATGAAATTGTCCTCATCTAGCTGATCTAACTTCTCAAATTATGATTTTTCTCACACATATAGCATGTTAATGGATAATTTATTATAATCTTTCACCTCTTTCTTGAGTGTGTAAACCCCAAGTTCAAATTCATTGGATAATATTTCATTCATTTTTTTATACTTTGTGATCATGTGGATCATTTCTAGCTCACGTTTGATTCTGATCTAATTGGGTATGCCTCACCATGGGAGCCACATGTGAGGGAATTTAGTTTACATGTAATCATTTAATTTTCTCAAACAATATCTTCTTAATATCATACCGTAAGCATTAGATATATCCACTACCTGAATATCAATAAATTATTGCACCCTAGGATTGGAGGCCAATTTCATGTGGATGTGGTTCAACTCACTGAAAACCTTAACCTCTATCTTGTCTAACTAAACAATTTTCTATTTGACTTTTTAGGAGTCAAACCTAATTGTTGGTAAACTATATATGACATCATGTTTATAGAATCGCATGTATCTTCTAAATAATTATGTAAGCTTTTATCAAAAATATGGATTTTTAGGAGGAAATGAGGGGTCTAAATTTTTTTTGTATATTGTAATGTGGGATTAGACTATCCTATTGGCTTATTTCCATTTAGGAGTAGATAATTATTTTATTAATGAATATTTATTTTTGAAAATTTGGAGCAAGTCAAACATTGTTATATTGGCCTTAGTTCATTTTAGGTCATCTATAATGTTATATCCATGTTTACTTGGTTCCACTAGTTTATCATTTTATAGGGGTGTAGTGTTGTTCTTAGGTTGATAATATGTTCTAATCCCCTTAAGGGAAATAGTTTTTTTCTCAATTTCTCATCAAGTGTAACTTAAGTGTTTTTTGGAGGAATAGATGTAATTAATGGACCTTAGAACTTACTCATCAACTAGTAGTTGTTTCCCCTTTAGAATTTTTTTAATGAATGTACCTCATCTAAATTATCCTCAACCTAATTACCTCTCTTGAATGGAAAATTTTAAGTCTACAAAACTATAGTTGTTTCAAGGTTTCCTCTACCTTGATTATAGTTATTATCATGGATAGGGACAATCTCAAGGTTGTCCATCTCCTAGAAGATGTTTGAGGCCAAGATGAACTTGACACAATTGATTTCAACATGATCAATTAGTTTTAATACCTACACCTGGCGGGAAAATATAAATTAGTCAAGTTAATGGTGTTAAAATCACCATTATTATTGTTTTAACTTATATTGTTAAACAAACTAGGCATGCCTCTATTATTGGGCCTCGTGTTCCACTATCTTTTGGTTCTATAGAACTTAGTGGGTTATTTATGTTTTGGCTGGATTTATGAGGCACTTGTCTACATAAATTGACCATATAATTTTTTAACCTTTGAACCATTTATTAAAAAATATCTACTTCAAGGTTCATGCTAGCATTCTACTAATTTCCCATTTACAATTGTGGTTTCACCATAAGTGTAGTAATATTTAGAAACATGGGGGAAATAGGATGTGTTTAGTTATGGGCATTAGTAATAGGTGTCTGATTATTTTTAAATGATGGGACAACCTATTGATTACTATTATAAGCAATATAACCACTCATGCTAGGAATGGTAGCAATTTTTTTATAGATGAAAGGAACAAGTTAACTACTTCCTATGGTGAAACCTAATTTAAAATCATACAAGACTGACCACTAGGCATTTAATTCATAGGCATTGGGTTTAACACTAGATTTGGGTTTGAATATATAGTGCCCAAGATTAGATTCATCAGTGGAGTGTTGTGTTGAAGAGCTTAGTTGATCATTAAAATTTGATTATATGTGCTTGGTTGACCCAATGAATGCAAAGGACCACCTCCATAGCATTGTGATACCATCTTTTTCTTGATATTTATTGCTTAATTATAGGCCAAAGATAAGGATATAAGTGCTACCAAGGTTATTCTAAGAAACATGGAAGTCATTGAGAAAAATTCCCTCAAGTAGGTTTGGATGGAAACTAATTCCATCTACATGTAGGGGTATTTCAACCTAGGATATAGCTTGTGTAATTATTCATTGAAGATAGTCTTGGGTTTGTTTGGTTCCTTATGAGCAATAGTAAAGTGATGGTACAAGATCGCTATATCAATGGGTAGCCTAAAGTGGTTGATAAATACCATCTCTAGCTCATTCTAAGAATTAATAGATCCATTTGGTAATCTGATATACCAAGCATAAGTGACTTCTCCTAAAGATCAAGGAAATATGTGTAAAGTAATGTCTTTGTGTTAAACTTGAGTTGGTATGAGGGCATCCTTAAATGAATGGATGTGTTCTTCAGTAGTTTGAATCCCATTAGTTATGTATTTCAAGCAAAAATTGTCAAGATTCTTTGGTAAGTCATGGGTAGGCCTTAGAACATTCATAGGGCATCCACCAAGCTAAGCCAAAAAATATTAGCTACCATTGGTGGGTTTTGAGGGGTAGCAAATGGATTGACAAATTAAAATATAGTTGTAGGTGAGCTACTAGCTCAGTGGATTTGTTTAGTTTTTTATTTCCTTTTGTTTTCTATGTTTAGTGAGCTATAATAACACAAAATCAGCCCTAATGGATTTTGAACTAGTAGGTATTCATTTGCTTTCTAGCTTAGATTTTAGATTACCTGAGTGTGGGCAATGCTCCTAAATGTTCAAATTTAGATTTTTGTTAAAAAATTTATTTTTGAATGTATTGTTAACCCTCCTATAAATAAAACCATTAATGTGTCATTTTTCATGGATCACCAATGTTAGTATTTTAGGATAGTGAAGTCTATCCATCCTCTCATGAAAGGAGCCCATCAAGGCAGGTCTCCCCAATGCCTATATCTATCAGGTCATGGTGCACTGATCTTTACTTAGTTATGTGTTGTGGATGGTTCCAATTCAAGGGGCCTACTAATGTGAAAATTAAAACTTAATTTTAATAATGTCTTGATTCTTAAACAAACTAGATGGTAATTATGGCTTTAGATATAGTTCAAATGGGTTTCAAGCAAAAATTCAAAATGATGAAGCACATGCATATATTTGCCCAAGTGTAAAATTAGGGTTTGAGGTAAAAATAGTTAAAATGATAATTTTAAGTGTTCGTTCCCTTACATTAATACTTTAAAAAATGTGTAAATAATATAGGAATGAAATAGAACAAGCAATTGTGATAAGCATGCATAAGTAGATTGTTATCAAATGAAACCCTAGTTTAATAGATTTGATAAAAAAATGCAAAAGAGAAGGGGGAAAGATATAAATCCTATAATAATGAGGATTAATTTGTATTTATTGATCATTTAAACCCATCAATTTGTCTCTTTCATTACTAGTGTGTGCACAATCATAAATGAAGCTGATGCATATGCCAAAGGAAATCAAATAATGAAAAAAGAGCCCATAACCACTATTTAAATGTGTAGCTTGAAATAATAAGTTCTAAGTATTCTATTAATCAAGATGTTATTTTTTATAATGACATTACAAATTCACCATGATCAATCCACTTAAAATCCATTAGCATAATGGCAGGGTTACAGAAAAAGGGATAGATTGAACTCAAAAAATAAGTGATTAGCTCTAAGTGTTTTAGAGCTTCAAAAAGTCAACCTTTATAATGATCAAGTTTAGGATACTTATATATATATATATATATATATATATATTCATTCAATTCATTTCCAACCAAAATCCATCCTTCACTTTTTCAATCCCGCACTTTGCCTTTTTGTTCCATTTTGGACTGCAAAAAGACAAAAAATAAGTCACATTTTACAATTAAATCTCCACATGCAACTTATAAAATTAGAACATTGAAATATCATTACACATGAGGCATTTTAGGAACTTTAAGGGACCAAGACATCTAATTCATATTAAACTTACCAATTACTCTAATATTTTCAAATTTGGGTTAACGGGGACCAGGTTATGGCTAAAAACTATCATGAAGGCTAAAAAGGCACCTAGTAGCCCTATTCAGGTTTAGAAAAGCATAAAACTAAGCTGTGTTCAGATTTAGACTCAAGTCAAATTTGGGTGAAATTGGTGGGACCAAAATTTACATAGATGAAAGAGCTTTCTATCAGTGCAAGTGTTTTCTAAAATAGGCCCATAGGGCAAAAAACTTATGCCCTAAAGTGATAGGTAGTCTAGGAAACTTGATGGGGAAAAATAGACCCCATGATTCTAATTTGTCATTGACATGTAATTTTTTGACTTGACAATTAATTTTAAAAAATATTTGTTTTATTCAGGCTTATAATGTCTAAATAAAAATGGATTAAACCCTCATGTACATGACTAGACCTCATCAGGCCTATTTTTATGATTTTCATTATTTGTTTGGGTAGGAAAATAAATTTCGAATGTTAGATGGGTTTAAGACCTAATTGGGGTATGGAAACCCAAATAGAACTAAGGGATTATATCTTATCATTTTCCTATTTTAATCATGGTTCAAATCCCACATAGCACCATACACCCCATCTAAGTCCTAGCCTAGTTCAGGAAAAATCCCTAACTATGACTACATTGTGCATTGGCCATCCTGTCTAGACCTAATCATGAATTACATACCCAATTAAAACTAGAGTTATGATGGACACCTGCCTAGACTAAGTTAATATTTCAAATCTTGACTAAAATTACACACTTCTCGATGACCAACCTAGACCCATGCAAGGTTTTTACCCTAGCTAATAAAGGAAAGGGGCCCTAAGATCCCTGATGACCTAGTTAGCATTTAGACACTGATTATCCAGGTGAGACGTAGGATGGGCAAGCCTCAACCTAATTAGGAAAATTTCACTAATTAGGTATATGCCCTACCAACCTAAAATTACATAGACCCAATCGATAAATAAATTTTGAATAGACTTTGATGATCCTTTTAAAGATGCATGAGATCTAATTGAAACTTTAGTTTTAGTCGGCAAAGATAAACAATGCCAACACTCTCACATACCTAATTTTCATTTCAATTCCTTATTAATAAATAAATGAAGTTTTAAAGACCTAGACCTAATCAGGGATTAAGAACCCAATCAATTCTAGAAGACTTAAATGTTTTCATCTAAGTCCTAATTTGACTACAAAATAACTTTTTTTAACTACCTCAACAAGATCTTCAATGAGGTAAAATTACATCAAGAACTCATTAAATGACCAAGTTTAAAATATGAAAATTACTCACATGAGCTTGGTATTCTCATCAAGATAGGTATTAGGTGTCTAAATGGCATGGAAAGCAATGTGATCCCCAAATTAACTACAAGGAGCCGAGAGAGTAAGCAAGTAAAATTCCACAAGTGGGAATAAGTGTAGTTGGACTCCACTTTAGAGAAAATTATTTTATATGAAACTTTACTATTTATATATGTTCATCATAATGAGATAGGTTTAAGGATTCATAATAGCACTAAAACTGAAATGACCCCCCAGATCAGGCTAAGAGAGCTAGGCAAGCTAGGTTTCAAATGTAAATTGGGAGGTCAAAACTTCACTTTCACGCTAAGTTATTATATATGAAATTTTCTCACATTGACATGGTCTTTCCAATGGTCATGATTGTAAGTCCTAGTTTGGTATTACCACCAAGGCAAATTGAGAGTTTTAATACCAATAAGGTGTGAGTGTAAGTAGGAGTGAAGTAAAAACAAAAAAAGAGGTTCCTTTATTCTTGAAAGAATTAGGACATGTTGTGCAAGCAAACAAAAGTGGTATCAGATCATATAAAAATATAAGATCATGATAGATAAATGAAGATAAAAAATGGGAATACGAGGCTAGGTGATACATTGCTATGGTTGATACATAAAAAAGAGTTTTTTTGAAATTAATATAAATCCATTTCAAGAGGATCATGTGCCCCCCCCCCATTTGATGCTTCATTAAAATAAGCCATAGCCATTAAATATTTCATAGAAGAAGATGATTAAATTATCATTAAGAATTAAATATTTCAGGTAATATTTATTTTTTTAAATATGTTTTTCTACCTTAAAAAATTGGTGTAGGAAAGTGATATATAAGATAGGTGTAGATTATACTCTTATCTTTATAAACATTGATACTACAAACTTGGCTTGTTAAATAATTAGTTCCAAGACTTTGATATGTAAACAAAATTAAATACAGGCTTTGGAATTAAATTATTAGGCTACATAACATAAACAAATAGTAAGAGATGAGAAAAAACACATATGAGATAAGGATTATCCTGGCGAAACCCAATGCGGGAAAAACTCTATCAGACGAGCAAACACACTCCCTTTTATACAATATTCTACAAAGTATATATAATTTTTGCCAAGGCCTACAAGGATAGAATACACAATAAAATTATATCCAAACTCATATACAAATCAAGTTTGGTACTTAAATTACTCTTCTCACAACTCATATACACCTAAACCAACTCTAACAGCTAACAACAATGAGTAAATCAAAACCAAGACTTAAACTTGAAATTATTGATGTGAATCTAATTTTTAAATGACTCACTACCTCTTTGACATGTTATTTGATTTTTCAAGACTCTTTATATGCCATCTCAACCATATTATTTCCTAATAAGTTATAATGAATTGCCATGAAGAGAGGAAGCATTTGTAATCATTCCCCTTCACCACATTGTCAAAGGTGACAAAATAGACGTGATTTGTAAATGGGTAGTTACAGAATCACTAGGGTGGTTACATAACCACTACCTATAAATGATGATTGTTATGGATTCATCACTATGTGGAGGATTGATTACCTAAATTTTGGGGTGGTTTGTAACTTCCACCCTGTAAATGGGTCAATTTTATCCTTTAGATAAAACGTAAAGTTTAAGAACCAAGAAACCCCTACCTAATCAATTTGAAGGTGTCTATATCATTTCCACAATATTTTATATACTTGAACTAAATTATTGAATATGAAGTGTTTTACATAAATGTTTATAAGCATTTTTACATACAATTGGGCATAGTGGAATTAGTCTTCACAAAAGACTAAGTATAAACAACCATTTTTGGATAATACCTCCCCAGTTTAAAGCTTTATGACTTCTATAAGTATGGAAATTTTTTACCCACGTCTTCTCTATAATACCATTTGGGATTTCTAAGTAGCTTCCATTTTAACCCAGTTAGTGAATATGTTTGAACTCCTCTTCACATTTCCCTCTCCTATAAAAAAACATTGTCTTATAGTTGTAACTAGACTATCAGGGTTGAGTTCTTCAATAGAAAGTAACAATAACCCTTAATCTTCATTCTATAGCATAAAAGGCTAAAAAATATATACATTCTCAACATTGACAACTAAATATATCTTCATATAAGGATAAAAATCAAGTCTAAATTATTTTTTCCCACTTTTTCTAGAATCTCAAATTTACCATACCTTAGTGGCTTAAGCTTCTTATACATACCTTGGATCTTTTATCTACTTAGGTACAACCATACCTTGTCTCTAATAAGTAAACTATGGTTATTTCTATGTTCATCATGTCTCACTTTGTACTTAGCTTGATACTCTTTCAACCTATCTTACATTTTGAGGTGAATCAACTAAATTTTATCAATGAATTTCTCTACCTTATAGATATTAGAATATATTTTACAATTTATTTTGTGTGATTGTCTCAAAATAACATAAAATTAACATGGAGGTAATTATTCAAATCATTTTTCAAAATTATATATAATAGTGTAATAATGTACAACCCTATTATAAGAATGTTGAATATATACCAAATTTTTATCCCATGTCTTAAGATTCTTCATATTGTACCCTCTCAATAGTTGCACCACTTTTTATTGACACCCTTAGTTTTTCCATTATTTTGTGGATGAAAAATAATAGACCATTTTAGCTTAGTATCCATCTTCTCCCACAATGTATCCAAAAATTCCCAAGAAACCTGCAGTTATAATATAAAACAATATAACTAGGCAAATCAAAGTAAGCCCACACATTATCAAAAAAAAATCAGTTGAATCACTTCCTTTGAGGGTCTTATTAAAATGAACATGAATACACATCTTACTAAACTAGTCCACAACCACAAATAGATAGTAATGCCCATTCCTTGACATAGGCAACCCATATACAAAATCCATAGAAATGTTTTCCCATGGCCTAGAGGTAACCAGTAATGGCATATATAAACCCAACTTTTTATTACTAGGATTACTTGTAGTAAATAAAACATAACCTCTTATGAACTTGGCAACATCAAATTGCATATTAGGTAAATAAACATACCTATGCAAATGATCAACAATCTTTGTAACTCCAAAAATGATCTATAAATTTTGAAGTATGTCTTCATCAATAGTTGAACTATTTCTTCCTTCGGCAAACAAACCTTATCTAAATTGTATAACAATCCAAATTGAATATATTAATCCTCCTTGGGCTCAAACCTTACACCTTGGGACTTTTTTAGGTCCTCAAAATCTGCATCATGCTCATATACCTCAACATAAGAGTCATACATTAAAGGTTCAAGAAGAGTTATGGTGCATGTGGTTGTAAGTAAAGGAGGTCTTGAGAACATGTCAACTTGTTTGTTAGTCATACCTTTCTTATATTAGATAATCAAATGAAATTGTTGAAATAACACCATCCATTTATAACACCTATATTTTTGAAGATTAGTTTGAGCTTGCAAATATTGAAAAGATTGGTGATCCATATGGATAATAGTCTCCTTACCCATTAGATAGTGCTTCACTTTTTTAACCATTTGAATAAGAGCATAAATTTATTTTCCATATGTCTAATAATTAAATATTGCACCATGGAATAACTCATAATGGTATCATATCATCTTACCTCCTTGAATAAAAATAACCCCCATATCATAGTGATTAGCATCCATTTCTACTTCAAAATGCAGCTACAAATTAGGAGAAACTAAAACTAGAGCATGGTTAATTTATGTTTGAACAATTCAAACATCTTCTTGCTTCTTACCCAAGTAAAATTCTTACCACCTATTGTAATGGCATGTAAAGGTATGGTTATGGAGGGTAAGTTCTTGATGAACTTCCTCAAATTTTGGACTACACCTATAAATATCCTTGTCTCAGTTAAATTTGATGATTTTTCCAATTCATGATGGCCTCTACCTTATTTGTATGAATCCTCAACTCCCCATATCGAACCACATGCCCCAAGAGGACTAGTGATTTTTGGGAAAACTCACATTTCTTCTCATTCAACACTAACTTATTCTCCTTTAACACTTTTTAAATGTATTTAAGATGTTCAACATGCTCATCAAAATTTCTACTAAAAATAATAATATGATCCAAAATATAAAATGACAAAGGAATTAATAAATGGCCTCATTACTTCATTCATCAATTTCATTAAGTTAACTAGTGCATTCATAGCCCGAAAGGTAAAACCAACAGCTCATACAATATTTGCCTTATTTGGAACATTATTTTATAATTTTCCTCCTCCTTAATCCATACTTGGTGATAACTAGTTTTAAAATCAAGGTTATTAAAATATTTATCATGTTTAATTTGATCAATAATATCATCAATCCTTGGAAGACGGTACCTATTCTTGATGATTTTATCTTATTAAGTGCTCTAAAATCAACACATATTCTCTATGTGACATATTTCTTAGATACTAAAATAATATGAGAACCATATGAAGAAGTACTAAGATGAATTACACCTTGATTAATTAAATATTGTAACTGTTATTTTAAATCATTGGCATCCTTCAAAAACCACCTATGTAACCCAAGATTTGGAAGTGGATTGTTAGGTAGCAAATGAATTTTTTGCTCAATGGACCTAGCCATAGGTAACCCCATAGGCTCCTTAGAAACTTCCTTGAACTATTGTACTACCTCATCCATATTATTTTTTTATTTGTTAGTAAACATGCTACAAGAATTTTTATTTACCATAACGTATTTGTCTTGAATATCTCTCAAAAGAACAATCATATTTCCCACCAGCATTAATAAACTTCTTATCTCTAGAGGCACTTACCAAGGATATATTTGAATCTCATTCATAGGATAAAATTATGTATCTCTTACCATCCTTTACCAAGTGGTATTGGTTGGTTCTCCTCATGAATATGGCATCATATGTGTGTGTGTGTGTGTGTGTGTGTGTGTGTGTGTGTGTGTGTGTGTGTGTGGCTGAGCACTACACCATACACATCAAGAGGAACAACATCCATCATTACTTCATAAATGAAATTAACATTAATATCAAACTTAACCTTTCATTATTTAGTCACCTTGATGTCTACACCTTTCTTTACCCAACCCAATAAATATGGGCTTATATGTTTGTAATTTTAAAACTCCAATTTTTCTACCAACTCTTTACTTATAAAATTTATGTGTGAATAGGTATCAAAAATAACATCCACTTATGTTTTATTCATCTAAATTTTAATATGGAAAATTTTATAAATTTCACTCTCTTGATCACTAATAATACCCAAACATACCTCTTTATTTACAGAGGTACAACACAAAGTATCATCCACCTTGGAGCTACAACCAATATTATCACCTTGAAGCAAAGGCATATCATTTTTATTATTCTTATTCTTGAATGGATACAATTATGGATATATCTTATAACACTTATCCATATAATGAGTATCCACATTAAATTCACCATAATTTACTTTAGTATCCTTTTCATAAATAGATGTATCGATTTTATTACCTTTACCTTTACCCTTTTACTTGGAGTTGTTTTATTGCTTGGAGATATTTTGAGAGGTATATGGAGACATTTACTTGTCCATATATAAATAGTGATCTTGAGAAAAATCCTCATCAATATACTAGGCTTAGCCAAGAGGACTAGTCTCCTCAAATGACTACAGATTCCATCCACATACTTCATAAAAATGTCATGGTCCATTATATCTTTTCCCATTTGGATAGACTTCTTACGAAACCTTCTAGTGTAATCCTACACACTATTAACTAAAATTTTTGCACCCTATTTTAAAACCTTTTTAAACCTCAAAAAATACATCATCGTATTAAAATACCTGGCTGGGGCCAATGACTCATATTTTGGTCTTATTATAACCTTGCATTTTATGTGATTAGATTAAATATGGCTATTGAAGTATTTTTTATCTTCATTACTTTTTCATTTTGTAATAATTTGTTTCAGGGGATTGTGGTTATCTACCTTAATAACAGGACCATTTTCATAATTGTCTCTATTTGGCATATCTATAATAGTACAAATCAAATTTTAGCTTATCATTCAATTTCTTTCATGAGCTTGACAAGTTTCATAATCTCTTCAATATTTGGAATGAAACATCTACCACACAGTTCATTACATATGGTAGAGGTACCATTATAATTTTGGAATAAAGGGATTATAATAACTCTATTTTATATGATCTATGGATTTGGTTCTATTTACCAATAAGACAATTAACCTAAATCTTATAAATATGCCTCAACAAAATAATGAAATCCATGTAAGATCTAATTTATAATATAAGTTTCAAAATAAATATAACTTATATTAATGATATTCCAAATACATGGTGTGGTTTGATTAGTGGGATATTTTGATTTAAAAGACAAATCATAAATTATATCCTAGCACCAACCCATTCTCATAGGATGTGGGCATCAAGTGCATGTGTTTAAAGATGTCAAGACATATGTTATAGTTTGGCAAAGGGTGTGGTATGATGTGTAGGTGAAATAATGTCAAGGCATCAAGTTTATAATGTAAGTTTTAAAATTAAAGCATAGCCTATGTGGATAGGCTTCCAAATGCATGGTATGATTTGATTAATGATGTCTTTTGGATTCAATAATAAAAACATTAATCTTAACATCCTAAAGGGATGCAAACTTCATGTGTAGGAAAGAATATGTCATGACATAAATTTTGTCCCTCTTCATATTATAAGGTGACCAAGATGGACATTGAACAGTTGCACCAAAGTGAATATTATAAAAGGGTACACATTTCAAAGTAACGACATGGTGTAAGTTCCCCCTTCTTCATGTTGATATCTTGGCTAAGATAACATCTGGCATATTATGCTAAAGAAGTAACATGAAAATAGAGATACACATTTTAAGTGTGGACAATAGAATTGAAAGGTATTTATTACACTTTGGGGAAGTTAGAAACTTTCATGGTTATCCTCTTATTTGGTCATCTAACTTGAGCAACTAATTCGATAATTCCATAATGTTTTGTATTGACTAAAATTGGAGATCTACTAAAACTTAGAATTAGATAAATTTTAGATCTCTACTAACTTGGCCGAGCTATTTGGGTGGTATATGAGTACATTTATCTTTAATGTTTATATCCTAATTTAATTCTAGTAATCTATCTCCCCTTCAAAAGATTAAACAAAAAATGAGTTTCCATCAAGGTCTTTAGTTTTTTTTCAAACTATAGATGATAATGAAAGCTGAGAAACATGCTTTCATGATTTTTTTCAATGAAATTGTTGAGGCAGCTTTGTAGTGTGGACAGTTTTCTTATTTTGGGATTTTCTCTAATTAGTTAGAACATATTTTTGTGGGAAGGTGAGTTTTAAATAGCAACTCATTCAAATGGTTAAAAAATTTGTTTTAGGTTTTCATATTTCTTTCATGCAATGAAGAATTAT
This sequence comes from Torreya grandis, assembly GCA_037957365.1. Classification (NCBI taxonomy): domain Eukaryota; kingdom Viridiplantae; phylum Streptophyta; class Pinopsida; order Cupressales; family Taxaceae; genus Torreya; species Torreya grandis. Next base: position 1,254,941 of record JARHVA010003352.1, on the reverse strand, counting down.
TTTGCATTTGGTAAAATGCTTTTATCAGATATACATGCAAAAATTGGTGGGTTCTTAATTTGCACCATTTATTTGTTTGGTTTCAATTGGGGTTTTGTTGGATTTTGCTCCATTTATTTCTTTTCCCTTTTTTGAGTCCATTTTTTTAGATGATGTTGAGATTTGTACCCTATGACAATGGGATATTTGGGGTTTTGCAAAATTTTGATTTGGGTATTTGATAAATTTATTTCTAGGCAATATTTCATGATGCCATGGTTAAACAAATTCTAGATTTGTAAAATTACATGTTGAAATAATTTTCTTACCTGTTAGTGGGTATCTTGCTCAAAATATTTATATGAATATACTTTGTGTTTCATAAGATTTTATGGCAGAACTCATGGGTTTCCTGAGACAAAATATATTTGCTGGAATTTTTTTTAATGAAGTTTTAGTTTCAAAACCTAATGGTTTTGATCATAAAACTCAATAATTTATTTTCTTAAACAAATTTTTATTCCAATTGAATACATATCGTTTGCCCTTGAAATTGTAATGATTTTTCTCACTCAACAGTATTTTGAAAACTCTGATTACTGGTTACATAAATAAATTTCATTATTTAGTATTGGCAAAGGGTATGTATTTTAAAGATCAGGAATAATGTTTTGATTTTTGAAGTGAATTGTGATAGCCCATTTGATGTATCTAATTATTTGATATAAATATTAGAGTTAGGAGCAAATGAATAACAATAAAGCTAGGCATACATAGATGACACATGAGCAGACTTTTGAAATTTCTTGTTTTGATCAATTTATTTAACAGTTTCTTATTATTTAAGCATGCAGATTTACATTTCTTTAATTTGATGATATTTGGAATAATGTGCTCCCTGATGTATGATTGATTCAAGTTGAACAAAGTCAATATTCGATTAAGTAATGAAATATTTTATGGTCTAGTTATATTTTTATTTAATCATAAACATTATGGATTGATATTTTAAGACTAGTTTAATAGAGTCATAGCAGGCCCCCATCTAAGTGTTTATTCGATCTTTTAAAATTAAAATATTTAAAGATGTTATTTAAGTTCATTATGAAATTAAAATTTGCCTAAAATTTATAAATTTATTTTATAAAGTTGACTTACCTTTATTTTATAAAGTTACTTATCTAAATTTTAAGTTATAAATTTAAACGAAAGTTAGTTGTTGAACCAACTAACTACTTTGAAAAGGTCATAAATCAAGAAACCTCATTATAAAAATAGAGGAACTCATATAGGTAAATTTAAGAACTCTCACTTTTATTTGTGCTTTTTTTCCCATAACAAGTCTCTGAGATGATTATTGTTTGCAAAAGATCGACACTCACTCAATCTGACGGCATGACTCTATCTCATTTATTCTAGGTATATCCAAGTTTATTTTAAATTATTTTATGATTCCTTAGTTAATATTTTGGAAATTTAATGTTTTGATGAATGCATATTTGCATTCATATATGTTGGAATCTTACTATTACCTGAATACAAATGAACACATCATGCCTAGCATGACAGAAGTTTGATGTTTATTATGTTGCAATTATTTTTATTTTTAACTTGTAATTTGTGTATTATATTTATTAATGAAATCATTCCTTGTTTGGGGTTTCTCAAACATCTCTTATTATCTTATTTGGCTTAACACCTCCTCTATGTATTATATCTTTTAGTGTAATGTTTATTTCTTTATTTTCTGCTATTCAGTTAGTGCTTTTTCTTTAATTAGTATTTCTTCTTTTTTTTCTTGTGTTTTCTTTATCTCTCTTTGCTAGTGGTAGTCTACTTTCATTTGGAGAAGCACTTGTGACATTAAAAACTAAAATATCACTTTCAGATTTAAAGTATGCATATACAAGCCTATTTTGATTCACTTTGTTGCCTATCATTTATATTAGATCTATTTATATAATCATATTTATATTCTTTAAGAGATCATCTAATTAATAAATTTTCTCTATCAGATAGAATAGGTTATAGTTTCTCTTTTAAAGTGATATATAATCTGGTAAAGTGTATTTTTGATTGCTATAATAAAATTTGTTACATTTGACAACTTATTAGCAATATTTAGTTTATATAGTATTATCAAATTTTATATGCATCTTTAATATTTATGAGTTATGATCTAGAGATATTCAAATACAAATTTATTTATAAAACCATTATCCAAGACCAATCTTCTTATGAAAACACTCCATCCATCTATTACTCGTTCAAGATAAAACAATCCATTTTAAGAAAGATATTATTTTCCCAGAAATTGATCAAGTATGTAACTCAATAAAAATTAACTTTTAAAAAAACCCATTACATGCCTTGTACTAATTTTTCATTCATAAGACTCCCATGATTAGACTAGTATGATTCCAATTTGACGTTCACAATATGTGAAAGGGTTGATTCATTGGTATGACAATTTTTAGCATCAACACACACTTTGGTGACTTTGTTAGGGACATTTAATTATTTCTTGAATAATTTCATTTCAATTTTTTAACAAAGCTAGTTGCCAATTTATACTAATGTCTCCTTCAGTATCTACTAGTTGTTCAAGTCTTGATTCTTATTTAAATGAAATTCTTCAGGCAGCATCTTTACTCAGCTTTGATTCTGATGAGTTTTTCCAAGAATGGTATCTTCTCACTGATATTGTTCAAAATAAAATTCATCCTGATTTGGAAGTTTGGCTCAATTTAGTCTAGTGTGAAGGTGATCCTCTTGAAATATTTTCTCAATGTTACTTTCTAGATTATATTGAAATCCCTATTTATTATAGGCCTAGAATAAATCTTGCTCTTATTTTATGGATAAAATTGTTACCAAAATCATATAGACCTATTGCTTTACAACAAAAAACTAGGATGTTAGACTTTTTGAAATCTCATAAATCTAATTTAGACTCTTATTCAACAAATGAGAATGCATCTTATGATCTTGAACCAAATAATCTCACTCGATAATGTGTTATCATTGATTGGTTGGCCAAAAATCAAGTTGATTCAAATCTAACTTGGTATACATTACCCTACTGCAAAGATGAAGTGGTGAATATCTATTATGCTTCTTGTTTAAATACCAAGATATACCACCTTTTTTTAGACTTAGCAAAGAATTATGTTATAGTCTTTGGATGATTCATCTACCTAATAATCACCAAAGGGTTGCTAAAAATATTGGACTCATAAACTTTTAAATAATCTTACAATTTGCCCATATCTAAAAGCAAAGTAAATATTTATGCCAGATTGGTTCCTTAAATGATGATTTATTCAAATGCAAAAAAAAATCTGAGTTAATGGTTGAATTTGAAAACAAATTTTCTGCTAAGTTTTATGTTTTCTTAGTTTACAACATGATCATTAGTTCTCATGATGAATAATCTATTCATCTACAATCAAATCAGGAATCAAAATTTTCCTCTAAACATGATGTTGTCTCAGTCAAACCTATCATTACTCCTTTTAGTTATTCACAAAATAAAAATGACAATTCTGATTTTTATTCTTCAATAAATAAAAATACTTTGACATCCCCTCTGATTATTGATACTCCTAGATGCTCAAAATCAGATTTGTCTAATGATAATCCTCTAAAAACTTTGTTATATGATTCTTGCATAAATGATTCTTTTCCTTTTGATGATTTAATGATGCAACATATAAGAAATTCTGCAATTTCTAAAATATGTCTTTATTATTTCAATAAAGATGCATAAATCCAAGGCTATGAATCTCCTAATATTTTAGATTTTTCTGAAATGAATATACTAGATTTCATGAAACACGGTGATTTTGAGACTTTTTTAGACATTCAAATGGATGATAGCATGATAAATTTTGAATATGATAAATTTTAATTTTCTCAGCCTAAATTTAAATTTGACAAGTATTTGGTGGAATTTAAACAAAAATATGATCCTACAAGCATGTCTAAATCAGAAATAATAGCTTGCAAATAAGATCTGAACATTCAAAATCTTGCATTTGAATTCTTCTTGTTTGAAATTTTGAATATAACTCATAGTCATGTTTGTGATATTGGTGCCTTTTTTGTGTGACAAAACTCTATAGAAACAACTAAAAATGATAACCAAGATATTCAAGGGGAAGAAAATGAATGCTTCACTAGAATATTTGAGATTGATGATGAAATGATCATTAATGATTTTCTTAATACACCGAGTCAAGATGAAAGTTTATTTTCAACTTCAGAAGAAAGGTTTGATTTTCTTGAGAGGGTAGAATCTAAATTCTCTTTTGAGTATTTAGGTTTTGAATCTAATTCTAATGTTGAAATTTTTACCTAACATCCTTTTGATAACTATCTACAATTTTTTCCAAATCTTCTTGATCACATACAATCTGATTTTCTTTTTCAAGATTTAAAAGAAAGGCAGCAAGTGAGAGATTCTTTTGTTGTTTTTATTTTGTTTTTACATGCTTTTATTACTATGTTGTCTAGTTATTTAGATATTTGAAGGTGTCTTATGTTATGTGATGATAGCCAATATCCTATGGAACATGTTAAAGCATGTTGGATCTTTGTTTTGTTATGATTTCTCATATAACTGGTGTCCATGGTTTTTACATCAGATTTCTATTGTCCTTCAAAATATTTTACATTGGAAGAATTTTTATATTGCTTATTTCTCTTTCTTCTCATGACTATACATAATTTCATTTTTGGTAGCATAGGTTTTATTTTGCTCATTTTGGCTTGTTAGTTGCTTTGTGTGGTTTTCATTTTGGTCATTACAGCTCTTGGGTTCTACCCATCTTCTGAGGCTTTCATCAGTACTCAGGCTAGACATAGATTTTTGCATAAACAAATGTATTTTTTCTTTATCAAAAGGTTATTTTCTTGATTTAACTAAAATCATTCGATAAATAAATTGAGTCGAGTAACTAGTTAGGTGAAAGGTGCTTACTTTCATATTCTATGATTTATACTATTGTAACATGTTTCATCCAGCCCATACTCCCTAATTTAATGATTCCTCTTCCTCATACCATGTTAAGCCAAAAAATTCATTCCTTTTAGTGAATACATATTCTAATCCATGCATAATTATTTAGGAAACAACTTACCTGGGTTGGACTCCCAAATTGATCATTTTCGCTAATCTTATGTTACAGTCCAATCTTGCAATCAAAACTAGCTAGCAAGGTTGTTAGTGTTAACTAAAAAAAATTCACCCTATTTTATAACTTTTTTGAACCTCAAAAATTACATCATCTTATTAAAATACCTGATGGGGTCTAATGACTCATATATTATGGTCTTATTATAACCTTTCATTTTGTGTGATTAGATTAAATATGGCTATTGAAGTGTTTGTTATTTTCATTACTTTTTCATTTTGCAATAAGTTGTTTTAGGTGATTATGGTTATCTACTTCAACAATAAGATGATTGTCATAGTTTTCTCTATTTGGCATACTTATAGCAAGGCATATCATATTTTTAGCTTATCATTCCTTTTTTTTCATGAGTTTGATGAGTTTTATAATCTCTTCAGTATTTGGAATGGAACATCTTCCACATAGTTCATTACATATGGTAGAGGTACCATTATAATTTTAGAACAACAGGATTATAGTAAATTTATTTTATATGATCTATGGATTTGGTTCTATTTTCCAAAAAAATAATTAACCCAAATATTATAAATATGCCTCAACAAAATAATGAAATCCATGGAAGATCTAATTTCTAATATAAGTTTCAAAATAAATATAACTTATATTAATGATATTCCAAATACATGGTGTGGTTTGATTAGTGGGATATTTTCATTTCAAAGACAAAGCATTGATTATATCATAGCACTAACCCATTCCCATGGGATGTGGTCATCAAGTGCATGTGTTTAAATATGTCAAGACATAAGTTATAGTTTGGCAAAGGGCGTAGCATGATGTGTAGGTGAAATAATGTCAAGGCATCAAGTTTATAATGCAATTTTTAAAATTAAAGCATAGCCTATGTGGATAGGCTTCCAAATGCATGTAATGAAGTCTTTTATATTCAAGAATAAAAACATTAATCTTAACATCCTAAAGGGACGGGACTTCATGTGTAGGCAAGAATATGTCATGACATAAAGTTTATCCCTCTTGAAATTATTACATGACCAAGATGGCCATTGGACATTTATTCCAAAGTGAATATTATAAAAGGGTACATATTCCAAACTAAAGACATGGCGTAATTTCCCCCTTATTCATGTTGATAGCTTGGCTAAGTTAACATCTAGAATATTACACTAAAGAAGTAACATGAAAATAGAGATACTTATTTCAAGTGTGGATAGTAGCATTTAAAGTTATTTATTATGCTTTGGGGAACTTAGAAACTTCTGTGGTTATCCTCTTATTTGTGCATCTAGCTTGAGTAGTGAATTTGATAATCTCATAATGTTTTGTCTTGACTAAAATTGGAGATCTAATAAAACTTGGACTTAGCTAAATTTTAGAACTCTGCTAACTTGGCCAAGCTATTTAGGTAGCATATGAGTACATTTATCTTTAATGTTTGTAGCCTACTTTAATTTTAGTTATCTCTCTCTCTCCTTCAAAATATTAAACAAGAAACAAGTTTCCTTTAGGGTCTTTAGTTTTTTTTTTTTGAAATGTAGATGATAATGAAAACTGAGAAACACGCTTTCATGTTTTTTTTCAATGAAATTATTGAGGTAGCTTTGCAGTGTGGATAGTTTTCTTATTTTGGGATTTTCTATAGTTATTTGGAACACATTTCTATGAGAAGGTGGTTTTTAAATAGTAACCCATTCAAATGGTTAAAAAAACAAATTGGGTTTTAGGTTTCCTTCATGCATTGAAGAATTATTTTGCATTTGGTAAAATGATTGTATTAGATATCCATGCAAAAATTGGTGGGTTCTCAGTTAGCACCATTTATTTATTCAATTTCATTTAGGGTTTTATTACATTCTAATCTATTTATTTCTTTTCCCTTCTTTGAGTCTATTTTTTTTAGGTGATGTTGAGAGTTGTAACCTGTGATAGTAGGGTATTTGGGGTTTTGCAAAATTTTGATTTGGGTATTTGATAAATTTATTCTTGGGCAATATTTCTTGATGTCATGGTTTAAAAAAAAATGGATTTGCAAAATTACATGTTGAAATAATTTTCTTGCCTACTAGTGGGTATCTTGCTTAGAATATTTGTATTAATATACTTTAGGTTTCATAAGATTTTATGGCAGAACTAATGGGTTTCCTGAGATAAAATATATTTGCTGGAATTTTTTTTAATGAAGTTTTAGTTTCAAAACCTAATGGTTTTGATCATAAAACTCAATAATTTGTTTTCTTAAACAAATTTTTATTCTAGTTGAAGACATATCAATTACCCTTGAAACTATGATGATTTTTCTCTCTCATCAGTATTTTAAAAACTCTAATTATTGGTTACATAAATAAATTTCATTGTTTAGTATTGGCAAAGGGAATGTATTTTAAAGATTAGAAATAATGTTTTGATTTTTGAAGTACATTGTGAAAGCCCATTTGATGTATCTAATTATTTGATATAAATATTAGAGTTAGGAGCAAATGAATAATAGTAAATTTAGGCATACATAGATGACACAAGTAAACTTTTGAAATTTCTTATTTTGATCAATTTGTTTGACAGTATCTTGTTATTTAAGCATGTAGATTTAGATTTCTTCAATTTGATGATATTTAGAACAATATGTTACCTAATGTATGGTTGATTCAAGTTGAAAAAAATCAATATTTGATTAATTAATAAAATATTTTATTGTCTAGTTATATTTTTATTTAGTCATAAACATTATGGATTGATATTTTAAGACTAGTTTGCTAGAGTCATAGCGGGCCCCCACCTAGGTGTTTATTTGATCTTTTAAAATTAAAATATTTAAATAGGTTATTTAAGTTCATTATGAACTTAAAATTTCCCAAAAACTTATATATTTATTTTAAAAAGTTCAATTAACTTTATTTTATAAATTTACTTGTCTAAATTTTTAATTATAAATTTAAACGAAAGTTAGTTGTTGAACCAACTAACTACTTGGCAAAGGTTATAAAGGCAAGTAGCCACATTATCAAAAGGGAAGAACTCAAACAAGTAAATGTGATAAATCTCACTTTCATATACACTTCTTTTTCAAGAACAAGTCTTCAAGATGATTATTGTTTGCAAAAGATCAGCACTCACTCAATCTGACGGCATAGCTCTATCTCATTTATTTTAGGCATATCTAGGTTTACTTTCAATTATTTTTTGATTACTTAGTTAATATTTGGGAAATTTAATGTTTTAATGAATGCATATTTTCATTCATATATGCTATAATCTTTATATCACTTGAATACCGATGAACACATCATGCCTAGTGTGACAGAAGTTTGATGTTTATTATGTTGTAATTATTTTTCTTCAAAACTTGTAATCTATGTGTTTTCTTTATTAATGAAATTATTCTTTATTTGAGATTTCTCAATCATCTCTTATTATCTTATTTGTCTTAATGCCTCCTCCATGTATTATATCTTTTAGTGTAATGTTTATTTCTTTATTTTCTACTATTTGGTTAGTGCTTTTTCTTTAATTAATCTTTCTTATTTTTTTGTTTTCTTTTTTGTTTTTTTATATTTTATTTATCTCTCTTTGATAGTATTAGTATACTTTCATTTGGATAATCATTCATGACATTAAAAACTAAAATATCATTTTTAGATTTAAAGTAGATATATACAAGCCTATTCTGATTCACGTCATTACCTATCATTTATCTTAGATATGTTTATATAATTAGATTTTTTATTATTCAAGAGACCATCTAATTAATAGATTTTATCTATCAGATAGAATATATTATAGTTTCTCTTTTAAATTTATTTATAATTTATTGAAGTGTATTTTTGATTGTTATAATGAAATTTGTTACATTTGACAACTTATTAGCAATATTCAATTTATCTAGTATTATCAAACATAAATGTATCTTTAATATTTAAGAGTTATGATTCAGAGATATTCAAATACAATTTTATTTATAAAACCATTATTTGATACCAATCTTCTTATGAAAACACTTCATCCATCTATTACTCATTCGAGCTAAAACAATCCCTTTTAAGAAAGATATTATTTTCCTAGAACTTGGTCAAGTGTGTAACTCAATGCAACTTGACCTTTAAAAAACCCATTATGCACCTTGTAATAATTTTTCAGTCATAGGACTCCCATAATTATATTGGTATGATTCTAATTTTACCTTCATGATAGGTGAAAGGGTTGATTCATTGGCATGATAATTTTTAACATCAACACACACTTTAGCCTTGCTTTTTCCTAAGATATTTTTAATGCATGGACCTCTCTTCCTCATAAAAAATATGATTTAATTACTTCTCGATTATAATCTTAAAATTATCCAAATTAAAAATAGAAGGAAGACTATTAAAAACTAAATAATGAACATAACTCTCAAAACATGGTAAAGCATGATTAGATAGCTTTAACCTTGTAGAATAAATATGTTGGCTTTCATATTTTGATGCAAAATAAAATATACCTCAATTTGGGTTGGCTAATGGTCTCTCTTTTCTAAATTCATGTCTACATCATATGGCTAAATTTGAATCTTTATCCTAGCCTTGAATGGAGGTGGATTCGGGTTGGCATGGGGATTATCTTCATTCTTCTCAAGGATTTTAGGAGCATACTCCTTGTCTGATTTCAATGTCTCCATATAAACACAAAACTTATCTAAAATAAGTCCTATGATGGACTCTAATGGGTCAAACTTCCTCATAGAAAGAGATATGCTTGGTACTCCTTATTTAATCTTGAAAAAATTCTCTTTTATTATTCAGGCATCTTCATCATCAACATGGGCCATATATTTGATTCATTGCTTCCCCTTTTTTATGGAAATATCTGCTTCAAAAGGAAATAGGCATAAACGTGTAATGTACTCAAACACACACAACATAAATGAATTAAAAAATAAACCATCTCTAATACCAATTTAATTTATAAGAAAAGTGGAGATTCCATTCTTAGCTTCATTAGCATGAATACTACAAACTTAGCTTACTAAACAATTGACTCCAATACTATCATATGTAAACATAATTGAATATATGCTTGGAAATTAAATGACTATTATACATAACTAAAATAAATAGCAAGAGATGATAAAAACACATATAACACAAGGATTTCTTAGATAAACCCAATGTGGGAAAAACATTAGTGGATGAGTAAACACACTCCCCTTTCCACCATGTTCTGAAAACTATATACAAGGTACTTCCAATGGCCTACATGGATAGATTACATAATAAAATTATATCCAAACTCATATACAATTCAATATTACAACTTACAAGAATCTTCTTAAAACTCCCATACACCTAAACCAATTATAATAGATAATAATAATGAGTAAACCAAAACCAAGACTCAATCTCAAAATTATCGATGTGAATCCAATTTCCAAACAACTCACTACCTCTCTAATGTGTTCTTTGATTTATCAAGATTAATTTATATGCATTCTCAACCATATAACTCACCAAGAAATTATTATGAACTACCATGAGGAGAGGAATCATTTAAAACTAGTTCCCTTCCCCATGTTATCAAAGGTGATATAATTGTCATAGTTTGCAGATGAGTGGTTATGGAACCACCAAGATCATTATGCAACAACCATCTATAAATTTTGTTGGTTATGGATCCATCACTATATGTAAGAGTGGTTACATAACCTATAGGGTGGTTTCATAACTCACACCCTATAAATAGGTGTGATTCCATCCTCTAGATAAAACCATTAAGTTTAAGAACCAATAAATCCCTATGTGATCAATGTACAGGTGTTTGGATCATCCCCACACTATTTTTTATAATTGAACTGAAGTCTTGAACATGAAGTGTCTTACATTAGTGTTTATGATCATTTTTACATATAATTGGGCATAGTGGAATCAGTTTTCACAAAGGACTAAGTACAAACAAGTTCTAATTTTGGATTAGAAAGAAAAATATTCAACCAAAATATTTTTAATGGTGTTGAATTTGACTTTTAAACCTAACAAAAAAATTTAAAAAAAAATACATTAAACATGAGATTGGAATAACCAAAGAACTATATAATGTCATCATAAATAATTTATTATTGTATATTTTACTTATTCAATCATAAAGTGGGACACTCAAGTGTTTTTCTAAGGATATTCATGAGTGAGTGAATAAATAGATGAAAATTAATTTTATTTTAATTAGAAAAGATAATGAAAATAAAGTATAGATATTATTTTATTAATTTTAAGCTTCAACCAAATGCTTAGGTGATTTGGATAATGGAATGGTCTTATAAGGAACATGTCTTATGTTCAAAACTCTTCACTTTGTCTTTTTACTTGAAAGTGTGAAAGTGTTTAAAACCAATAAAATAAAGGATTTATACTATGTGGTGCATTCATATTTCTAAAGAATAAATAGGAGGGGTGGTGATGTAAAATCCTATGGGGATTAGGTTCTAAGCCAATCAAGGGAATTAATATATTTATTATCTTGGATTCATAAGTAAAAATCATTGTATCATAAATCTACTAGAGGGTAAATGTAAAACCCTAGTAGTATTCCTATTTTGTATTAATTTTTATGTGTGTGTTATCATTGATAAAATAGTAAGCCTCATCTCTAAATAAATATGAATAACACACAATAAATATAATAAATGGATCATGAATATGTAAAATATCATAATTTTTAATGATTTTTAGAAACTAGTTGAAAACCAACCCACACCTTATACCAAATCTAAAAAAATACTTGAGTTTAAAAAATGTGATAAGTGTGCACTTGCATTGTTAAAATATTATTGTTTTTCATAAGTCATCCTTCACATTGAATAAATTAAAAATTATGTGTGGAAGGCTAGGAAAACACTTAAATAATTTTATGATAAATAACCAATGTACAATGAATAGGAAAATGAACGCGGTCTGAAGTATGTCACCAAGCTAGGGTAGCCACGCCCTGGCTCATTTTTTGTTGTGTTTGCTTCTACGTAGGAGGGGAAAGGGCATCGGTTTAGTAGCAGGGGGTGGGGTGTCACAGCTTTGGCTATTTTTTCCAATTTAAAACCTTTTTTTCTATCTTTTGTGCTGAGAGTTGTGCACAAATTCTGGTCAACGCACTATGAAGGGGCCAATGGGGTTGTTTGGAGCGAGCTCACAGCTGAAGAGATTCTTTTGGCAAGTGTAGTCATGGCTGGGAGTATGCCTTCTAAGACTAGTGTTGGTTTCAATTTCAGTGAAGTGGTGGGAATGAATTTACCAAGACAGGAAGTGCAGGGGTATGAAAATGCCCTCTTTTCTCAGAATATAGATGCCAAGGAATTGAATCTGCCTGGAGGATCCAAGATTATGAAGGTTAACAGATGTCTTGAAAGATGCAAAGAAAGACCAAAACTGGTAATTCCCTTTGAAATGATTGTTGAGGATGTAGAATACTATTCTAATCATTCCTTATTTTGTAAGTTCCTGGGTTTAGAAAGTCTCCCTTCATTTCCTGGAAAGTTGGGCCCAAAGAGTTTGGGAACTAGAGGGAGAATTGGAGGTCATGATGCTTGCAAATAACTACTTTATGCTGACATTTCCTTGCCTGGCTGATCGTAACAAGGTCTTTGAAGGGGGGCCTTAATTTTATAACCAAGTGGGATAATTAGTAAAACCATGGCATGCAGGTTATAACCCTTTTAAAGAGCTCCTGAATTGAGTGCCAGTGTGGGTTCGATTACCTAGACTTCCAATAGAATGTTGTCATGAGGACGTGCTGCATATGTTGGCATCAATGTTTGGAAGATCAATAGGATCCTCTACACAAACCTTGAGTAAGAAGGTGATGACCTTTGCTCGTATTTGCATGGAAATTGATCTAAGTAAACCATTGCTAGATGCAGTAGAGATGAGTGTAGGTTCATATTCTTGGGTACAACAACTGGACTGTGAGACCCTTCCATTCTGATGCCACATCTACCATGAATATGGACACCTGGTGTGAAGATGTCTAAAAGCCAAGCCAATGGATCAGCAAATTGTGCCTCCTTCTAATACCATTCCTATTACTGACAAAGGGAAGAAGCCAGTAGTAGGAGAGAATAAGGATGCTGAGGGCTTTGTTTAGGTAAAATCCTAAACTGATAATAGAGGATTGAAAAGAACCTTAAGAGAATGACAAGAGGAGGATACATTTAATAGGTTTGAGATTTTAGATGAGTTGGGGTAGCAAGCAATTAATCAAGAAGGGAACAATGTTGATCACCCTGAGGGGGATTCAGGATTGGAGATTGGCTCTGCCAAGCCTCTGTGTGTTATGCAGGAAGAATTCACTATGCCCATGATCATGGATGGACAAGAGGGAGCACAGGGGGTGGTGGAGCCAAATGCTAATATGGGGAAGGGTGTAGAAGAAGCAGAGCATGTGATACAGGCTGTGGTTGCCAAAGCAAATAAAAGAGGTAAATCTACCCCACACCTGGGCATCCTTTAGAAGGATGGGAAGAAGGGGGATTCAAAAAAGAAAAGCTAAAATAGGACATAAGGACCTAGAGAGGATTAATATGATTGGGGAAAACTTGGTGGAGTCAGGAGCTGTTAAGACCCTGGACTCCCACTTCTTGTCTCCTCCCAAATGATCATTATCTCTTGGAATGCAAGGGGCCTGAAAAGTGGCCCTAGACAAAAAGCTATTTGGGAATTGGTGTGGAGGCATTCTCTAGATGTTCTCTTTCTTCAGGAGACTAAAGTTTATATTGATTGTATGATGAGTATGGCACCTAAGTTATGGAGGCAAGGCCATTGTCAGTGTATTAGAGCCCAGGGATCTTTGAGGGGTGTGGCATGCCTATGGAACCCATGAAAGATCTAGCTTGTGTCCTGGATTTCATTTAGGTCCTCCTTATCTATGGTTTCTTGGTGCATTGAAATAGGGGAATTAGTTCTTTTCTCCAATGTCTATGCTCTAAAGGATTTCCAAGGCAAGCTCGAGGTATGGAACAATATTCATGAGGTGCCTAGTTTGTTTCCTTATTTACCATGGATTATTGCTGGAGACTTTAATGCCATTCTATATTTATCTGAGAAAGGGGGAGGTATTATGAAAACCAAGCCCTCCTCCATTTTGCTTAGAGACAATATCTCGGCTCTTAATCTTGTTGACATTAAGCCCAGCAATGGTTGCTTCATGTGAAACAATAAAAGGTTGGGGGATAGAAGTATTGTTGAGTGCCTTGACCATTTCATGGTGTCATGTTTTTGGGCGGGGGGTCGTGGTCTTCAAGCTCTGAGATACTTGATTGGTGGGGCTCAGATCACTGGCCCATAAAGCTCACTATTTCCTTAGCTAGGATACCTCAGAGACCACCTTTTAAATTCTAGCTTGTGTGGCTCAAGGATCTAGACCTGTATGGTTGTATTGCTAATTGGTGGAAAAGAAGTAGACCAAGATTTGGCATAGTAATGTATACTTTTGCCAAGTTCTTACAATTTGTCAAATATTAGCTCAAGCCCTGGAATAGACAATGCTTCAAAAATATTTACCAGGAGAAAAATGTGGCACAAACACAATTGAATGAAGTGACCCAAATGATTAGGGAAGAGGGGGCATCTGAATTTATATTAAGAGAGGAAGCTAAGCTCTAAAAGTTGTGAAGGAATGGGAGCTGAGAGAGGAAATCTTTTAGAAGCAGAAGGCACAGAATGTTTGGCTTTAGGAGGGGGATCAAAATACTACATTCTTCTTCAACTGAATGAAAGCCAAGCAACATGGTAATACCATTTCCTCATTGGTGATGGATAGGGGGGAGACCATTCATTCCACCCAGGGTATTTGTAATGAGGCAGAGCTGTACTTTGCTTCTTTATTCTGGGAGGAAGGGCAGGGGGACTTGGTGGCTAAGACTCAGGTTCTTTCTTGTATTCCCTCTTTGGTCTCTTTAAAAATGAATGAACATCTTATGAGTGTCATTTCTATGGAGGAGGTAGAGAGGACTATTTTCCAGATGCAAAAAGGTAAAGCACCTGGGCCAGATGGATTTCTAATTGAATTTTTCTAGGAGTTTTAGGACATTATTAAAGTTGATCTCTTGGTTGCTATTCAAGAATCACAGATGAATAAGAAGATGCTCAGGGCTCTGAACTCAAATTTCCTAGCTCTTATCCCTAAGGGGGAGGGAGTAGATCAGTTAAGTCAGTTTCATCCCATTTCCCTTTGCAATGTGATTTATAAAATTATCTCTAAGCTGATTGCTGACAGACTAAAAAGGTGGCTTACATTGCTTATTTTTGAGGAGCAAAGTGGATTCATGGAAGGTCATCAAATCTTGGATGGCATGGTGGTGGCTACTGAGGCAATTCATTTGATGGCCAAGTCACAATAAAAGGCTATGTTCATCAAGCTGGATATGAGTAAAGCTTATGACAGAGTCTGGTGGTCTTTCCTTTAGAAGGTTTTGAGGGCTTTTGGATTTAGTGAGGACTAGATATGATGGGTCATGTGTTGTGTAAATTTGACCTCCTTCTCAGTTTTAATTAATGGAGAGCATTCAAATTTATTTGGAGCCTCTTGAGGCTTGTGACAAGGTGACCCCCTCTCTCATTATCTGGTAGAAGGGCTAGGATGGCTGATCAAAAGCAATGTGGAAGGGGGATATATTCAAGGCTAGTAGTGGGGTGGAGGTCTCCCAGCACTTTCTCACTTATAGTTTGTGGATGATGTAGCTTTGATGGGCATGGCAACTATGAGAAAAGTGTCTAATATGCACAAAGACCTAGACATTTATCTTGAGGTGTCAGGATAGCTAATTAATGAGGGTAAGTCTTTAATTTATTTCTTCAATACCCCACTTCCAATTCAACAGAGAATTGCTAATTTATTCAAGTTCCAAATTGGAAGTCTTCCTCTGCTATACCTTAGCATTCCCATCTCAACTGGGAGACACTCTAGGGAGATGTGGCAGGGCCTTCTAGACAAGTTTTGTCCTAAGGTTAATCATTGGACTCATCATTGGATGTCCTTTGCCACTTGAGTTCAGCTGCTTCAATCAGTTGTGAAGGTGCTCCTTATATACAGGTGTATGGTTCAAGTAGCAGTGGTGGGTTTTGTGAGAGACCTTGATTCCTTAACAGGGCAATTTCTTTGGGCTGGCAATTTAGCAGTGACGAAATGGAGTCTCATTAAATGGGAGATAGTTTGTAGTCCAAAAAGTCTAGGAGGTCTTGGATTAAGACAGTCAATACTCTCTGGTACAGCTCTGGCTACAAAATTGTATTAGAGATGGTGTGTTGAACTAGACCAGCTGTGGGCTAGAATCTTATCCCATAAGTACCTAGTAGGGATTCCTCAAAATGATACTCCTCAGCATAGCTTGTTAGGGAAGGGGTCGGTGATTTGGTCTATGCTCAAGAAAGGGGTTGTGCTCATTAAGCGTGGTTTGTTCCAGCTATGCAAAGATGGGATGGAGGCACAGTTTTGGCAGGACTCCTAGGATGGTTTTCCACCCCTAGAAACTCAATATCCTCATTTACATATATTAGTGCAAATATTTGGTGAGGCTAGTTAGTCAAGGGTGGGTGACTTTAAGGAGTTTTCCCGTCAGGGGCAAGTGATGGAAGCAAGGTGGAAAACACTAGAGGAATGGCTGATTATGGGATTGGAAGAGGAGTGTGCTAAAATCCAATCCATTCTTGTTTGACGTAGTTGTAGCACCCTTTTGGGAAGGGATGTTTTAGTGTGGGCCCCTAATCTGAAAGGATCATACACAGTGTCTTCGAGGTACTAGGCACTGATCTCTCAGCAATTGGATGGTGGGTGGGAAGTTCCCTGGTGGAAAAGA
Organism: Torreya grandis; assembly: GCA_037957365.1. Lineage (NCBI taxonomy): Eukaryota > Viridiplantae > Streptophyta > Pinopsida > Cupressales > Taxaceae > Torreya > Torreya grandis. The sequence continues at coordinate 1,238,000 of JARHVA010003352.1, read as the reverse complement.
GTCTAGAATAGATTCTCTTGACCAAAGTGTAACTATTTCATTTGGACCTTGGCCTAGAATAAATGCTTGATGTGGGATAATATTCAAAAGAGAGGATTTGTTGGCCCTTTGAGGTGTGTTTTATGCAACAGCGAGGATGAGGATTCTCAACAATTATTCTTTCGATGCCCCTTCTCAACGCAATTATGGCACTTTTGGTGGGATGTGTGGAAATGCCAATGTGTTCATGCATCCTCTTTAGCTGATTTTTGGGTGAGATTGAGCAAACTGCCCTCACCAGCTTCATTTTTGCATGAGGTATGGTACGCTGGTCCTATTTTCCTTTTATGGCAAGTCTCGCTTGAAAGAAATCACAAGATTTTTTGAGGAGAAAATTTGGGAATTTAGTAGGTTTGGATTAGAATATTGGCATGGTCCAAGAAACCATTGGGGTTAAGAGTGAGATTACCCTACCATTGGCAAAGAGCGATCTTGAGGTAGTGGAGAGGCTGGGCATTCAAGGAATTTCTCTAATCTCAACATGTGTCAGGAGAGGTAGACAGGTGAAATAGTGAGTGCAAATGATGGGGAAATGGACGCTACCTCCTGCTAGTTTTTTGAAGCTTAATACAGATGGGTCATCCCATGGGAATCTAGGCTTAGTTGGGATTGGTGAGATCGGCACAGATTCTACTAGTGTGGTGGTTTTGATTTTCATGATTAACAAAGGAGTGTAGACAGTGAATTGGATGGAAGGTTGGGTGATTTTACATGCTTTAAGGAGAACTTATGAGTTAGGATGGAGGAAAGTGATTTATGAAGCTAATTCTCAAGTTATGGTTAATTTACTTCTTGAGAAGAAGACCTCCAATGTGTGCTAGTAGCTATCAGTGATTGTTCAACAGATTCTTCAGGTCAGTTCTTGTATGGATTCAGTGATTTTTGCCCATATTCCTAGGGAATGGAATAGGGAAGTTGATTGCCTGGTGAGATGGGGATCAAAATAATTTGAAGGCCGAAAGTTTGATGGGTGGGAGCAAATGCCTTATGCACTTTGCCAGAATCTGGAGAGGATTATGGCGGAGGATGAGAGTGATACTGGAGTGTAATTTTATTATTCTTGTGGTTTTTTGCAGTTTTGTTGATTCCTGAGGTGTTGGCCTCAGGCTATTTTGTACTTTGGTATTCTTTATTTTAATAAAGTTTTTACCCCTCTTTATTCAAAAAAATAAATAACCAATGTACAATAAAAATGATCTCTTATTGAAAAATTGTAATACAAAGCTTAACGTAGATGAAGATGTATCTGAATATATTTCCAATATGAAAAACTTCAAATAATAATACAACACTAGAGATAGGAAAATATATGATTATATGTTTATCTCCATAATTTTGAATGGACTTATTTATATATATATATATATACTTTTTGAAAATGTTACAACTCAATGACAAAATCAATAATGCAACATTTTAAACCATATGTGAACTACTTACTCAATGTGAATGAAAAATTTCCAAGAAGAAGAGTATTAAGTATACAAGAGATGATTACTTCAAAAAATTAGGGAACACAAAATAAAGAATAAGCATGAGAAAAAAAAAACATTTTTAGAAATATTCTCTGAGACATTATTTGAATCATTATCCAAAGTCATCAAGACATAATCATTAGCATTATTCTCAATCTTTAGGTTACTCTAGTAACTCTTCCTCATCATCCAGCTCTAGTATAAAAGAGCCAAAATTATACAACTTGTAGTATTATACACCACTACATTCATGTGTGACCTTATTTAAAGTAACCCTCCAAACATAGGAATAAGGTTGAATCATATTACATTGCTCAATTTAGTGGAGCTTCTTCTAATTACTCTAGTTATTTTGGTTCTTCTAATAGGTCATTTGAATAGGAAGCATCCTAAATGGTTGAAGTTTATGGTCCACATGGATGTAACTACATCTTATGAGTGCAAAAAGATTCACTCATGTTGAGTTAGATTCTAATTTAAAGATAGGGTTACTTATATATAAGTAATTTTATCTTGGTTTTGTTGTTTTCTATCCTTTTTATTTATTGGTTATTTTATATCCATGATGAGGAGAAAATCAGGTTGTTTGGATTTCTTTTTTTAACTCTAGGGTCTTCTCACCTCTCACCTAATAGGGAGAATATATTGTATTGGCCTTAGATCAGTCATATGTGATTTTAAAATTTAATAGAGATGGTATTCAACATCATTAGGCATCAAGATATATGTTCGATACACAATACGAGATAGTCACTAGACGAGTTAATGTGTGAAGCCTTATGTGGATCAATGTAGTTAAATAAACCTTGATTGAACTTATATTATATTAAAATTAAATAATGGGAAAATGCGATGAGCATGCTATCAATATTTTCAACATTCATGTCACAACTCATGTGGTAGTAGGCTTCTATGTGAATCATCATCGATTATCAATATCATAATGAATGGTGTTCTAGTTTATAGGTGCGATAGATACTATTAGATGACTTCACAATCAAGTGTTTTAGATCGTATCCTATACTTATTTGGATTGAGGAAGGGTTTATTGGGTCATTTGATCCTAGTGATTTTGTTTACTTTTTTAGTTACTTTTTTTTGGTGTATGGCATGCATATATTTATCAAAAACACCCTTTCATGTTTTATATAACATTAAATTAGAAATTAGTTAATGTGTAACATTAATTTATTAGTGGGTTAATTTAATATGTTATTAGTTAGTAAAATTTAGTTGGGTTTGGGTGCTTAAATATTGTGTGGTAATATATTTTATAACTTTCTATTGGAAATTTAATATATACATCATGTAACCCTTTTTTAAATTATTAATAAAATTGATATGGTAACCTTGCCATTTTCCATATGCTTATCTTATCACTTGGCCTTTCCAATTTACCATCATTCATATACATGATATCCATATTATTTTCCTTGATTATATATTATCCTAAAAAGGTATCGACAAATTATATATCACTATTTTATCTTTATTGGATAGTTTTAACAAAAATTGAATGCTACCAGTTTTTGGAAATGTCTACCTTTGCCAAAGGTGTCCTAGGTTATCTAAATGTCTATTTTTAAAATTCAAATCCCTCCCTCAGGTCAACCCACATCATTTTCATGTCAGTTATAGGGTAAATCACCCAAATATTCATCTACATATACAAGACAATACTAAGGGTATTCATATCTAACTACATTTGGTTACTACTTACAATATTACTACACATTCAGAGATCTATTTGTACATCCTTGAGGAAAAATCCCAAAGAATCAAAATATAAAAATCCATCAAAGAATACTCCCTAATTCAAGTATCAACACTTATATCAAAATCAAAATTTCAAATTGTTAAGTGTTAAAACCAAATGATTCATGTTGCATTCTAGTGGATAACTAATGAACACACATAAACATATATGAGAGAACTAAGTATAATTTAATCCTTCTTTGAATTATTGGAATGTAGGAAACACTAAACCAAATAGTGGGGTATGGTTGGGGCTATCCAACCCATATTTAAAACCTCCATTAATGAACAAAAAAATTTCAAAAATGAAGTTATGGTTTCAAGATAAAGGAGGATAAAATCTAAATTTATGCATAGGACTAAGCACAAGATTTTTTTAAGAAACATCTTGGCAAGTAGGAGTTATGACCTATGGTTTAATATAATTATAAAACCTATATAGATAGTTTCACTATAAATTAGACACATCCAATCACTATAGAGGTCTAATCCATACTATAAACATCGTGGAATATTTTCAAAGTTCATCTCCTGAGTTGAGTGATCATAGCTCCATTTTAGACTATTTATGATGACTGTGCACAAACAAAAAGTATAAAAAAATAGAAACAAACTAAGTACCATATCCTTTAGCTAATTTTATAAATCTAAATCTAAATATCATTCTTTTTTTACATTTAGATTAGTGTAATGAATGATATATATTAGGTAATATTAATATTCAATAGATTGACTTATTTATATCAATAAATCCATAATAATTTAAAACACTTTAATTATTTGTCCCATCCCAATTATTTGTGCATATTTCTTGTGAATATTTGCACTTGAAGATGGGCATATCTTAAGTCTTGAAACATTGAATTTCAATAATTTAAAATGCATTTCTTTGAGTTATTTTCAATTATTTCATTACACAATTTAACATGACAACATTTATATCAAGGCCTCATATCCCAGCATGAACTAAGTTCTAAGGAAAGTTGTAGGTTTTTTAGTATCTGTTTACCCTTATAATTAATTAGTAAATAAGAATTAACTCTAAAGTATTGTAAACTTGAAATCTAATCTAAGAGAGATAAATAAATCATCCTACTATAAAAACATAGTGATATGTAGAATTTAAATTAGTTATAAATTACAAAAAATAGCAACTAGGGTTAGGGTTAGAGAGATGTCCTTGAAAACTCATTTTCTATTTTTGTATTATGTTTTTTTTCAATGTGACTATATAAAATTATTAACCAAGACCTTAAAACATGGTATTAATCTAAAACTTTGATTTTTTGTATTCTAAGATAAGTGTGTAGTATCTAAATAATGTCATAATATGCCATTTTCTTCTAGTATGGCTTTGTATGCATTGAATTTGCACTTGATATAAAAGTTAGAGATTATTTGGATTTATCTATAGATCAACTAATTTTGTGTGGAGTGTGTTTGAATGCACAAATCACCTATAAAATCAAAATAATATCCTACACAAGGAAACAAACAAGATCAAATGCAAAGGGGGGAGGGGGAAGTAAGACATGGCTGATCTATCCTTCGAAAACTCCTTAAAATAAGTGATTCTTACATAGTCTAAAAAGACCTCAGGTTGAAGTAGCTCTCCCTATGAATAATATCATATATGAATACAACTAACAATTTTTATTAGAATGCTTGACAAAGGATGTCCTCAACCTACAATAAAATAATGTTAACTTGGCCAATAAATGTATTACTACATCATAATTGTAGTAGGGATCTTTGCTAAATATATAAATGTTTCTGAATTTCCTTTGCAAGAAAGTGTTAGCTAATCTAATAGTAGGTTTGAATTGAGACACTTGATGCACTCTTTATTTCTAGTAGTTGACCCTTTTTGCACATGGAAAATTCATTATGAAGTGTGTAATTTTGAAACTTTATCTATTAGATCATTATAGACAAGTTCGCACTAGTGGACAAATGTGTATTCTTTCCCTATTTTCCTAGTGTGCACTTTTCTAGATTGGACAGAGCCTTCTAAAACTATAAAGATAGTGAAGTGTCTACTAATTAAGGATGTTTAAGAACAAATTAGGTAAGTTTAGAAGATGTTCACAATAATTAAAATGCTTATAAATCTCTCATGTAGAGAAATGGTCATTAGAATGGCAATTTATCCAAGATAAAATATGTCAAAAACCAATAATGTCAAGCATTTATTGATTATATTTTAGTGTCTATAGTATCTTCCTCTTCTTCTTATTTGATTTTTATCCTTTGACTTTCTTTTTTTTTCTCTCACTTGTACCCCTTATATTTTATTTGATTTGATTTTTCTTCACTTGTCTCTTGTTTTGTGTACCTCTTGGATGCCTTGTTGTTTATTCTAAAAATATTAAAAAATAAAATAATTCTTTTCTATTATCTTTGTCAACCTATAGATGTCATGCTTATATACTTAAAATTGATATTTTTTGCATTCATTTTGTATTCATGTACTTTTAATGATATTTTTATGAGTCAATGAGATGATATATATATAAATATAATTATAGAATTTTAGATAATATATGGATATTCTCTTATTTATTTATACAATGAGATGTTATATATATATATATATATATATATATATATATATATATATATATATATATATGATTATGGAATTTTAGATAATATATGGATACTCTCTTATTTATTTATCTAAAATTGCATAATCGCGCACGCGCACGCGCACGCGCACGCGCGCGTGCGTGTGTGTGTGTGTGTACACACACACACACACATGTATGTATGTATGTATGTATATGTGTATATATATATATATATATATATGTATATATATATATATGTATATATATATATATATATATATATATATATCTGTGTGTGTGTTATATATGATTATGGAATTTTAGATAATATATGGATACTTTATTTCCAATATATCCTAAGGGGCATGATCATATTGATGGTATTCCCTAACTTAGAGGCATATATATATATAATTTTACAGTGATATATTTCTTTCTTTATAGGTATCATATTGGTCTATCTTATATTGATTATATCATATATTTCTAGTACCTATATATTGTGTGTTACATCATTATATTCATTGTGTGATTACATCGTTACATTAGAAACATTACGATTGTTACATTATTTATTTATGATCATATCTATGTGTGGTAGATTCATTACATGTGTATGCTTGTGTGTGTTTAAGTGTATTTTATTATTATGTCTTTACCCATAGAGGATCCTCTAGTTATAATTTCATCATGTCTTATGATTCATATTTCATTGCATGTGATTTTCCTATATGTAGATATTTAATTATCTATGAATTATGTGATATATTATGTGATTGTTTCCATGATTTATATCATGAATTTATTATGTTTGGATCCATGTAATTTTATATGCACACTATTATTTACATTATGAATATGTTTAGTGCCTACTTTTCCATGATCCTTACCTTACATCTATGTGTGAAAATTACTTGTATGTGTGTATGTGTTTCATTATTTTATCTAGATGTGCTAGGGACACATTTATGACATTTGTGGCATACTAATTACCCCTTCCTTGTTTTTCCATTATTGAGCATTGTACCATGCATTTAGAGTTACTAATATGATAAATATTTTATGATTATGATGTATTCATTGGGGTATGTTTGTTTCCCCCATCTATTTTATCTTGAATTAAATTAATCATGTAATTAACCCTAAGTCTGATAAATAGAATAGAATAAAGTATTGTGTTGTAAATGCACTTCTAAACATATATTGAACATAAAAGACTAAAATATATGAAATTGAATGATTAAAAACAAGACAAACTCTATAAATGAAAGATAAATTTAGTTTTATTTGATTGCCTAATTGGCTTTATTAACTAACAAGATGTAGGAATAGGAAAATAGGATCAAACCTTTAAACCACCCAGAAGTTGGATCTAAAGTAATGTAAGGATAGGAACATTGAGTAGGGATAGGAATTTTTACCATTATTATCCATATATATTGATTTTGTCTTTTGGCATAAAATTTCAAATTAGAGAATGATCACTTGAAAATAGGTCTATGTGCATTAAGTTTTTCTTCAGAAGTATTGGAAGACATGGTGGATAAGTTCTTGAAGTTGTAAACCCTAATAAGTAATGCACTAATTAAATAACCTGTAAGTATGAAAAAAATGGATGTAGTTGAGTTGAGATGACCCTAATCACCCCCATGATTATTGATCATTATCTACATATCCAATACTTCAAAGAGGGAAATCAATCCCAATGTATTTCTCTCACCTAGAGTGTTTTATGTAGTTGTGTTCTTTTGACTATATGAATGCATCTATAATCAAATTAAATACATGTTCATGCTTGTTTATGGATATATAAAACTGTATTTTTACATTTTTTAAGACTATTTGAGGTACTTAGAACCTAAACTAGGAAGAATAAGGAGATTTTACTCAATGTGCACTTGTGTAAGTAAGCCTCTAAATTGAAATTGCCAAGTGAAGTAATAAGTTACTTGAGCATACATTTATGGAAATTTAGAAGGGATTATCATAGGAAAGGAAGCCTAAAAACATTTAATATGACCCAAGGGAGGGTTTAATATTAAAATATAACTATTGGCAAGAGTTGGTTAGGGACAATAATATTTACCACTATTTTCCCTATTGCACATTCCTACCCCTTAGGGAAAAGTGTTGAATTTTGGATTTGGGTTAGGGTATATAAATGCATAATGGTTTTTTTAGTAATTATAATATTTTTATATGTGATAAATGATTGATTTAAGATAAGAATAGGTATTTTCTTGTGTTGATGAAAGGGTGAAGTGGAAAAATAGGTACTAATCAAGTTCATAAGTTAATTAAAGATAAAATGGATAAAATAGACATGATCAAGTATTCATGAAAATATTTAGGTTACCACTTATTTCCTCCCTTTAGTCTATAAATTAAATTTTTATATTAAGTAAAGTTATACATTAGTAAATAAGACACACTTTGTATTTGAGTTATTACTTTAATCATGCAAGGAACCATACACTTTGGAAAATCCTACAAAACACATAAAGTAGTTACTTTTTTCCTTTGAAAAATAAAATTTGAAAATATTGGATTTAAAATTTGAAAATAATTTGAACTTTTGAAAATTTAGAAATTAGTTAAACTTTGACAATTTTTAAATTTTTTGAACTTTCAAAGTTTAAAAATTGAAATGAGAGTATGGAATGTTTCTCTTTTTTAATTTTATTTATGATGATGATTCATTGAAGCATTGAATAATTGGTGCCTCCCATGAATCACTTGGAGAAGATGGTTCCTTAGCTAAATCATTGAAGAAATTTGGGGTTGATCAAACCCCAACTTAAATTTTCACTTGTAGAATATAAATAAAACACATTAATGGATTTTGAAACCTAAATCTAAGTATGATATTATTTTTAACCCTAAGAATTTAAATGGGCTGAAATAAAAAATGAATTCACACACATAATATTGGAGTGCATAATAGCATCCAAGTCATGCACTATGCACTTAAACTGAATCAACTACTAAAAATGGCATGTAGATTCAATTGTAACTTTATAATTGAAATGCATAATCATAATATAAATTAGTACACCCACACTCCTACCATTTCCTTGACGTAATAAAATATAATTTTAATAATGTAGCATGAAACTGTATTATACCCTTGTTGAAATCATAGAATTCAAAATTTTATGTAGATGTTAATTTTAAATTATATTTAAAATTTTGAAACTATGTGAGTTTTTATGTTATTTTGAAATTTAGATTTTATATGCATGTAATAGACCCCTATAATATGTATCAATAACTAAATTTTTAAACATTTATAACTTTTAAAATTGTACTTGTACCAAAACTAATTTTTTGCTCTTTGAAAAAGACTTATCTCATGTATGTGAAGCCCACTAAAATTATCCCATTTTTAGATGAGATAATTTATCCTAAAAATTCACTCATATCAAAAGAGAAGTTAAGTTGAAACATATATATTAAATATTTCATCATTGAAAAATGTAGCATAAGTAAACAATGTATTAGCATAGTAATATTTGTATTTTGTATGTAAATCATGAGGCAAGGCCTATATAATATATAAATTAATCTCATATAATTATTATGTTTTTTTATTGGTGAATGATATGGATCATAGAACTTACAAATTCAACAATCTTAATAATCACACATACAACAAATAAAACGATAGAAATGTCGAATAAAAATCTCAAGGGCCAAATACATGAAACATGTTCAAATGTCACAAAGTAGAATATTTCATACATAATAGACATGAATAATATCAAAAACAAGGTAAATTTTCAAATTTTTCACATACATAGGTCCAAATTCCAAAATAAAATGGCAAGTTTAAATGTCTCACACACCACACAAAATATTATAGAGATGCACCAATCAAGTTTTTGCACATAAGTACCAAGGGCCAACACAATAGAAAAATAAAAAGTTATTAAATTTTTTGCCAATATCAAAAGAAAAATAATGTTGAATACTTTTAATGTGTAAATTAACAAATTTACCTCAAGAATGAATCAACCACAACTAATATGAGACCAAAAATTCAACAAATTGAGAAACTATCGAATGGAGAAAAACCCCACACTAGTATTAAAAGTCTTGTAATTGTGATCTCTAAGTACATAATAAGAATAATTTAAGAGAGAAAAAATGTTATTAATCCAAAATAACATCACAAGGATACAAGAGCAAGATTGGATCAGGATTGTACAACATGAATAATGAAAGAGAAGAGGATAATAGATAGAGTTAGAAGTAATATGGAGTTACATGAGCAAGCTTCGGCATGTATGCAAAGTGATCCTAATCCTTTTACAAGTGAGGAGGATATGTGTGTCATGTGATGGGAGAGGATTTACATGCAAGTAACTCCAAATCTAACAAGTGGACTAGAGAGGTGAATGATACTTTAAAAGGCTAAGATAAAATGCATTTATAAATACAATATATACACAAACACAAGACTTAACATAATCCTAGAAAATTATATTAAAAGACCCAAGTTAAGGTTAATTCTTCAAAAATCCCCCTTAAGCTTAATTTGGGATTACAAAAGTGGAGAAAAAAATTTATAAACAGGGAATAGAGTTGAAATTACATGATACTCCCCCTTAATACAAGCTTCCTTCAAGAGAAATTATAAGAGTTTAGAGAAGAAAGAAGAAGAGAAGATGTTGTCAAAAGTCACAAGGATGAAAGTATGATCATCAATAATCTCCAAAAATCATTTTCTAACAATTTAGTTTATTTTTAATGAAACAAAGACTAATAAGGAGTAATGATTTATAAAATCTGCAAGACAAAGAAGATATTATCAATCTTTCAAGTTAATTACTCAATATACCAAAAATATAATCTACATACATAATGTAATAAAAGTATGTATAATAAAATAAAATGAACAAAATACAATTTCTATCAAAATATGTGAAGTCTTGTATGAAAAAAAGTTAGTCAACATAATCAAAGCATATTTTTTGTACAATAAAAATCAAGTAATACATAAAACTGAGTTTGAGTTTATCAAAATAGAGATAAAGAAGATGTGTCAATTGAAAAATATGTCTGACATGAAATAATAGAAGAAACGTCACATGAAGACATATCAAAGTCTCTATAAGATCCATCATTTTTAAGAATCCAAATAGTGTTAACCATAGAGGTAGGAGATTTAATCATTTTTCAACAATTAAAAGTGTTATGAGTGGATTTACCACAAGAGTTATATGGATGTAATTTCCAACATTTATAGATATGATGCCCATATTTTTCATAATGTGCATAAGATTTATCATTTTTAAACAAAGTATGAGCATTATAAGCATTATAATCAAAAGAAGTTATATTATAAGTCCTTCAGTGAGGAGGACAATATGATTATGAATTCACATGAGAAATAATTGAATCATTAAAACTTATACCTTTATAATTTTCATTAGAATTAGGTAAATTGGGTTCAATAATACCAAAGCCACTACCAAAATAACCCAAAGGTTACATTATTTTGAAACCAAGTTTAGAAATATGATTTGATGAAATAATTTTCTCATTAAGAGATAAAGAAAAAACATTTCAAGTTTTTTTCATTTTCAAAATATGTTAATTTGGTGGTTAGAAAGTTAACTAAAATTTATATTTCACTTAAATTTTCATTATGCAAGGTTTGTAAAAGAAGATTAATTTTATTATGACATTCAAATTGACAATTTAGAGCACCAATTTTATAATATTTTCCATAATTTAATGCTTGAGATGTGTAATCAATGCCTCTTTTTATTTATGGAACCACATTATTACATTAAAAAATGAATGATAGAAAGTTACTAAAACAAATTATAAAAGAACTTAGTAAAAAATGATTTTTATGAAATTAAATGAAATCCTTTAGAAGTTAAATACTCAAGCCCATAAAAAACATATTATCAAAATTTCATATTAGGAATTTAAAAAACTTTTTCCAAATTTAATTTAAAATAATAATTAAGACTTAAAACTAATGGCATGAATAGTAAAGGTCTTTTGTTTTACATGAAGAAAAGATAACTCAAAAAAATGAAACCTTTCCTGAAAAAAAAAAAAATTACTTTTTATTTTTTGAATTTGTAAAGCTTGTGAAAAGGCTTATTTATTGTAATAACTTTGAATCGTTCCCAAACATAGTTAAAATGTGCTACATTTATTTTATGAAATATAATTTTTTTTATTGAAAAACTTTAGAAACTTGACACCTACTCCATAAGATAAAAGTTTAAACAAAGATTTAGCTTTTGTTTTTAATACTAAGATTTCACCCTTAGAAAAAAAGTGAGATATGAAAATAAAATATCAAAAAAGAGCACTAATGAATAAGAGGAAAGTGCCACAATGGAAAAAAGGGAAAAAAATGCTAAAAAGTAGTTTAATGCATCATACTACAAAAGCTTTAGAAAAATTAAAAAAAATGTTCTAGTTCTACTACTTTACATTAAAAAAATTTAAGGAGATAAAACCCATTCATTCATTACACATGGAAAACTTGACAAAGAGATAAAAATAAATAAAAGTATATTTCCAATGTCTCTTTAAAAAAATATTTTTTTTAGATGATATTTTATGATTATGTAGCACATCGGTCTTATACACTTGGAAAACTCAGACCTTGGTTGCTCCTCTTAATTCTACACATGCCTTGCTTCTATAAGTTTTGCATAAACTCTATCTTGTGTCCCTTAGCCTATATCTTAGTCTGAACAGTATTATATTGATGACATACACATCCTATCTTGCCCAAAAATTTTACAATGTACTTATCTTACACCTCTACATGTTTTAATCCAGTGACTACTCTCCTTCTCCCTGGACACTAATGTCTAAGACAGATAATAGCATTGATAGTATTGTCCTAACCTGATCCAAGTGTCCAGTTCCCTAAAGTCATGCAATTTATAAATGAAATGTATTAAAATGATTAGCCTATATAATTTAATATGATTTATATCATGATAGGATTGGTATAAATATAATATCAACCCTCATTCATTCTTCACCTACCAACTAGACCAAAAGATCACTCAAGTTACCAAAAGATTTCCTGTTCTGCTATCAGTCAAAGGAATAGTGTAGCTATAGGTTTGAAGTACTAAAAGAGTAGTCATATGTCATATTTTACACATTACAAACTAGGTCACTATTGTACTTGATTTACATATTGCATGATTCACACATAAGCTAACACATAAGGGATAACTACATGAGTTTAAGGCCCTCTTCTAGGTTATTGACTATGTAGGCAATGCCCTTTAATATTGGGGTCAGTATAGGTCAGTTTAATATTATATGCCCACTAACTCATTTTTCTCCAAGATCATATTATAGATAGAAATTTAGGTTTTTATTATTTCACTTAGGATGGCAATCCATGACCCAGATCGGAATGCATTAGAACGAAGGTGAAGCCAAACCCAGAATTATCTAGGTGGAATCTTATTTAAGGATATATTTTGTACATGACACTAGGATCAAAATCAAATGCTAGTGTTGATGTAACTATCCCAAGCTGATCCAACTATCTAGAGAATCAAAGGCACCAAATCCATAATCTGATAATTGATCCAAAACTATCTTCCTACTTGCTTTCTACATATACTAGATCCATATATGCATTAGCATCAAAACTAGCTAAGTAATCTCCTTTGTGTCATTTATATATCTAGCATAGTTGTACTTTCTATTAATAGCTTATATCAATTTAATAAATTCAACATATGGTACATCTAAGTTTAGCACATTAATTGGCTTGTTATAGATTTGATATTAACCCTTATGCCCCATCATTTCTATATCCTTAACCCCATCTACCCAAGTAAGATTCCTTAATAAAAATTAGGGTTAACCATTTAGTGAACTTGATCTTTGAACATAAAACCCTTAGAAAGCTAGGGTTTTCTGAGTTCTTTTTCTTTTTACTAATCCTTGATTGATAAATCATCCAATCATGTTTTCCATAGACACATTTTTAAATTATTTCATAGTCCAATACGTTATAGTTACTATGGTTTACTGTGTGACTTATCTTGTCAAAAAAATTAAGTAAATCTATGCACATAATGATAGAGTGTTAAAATGGATACAACATTTGATATCTCTCCATAAGTCCTCTTGAAATGCTATAGATCTGATATCTAGATGCCAACATGACAAATTGAGCAATACACATGCTAAAATTTCACTACTCAAGATCTTAAAGTGATCTAATGTTTACAAGGACATCTTATATGAGACATTGCATGAAACTCAAGTTCCAAGTGATATTGAGCCTGCTTATTTTGAAAATATCATCAAATATCTCTAAAATAATGCCAAACTTATTACCTTTGATCCAACTGACTTACCATCCAAAGATATTAATGATCAATAGTTACTTTTATTCATACAATTAATGGTACAAAATAAGGGCATCAAAAGGGTGTTTATTGGTAATAGATCAGGCCTAAACATTTATAATATTGATTTTATAAAAACTATGAGAATTAACACCAATCTGATTAAAAATTAACTCTGCATATCAAGGGGTTTGATAATTTACATAGGCATCTAATTGCTCAAATTACATTGGATGTGACATTCAGACCCAAAACTATTTCAACTACTTTTCAAGTAATATCTCAATCATTTGATTATAATATACTTTTGGGTAGACCTTGGATACATTCAATAGAATCCATCCCATCTACACTTTGTAAATGTGTAAAATTCATATATGATGGGAATTTATTAACAATTCCTATTGATGATAAACCTTTAAAATTCTATAAAAGATGATCTAAAATTAATGACATTCCTATAGTGAAACCACCTAAATAATTCATTCCTCTTGAGCATATACACACTTATGAAATAGGTGAGTCAAGTACAATGGATTCTCCATAGAATAATTCAAATAAGGTACCACATATTGGCGTTCACATATATGCACATAAAGAGTAATAACTATTACCAAAACACCCAAAATTCAAGGATTCAAAACTTGCACTTATTATCCATGGCAATGATGATACTCGTATGCCTATATTTAAAAGAGGTGGTGGTTATAATCAATGATAAACATATTTCAAACACCCACCATTCCCATGGATTATCTTATGTCTATGATGAACACTATTGGGGATCTTCAAAAATAGGTATCTACACTTCAAACGCAATTGGATTTCCATAATAATAATATAAATTTTACCTTATTTAATAATCAACCTCTTGCATAATGTATACCTAAATATCATTATCCACATGGTTTTTAATTACCATATATAACCATTTATTGGTAAAATAAATATCTATTTGAGCACATGCTAAAATTATGTACATTCTTTTGGTCAATGGGCAAATTATGAAAAATTATTATTTAAGGTATTCCATATGAGCATTTTCGATGAGGCTCACAATTAGTTCTATAGCTTACCAAAGGGTTCCTTAACCACCTTTTTTCCTTCCAAGTCAACAAAATGTTATCCCTTATACAAATGAGGGTGATAAATTACCAAATGAGCATTATGAGAAAAAATGTGGTATTCATAATCTTTATATGAGTTCTTTACAAAAATTACTTCATATGGGGCCCATACAAGGTCTTAATCCTATGCCAAATCTTCAAGTGTACAAAATCAAAAAGTGCACACATCACCAAGACTTAACCAATTACGTTATACATGGTTGGTGCTTATTTTTGGCACAACCATATTGATCCTACACAAAGTAAAACCACTTACAATGTAAATCATTTTCATCAACTTAGTTTTAACTTACAAGATTTTGCAAAATAAGGTCATTTTGAAAGATTCCTTGAGCAACATAATAATACCAATTTCTTGTGGTCCTAAATTGATTCAACACATGGGTTTGAGTTATGCCTACCACATCTCCATATTCATTTACACTTTGAACTCTTTATATATACCAAATGGAAACAAAAATTTACCAAAATCAACAAGGTATTTCTTTTACTCATGAAGGCAAATTAATACATATTTCAAATCATAGCATTACACCTTCTACTACGCATGCAAAGCATGAGGAGGAACATTTTATATCCCTTTTCAACCTATCCAATCATGATGAAAACAATGTAAAATATCCAACTTAATTTTTTAAGGTTCATAGTGGGGGGAGATATCTATGACCATCCATTTAATGGCATCATAAGATGATCTTTCCTTAACATCAAAAATTTCAAATAATCCAAAAAATAAAATAAAAACATTCAAAAATAAAAAAAAATTTTTTACACCTATATGTTTTATTGCCTCCTTCACATCTATGTGTTAGTTCCATATTGAGGACTAGCATATCATCTACTCATACTTACACATATACAAACATACATAGATACATGATAGGATTTCGCTCTACTCACATCACCAAAATGTTGGGGGCATCCATTTCTATGATCTTGATATACATAGGTTATATAATTTGATGATAACTTTACATTTTCATGTTTGAGCTTGCATATATACTTATACATACCTTATTTATGTTTATATCTTTCACATGGTACTTGATATGTTATGTACTTGATGTTTTTTTCTAACACATTTGATCCATAGACCACAATGACATGTTTATGTTAATTTCTTATGTTTTTCCTTTACACACTTCCTTGAGTGTTTTCCCTTCCTATTGTCTTGATTTTTCAAACATTTAAATATGTTATGTTGTATGTGGCCCCTGTGCCTATTAGTCTTTCATTAACATTTACACATGTCATGTCTTTACATTATTATACATTTGAATATGTCATTACTTGTTGTATAGACATTTGAATATGTCATTCCTTGATTTTTAGACATTTTACTAAGTCATTTCCATTCGATTTTATAGCATTTGAACATGCCCCTTGTTTATGGTCTCCTTGGACCAATGTTTTTTTCCTTGCTTTTGTGTACTCTTGTGTGTGTGTTTGTTCTCTCTCTCTCTCTCTCTCTCCTCTCTCTCTCTCTCTCTCCTCTCTCTCTCTCTCCTCTCTCTCTTCTCTCTCTCTCTCTCTCCTCTCTCCTCTCTCTCTTCTCTCTCTCTCTCTCTCTCTCTCTCTCTCTCTCTCTCTCTCTCTCTCTCTCTCTCTCTCTGTGTGTGTGTGTGTGTGTGTGTGTGTGTGTGTGTGTGTGTGTGTGTTTCCAAGATATTTATCATACATCTTAAGCCTAAATGTGATCACATTGGTTCTATACTCTTTTATGATACATTTACCTATACATATTTCCTTTTATATGCTACATGGTTACATTCACATATTTATAGTTGTATTACCATTTTAAGGTGAGGTAACTTCCAAGTACTATTTTTACCTCACCTCAAAATGGGGAAATATTAGTGGGGTCACGTTTATGAAGCATGTCTCTTACACCTTGCATAGTTCTCATAGTTAGTGGGGGAATGTAACATATACATGGCTTCCACACATTCATAGTTTCTAGATTATAGTGGGGACATTCTTTGGAAGTATGTACTCCACATTTATTCAATGTTCGGTACTTATACTAGTTTATAGATTGAATGTGGGAATGTCATATGAACATATCTTCCACACATTCACATTTTTCAAATTCATTAGGGGCATGCTCAGGAGGCATTTTCTTCAAATTCATTTAGTATGGTACTTATAATTCAAAGATTCAATGGGGTAATGATTTGGAAGCATGTTCTCCACACCTATCTAGTATTCAATATCTCCAATTTATATTGGGGGAATGTTTTGGAAATATGTCCTCCATAGTGATACTTATATTAGTTTTAAAAATCTTCATATATAGTAGAGGCATGTTTTGGAAGTATGTTCCCTACACTTACACTATTTTTTAAATTAGACAAAGTACACAGTTATATAATTTAAATACAAATTTGTGGAAAATTTCTATACATGGTACCATACACATAGTTTCAACATGAGACATATCTAAGGTGCATATTTTATGTAACATGTTCTTAATATTATAAAATCCAAATCAATCTCAGATTTAAAACTATTTGCATGTACTAATACCCTATGAACTTTTATGGAATTTAGCATGCAAATCTAATGCAATATGTGGATCACCTTTTCGAATGGTTATGGTGATTAAATCACTCAATATTTCCAAGTTTTTAGTTTGTAATTGATTATCTAAACTCACTAGGTTATAAGTATCATTGGGTTGCATGGTTGAGCTAATCTTAACTGTCATGTGGAAACTCCTTTTTTCTCTAAAGTTGGGGGCTTGTGCCTTCCAACCTCTCTCTATATATCTCCTTGGATATATGCACTTTAAATATTTATATATATTTATCCTAATCTCAATTTTAGAACCTTAAAATGATAAATCTTTTGTAAAAATAACTTGTCAATAGTCAAAGTGGTTAATCGACACACAAGTGTAATCCTAAACCTTGCTCTTTCGATTTAAATCTATTTCAAGAACTTTTAACCTAGATTATATGCACTGATTATACATTGTAACATGATCCTAGTTTTAGGTTAGTCACTAGTAAATCACTCAAATTCAACTCTAGTAAAGCACTCAAATTCAACTCAATTAAAGACAAGGTGTGCATACACACTTAGGTACTTATTACTTTCCTTTAAACTAAAAATTTCATTTATATATTAAAGAGGGAAATGTAGATAATATTTTCTAATTATGTATCACCTTAGTATTTTACATTTGGAAAATTTAGACCATATCTATTCCTCTTAGTTATACACATGACTTGTTTATTCAAGTCTCGCATCTACTCTATATTTTATCCATTGGCCTATATCTAGTCAAACCAACATTAAATTGATGACATAGAAATCACATCTTTCACAAAATACTTGAAATGTACATATCTTACACTTCTACAAGTTTTGATCCTATGGCTACTCTTCTTCTCTTTGGACACTAACATCTAGGATAGATAATAGCATCAATGTTACTGTTCTAACTCAATGCAAGTGTTCAATGCCCTAAAGTCATCTAATTTACAAATGAAATGTATTACAATGGTGTGCCTAAGTTTTTAAATGCAAGTTATCTCTTGATAGGATTGGTATAAATATAATATCAGCCCTCATTCATTCCTCACCTAGAAATTAGACCAAAAGAGTATTCAATAAGCACTCAAATTACCGAAAACTTATATATTGTACCTTATTCTGATATCAGTGAAAAAGATAATATAACTACATGTCTGAAGTACTAAAGGAATAGCTATAAGGCCATAGTTTTGAAGTTACAATCTAGTCACTATTGTAATTACTTTACACATCACATAATTCACACACAAGACAACACATAGGGGAGAACTACATGAGTTTGAGGCCCTCTTCTGGAGTATTTTTTATGTAGGTAGCACTCTTTAATAGTGGGGTCATTATGAGTCAACTCAAAACCCTATGCCCACTAACCCATTTTTTCCCAAGGTCACATTGAAGATGGAAAAAGTAGGG
Organism: Torreya grandis; assembly: GCA_037957365.1. Classification (NCBI taxonomy): domain Eukaryota; kingdom Viridiplantae; phylum Streptophyta; class Pinopsida; order Cupressales; family Taxaceae; genus Torreya; species Torreya grandis. The sequence continues at coordinate 1,218,726 of JARHVA010003352.1, read as the reverse complement.
TTTTACCATTTCACTAGAAGTGACATTCCATGACCTAGATCCGAATGCACCAAAGTGAAGGTGCAGTCAAACTCAGAAGCATCTAGGTGATCACATCATGTTTGAATATATATTAAATATAGTATATTATATTCTAATTTAGATACTAGAATCGATGCAAATGTATGGACAACTAGATGCACCGAATCTAAAATCTGATGATTGTTTGAGGACTATCTTCCTATTGATTTTTGCCTTTACTAGATCCAAATGTGCATTAGAATTAGAACTAATATAAGTACTCTATTTTATGTCATTTATATATCTAACATAGTTTTTACTTTCTATTAATAACCTATCTTAGTTTAATAAATTTAGTAGATGTTACATCTAAGTTTAGAACATTAATTACCCTGTTGTAGATCTAATATTCAGCCTTGTGCCCTATCATTTCTATATCCTTAAACTTATCTACCCAATTAGGATCATTTAATCCAAATTAGATTTAAACACTTTGAATCTAATATAATTATTTAAAATATTAAGAGACATGAATAAACTTGAAGATAAAAATGCCAATAGGGAATGCCAAGTTTTGAAAAAACACCACCCACTTGGTAAAATTGAAATGTAGTATAATACCTAGTAGATAGAATTTGAAAGGAAAGAACTAGTTTTAAAGATAAAACAACCAATATTGAAATGAATAACATCCATCACTAACGCTAAGAATTTGAATATGATAAATTTAAACACAAATCTAAATGAAACACCAGGACATAAGAAGATGGCAATGAGATACAGTTGTAATGAGTAGAAAAGGTTTTATATAATTGTATCATAATAAAATTAAATAGAATTGAAAATAAAAGAAAGGCATATGAAACATAGCTAGTTTTATAAAAAATAAAAGTGCATTGAGAATATGGAGATGGAAAAAATATGAATGCTCACATAGTACCATGTCGATCTTGGAGCTTGCCACTAATCAAAAAGTGAATACAAACAATAGGTTATGTCAAAGTACTTAAAACACATTGAAAGGAGTAATGTTTCCATAAAGAGGAAACAAATAATGAAAATTAAATACTCAATAAATATCCAAGAAAATAATTTAGGGACAAAGAAAACATCTTAAGACAAGTGGATAGGGAAAAAATATCAAATACAACCAAATGGTGGGTTGTTTCAAAGCTTTTACAACTAATTTAAAAAAATATATAAAACACCTAAAATTGATTTTTGATTAATATTTAACCCAAAATTAATGCTTTTTGTGTTAATAAAATGGAATGAATACTCTAATTTATTTTTAAAACTAACTAAAAATAACAAAATCAGCTAAAAAAATCCTTGTTAACAACCTATAAGACAAGATTAGTGCTCCAAAAAATAGAATCACCAAAGGGTTAAGAGTTTTCAAAAATAATATCCATCCATAAATCTACATATGCTCAAAGATTCAAACATTAAAATAAACTTGGCTCTGATACCATGTTATGCTTGTTTCCAAGATTGAAAGATAAATAGCTTTGAATACTTAAAGGAATGCATAAATTGAAAAAGTTACCTCAAGAGTGAACCAACCACATAAAACATGAAACAAAATATTTAACAAGTGGGAAACATGTCGAATAGAGAAAAACCCCACACTGGTATTAAATTATTGCAACTATGAATCTACAATTACATGGAAAGAAGAATTTAAGAGAGATAAAGAGAATGGCCTTAAGCTAAAAGAGCATCATAATTATGTAATAGCAAAAATAAATCAAGATTGTACAACATCAAGAGTGAGAAATAAGAATTCAATAAATATAGCTAGATGGAATATGGAGTTACATGAGTAAGCTTCAAGATTTTTTCCAAGTGCCCCTAATCATCTTATAAGTGAGGAGGATGTGTGTTCCATGTGGGAAGACAGGAGTTGCATGAAAGTAACTCCAAATCTAACAAGTGAACTAGAGAGGTGAGTGACACCTAAAAGGGCTATAATAAAGTACATTTGTAAATACAATAAATTCCCACACACATTAAGACTTGGGATAAACCTAGAAACCTATTTTAAAGGACCCAAATTAAGCTTAAATATTTGACAAATGTAATATTATATGTACAAGTAAATAACATCAATAGAACATATAATTAGAAAGGTAGTTGAAACTAAACACATGTAATATGATTATTGTCACTTGATCTTGCACCCAATGAGGAGATGTGACAAGCTTCTCCTCATTCAAGTGAAACAATGGAACCACCTCAAGGTTGTGGGTATCCCTATTAGGAGATGGATCTCTAGATTAGGGGCTAGCTCCCGTTGATGTATCAATAGAGCTCAAATCTTACTAATAAACTTGGGGATGAAAAGGGATAGAGGAAGATTGAAATTAAATTGACTCTATGGTGTGATAAACCAAAGATTTTTCTCTACTCATACCTTTTATATGCACTTGGAACCAAGAACAAGTTATATATACACTTCACTCAATATCAACTCTCTCTCTCACACACATCAATGCTTCAATATGGGGTCTAGGAGATAGCATAAGTTAGGAAGACTTAGGCAATATGCATTCTAAGACACTCTATTAAATGAGATATTTGACACTTCTTGTTGACCTACAAGAAAGAGATCATGACACACTAGGTACTAGTAAGAGTACATGTGAAGGTAAATATACATCACACTTGCACAAGACTAAACATTATCATGTACCCTTAGTGAATTATTTGAATGAGGTAAAAGTACATGTATTTATTAATTCAAGGCACAAATTTGGTAGGGATTTTCCATACCCAACAGAGAGACACATATAATGGCCAACAAGGCCCAATTTATAGAACTTGGAAGAAGAGAGAGAGAGAGAGAGAGAGAGAGAGAGAGAGGAGAAGTTGAAGAGGCATAAGTAAATGTGTCACCAATGTGAAGACCAGTTAAAAATATATGGGAGAGAGGAATGGGGTGAGCCATATCATGTTAGGAGTTATAAATATCATTTTCAATTATTCAAGACCTACAAATAGTCAAGAAACTCCTTTTCTATGCATATAAAATTTCCCCTTATGATTGACATTCCAAAACTACCCAAATGTTGTACCTAATCAATATTGATGATTAATATAAGTAGGAGGGGTTGTTAAGAATCCCTCACATGTATTTGGGAGGCTCTTGACCCTTCCTATCATCTTGGCCATGTATGATCATACTTGGTAGTCTCAAAATAGCCCTTTTTCCTTCACCTCTCACACTTGGCACCTTTAAGCTCTTCAAAACTAAAATTTGATCCATACAAGATGAGAAATTACAAGTGTAAGGAATGCCTTGGCAAAAATCAAGGAGTGGATACCTATAGAGAGGGATAATTGGCCAAATATTACCTATGAAATGCTTGATGTCTGTGGCCTAATTTTTAATCTATAGGAGAGATTGAGAGTACACAAATAACTTCCATCTTGGTAACCTCAAAATTACCCACATAATCTTCAAGTGTGTCATCCTTGCACCTTCAAAATTTTAATCCAACCATGTTTCCTAATAACCCAAACCCCTAATGTACTTCCCCAAGTTTCGCTTCTTGGAAATCCATCCAAGAGAGCAGCCCAAGGGAGGAAAACATCATGGTTGAGTAGGTTCACTTATTTGAAGAGGATTTTGAGAGGGAGAGATTGAATTTTGAAGTTCATCTTAAAATGGAGTTTGAATTGGCAAATCAGGCCTTGAGGTAGTCCATCATGGTAATGGAAGGTAAACTCTCTAAACATACTCTTTCAAGTTCCAATAAAGATACCAAATCTCAAGAAACTCATAGTTTCCTAAACATATATTTCACTCTTTCACTAGCATCTCAATCCTATGAAAATATCCTTGAACCACCTTTCCAAGATGGGCAGAAGTGATAGCAGCTTGTGAAGAGAGGAATGAATCTTGTTTGGGTGAAGAAGTTGGTAGAAGAAAGAATCATAAAACAATTCAACTCCCTCCCACACCTCCTAAAGATACCATTAAATCCATCCTTCCACCTCCTCCAACTGATCAAGGTTGCCTTCCTAATGTGGATAATTGTCTTGCTACTTGGGAATCCCCTTTGGCCAAACTCCCTATTTTTGAGATTCCTGATATTGACACCACCAAGAGGAAGGATGAAATTCAAATTTTAGATTAGATATTGAATGAGGAGGTGCTAACTGATAATGAGGATACATCTACTTGTAATTATCAAGGAAAATTTGAGGGAGAGTCTTTAAAATAGCTCCCTTTAAATCCCATAGAAGAAGAGGGAGAAGTCTCTCTTATTTTTCCATTTCATAATGTAGACTAGTTAGCTAAGGAGGACTTATCATAGATGTTTGAGGACATATGCAATGAATTTTAAGGCCTAAAAGAGCCTACAAGTCCTTTGAAACTCACTCCAAGCCATGATAAGCAAGAGGTTGTGTCTAAAAAGGAAGACATGTGGTAAACCTACTTGTAAATATTTCAAGAATATGAGGAGGGTGAGAGGGTTGATCTCCAAGTTAAACAAGATCAAGATGAAGGAGAGAAAGCACATGATGAATAATATCACTCCAATAAAATCCAGCTCATGATGGAGCCATCTATGATGATCTTGGGCCTTTTGAAGGTGACATAGAGTTTGTTTCTACATCCATCTATGAAGTTGCCTCCACCAACATCAAAAGAGGTCTTGAACAAGAAAAACTTCCTAATAGAATTGATACAATGCTCCTTGAAGAGTTTGAAGAAGTTGTGACAATAGAGAAGAATGATGGAATTCTTTAAGGAGACATAAACTTGCAACAAGTTGTCCCATGTCTAAGTATGCCAATTTGTCATGAAGAGCCGAGAGGATAGTAGTATGAGGCTTGATTCAAAGTTCAAAAGGACCTTATCTATTTTGGAAACATATGGGAAATTACTCCATTAGATGATATATAAAGACAAGGAACAAAAAGAAATCAAGAGTCATCTAATATCCCATCCAAGAAGAAGCTAGCTTGGCATCCTCACTCATCTAGTGAGGAAGGAGACCTAAGGTACTTCCCTTTTGATCCAGGAAGTTAGGTATGATCAAGATGAATGTACATATTTTTTTGTTTTAGTTGTGTCTTATTTCCCCTAAGTGCTTAGTAGCACAAGTGTGTCCTTGTCTTGTTTGTTATTGTGTCTTTTGTGAAGTTATTTCCCTTTGTGTGTTTTGAGGTAAGATTACTATCTTGTTGAGATTTTCAAGGTCTGGTCCTAATGTTTCCAAGTGAATCCATTGACTCCATTTTCCCTTGGTTGGATAAGGTTACTAGTTTCTAACATAGACAAGCATGTTACCCCTAGGAGTTGTCAAAAGCGTTGACCAAATTTGACCTTTGGTAAAATTTTAGTCAACCCCTACATTTTTAAACTTTGTATAAGTTTATCCATGTCCTATAGGGGTGTCATTTTAATCTAGATGTTCACTTATCCCTAACCTAGCCTTGGTCCAAATTCTAGCCCTTTGTACTAGTCAAGTCAATGAAATTCAACCCTAGTCAAACAACGTCAAACCTGGTAAAGGCATAAAATATGTGGGTCTAGTCCTAATATGGTCTTTAATGTGGTTTTGGAATTTTCTACGTCATTTAATTGTACTTACCATACTCAATATGCAAACAATGCCTTCTGAGCCCACTTTGGAGCTTAAAAAGAGGACTTGTATGGATGGCTAAAGTGATCAACTTGTCACCAAGATGTGGTTAATGTGGGAGAGGTTAGAGGATGTCAAATTTAGGTTTGTGATAGTTTAATATTTAGTTATAGTCAAAAAATGGGAGTTTTCCTTATTTTTAGGCCCTCTTGGGCACTTGTATGGTCCCCATGATGTGATATTTAACTAAAAACATGGGTGGGTGTCTCTTCACCTCATCACACCCATTTCCACGTTTTAAATTTGAGGATAATTCAAAAATATGCATCTATAACTCATTTTTCTTCCTTTTCCTCTTGGCATGCAAAGAAAGGTTAACTTCAAGTACTTGGTATGGAAGGACAAGTAGAGTTGGGAGGAGTGATTCTACAAGTGGATTTTAATCTCATTGCACTTAATTTTTATAGATACAACTTGTGTTTTAGTGCCAGCTACTTTATGAAAAATTGTTAACAATCCAAGTAGTCTTTTATATAATTGCATCTAAGAGGGGTATATTTATGCATCTATTTATGGTTTTCAGAGGTCCATAGATCTATGTTATCTTAATGGGATGTTTTTATACTATAATAAATCTCTTTCCATGATATTTTCAACATCTAACACTTCACTTCTCATTGTTTTTGAAGGAGATCTCAAATGGTGCTTGTTTGTTGAAGTTTGCAAAGTTAGGTGCAGGACCTATGCTTTTCCAACATCTAAAGAGCTTCATGGTGGTGATATTGTGCTTGAGGTTCATGTATTAATACATATTTCATGTAAACATCTTTTGGGAAGTCAAACTAGCACCCTTCCAAAGCCAAATTGCCCATCTTTACCTCGTTTGGTGCCTTATCATTTTCAGTCAAGTTTGTGCTTGGTTCAAGAAGTTGTACAGAGGTGAGAGAGTTTGAAGTACATGGTGGGATCAATTTTTAGCTTTAAAACCCCCAAAGAGTAATTATTTTCATTTAATGAAGACCTAGGATGGTATATGAGCAAGTTTTCAATTCAAGGAAGGTTATCTCCATTTAAGGCTCTCAGTCCCCAAGTGTGGAAAATAGAGATCTTGTAGTTTTTGTGGATTAATATTTGACATGGTAGAGGAATATTTCATCACTTTTCTTAATTTTTTATTGTATCCCTATTCACCTAGTACAACTATTATAAATTTGGGAGCCAAAGGGTAAGTGGAAGATGCACTTTGAACTCCTCCAAGGTGTCAAGAAACCTACTAAAAACTAACAGTGACATCTATAGGATTCTCAAGGAGTGCTCACCCTACAAGACATTTGGTAAGTCCTAAACCATGTCTAATAATTGGAAACTAATAAAAGGGTTATAAAAGGTAACTCTAATAAAATTTGACATGATACAAGGTAAAACTAGTGATAATAACCTATTAGGCCTGAATCATGTCCATATAATAGGGGGAAATTGCACCTATAGCTAGTTTGGTAAGCATTTAGTCATCTTTCCAAATTAAACATGGTTTGAAAGTTTTCAAGATGAATGATGGAAATCACTTGGAAAAAAATTTCCTTAAACATGAATCTATCTTTAGAAGGAGAAAACAAGGTTTCCTATAGTAGCTTACAACCCCTGTATGGACTGAGATAGGGATACAAGGACAAATCAAGAACAAGTCAAGGAAATGTGTTGTTTTGACCACTAAATTTGGTTTCAAGATAAAATTATGTTTTAAAACTTGTCTAAATAAATTTAAATGTACTACTCGCCTTATTACTCCTACCAAACCCCTAAAGCCACCTACAATAGGCCTGAGATGACAAACACAGTCAAAACAAGGTTTGTTAATAGTTAAAGATGAAGAGTAATTGGTGTATGAGAAAGTGAACTTGGCCTATAACAATTTCATGATGAACACTTTCATGAAGTTTTGATCATAAATTAATTGTTTTTTTGTGTCATTAAATCATGAGTTAAGCCCAAGACAACCTATAGTCAAGTTAAGCCAAGCTAAACCAGGAAATGAGTAGGGTTTGTGTTGTAAGTGCTAGTATCATTGTGAGATAAAGGAGAGATGTTTTTTTGAATTTTAAATATTTTAAAGATAAATATATATTTATATTATCACCTTGTATTATCCCCAAAAAATAAGATATTCACCAATAGTACCCCTGCTTACTATCACAGTCAGACAGGATCATCTTTCCAAGCTTAAGCAAGGTATAGGTTTGACTACTCCAAGAGGGAGAGAAGGTATAAAATAATTAATGTGGTATGACAGCATAAAATTATGTTTATTATCTTCCAAACACATTCAAATAACCTTCCAATACCATCTTATTATGAACAATGTTGACACCGTCTGTATAGTCAACCAAGAGAACCTTGTTTCAAGGGGTAAATGGAGGGGTTCATTAGCAAGTAAGATTTTTAAAGGATTCCAAAGATCCATTATATTTAAATTAGGGTGGGGAAAATTTAAAATAAGTTTATAATCATGGAGGATATCTGTAAGTAGCATCCACAAGAAGGTTTAGATAAAAACATGTAAAAAATAGGGTTTTTGACCCCTTTTTTGAGGAAATGGAGATGGTTAGAGCCCCTAAACATGGAATTTGAAAAAACACTTTGGTAAATTTTGTAATTATGAAATTTTTGAGCTCAAAAAATATTCAATTTTTTCATCCAAATAGAGAAATATTCCTCTATTTTGTCTTAGAGGTATGTCACTCCTTGCATGCACAAGAATGACAGTTTTTAGGAAAAGTGTTGGATAGTGAACCAAAGGGAAGTATAATAAATTTTTGAGGTTGTAATATATGAGGTAAACATAGAGTGAAATTATAAACCAGAATATAATGTTTTAATACCAATTATATGGCTTGGACAAGAAGGTCTGCAGGCAGACCTAGTAAGTAAGCATGCAAACCCAACCCCAAATGAGATGTCACTTCAAGTTCTATATTTATAAAATAACTCTAATGTTTTTTATGATTATTATATGGGTAAATATGAGGTTTTTATTCTTTATTAATTAATTAAAGGTGATAATTATTGTCTTTTAGCTCACAAAGTGTAAACAAGCCTATGGGCAAGGTCTAGGCCTAGTGCAAAACAAGGGTAAGTTTTCATTTTTGAAACTTGAGGAGCTAATAAAATTATGGAAAAATGTTTTTTGGATGCATGTATATACAGGTTATTGATCCATTTTTTAAAAAATAAACTCATCATAAGATCAATTCTTGGCTTAGAATCTCCCAAACCCTCATAAAATACCCAAAATGGCTCGAATGATCAACTTCAATTGCTCATAACTTTCATGAAATGATGCATGGGACATGGAGGAGTTTAGGATATATTTATAATGTCCTTTAAAATCCAAAAGTTTAATTTTTAAGGAATTATATTATGCCATATTTATGAATAAAGGTTAAGAGGATTGGTCACTCTAAAACCCTCCAAAACCCTGTTTTGAGACCTAGAGGTGAAAATGAGCCTAAAAGTGCATTAAAATGAATGAATTTTATCCTTATTGATGAATATATGTTATTTCCAACTCCATTATGATAAAATACATGGCCTTGGATTGTATGGAACTATATGAAAAAGAGGAAATAAGGGCTTATTTTGACCATTTTTTTAGTTATGCAGGCAAGGTGAACCTTCAAGAGATCAAATCACTTTTTGAGGGGATATTATGAATTTTTATAAGTCCATATGGTCATTATATCAATATTAAAATCTTATAAGTGTGCCTACCAACTCCTATTTTTAGCCAGTCGAGTGAACAAACTAGTGAGGACTTTAAAAAATGATAAATCTTCATTTGGAGAGTCTTTTAAGACCAATTTCTTGTATATTATGTTATTATCACTCCTTAAACATGTAATTTATCCTATTTTATGTATCATATTTCAGGTTTGAAGATATTTAAGGTGCCAAGTGTGAGAGGTGAAGGGGAAAGAGCTATTTTGGGACTGCCAAGTGTGATCATGCATGGCCAAGATTATTGGAATAGTCAAGATCCACCCCAATGCATGTGATGGATTATAAGTAACAAATCCTACTCATATTCATCATCAATATTGATCAAGTTCAGATTTTGGGTAGTTTTTTAAGGTTAATTATAAGGGGGAGTTTTCTATGCATAGAAAAGGAGTTTCTTGACTATTTGTAGGTCTTGAATGATTAAAAATGATATTTTTAACTCTTAAAATTATATTTATCACCCCATTACTCTATTCCATGCATTTTTAACTCATCTTCACATTGGTGACACATGTCCTTGTGCCTCTTCTACTTCTCCTTTCTCTCTCTTCTTCCAAGTTTCATAAATTGGGCCTTCTTGGCCATTGTATGTATCTCTCTGCTAAGTATGGTTTATCCCTAAAAAAAAATTTCCTTGAATAAATAGATACAATTACTTCTACCTCATTCAAATAATTTACTAAGTATACATGATAGCATTTAGTCTTGTGCAAGTGTAATGTCTATTTACCTTCACATGTACTCTTACTAATACCTAGTGTGTTATGATCTCTTTCTTACAGGTCAACAAGAAGTGTTAAGTGAGGTTGTAGGTATATTTAATATCTCATTAAATAGGGTGTCTTATAATTCATATTGCCTAATTCTTCCTAACCTATGCTATCTCCTAGACCCCATGTTGAAGCATTGATTGAGAGAGAGAGTTGATATTGACTAAAGTGTATATATATCTTATTCTAGATTCCAAGTGCATAAAAAAGGTATGAGTATAGAAAAATATTTGGCATATCACCCCATATAGTATGTTTAATTTTATTCATCATCTATCCCTTTTCATCCCCAAGTTTAGTAGTAAGATTTGAGCTTTATTGATACATCAAGGGGAGCTAGCCCCTAATTTAGAGATCCATATCCTAATAGGGATACACACATCCCTGAAGTGGTTCCATTATTTCACTTGAATGAGTATAATCTTGTCCCTTCTCCTCATTGGGTTCAAGTTCAAGTGACAACAATGATCATATCCTAGAAAATAGCATATTTATGTACATTGCATAAGATAGAGATGTTAACAAGACATTTGTAAATAAGATAAACATTCAATAGCATAGGGGTAATAAATGATAACACTACATATTATCACTTTAAGATAAGATTCCCCTAACTTAAAAAGGCTAATGAGTAGAGGAAATTCCAACATCTTAGTCCTTAGAAATTTTATATGCCTTGCACAACAATCATGAATATCACTAAAATGCATGTGTGATATATAAATAATATGTTATCTACTAATCATGATATAAATAACATATTTTAAAGACGTTAAATAGATTCATAATCATGCTCAGGTTTTGATTTTATATTTTTTTAGAATATATTAATATTTTTTCATTTTGACATATATAATTTTTTTTTTTTTGCAATATTGAAACTAGAAACAATAAAAATTGAATTGAACCAAAATGTCTAAAATAGAATAAGTGAGAAATATATGAATATTTTTCAACATGTTTCAATGTCAGATATGCACTAGAACTGATTGGATTACCAAATGTGTGTAGTATAACCCCATTGAATGTGAAGTGTAACTTTTAAAAATTTGTAGAAAACTGAAAATATATGTAGATATTTGATTGTGCGTCCTCTTTTCATCAAATGTGCACTTGTAAAAATATGTCACATTACGAATAATAAAGCTATAAAAAGAGATATTTTACATGAAAAATAGTTATTTTCAAACTAAAACTAAGAAAATTAGAAATTGGAAGTATTAAGGCTTTATGTACTAAAATTTTTATTTCTGAACAACAACTATCAAATGACAAGATCAAATAACTAGGATAATTATGGTAAATGACTATGTCTTATTTTTTGGTGAGTCAATCATGTAGTAAAAATGGCAATATGTCATTGTAGACTATGGAAAAAGAGAGATAACTGGCACTTTTGATCATAATTGATCATTGTTTTAAGCAATTCAAATCTATAAAGTTAAATAGAATAGTTCATTTTTAAGCATAATTAATCATTAATTTAAACTATTCATAGTCCAACAAGTCAAAAAATCTAATGGTTTAGAAAAACTAATATATCGATCACACATTAAAATAAATAGAATAATAAGATGCAATGATCCAGAAGTTATGTATAATCATATTTTTATCTTTTTGAATTATATGAATGCTTTTAGAGAATTTGTAAATGTAACAAGATACCTAATGATTCCATCAATATAAGAATCAAAATAATTGTTTATTAGTCACAAAAATCTTACCTTATTTGAATGAAAAGTATTAGATGTGCCCATATTAGAATTAGAGCATGTATCATATTTAGTAACAAAACTATCTAAATTACTACTCATGTAATCATGTGTACGAGGAATAGGTCTAGGAGGTGCAAGATGATTTTAAATACCACTAGGATTTGTATAATTTTATTCCACTTTTTGATTTTTTTTTTAGGAACATTCTATTTTTTATGAATAACCACTTTATAAGTTATTGCAAGTGCTTGTGCTTGGTGATAAGTAGATATCATGTTCTTATGAACTTGATTTTGCATTGTTTGCCTTTGAACATTTTGAATTTTTTTTCTCAATTGGTTGATTATAAACCTTTTTCTTAGGTGAAATAACTGTAAACATGCTTTTATTTTTCATATATGTAGTATTAACTATGATAGGAGATGGGGAGGAGGATGTACCATGGATTTCGTAGGGTACTCATACTTGATTCTTGAAATTGTAACAACTTGATTGAAATAAATGTACTTTAGTCATCTATGTACCATATAAGGTATAACATTAAGGTTTTAGAACCATGTGCATCCAAATATAATACCCAAGACCCCATTTTGTGGTAAAACTAGAAAAAGAGTAGAAAATATAGCAAGGTCCACTTGAAGAGTCAACACAATATGTCCCAAATTGGTTTGTTGTTTGCCACTGAATATCTTAAGGCTTTTGGAATTGCTTGTATATCATTTTGTGTGTATCCAAATGAATGTACCAATGTGATTTTGTATAATTTTTACTTGACCCATTATGAACTAGCACACTATGAAGAGGTTGTTAATTAATGTGAGCTCTTATACATAAAGCATGAAAATCAAAATCATCATACACTATCTCCCTATCATCAAAAGTAATCATATGATGTGGTTGAATGTTTTTGATTGTACTAATAATTCCATTCAATAAATGATCATATGATTATAAAGGTGGATAAAATTCTAAGTATAATACATTACTGATGTTTCCTTATTAGTATCATGATTAGAAAATGGTTCATTGAAAAATCTTCAATTTAGCATTGTCTTTTTGTTAAGGCTTAGTTTCTTTTAAAATAGTGCCTAGCTCAATAGCATTTTTTTAAATAAGATATTGAATAAGATGTTTTAACTCGAAACACCTGTTAGTAGAATGACCATTACATCTATGGTAGTTATAATATGCATTGTTATTATGGTTTTCTCATATCAAGTTCAAATGGAGGAAAAGTGATTAAATTACATTCAATTAAATTTATAATAATTTATAAGGTGGTTGTGGTAATCTATAAAATTGCCTTCTTGGTTGATCAAATGAGATAATCTTATTAGCAGGTTGATATATAGCACTAACTATTATCTTTGAATTTGCTTTACTATCTATTTCCTTAGATTTTTAAGATGGTTTACTTTGAAACTTTGTTGTATATGTTGAGGTAGATTTATGTATATACTTAAGCTTGTTCATATAAATAATATTGACTTATCTTTATCTTATAGTATGACAAATCTCTGAAAATGATTTAAATTTATTGAAAATAATTAACTCACATAATGATGCAAGCAAAATTTGTTTTAAAATATACTGTAGCTCATTATTTGTCAATGTTTTAGTCATTTTGCCAAGCGTAATATTATAACAAAGTACATATTCACTGATAGGTTCATTATTTCCTTGCTCTTGGAAAAAAATTAATCAATGTTGATTACAAATGTATTAAGAAATTAATCTACTAATGGATTGGATATTTTCACAGATTGAGTTGGTAGATCAAAAAACCAACACAAACCATAATATTTTAATATTTTTTGGAAGAAAAGTGGTTAACAATTTGTCATTGAAGGCATAATCCAAACATATTACATGAAAAGATCTAAGATGTTATTCTTTATCTCATTTACCTTCATATAATGGAATCTTAAGAGCTACAAATATGATAATTAAAGGGTATGATGTAATATCATGATCTTGAATATTATGAATTAAATCTTTTGAATCTAATGATTTCCTAGATTTTGGGATACCTTGATCTAATTGAAGCACCTTATCTTTTTGAAATGTAACTATTTTCTCTAGGTATTGTTCATTAGACAAGGTATGTGATGTAATACGTCTATCTATCAAAGGATCTAAATGAATCACTTGGTTAGGCATAAGCATATAAATCTGTTACAAACCATGTTTTACCCCCAAACCTAATGATGTATATGGGATAGTATTAATAAAAATAGTAGTAGTAACACCTGTTATATGTTTGACATGAGGTTATTAAACATAATCATTTGATTCTTGAGATGTATTAGCCAGTTCTTATTTCTGTTGTTCTCACTATCAATAGTAGTAGTAGCAACACATATTTTAGGGTTTACAAGAGGTTGTTTAATATAATCATTTGGTTCTTGAGATGTATTATCATGTTCATTTTTATATTTTTATTTTTAATACATAAATAATAAAGACTCAACATCATTAGGATGAGTGTTAAGGTATTTACCAAACTCTTTTGCATCCACAAGATCAAAATTAGTGTTATTGATAGCTTTAAATTCATGATTTTTATCACTTTCTATTGTCATAAAAGTTCCATCAATAGGGTGTAAAGTAAATGGTATGGATTTTGAAATATATGAACACTCTTTCTTCCATGTTATACTTGACTTAACAAAATTTTGCATTAACAAAACTTTTTTAGAGAGTTGGATAGTTGTTATATCATAATCATCAAAAACATATATATCATCCATGATAAAAATATTGTAAATAAATAAAAGAAATTGTAAGGTTAAAAAATGGGAAAAAAATTATAAATCCTACGACAAAAAACTTGAAACCCTATAAGGATATAACCATAAGTAACACTTAGGGTTTTGTTTTCAAATTGAGCTTGCACCCTTGAGGAAGGTCTTCAGGCTTCCTCACCCAATTGACATAATGGGATCACTTATAGGTTGTGGGTTTCCTATAATGGAATTAAACCTATAGAAATAGATAGTTACCTTGATGAATCACCTTGATCCTCACCTAAACTATTTATTGACAATGAAAATAGATAGATATTCCTATACTTCTATGACTAACTATGGGGTGATGAACCAAAATTGTATACCTCAGCTTGCTTGGACACACACAGAATGAGCTCAAAGAGCACCCACACATACCTAACTCATAACTCACCAATGAATATTGGGTATAAGTTATTTGTATAAAGGATTTGACTTATAACGTTACTGGGAAGGATGGACATTTATCTTAAGAAGTTCAAATAGAGTTGATCACAACTATGAATTACATAAACTCTTAGAGATACAAACTACAACTTGCACAAGATCAAGTTTGCTACATAAAGGTGCACAAAATTGGACATAAATTAGGGATATGATTTAATTATCATAATTTTACATCAAAAATTCATCAATTTCACATAATAACCAATATATGATAAGGTAAAATTAGTTTCTTTATTGCTCAATAAGGTGTTTACAACTTTAAAATTTGACAGGGTTGAGCCACAACTAGCTAGAGGTATATCAAATTTCTTGGAAAAAATAAGTACATAGAGTGAAATGAGTCCTTAGTGAGGGGAAAATCATGAAAACTTGTCATCAATTCCCTCATTGTATTTTAAAACTGAAACATATCTAAAGTTAACTTTCAATTGGCATCTTCTTCCTTATTATGGCTTAAAACTAAAACATAGTTATAGTTAACTTTCCATTGATGTATTATTCCTTATCCAATGTATCATTACTTTATTTTAAGTTTAAAAATTTTTATTTTGGTGTGTAATTCCTTTTTGGAGGCTTGAGGTTGTTGAAGATCAAGTTGCATGATGGAACTCCACTTTATCTTCAACCAACTCCTACAATCTTTCATGATGAAACTCCACTTTGAAAAGTCCTTATTTGATTTGACTTATTATTATTTATTTTTATTTATATGGAATATATTATCTTATTGATGTTTTTAGTTTTTATTTTTCATGTAAATTTTTATGGTGCATTGATGATGCACAACTTCAGCTCCTCATTTTATGACTTTTTGACCATATTCACATTCTTATTTTGCATTAAAAGTTATATGAACATTATTCAAGACATAAAAAACTTAAATTAAATGTTAAATAATGAAACATATACCTAATATCAGATATTTTTATTCCTATCATTATGTCCTTCATGGATCTTGATGATGATTTTGTTCAAACTTGTAGGTGTGAGCTCTATTAGTGCTTGAGAAGCTCTTGAGAGAGAAATCTCCCTTATTAAATTACTTCATGAATAGATTAAAAAGGTGTAAAACAAATTTATTTAATTTATATAACCTTTTAACACCTACATACAAATTTTTAATTCATTTAGATCAATAAATTTTGAGTTCTTGCACTTTTGGGCTTCTTGAGAACTAGTTTTCAATATTTTTGCATATACAAGCCTATATTTTAAATTTTATCTCTCCTTAGGTACACTACAGATATGATACCACCACAAAAAATTTTAAAATATTTTCCTCCACACTAATTTAAAATTAAATTTTTTTTGGATCAATATAACTCAAGCTATGCTCCTCTTTGTGTTTATAAGTTCTCCTCGGGCAACAAGCATGCCAGTTTGGTAAAAAAATTATATTTTGAGATATACATGGTCTCAAGAAATAATTGTTTTTTAAATGATTATATGGACCCCATATAAATCTTAAAATCATTTAAATTTTATTTTAAATTTAAAAACCACTTCAAAATCCCACTTTTAGGTATGCAACCCTATAGGTACTCATTTCTCATGCATGTTTGTCATCTAAGTCCATTTTCCAAGAAAAAATTATTTGATAATGCTTGTAACTTGGTATAATGTATATTAATATCCTAAATATATCATTAAATTCATTCATCATGCTTTATAAATATTAAAAACACATCAAAATATCAAATTTGTAAAGTTTGTATTCTATATATAGGGTTTTGAAGGGTTTTGGAACAATCTTACTTTTTAACAATTATTCATAAATATTCAGTCTTATTGATGATACTAAAAAAAATTATATGAAAATAACCCACCCTATTCAACACTCCTATAAACCATTATAATCCATGCAACATCTCCACCAAGATATCACATTGGTTTCGGGGTAATTTTAAGCTTGAAAATCAAGTTTGAGAGAGATTTGAGCTACCTTAGCATAATTCAAGCATAATTTGAGTTATTAACTAATGTATAATGTATAATAAAAATACATGAAGTTTATAAATCCATGAATAATTATTTATCACTTTAACACTAATAAAAATCTAATCTTTTACCTTTGAAAATACATGAAAACTACCCCTACATCCTTGCATATGAGTTGGAACACCAAAATATCTTCACAACTATAAAATATCTTCACAACTACTATAGATGCATACATGGAATATTAAAATCCTTTATTTATGGATTTAAACTTATTCCTTACCTCAACATATGTGTTATCCTTATTTTATTTACAATTTTTTCTTTAATTTCCTTCACCCATGCCTTGACATGCTTTAAAAGCTTGAGATGGTCAACAAAAAAATGTTTATGAAGACCAAAAATTAACTAATACTCTATATGACTTACATTCATGGGATATATTTAAACTAAATTAACCTTAATTTTTTCAAAAATACCTTAACTCTTTAAAAAGAGTCTTAAAACATACTAAGAAGGCACAATAAATGCTTAATTCTTGTAATTAGCCTCCTAACTAAGGGAAAATCTCAATATAAATTCACTAAGCATATTTTAAATAATGAAAGGATGATAATTATGATTAAATACCTTATTAACTTAAACATACTCAATGACAAAAATATTGGTGACTGAAAAGGTCAACATTCTTGGTGACCTCTATAAATTTGCTTGTCTTCCAAGCAAAAGACTAGATGTTAAGAAGTCCATTGGGCATGGAGCCCAAAAAATCATCACCAAATATATTCTAAACATTATAAAAATGATTTTACCTTCCTCATACAAAATTTAAACTTAATAATGAGTCCTCAAAACAATAACAATACTTGTGTAAGATCACTTAAGGGATTGAAAACTTTTACAAATACCAACTAAACATAGGCATAACAATACTTTGAGGAAAGTGAAATATAAAACTACTATGTATAATATTACAATTCACTTCAATAACATTCTTTTATAAATATCATATTTATTGGGATTAGTAACTCCTCCCTATTCAATTCTGACAATTGAAAAGCATCATGTGATTTATAACTGAAAATGACATTAGGACCACTCCATATTGTGTCAAATTTGGTGTGATTACCTAGTTTTGATCTATCCTCATCCCATTTGAGGACAATGTCTCCTTGAAAATTTCTTGCCACTAATTTCTTGTAAAAGTAGCTTTTCACTTGTGCTTGATGAATTTCCATTGTTTGCATGGATTGGTATTTTAACTCCTCTAACTCCATCAAATCTACATATGTTGCTTCCATGGCTCCATCTTCCACCAACTCAAAATTATTTATGAGCTCCAAGGTTGTTAATTCAAGGGATATTGGTAATCTTTCCCCTCTACCATAAATAAGCTTGTAATATGAGTTTATAATAGACCTTTATGAGTAATTCTATCAGCCCATAAGGTTGATTTCACTATTTTATGTCATGCCCTCAAATTCTCCTCCAAAGTTATTTTGACGATTTTTAGAAGGTTCTTATTTTTAGATTTGGCAAGTCCATTGCCTTGAGGGTAGTAATTTGAATATGTATTTAAGTGAATTCCATTTCTTACAGC
Organism: Torreya grandis; assembly: GCA_037957365.1. NCBI lineage: Eukaryota > Viridiplantae > Streptophyta > Pinopsida > Cupressales > Taxaceae > Torreya > Torreya grandis. The sequence continues at coordinate 1,200,096 of JARHVA010003352.1, read as the reverse complement.
CCACTCAATTATTTTAGTGCCAATAAATGCCAAGGCATTATCTAATATTATGGTAAAAGGGACTCCAAACCTAGTTATAATCCCTTCATAAAATTCAATAATATTGGCCTCATTTTCTTCTTTCAAAGAAAATGCCTTAGTCCACCTGGTAAAGTAATACGTTGAAATCATTATCCATTTATGTCCCAAACTTTATGTTGGATTGATTTCCCCTATGAATTATAATCCCCACTACATAAATGAATACTAAACTGAAATGGGGTGAATAGGGAGGGATACAAGTTTCTATTAGCCCACAAATAAGGAACACTTCTTAAATTTCTTGACCCATGCATAGTAATCCTTGAATATACTAGGCCAATAGTAGCCCCTTTTCATGATTTTGAGAGATATAATTATTGGATCATAATTCGCTCATAAAAAATCATCATGGAACTCTTCTATAAATCTATCAATGACCTTTCAAACTAATATAGTGATCAAGAAATGCATAGAGAAGCAAGCACATAAATATGATGTAAGATATCAACACATGAACACAAGATATATTTGGGAACCTATCATGGGGGATAAAACCCACTAAACCCTAAAAAATTTACTATATTATTATAATGATAAGATATAATTTTAGTGAAGTATCAACTCCACAAGGAGCACCAACCCCAACCCAGTCAAACACCCAATCAACTAGTCTTTAGCAAGCACCAACTTGTAAGGAAGATCCAACCTTATAAGTGGCTCAAAACCAACATAAAAAACTCAAAAACACTTCTAAAATCCCCAAATTTAAATGTATATCTCACTCCTTCTTGATAAATCACCAACTCAACCAAGACCAGCTTGATCACCTCAAGACACCTTGTTGCTTAACCAGAAGATGGTGACCTCTACTTCAGCTCTCTATCTTCTCTATATAAATTCCAATCACTATAATACATCAATAACACATTTTTTATTCATATATTATATTTTTTCAAAATATAATCAACTCATTCATCTCTTCTCAACCTTCTACCCCTCTCAAAATAGCCTCTTAGGCTTATTCGCTCACTATGCCTCTTACTAGGATTATTAAGTCAACTGACCTTGTCATCATACTCATAAATTTTATTGGATATAAATTAATTATCATATAATCCAATTTTATGGTCTACATGACCTCATTAGTCTTCTCAAATATCTTTTTTTGTTTCTTTCACTCACATACCTTAACTATCCCAAATAGGCCTATTATGCCTTGTACTTATACCAATCACTAGATCACTCACACTCTTGGTCAGACAAGAGATTAATATATTAGCATCAAAAAAAAAATGTATTAAGACACATTAAACATAATAATCAATTAAAATAATCATCACCATTAGGTTGACCACACTTAGGTAGACCTCTTTCTTCTTTTAGGCCTACTTAGAGACCTAATGCATTAAGTTTATCTTATCCACGGAATAACTTGAACCACTATGGCCCAAATGGCCCTCAAAAATGAACTCAAAACTTTAAAAAAATTAATTTTAAACCTAAATAACCTCATAAATTCTCAATAAATCACAAATCACTCACTTACCTCATGAAAACTCCATTAGACCTTAAAGATCTATTAGGCCCAATTACCCCAAAAACAGTGTCTTCAAAGATGAAGCTCAAAAAACTTATGAAAACACATTATAAGTAAAATAATAATATTTATATAAACTTAATTACCTCAGGGTCATCAAAATAATCATTATACTGCATCACTCAAGATCTAAAGACTTAGAAACACCTCTACAAAAGGCTTATTATGATATGTTAGAAAGCTCCAAAACATAGTCAAGAACCTTTGACCATAAGCATTTATAAAGGTATTTTAAATAATAAAAATGTATGTATAATATAAAATTAAACCTATAATACATCACCATATTATTTTTACACTTCCAAACTGGTCAAAATGACACAGGAACATCAAACTCACTATCACATAGAAAATTGCCAAAGACCCTAAAAACATAGTCCTAATGTATGTTATTTTTAACTCATATAAAGACACTTAAAATACTTATAATTTAAATTAATATTTCATATTTTACCTATATAACATCATTATATATATATATATATATATATATATATATATATATATATATATATATATATATATCACAATATATAGTGTCAAAAATTGGTCTTGCAGACCCATTTGTTAAGCTTCTTTTTCATAATTCTTACACATCCAGATAATCCATTTTGGATTTCATATTGCAACTTATTAAACTATATATAAGAATTATATAAATTATTTGTATTTTATATACATCCTAAAAACATAAATATCTGCACTATATATTTTAAATCATGTCATAGAGTCTCAAATTCTTCACTCCATCTTGCATACCCAGAACTGCCATTTTGTCTTGTGAACTAGTCATGGTGAACATGCATTCAAACACCTATGTAGACACAATAAATAAGTAATGATGAATTATTATGATCATTATACATATTTATAACATATCCAAACATAAATATATATAGTTATAATGTAAAATATTAAATATATAAACCAAACTCTGAACCTTACACCTTCACTATCTCATCTTCACTAGACAGATCATCTTATGAACTACATTTTTAATGACCTATAAAACATATAAAAAAAATTACATGTGTTTTAGGTCTTAAATATCAACCCAATATAATTTTATCCATTCCTAATCTATTACAACTCATCCCTAATCTCATTCTCACTCCTGCCTGGTTTTCTTATTGTCTTCCTCACTAGGCCTTTTAGCAATAGGTAAGCTTTCATGACTATTTTAGCCTATTTAATATATTTAAATTTATCATAAACCACCATGATCATGTAGTAAAATTATAAATATTCAACCTCCATCCATTGTGTAACTTTAACTCAGTCAACTATGCATGTTATATCAAATTTCTAAGAAATAAGGGTTTTTCTAAATCCTCCACTTAGGAGAGTCCTCTACCTTATCCAAACATAAAAATATGTCAAAAAATACATTATAATCCATTTCCAACAATATATTTCATATTAGGTCACTATGGGGGTTTTAGTAGGGTTTTAGATTGATTTCCATTCTTAGCATTTGTTCATAAAACTCTACCCCTAAAACCAACTCCTAATGCTTGGAAAAAAATTATATGAATATTTTTCATCTTTCCATAATATTTCATCTTCCCATGAAATAGTAACACATGCCAATAAGCATCAAAAAGTCCTTCTTAGGTCTATAACACTCCATTCTAGCACATGAGAGATCTAAAGTTCCACTTTTCATGCTTTCTTCTTAAACTTAAGATATGAAAATTCATGAGATTTATTGAAAAAACCTCTCACACATAAATCCATGCTTACATTATCTCATAATCCTTCAAACCTAATCATGATACCTCATTCTGCCACCTAGGGTCTTAAGACTAGGTCCATGAGAAGACTAATAAAGAAAAACATACCTCTTTGGCTCACTCTGAGATCTTCCTACCACTATATATGAACTCTCATAATCATTCTCATTCCAAACCACCTTTATATACTCTTTCATGCATGTAATAACACAATTCACCAAGCTTCATTATGCTTCATGAGACACTTCATTAGATCACTCAAAGATCACACTAGTAGACTCATACAATCAACCTCATACCAATGGCCATATCCACCTTATTGTGAACTAAAACTTGAACTCACACTTCCTTTGACATCAATAACCTTATATATATGAGATCAAAGACAACTCTCACCAAATTGATCCTTCTTGACATCAATGATAGTGTACAAACACATGACATCAATGACAACTTTCAACATCCTCATTGTCTTCTAAATCTGAAGTTAAGTGTTCACATATCCCTTTATCTTTTATTAGCTTGGTTACCTTGAATTTCATTTCATATTCCATCACTTTTATGATCCAACCAGCCCTCTTCTCATTCAAATATTTTCTCAATAATAAGTCCTTGATACTTGGGTGAGATACCATAACACTAATCTTGTTGTTTGATAACATATGCCTAAATTTTTTCATACTTGTAATAACTAAATTTACTTACTTTTCCATAAAATTATACATCACCTCATAATCTTGAAAACCTTGGATAAATAAGGCAATTGGTTGCTCTAACTTTTCATCATTATATTGGGTCAACATAGCTAAAATAGTTTCTAAAGTTTCAAATGTATATGATATAAATCCTTTGATAAATCAGGATTTGCAAGTGTAGGTTCTTGGGAAATAGCTTACTTGATGGCCTCAAATCTATTCTTCCCTTCATTTGTTCAACTAAAATTCTAATTTTTCTTTAAGATGACTGTTAGTGGCTTAGATAAACTTGCAAAATTATAAATAAATGCTCTTACAAAGTTGATTTTATTGAAAAAGTTATTTAGTCCCTTTTGTGTTGAGGTAAAGACATGGACAAGTTAGAGTTTACCCTTTAAAGATCAATGGTCAATCCTTGATTTGAAACAATATCACCCAATATCTTACCTTCATGGATTGAAAAACACATTTCTTTGGGTTGAAAAGACCCTAAACTACCTACACCTTTCAAAAACCTGCCTAAGATGACTCAAATTATCATTAACATTATTTGAAAACATAGTTATGTCATCTTGATATACCAAAACTATCTCATTTAGCAAAATTTAAAAGGCCATGTTTATGGCTCTTTGAAATGTAGTACCTACATTTGATAATCCAAAGGGCATTCTCCTGTAAGCATATTTCCCCATTAAGTGGTGAAGTTTATTTTGAATTGGTCTTCCTCTCTTACTAAAATCTGATTATACCCACTAAAGCCATCAAGAAGAGAAAATTGTTCAGAACTTGCTACCATTTGTAAAATTTACTCCATGAATGGCAAAGCGTAGTGATCCTTAAGGAAGCCTTGTTTAAATATCTAAAATCCACACATAATATTATTTATCCATTATTTTTCCTAATAGGCACAAGGTTTACAACCCATGAGGAGTGCTTGATGTAAAAGATGATTCTTGATTCAATCAACTTGTTCAACTCTTTTTTCATCAAAAATTTCATCTTTGGATTAATAAGCCTTTGCCTTTGTCTTATTGGTTTAGCATTAGATTACATATCTACATTATGTTTATCCAAGCTTGGATCAAACCCCTTGAGGTCACTATATTTCCAAGAAAAAATATCAATTAACTTTTGGCACAACTCAATAGATGATTCTATTTCATGTTTTGAACATACCTTTCCAAGTTTGAGAAGCTTATCCTTGAATATGGCAATGCCTTAATATTTGTATTCCTTTGTATACATCCTCACTTTTATTTCCTCATTTGGTCATCACCATTTAATATGTTCTCAAGTGTGACAAGTCTTTGGCATAGCTTGTTTGTCTTCAATTGCATAATTTGATATTCATATTGATGTTTCAATTTATTCTGATTTCTAGATTAGAATTCAGCTTCTTCTTGAAGAAAACATGCTATTTTTTTATCATATTCAAATACTTTCTAACTCAAAACATTATCTAGGATGGAGGACCTTACTACTACCTTGATGTGAGATTGACATTTCTCATTTTTGATATCATTAGGAATGTCAAATTGAGCTCCTATAGTTATCAACCAATTAGTATGTTTATTTCCCTCTCTTAAGACAACCTATATGGTGAAAGCTTCAAGGTCTTCTATGAGATCCCACACACTTTTTATATATGAATTTTTTGGATGGTGAACCCTAATCTTATTTTAATGCCCAATTCTTGATAGGGGATGTGGGGGGAAACACCCCCCTACTAGGGTCACCACCCCCCACTAGGGTCATCATCCCCAATTTATTTAAATATGCACTATAAAATATTGTAATTTCATAGTAAATCTGGACCATTCACTATTAGGTTGTAGATCTTATGTTAGAAATTATGTTTGTGTATTTTTGCCCTATATATAACCATCCTTCTGATATGAAGGCATTATAATTATGGTGGCACACTATATGTGAGTGAATCATATATTGTAGTCATTGTATCGTAGGTTTTTTCTTTAATTTTTTGGATTGAATAATAAAGACTAGTTATTTCTATGTTGATGTAGCCCATATTGGGTGAACCACATTAAATCTATGTCTCTATTATGTTGTGTTTTTTGTATTTTATTTCCATCTTTAATTAATTAATATTGCTCTATGTTTTGTATTCCTACTAGAATTCAAGAGAAATTTTGTAGATAAATTTTAACCTTTAACCTGATTTACAACCAACTCACTATCACCAAACACTTGTAGGTTTTTTGCTTCTCTTTATTGCCCATTGGATACCATGTATGAGTGCCTCATACTTATCTATATTTTAAGTACATCCAAAGTAAATTATTATTGAAGAGTACTATATTAGATTTGATGGATAAATTATTATCATTACAACCCCTTCTCCATTCTTATTCCTTGAGCCATCAAATTATAGCTTCCACAATCCTTCACTAGACTCACTTGGCCTAGCAAGAGTTGATATAGGCATTCCTTCTTCATGCTAATAATAAATTTCAAAACCTTCTTTTTCAATGAGCTTGTAAGAATCATACTCGTGGTTTTCACTTTCCCACTCATCAATAAAAATATTTTGAATGCCTTTAAGAAAAGTAGTTAAATCTTGATCACTTGGATGTTCCTTTTCATCAAGTATGGTACAATTCACATTGGTAATGTTTGACATGTAAGGTTCTATATGAAATTTATAAATAAGTTTTAATTTTATAGTAATCTTAGTACCATACCTTTTTCTAAAAAATAAATATGACCAATCTAAAGATAGGTAGCCTCCAATCTTTGTTTTGAAGTCTCTTGACAATCATAGTACAAAATATGGTGGCAAATCAACTACCACAACATCTTGAAGAATAGAAAGACATAGGAAATCATGCAAAGCTAATTACAAACCTTTAATTGCTCCTATTGTCTTGGTAGTTGTATAATCTAATTACAACACTCCTTTTGTGTTTGGCTCATATTTTAATCCAAGTTTATCAACTATTTGCTTTGGCATAACTATGCTACTAGAACCATTATCAACCATATAATTATGAACTAGATTATCACCAATGATCAAAGAAAGGTATAAGGGAGGAGGTTTACCATATTTACTTAGTTTTACTTTAGTCTTGAATGGTTATGCCACTTACTTAACAAGTTATTCAGAATTAGTGAGAACCACACTTTCCTTCCTTGTTGATCTAGATGAGATATGGAGGTTTTAGAGCTCTTCTTGGAGCAAATCCTTTTATTTCAGAATAGTTAAAGTATCCCACATTTATATGCTCACATGTGTCTTATTCATTTGGTCTATAATGTTAAGAGGAATGCCACTAACCCTTGCCTTCCCCTTTGGAACAATAGTGCTCTCTTGAGCATGATAAGTTTGAGATATTATATTGCCTATAACAACCTAATTAATATTTTTATAAGACATCAAAAAAAATGTGTACATATTGTGCATCTTTTATTACTTTCCTCTTAACTCTTGTGATAACCACTATTGGGATAGTCACCCTATTTTTATCCATTTTTTGATTCATGGCATAATGATCTCATTCTTACCAATTCATATATGCAGCATCATATTTTCCTTGATCATCATGAATCTCTCTTTGAGATGGCATTTCAATTTGTGACACTTGAGACATTGCCATACCTTGCACAACTAGAGCTTGATTCAATACTCCATTTAGGTAAGAGGCTTCCCTATAGGGTTGATTACATAGAGTACACCATTCTTGCTCTTGCATGAGGTTATTTTTAGTAGGGACAATAGCTTTGGAAGAGGAGGGAATACTCATATCAACAATGGTATATGGTTTATATTATGTAATGGATCCTTGTCCTTGGTAGGGAGGTTTATTTGAATGTTATTTTTGAAAAGGATGCCTATTAGGTTGATATTAATGCTGATAAGGAGGATAATATGATCTATTATGTGGATATAATTACCTATTTATGTCCACCATTTCATTCTCAAATGATTGCATAAGACCCTTTAGTTCACTCAACTCACTAGATTGGCTAGGAAGAGATGAAACTTGATTAGATAAATTTAGAATTGGGGCTAAAGTGGGAACTTGAAAAAGTGTAGTGGGTTGAACTTCTATAAAAATGGGCATAGGAGGCCTTGGTGTAAGTTTTCTAGCTTGTATAAGGCTATTTTTTTCCCTTATGTCCACCTCAAATGCATTTGGTTGTATCCTTCCACCCATTGATTGGATCATCACCAATATGTCACTATTTAGAGCTCTCAAAAAATATTAGAGTGCATATTCAAGAGATGGCCTAATTATAGGAGGGATCCTATCTCATGCATTTTGGAACCTAAGGTTGAAATCAACCTTGAATTCATAGAGATCTCTCTTAATAGTAGTTAATTGATCAACTAGAGAGAGGTGGTCTAATTTTTCCTCAAATTATTTTCAAAGAGCTGCTCTTAACACATCCCATGTTGTAATGGAATTTATAGTAAGGTGCTTATACCACTATAGAGCATTTCCTTTGAAAGATGCAACAAGCAACCTAATATCTACATTTTTTTGTATTGCATGATGTACATAACATAGGTTAGCCACATCTCTAATGTGCTCTACAAGAGTGGTTTGATCTTCTCCAGTGAATAAAGGTAAAATTTTCAATGTTAAGTCTGGAATATCATTGTATTGGGAAAGTTTTAAATGGCTGCCACCATCAAAAGGTACAAAAACTTGGTTTTTAGGGATAACCATACTAAAATTTAGTCTTGATATAGGGTTATTCTGAGGTAAGTTCTAATGTATTGAGATAGAGGGATATTTTGTGTATGGTATGGATTTTAATAACCTATTTCATTTTATTTAATTAAAAGGTAATTCAATAAAATTAGAAGGAATACCTTTTTTAGCTGATATTATTGTGACTTTTGGCATGAAAATTGCTTTAATCTGCCACCCAAATGTTTGTATTCTTATGGAGTCACCAAATGTTGAGTACTTGACTAATGTCTCTGCTATAAATTGCTAAAATGAGCATCAATATTTAGAAATATTCTAATTTATGGTCCCACCAAGTGTTCCAAAAACTATTTCCAAACTGAGCTTTCACCCTTGAGGAAAGTCTTCAGAGTTCCTCACCCAATTGACACAATGGGATCACTTCCAAGTTGTGGGTGTCCTATAATGGAAGTAAAACTCTAGAGAGGATTGGTTCCCTTGATGAATCATCTTGATACTCACCTAAACTAATTCTTGATAATGAAAAGAGAGAGATTTCTATACTTTTATGACTAATTATGGGGTAAAGGGAAGATAAAGTTGCATGATGAAAATCCACTTCATTTTAACCAACTCCTACAATCTTACATGAAGAAACTCCACATTGATAATTTATTATTTGATTTGAATTATTATCTTTGATTTTAGTGTAGAGGGAAGATATGATATTATTGAGTTTTTTTAGTTTTTCATTTTCATGGCAATTATGATAGTGCATTGATGATGCATAACTTCAACTCCTCATTTGATGAATTTTTTACCATGTTCACATTCTTATTTTGCATTAAAATTTCTATAAGCATGATTCAAGACCTAAAAAAATTCAATTAAATGTTAAATTATGAAACATATGCCTGATATTATCTATTTTTAGGCCTCTCGTAATGTCTTTCATAGCTCTTGATCATGATGTAGTTCAAACTTGTAGGTGTGAGCTCCATTAGTGCTTGAGAAGCTCTTGAGAGAGAGAGAGATCTCTCTTATTCAATTCCTTAATTAATGGCTTAAAAAGGTTTAAAAAAAATTATTTTCATTTATATAACCTTGAAACACCTACATAAAAAAATTCAATGCATTTGGATCAATGAAACTTGAGTTTTTACACTTTTAGGCTTCTTGAGAACTAGTTTTCAACATTTTTGCATGCACATGCCTATAATTTTAAAATTTATCTCTCCTCACATATAGTACATACATGATAACACCACAAAAATTTATTAAATATTTCCCTCCACCTTTATTTAAAATTTAATTCATTTTGGATCAATATAACCCAAGTTATGCTCCTTTTTACGTTTATAGGTTTTCCCATGGTAGCACGCATGTCAATTTGGTAAAAAATTTATATTTTAAGATATAAATTATATAAATAGATCATTATTTTTTAAATGAATTTATGTACCCAAACTACATTTTACAATCATTTAAATTTCATGTTCAATTTCAAAACCACTTTAAAACACACTTTTAGGTATGCAGCCTTGTAGGTGCTCATTTATCATTCATGCTTGTCATCTAGGTTTATTTTTCAGATATAAAACATTTTTTAATGTTTATAACATGGTACAAGGTTTATTTATATCATTTATAGGGCATAAAAATTATTAATAATGATTTATAAATCTTAAAAACATTTCAAAATATCAAATTTGCAAAGTTCATGTTCTCTAGATAGGGTTTTAGAATAATTTTACTTCTTAATAATTGTTTGTAAATCTCCAACCTTATTTTTGATACTAAACACAATGATATGGGAGTACACCACCTTGTTCAACCCCCCTATAAACCATTCTTATCCATACAACATTTCCACCAAGATATCACGTTGGTTTTGGGGCAATCTTAAGCTTGACAATTAATTTTGAGAGAGATTTGAGCTATCTTATCATAATTAAAGCATAGTTTGAGTTCCTAGACATTGTAAAATTTATAATAAAAATGCATAAAGTTTATAAATATGTTCATAATCCTTTACCCACTTAAAAACTAATAAAAATCCAATCTTATACCTTTGAAAATACATGAAAACTACCCCTACATCCTTGCATATGAGTTAGAGCACCAAAATATCTTCACAACTAATATAGATGCATGCATAGCATCTTCATATCCTTTATTTAAGGATTGAAACTCATTCCTCACCTCAACATATGTGTCATCCTTATTTTATTTTCAATTTTTCCTTTAATTTCCTTCACCCATGTCTTGGTATGCTTTAAAAGCTTGAGATGGTCAACCAAGAAGTGGTTATGAAGACTAAAACTTAACCAAGACTCTCTATGGATTACATGCATGGGAGATATTCAAATAAAATTAACCTTAATTTTGTCAAAAATACCTTAACTTTTTTCAAAAGAGTCTTAAAACGTACTAATAGGGCACAATTAATGCTTAATTCTTGTAATTAACCTCCTAGACTAAAGGAAAATCTCAATATGACTTCACTAAGCATATTGGAAATAACTAAAGGATGAAAATTGTGATGAAAGACATTATTAACTTAAACATACTCGATGATGGAAATAATGGTGAATAAAAAGGTTAATAGGTTTGACATAATTCGATCAATAAATGGGTTCACCAAATGTTTTATTTTGAATTGAATTAATTATGATAACTAACCCTAATTATGATAAATAGAATAGATTGAACAAAAAATACTAAAATAGATAAAATTAAATGATTGTAAATGGTATTAAATATGAAAATGGAAGATAAAAATAGCTAATATTTAATCGCCTGATTGACTATATTATTGACAAAATTCAAAAACAGGAAAACATGAGCAAACCTAGAAACCACCCAAAAATTGGTTCTAAAGCTATGCAAGGATAGTAACGCTAAATAGGAACATGAACATTTACCTCTATTATCCATTTCTACCATTTTTTCCTTTTGGCATAAAAGTGGAAATAGAGTGATCACTTGCGACAGTTGAAAATAGGTCTTTGTGCACTGATTTTGCCTTTGGAAGTATAGAGAAGACGTGGATAGATTTTTGAAGTTGTAAGCCCTAGTATGGCATGAAATGATTGAATTTCCTATAATTATGAAAAAGAGTAGATTAGTTGGACTAACTTGACCCCAATCACCCTCAAAATGACTGAACATTACCTATGTATCCAATACTCTAAGGAAAATCAAATCTAATGTACTTTTCCCACGTAGAGTGTTTTATGAAATTATGCTCCTTTAAATATATGAATGCATCTAAAATCAATTTTAATACTTGATCATGTTTGTTTAAGAAATAATAAAACTATCTTGTGAGTTGGTTGAGGATTGTTTGAGGTTATTAGAACCTAAATTGGGAAGAATAGATTTTTTTTCTCAATGTGCACTTGTGTAAGCTAGCCTCAAATTTAAAATTTTCAAGTGAATTAATAAGTGACTTGAGTATGTCTTTATAAAAATTAAAAAGTGATGACCATATGATAGGAATCCTAAAAATAAGAAAGAAGGCCCAAATGAGGTTTTAATTTGAAAATATGACCATTTGTAAGAGAAGGACAAAAATATTGGATATAAACAATAACATTTACCACTATTATCCCTATTGGACGTCTATATTCCTTATGAAAAAATGTTGAATTTTGGATATGGGTTAAGGCATACAAATGTATAATGGTGATTTTAATAATCATAACATTTATATATGTGACAAATGATAGTTTGAAGATAATAATGAGTCTACTCTTATATTTAGGATAGGGTGAAGTGGTAAAATAGGTACTAATTAAGTGCACAAGTTAAATAAGGATAAAAATGGGTAAAACAAACATGATCAAGTATTTGTGATTAGATTTAGGTTACTACACCATCTACTTCATCCTCATATGAGGATGTATAACTTTCTATTGAATTTTACATGATGATATTTTATAATAATTACATACATGTAATTTTTATGAGTTTTCATGCATTTAAATGCTTCTGCTATATACATTCTATAATACATGATGCATTCAACTCTTTATTTTGAGATGAGTAATTTCAATGTATTTTTTCCCAATAAGGGGGACTATATCTAGATATTATAGTATTGAGAAAAAAATATTAAGTGAACTTGAACGGAGTCAGAGCACCAAAAATGATCCATTTGTCTAGTTCTTTGATCAAGAATTGGACCAGGTTACAAGAACTCCTAGAGAAATGTTAGCTATGTCTAAGGCTTGTTTAAAAATTTCTTATTTGAATAGTCAAAATAGATTTATGTTTTTCAGTAGCAAGGTTTGAATATCACCAGTTGTAGTCATTCATATGCTCCTATTTCAATTTAAAGTTTTAAATTTATAACATTTTCACATCGATATGACATTTACTACTTGTTGTGATTGGAAATTATTTTAATTATGGTATATTTTTCAATATTTATCAAATCCATGTAGATGGAGCTTATCTCAAGCATCATTCAATTCATCCATTATTACCAAGGTAAGTCAAAGTACGTGTTTTAATTTATTTATTTTTATACTTTGACACACACATGTATTCACACATATATGCACATCAAAATAAGGGCATTATGTAGACAAACAAATTTGATATAAGTCTATTTACCATACCATATTTTACCTATTTAGAACACTTGGTCCACTTGTGTATATTTGGTTGTTTTGAAGAAACTTCCTAATACACACTACTCTCTCTCTTTCTTTGGCCCTTATATTTCAAGATGTCTTTAGCATTCATCTATTTCATCTTCTAATCCTTATATGCATATATTACGAGCTAATAATACTCATTTATGAGCATCAATCTCTCTTGGGATGGATTTGGTGGCTATAAATCTACTATCGAATCTTCCTTATACATATTCAACATGTTAAATTTGTCCCTTTTATTTTCGTGGGTCCTTCCACCTTTCCTTGATTTCTCATGCCTTTTATTTCACATATCACTACTTTATATGGTCAGCCATTACACGTGTCATGTCCTAATGAGTCTTATATATACAAATCCTTTTTAATCATTTACCAAGTAAGAATCAAATGAAGAGTCTTCCAAAAGTTAGTATTCTATTGATCAAAATCCTTTACTACACTTAAGAAGGAGAATATACATTGAGCCACCCTTGACCATTTTTTACATGAAGCTATTGTGACATCATCCACTTGTACTAAAAGAGGGTTAGGTGAATGTTCATATAATTTCATTATCACTTGTAGAGAAGAGGAGGTTGAAACCCTTACTTGACATTCCATTTACATTGTAAAAATACTGCATGATATTTGATTCTAGCATGTAACTTACATATATTTAACTTCCTTGAGGTTTCCTGACCCAACTAATTGTATTCCTTACTCTTTACATGTGTTATAGTGAATTAGGTCAAGAGAGGGAGAAAACATCAATATAGAGATCCTACCCATCAATTCAAAGAAATGTAAATACATGATTGTATGACATCAAGAGGAAAACCTACACAAAAAAATATAGAACCCAAAAAGGTGTTTAGTATAGATTTGATGTTGAGTAATAGATTCATCAATCATAACACATGTACTAATTCAGTGCATCATATTTGCCCTATACAAATGTGATGGCAATAGAGTAGGTGATGAATATGTCTTTTTACAATGAGCAGTCCAGGAGATTATTCATTATTTTTAGACCACTAATGCACTTCTAAAATTCCATAATATTTTATTATGTGATTGTTCTATCTCTTTTTATTTTCATATTATCCATTGCTTGTCAACTCGATATCAAAAATGTTTATTTACTATTTTCAACCACTAGGATCGATTTGATTTATTATTTTATATTGATACATTTTGCATCTTCCTTGTGCACTTAATTTTACCACTTACTTAGTTTTATTATATTCTAGTGTCACATTTTGATAAACAATTGGGTACCCATGTTGCTTTTTTCTACCTTTTTAGGTCCTAGTTGTTGGAAGTCAGCATGAGGTTTAATATTTTTCTAATTAGTATTCAAATGTCACATATTGGTATATAGTTATTATAGTTCATTTACACATAGTATCTAGCAATCATTATAGAGAATTTATTGAGCACACAAAAACATTCGAAATAGATCAATACATTATTGTTGAAGCTAGTATTTATTGTGAAACACTTTTGGCTCATGACCAAGGATTTTATTTGTCATTAGATTGTTTTCAATTAAGTGATTTATTGTTTTCGATATTTTTTATTTTTTAGAGGCCTATAGAGACCTAAATTTGACACAAGACCCTTATTCTCAGTGTATTATCCCTAAATTACTTTATTTGACAAACATGTACATTTTAGTCTATTTCTAGGACAATTTGGACCCCACATAGTTTTACAGTTGGTCCATTGAACCTATAAAGCACCTTAACACTTATAAAAAAGATATTTGCTAACACATGTAGACTATTACTCACATGTTATCCATCCAGCCTAAAAAATAGAGCCTAACTCTTATCTAGGATAGACTTGTGTACTATACAGGTTCAATTGGAACAAAGCTACACACTGTACAGGTTTATTCCCTTTAACTATGTGGGTGCATTTGTACTTTGTCATTGATCATGTTTTTTAACTTTTCATTTTTACATTTCTATAGTTGGCTAGTGTGCATAAGTTATCCTAGATCAACTCTATATAAAAGGTCATGTCAAACTATTTGACAAGCTATAATTTTGAGAACAAAAGAATCTACACATATCAAAGATCAAGCCCAGAGCCAAGCATCACATCAAATCCTTCATGCTTGAAACATTATCATTAAATGTTGGTCTCTCTGCATTTCCCTTATGCCAAAGGAGGGTATTAGAATGTATGTAGTTGCATGCCAAAGGAGGGTATTAGAATGTATGTAGTTTCATCATTACTTTTAGGGAAGAGGAGGTTCAAAACCCTCACTCGAGTTACTCCATCCACACACTCACATAATTACATGAACGCATGTTTTCAAGCATGTGGGATATGTAGTTTGCAATGTTACTTTGGTGATTGCCCAACTACATTACTTTTGTTTGTTTTTTAGTGTCAAACTAGGTTAAGAAGAAGCTTCTTTTATTCTACACATTTTACCCAATAGATCAATGAAGCAAACGTACATGCATAACAAGAAGACGATAACACAAGGGAAAAAAAATATCAACATGTAAAACCTTAATTTGATAAAAACATTTTATCAAATTTAAATCAACACACGCCTGTAATTGCATTTTCATCCTTGAGTAATAGGCTTGTGTAATTATTTACTTCTATTGTTTTACACGACCGATTGGAAAATACTTTGAAATCTCAATAATAAAAAATAAAAATAGATGGAGTTAGACAGGAGAAGGAGCGGGTGAAAGGAATTTAAATTTTGGAGTTGGGCAGGAAGAGGAAGAGGAAGAGGAAGAAGGTGTTTTGGATGATTTAGACCTACATATCATTGATTTTTTGAAGGTAAAAAGGTTCATTGGACGAAAAAGAATCAGAGTGCAAGTTGGATGTACTCTAAGTATTAATGTTATAGATTGGGTGAAGTTTGAGAGAAAAAATTAGTGAAAAAGATTTATAGAATCTAAGCAGTAGATCCATAGGTTTTAAATTGTGTTTGGTACGACTGTGGATTAGCGAAATCCTTACGATGAAATGTTGGTCTTCTACTGGAGGTTTTGGGTGTGTTTTGGTGGAAAAAACTAAAGTGGAAGAGTCATTGACTCTCAATGTTATTTTTGGTCGACTCTTCTTCATGGGGGACATGATCTTCTAGTGTTAAGGATGTGCAGATGTCTCGAGAAGGCAAAAGATTTGTGGATGATTGTTTTGAAGTTTAATTTGTTATTATTGTGGGATCCTTCAAACTCTCTTATTGTCCATGTTATAGTTATGAGACCTTTAAAACCTTCTCGTTATGATCCGGTACAGTTGTGGGATTCTTCAAACTCTCATGATTATAGGATCATTGTTCAAAACCTTTTCTCTTGGTTGTGAGACCAATAATCAAAACCCTCACTTATCCAATTCATAATTTCAGTTTTAAAAACATTTTTAAAAATCCATTTAAAATTCCTCATTGTTATATTATTTTGATGTTTTGTAGTATCATTTAAATAATTAATGATATTATTAGCTATTATATTTCATCGATATTATTTATACAATCAATTAATACTATTATTATTTTGAATATTTTTTTTAATGACCTCACCCCAATCAAAAGCGCGTTTACATTATCGAATTAAAATAAATAAACCAACCAACCAAAAAAAAATGAATTTGTATTTCAATGTTTGTTGAGAAGTAATATATTTTACGGTATTTGAGGAGTTTGCCGTCTTGGCATGCAAAATGATAAAACGTTAATTTATTCAAACCATGCGGAATAGCTTTTAATATATGGAAACTTAGCTAGCATCCAATATTATAAATATAGATTAACATTTTCCCCTTGGCCGTGATAATTCCATGACACCAACAATTATGAATAAATAATGATAATGAAGAAACATTTGCCCAACAAATGATATTAACAAATATTATTACTTGAATGCGTCGAGCACTTTAAAGTAAAAGCATCGTCATAGTGGGTTTTCTTTGAGAATCTAGTGTCTTAGAATAATTTTTTTTTTGGGTTGGAATGGAATAATATTATGTAAGGAGCGTACAAAACATAATGTGATATTTGTTTATTATTTAAAGTAAAAGTGTTATTATAGTGGGTTTTTTTTAAGAATCTATTGTCTTAAAAATAGTCTTTTTGGGTTGGACTGGTTGAAAGGGAATAATATAATGTAAGGAGTATATAAAACATAATGTGATGCTTGTCTGTTGTTGCATTTTTTTTTGTCGAATATGCATGTAATGTTTGAAAGGACAAAAAGATAAATATATGTATATGAATATAATTATATTTTTAATGGTCCAAAAAAAGAATTTCATCTTTTTCAATTGAACATTGAGATTCCTTGTGTCTCCTCTAATGTCAATTAAAAAAATTCAAAAGAATCTCTATGAGAAAACTTCATATTTATTTAAACAAGCATGACCGTACAAAATTGTCTTTATTGTTGGACGTGCTAGGAATTTTTAACACTTTCGATTATCGTTAGGAACATCTTTTATCATTAAATCTTTGTCTCTTTAGAATCTTATCCTCCTTTGCCATGCAAGTTGATGTAGGTATAGGATCACTATAATTTTTATTTCACTAATGAATTATTAACTAAGTCAATTTAATCAGAGTGAGAAAGAGAAAGATGTATAATACTAATTAAATCCAATAATATAAAATAATTTTTAAAAACATAACAAATATTAAGTAGAAATCATGCCCAACAAATAGATTTTTTTAGATGGTAGAATTCAGCTGGAATAAACTTACCACACATCTTTACTCACATGTAAGGTTGAAGAACTTCATATAAAATGGTCACATTTATACTACAATATTAAGTTTGGTATGATCAAAAACTTACCAAGTGTCAAATGCTAATAACCACCTTGTACTTTCCTTGCCTTCCAAATTGTATACCTTATCATTATAAATTTTCTTACTAAAAGGAAAAAAGATCAACAAAGAAAAAAGCAATGAAAACAATGTTTAAAGGAGCAATGTTAATTTTTTAATATTATAAAAGATAACCTTATACAAGAACCTACGTATAAATCCACTTACACTTAACAATGAGATCTTCAAACACTTCTATTTCCAAATTTAATATGTGCAAAACTTCCAATCTAATTTAATACTCTGAATAATCCATACATCATCCATATAATATTTTTTACCTCTTTTAAAAAAAATAATCATAACACCATCTTATTAACATCCCCTAAATTAAAAAATTAATTAATTAATTAAAATTAAAAATTAAATTAAAAAAACCCAAAACAAAACATATTAACTACTAAACTAACCAAAATGCATGGATGGAGTAGCACACTCTTAAATCCTAATACATTCTTCTCGTATACAACCTTTGATTTCAAAGTATGTTAGACATCTAGAAATAGTGCTCTTATAGATTTTGGGCCATTATTTCATAGCCTAACATATCATTCATTGTACATAATCTATAAATATATTGGTACATATAATAATAATTTTAAATAAAATTATAATATAAATATTGCAATAATGGTGTGCCCATCTTAAAATAAGACATATGAACTCTCTTTTATAGAATTTCTTTAAAAAAAGATTCTTTCCCAACCTACGCTTCATACATATACCCAACCTAGAGTACATACATCCACCTAACCTAAAGTAAGTATATATATATATAACCTAGAGTACATACATCCAGCTAACCTAAAGTAATTTTGATTATTTATATATTTTTTATAAATATATATCAATTATAAATTATTTTTTAAAATATATAAACTATATTTTATGATATCATTAAAAAAAATATAAAAAATATTTTCACTTAAAAATGGTTTTTATATATTTATTAGTTATTAAATTATATGATCTTAGTGTATCTGTATATTTTTTATTTGATAACAACTAGTTTAAATTATGACTTATTATTATATATCAAGTTTTTTTCATATTCTTTTATTCTTTTGGTCCCTTTTCTCTCCTTTCCATCTCTGTTTTACGTCTTTGAATATATTGTCTAGAGCACCAATGATGTTTTTAGTTTTATATGGACCACGCATAGCACTCCTAGGCCCACCTTCTAGGTCTTTAAAATTGAAGGTGCACCTATCCCCTTTGTCCCTTATTTTTTACTTTTTGTTATGAGTCTTTCTATAATAGATTTGAACAATAGTGTAAAAACTAAAAATAATACTGCAAATTAACAGAAAAAGGCTATATTACATTGAAAAGGGAGCAAAATATTTCTAGTCTCTTTGAGGGGCAACCTCTTTTGAGCAAGCTCAATATAATATAATTTTTAGATACATTTCCATTAGTCTAGACTATTATTTATACTAATTCTATCCTAACTAACAACTACTTCCATGCATGTGGGATTATTAAAATTAGATGAATTATAAAGTATATGTGTTCATAAATTTTATTAAATACAATAATTATAAAAAAAGAGTTAGGATGAAGGGATCCTAACATGCATTTCCTCTTCAAAAAAAATGCCCTTAAAACTAAGATGAATAAATTATTTCTAGAGTTGAAGGAGGGGTTCCCACATCACATCTTTTGGTTGCAATCCATGCCACTAGACTAGAACCTCAATGATGGTCCAATTATAAATTGAAAGGAGTGTCTTTCTAGAATAGCTTCAGGTTCAAGAAGGAGAGAGCCTTCATCTCAAAAAGTATTGCTTCAGCTATGACATTGGCTGAGAACTTTCTTCAAACATGAGACATAAAAAAATTGGATGGGCATGTGAAAAGGGTGTAAGTTTTAGATTGTATCCAATAAGACCAATCTATTGAAGAACCTTATAAGGTCTATATAAATTGGGAGAAACTTTATGGCATCCATTTCACTTGAGATAGGACTGCTTATAAGGTTATAGTCGAAGGAAAATTGTGTCTCTGGTGTGGAAGGTACATTTCAAACAATGATGATCAATGTGTTGCTTCATGCAATGTTGTGCCAGGTGTAAATTGTCCTTGAGAAGGAAAATAATATTGTGTTGGGTGATAAGGTTAGTGTCCACTACCTACACATGAGAGATGCTTGGAAGATAAGAAATAAGAGATGGGGGCTTATTACCATAGACAACTTTGTAAGGAGCCATCTTAGTGGCTATGTGATAGGTGGTGTTATACCACCATTCTATAAGTGGTAACCATTTGACCCATTGATTATTTTTATCAAATAAAAATCAACAAAGATATGATTCTAGGTATTTATTAACAATTTTAGTCTAGCCATCTATTTATGTGTGGTAACCTGAGATCATTTTCAAATGGGTACTTTTGCATTTGAAGAGTTCTTGCCAAAAGTGAATTGTGAACTCTAAGTCACGATCAAATACAATATAAGTTATGATTCCATGGAGGTAGAATAATTGATCAATAATGTTTAGGTGATGGTAAAAACAGTGTAAGAATGGACCAAGGCACAAAAATGAGCATATTTAAAGCTCTAGTGATCTACCACCACCTGAATGAATGATTGTCCACCAAATTTTGATAAGCCTTCTATAAGATCCATAGAGATGTCTATCCAAATATGTTACATAATGGGTAAGGTTTGGTGTAAGCTAGGTGTTTCCACTATCTTTCCCTTGTGATGTTGACATACATCACATTCCTCAACAAATGTCTTGATATCTTGCTTGATGTCTAGTCAAAAGAAACTATGACAAACATGTTCAATATTTTTTTTTAAATCAAATGAACTATGGAAGGTGAGTCATGTAACTCATGTAAAATATTGTGTTGGAACCTAGATCCATAAATCAAGATAATGCAACCTTTGTATCATAATAATTTATTATCCCAAGTATAATTGGGTTTGGAAGCAGGGTCCATAAAAAATTGTCAGATGATTTGCTACTATGATTGTCTTGTCGCCACTCTTGTTGGATGTCATCCATCCATTATGAAATGGGGATGGATAAATAAAACATCTATGTTAATTTTTCATACTAAAGGGATAGTGCATCAACAACCAGATATTCATTACCTTTTTATAAGTGATATCATAATTATACCTCATTAATTTTGAAACCTGCTTTGTTGAATCGAGGAAGAGACTTGTTTATCCAAGAATTATTTGAGTCTTTGTGATCAATTTTGATGCAAAAAATATGACCTACTAGGTATGGTCACCACTTACTAACAACATGAAGGATAACTCTCATTTCCTTCTCATATGTTCACAATGCCAAATTGTGTCCATTGATGGCTTTACTAGTGAAGGCAATGGAATGTCCCTCTTACATGAGGACAACACCAAGATCATTACCACATGCATCACTTTCAATTTAAAATATATTGGATAAATATGACATGGCCAAAATAGGTAAAGCACATAGTCTGCTTTAGTACCTCAAAAGTTTTTTCAACTACAACGAACCACAAAAAGGAGCCTTTTTTTATCATGGTGGTAAAAGGGGCAATAAGTTTTCCATAATATCTAAAAAAAATTATGTAATACCCAATGAAGCTAAGAAATCCATGAAGTATTTTAAGTGTCGAAGGTTTAAACCAAATTTTCATGGTCTCATCTTTTATCAATTGACCTAGATGCTAGTTATTGAGACAATGTGGCCTAGGTATTCGACATGTTACTAATTAAAGGAATATTTAGACATTTTTTCATAGCATTGGTGGTATATAATAAGTTTCAAATCCTTGTTGAGGTTTGGCAGATATGTTCTTCCCAAGTTTTGATGTAAAACCAACATATCATCAAATAAGAATAGGATGAAATTCCAAAAAAAGAAGGGGGATATTTTATTCATCAAACTTCAGTAGGTGGAATGGGAATTGGTAAGCTTGAAAGGCATGACCAATAATTCATAGTGGTCATCATGTGAGTCTTTCTATAATAGATCTGAAAAATAGTGTAAAAACTAAAAACAATACTGCAAATGAACAGAAAAAGGCTATATTACATTGAAAAGGGAGCAAAATTGTAATCCAATATTTCTAGCCTCTTCGAGGGGCACCTCTTTTGAGCAAGCTCAATTTAATATAATTTTTAGATACATTTCCATTAGTCTAGACTATTATTTATACTAATTCTATCCTAACTAACAACTACTTCCATGCATGTGGGATTATTAAAACTAGCTCAAGTGATGAATTATAAAGTATATGTGTTCATAAATTTTATTAGATACAATAATTATAAAAAAAGAGTTAGGATGAAGGGATCCTAACATGCATTTCCTCTTAAAAATAAATGCCTTAAAACTAAAGATGAATAAATTATTGCTAGAGTTGAAGGAGGGGTTCCCACATCACATCTTTTGGTTGCAATCCATGCCACTAGACTAAAACCTCAATGATGGTCCAATTACAAATTGAAAGGAGTGCCTTTCTATAATAGCTTTAGGTTCAAGAAGGAGAGAGCCTTCAGCTCAAAAATTATTGCTTTAGCTATGACATTGGCTGAGAACTTTCTTCAAACATGAGAAATAAAAAAATTGGAGGGGCATGTGAAAAGGGTGTAAGTTTTAGATTGTATCCAACAAGACCAATCTATTCAAGAACCTTATAAGGTCTATATAAATTGGGATAAAATTAATGGCATCCATTTTTCTTGAGATAGGACTGCTTATAAGGTTATAGTCGAAGGAAAATTGTGTCTCTGGTGTGGAAGGTACATTTCAAACAATGATGATCAGTGTGTTGCTTCATGCAATGTTGTGCCAGGTGTAAATTGTCCTTGAGAAGGAAAATAATATTGTGTTGGGTGATAAGGTTAGTTTCCACTACCTGCACATGAGAGATGCTTGGAAGATAAGAAATAAAAGATGGTGGCTTATTACCATAAACAACTTTGTAAGGAGCCATCTTAGTGGCTATGTGATAGGTGGTGTTATACCACCATTCTGTAAGTGGTAACCATTTGACCCATTGATGGTTTTTATCAAATAAAAATCAACAAAGATATGATTCTAGGTATTTATTGACAATTTTAGTCTACCCATCTATTTGTGTGTGGTAACCTGAGATCATTTTCAAATGGGCACCTTTGCATTTGAAGAGTTCCTGCCAAAAGTGAATTGTGAACTCTAAGTCACGATCAAATACAATATAAGTTATGATTCCATGGAGGTAGAATAATTGATCAATAATGTTTAGGTGATGGTAGAAATAGTGTAAGAATGGAACAAGGCACAAAAATGAGCATATTTAAAGCTCTAGTGATCTACCACCACCAGAATGAATGATTGTCCACCAAATTTTGATAAGCCTTCTATAAGATCCATAGAGATGTCTATCCAAATATGTTACATAATGGGTAAGGTTTGGTGTAATCTAGGTGCTTCCACTATCTTTCCCTTGTGATGTTAACATACATCACATTCCTCAACAAATGTCTTGATATCTTGTTTGATGTCTAGTCAAAAGAAACTATGACAAACATGTTCAATATTTTTTTAAAAATCAAATGAACTATGGAAGGTGAGTCATGTAACTCATGTAAAATATTGTGTTGGAACCTAGATCCATAAATCAAGATAATGCAACCTTTGTATCATAATAATTTATTATCCCAAGTATAATTGGGTTTGGAAGTAGGGTCCATAAAAAATTGTCAGATGATTTGCTACTATGATTGTCTTGTTGCCACTCTTGTTGGATGTCATCCATCCATTCTAAAATGGGGATGGATAAATAAAACATCTATGTTAATTTTTCATACTAAAGGGATAGTGCATCAATGACCAGATATTCATTACCTTTTTATAAGTGATATTATAATTATACCTCATTAATTTTGAAACCTGCTTTGTTGAATCAAGGAAGAGGCTTGTTTATCCAAGAATTATTTGAGTCTTTGTGATCAATTTTGAAGGATAACTCTCATTTCCTTCTCATATGTTCACAATGCCAAGTTGTGTCCATTGATGGCTTTACTAGTGAAGGTGATGGAATGTCCCTCTTACATGAGGACAACACCAATATCATTACCACATGCATCACTTTAAATTTAAAATGTATTGGATATATATTACATGGCCAAAATAGGTAAAGCACATAGTCTGCTTTAGTACCTCAAAAGTTTTTTCAACTGGAACGAACCATAAAAAGGAGCCTTTTTTTTATCATGGTGGTAAAAGGGGCAATAAGTTTTCCATAATATCTAAAAAAAATTATGGTAGTACCCAATGAAGCTAAGAAATCCATGAAGGATTTTAAGTGTCGAAGGTTTAAACCAAATTTTCATGGTCTCAATTTTTATCAATTGACCTAGATGCTAGTTATCGAGACAATGTGGCCTAGGTATTCAACCTATTACTAATTAAAGGAATATTTAGACATTTTTTCATAGCATTGGTGGTATATAATAAGTTTCAAATCCTTGTTGAGGTTTCGTGGATATGTTCTTCCCAAGTTTTGATGTAAACCAACATATCATCAAATAAGACCAGGATGAAATTCCACAAAAAAGAAGGGGGATATTTTATTCATCAAACTTTAGTAGGTGGAATGGGAATGGGTAAGCTTGAAAGGTATGGCCAATGATTCATAGTGGTCATCATGTGTGTGGAAATATTTTTTTGTAATATCTTCATCCTAGAGGTAGATGTGATAATAGTCAGGTTATAGATCTAATTTGGAGAAGTGGGGACCATAAATTTCATCGAGAAATTCATCTATCACTAGGATAGGAAATTTATGTTTAATAATGAGCTTGTTTAGCTCACAATAGTCAATTTATAGCCACCAAAGTCCATATTTTTTATGGACTAGTAAAATATGGGAGTAGTATGGGCTTGTGCTTGGACAAATAAGTTTGGCCTAAAGGAGTTCTTGAGCCATCTTCTAAATTTTGGATTTCTGTATAAAAAGATAGCGGTATGGTTGAATGTTTAGGGGTAAACAACTTAAAATTAGTTAAATACAATGTTCTCTTGGTCAACGAGATGTAAATCCATTTGGTTCCTCAAATACTAATGCATGTTTGACTAGAACATTTTATAAGTTAGTAGGTTGGTGGGAATCAAGAGATGTGTTGAGATGAATAAAGGAAAGTTGAGGAATGATTTCATGTGAGCCTTTATTGAAGAGGCTATCCATGTAGTGGGAATTGATAGCACTAGAATATGTTGGTAAGAGGCCTTTTAGTGTGTAATGTTGGTCATTTCTAGAGAACTGCATCCAAATTTAATAAAATTCACACAAGATAGGGCCAAGATCATGCAACCATTGGGATTCAATAACTACATCACATATACCCAAGGACAAAGTCAACATGTTTATTTTTATGGTATAGTCCCCCTTAAAAATATGAGCATTGAAACATTTTAATTTACATGGTAAAATTTCTCCATTGGAAATAATCACTTCAAATCTAAATACAAGTGCGTAAAACAATCAACTTGTTTTTTCAGTTGAGGATTAAAAAAATTATGTGTTGTAAAAGAATAAATTATAATAGTGAGGGGGTGTTTCTTAAAATACCCCATTACTCTCATATTTTGAGAAGTGGTTACCCTATCCAAGACATGAGAACAAAAATTTGGGTACAACTCTATGTTGTTGGGTTCTTCAAATTTAGGTTCTTCATTATGAGAATCATGAGCATCTTCTTGTTCTTCAACATCTGGTGGTGACTCGACATCTTTAAAATACAAATTATATTTAATGTACTTGTGTCCTCATGTGAATTTTTCATCATTGTTTCAAAAAAACTCTTTTTTGTTATAAGCGCACATATCTTCCTCTGTAATGTGTTTAATGGGAGTCACGTTTGGAGGAGGGTTTTTGACTCATCGTTATGTTTTACATGTTTTAAAAAAACCAAATATAGAATAGCGATGCTAAAAGGTAATCTAATCTTCTGTCAGCTTGGCCAATCCTAATGCTTCCATCATGTTTTGTGGTTAAAACATCTTGAACTCCATGAGAATGATATCTTTGAGCCAATTGATGAAACAAATATTGAAAAAATTATCATTTAACATTGTAGTTTCATTGGCCAATTTTTCAAATTTAGCCTCATCCTTGTGAACTATTCCAGTTTTTCGTAGCTTGGTAAGGGCTTCTGTGAATCATCATAAGCACTTGGACTAAAGTGAACCAATAAAATATTGAAAAAATCATTCCAAGGGGGTTCTTCATGATTTTTTTGGTACCATTGGTACCACTGGACAACTTCCTTCTCTAAGTGAAATGAGGCTACAGGTACCTTGTCTACCCCACTCTATTGTTCAAACTAAAATATTGTTCGACATGGTATATACAACTAGAAGGTTATGTATAATCAAATTTTGGAAATTCCAAATTTAGGGCCATGTGGCATGGTTCAAGATAAAAAATTTCCTTCAAAATTCTTATCCCCATTGATTTTTTTTGATAGCATGGAATTTTATGCATTGATTTCATGTAGTCACTCATTCAACTCAGTGATTCAGGTGTTGAGTTGAACATGAAATTCAGCTCAGAGTTCTTTAATGTTCTACGCCATGTCATAGGTTCTCAGATGGGTAAAAACTATTGGATAGAGGGGTCTAGGGGTGCCAAAAAAAGCTTACTAAATTTATATGTTAAAATTATCGACTCAATGAGATAATCATAATAATATAATTTTCAAAAGGGAAAAAATAAAAAGTGTTTGTAAGACTGTAGGTGAAAAAAATGTATGCAATTTTTTTCAAAAAAATTTAAATACTCATTAAAATGATCATTTTGATGAGAAAATCACATTGGTGTAGTCACCTTATGGTCTACAAAAAAATATTTGTACTTTTTAAAAAAATAATGTTCTATCAAATAGGTACTTTACCAAGTTTAGAAATTCATTTTAGAATATTCTAACCTTTCTATCTATTATCATTTCTATTTCTATTGAATAGTATAACATGCTACCCTTTTTTGATGAATGTTGGATATTACTACATTTCTCAAGAAATCAGAGTCAGATTTACAACTGTAGGAATGATAGGGTTACAAATAAGGTTACTACATGGAGTGTTTGGTATGTGAGATTTCAAATACACTAATATAATTCTTAAAATAATGTCAACACAATGATTCAAAGTTCTAAGTATGACAAATAACCATTATATATCCCATTATCTTGTCTCTAAGGTACGGTACAAATAGTTTCTTTCGGCTAACCACTTATTGGTGCATCATAAATATAAATAGCCAAAGCCTTCTTATGGCTAGGCTATGAAAATAACTAGGTGGTATTTCTATATACCCAAAAGTATGTGGAAGCATAAGTTTATATACAACATTGTCTAGTGGCTTGTATATTAGTTGGTGCACAACCCCTTACTTCATGACATCAGAACTGATAACTACTTAGCTTGAAATGATAACTTTTTGTTAGTTTTAGAAATTTTGGAACACAGTTTATAACCTAAATGAAAAAATATTTTAAAAAAATTAGGTAAAAAGCTTAGTTCTACCACCCTATTACCACTTTTTGATCACTAAGATCCTAATTGGGAAAGGTGAAAACATATGGTGGATATAAGTAGAGAACTCTAAACCATTAAATATGTTTTGGAAAAATGGCCCTAGAAAGAGCTATGATACTAAATTTTATGACCCTTCTTGCAATATATTATAAAAATAGTGAAAATACCAAAAATAATACCGTAAATAAATGAAAAAAGACTATATTATATTTAAGGAGTAGAATTGCATTACACTATCATTGTCCTCTTCAATGAGGCAATCTCGTTTGAGCAAACTCAAAATAATATAATTCATAAATATCTTTCCATTAGTCTAGACTCTTATTTATAATGATTCTATCATAACTAACTACTACTTCCTATTCATGGGGGTTTATTACAATTAGCTCAAGGAATGAATTACAAAAAATATGCATCTGTATCTTTATTAAAAATAATATTTATAAATAAAGAGTTAAGACAAAGGGGTCCTAACATTTTTTAACTATTGTATATCAGTTTGGTTCCAATGGGGTCCTAATTTGAATTAAAGTTCTCTATAAATACACAAGCGTTGTAGTTCATTTAAACATTTAAGAGGCATTATATAGATTATACATGATATTTTTTGTATTTTATTTATCACTCACACACATTTTAGAGATATCAAGAAATCATTAGAGCATTCCTCAAGCTATTATTTCTTATGGAGTACTTTTGTGCATGACTTAGATTCTTTTTTTGAGTATATGATGCCAATGTCATTAATTAATAGTTGATGTTAGAATTAAATTTAGTATTTTTATTAGTTTATTAGGTTTATTTAATTTATTTATGTCCTATATTAGTTTTTTTTAAAACACTTTTTGGGAACTTCATAAAAAATAGTTAGAAGTGTCGGTTAGAGTGTAGTTCACTAAATGTGTACTTAATATGAGCTCAAACACTTATCCATTCATCCCAAAGATGTGGGGAACTCTTTTTTGAGATAATTTAGCTGAGGTTAAAGCTATTTTATTCAATTTATTACTTCATATGGATTTTGGACACTTATCTTGTCTAGTGTGCATGCTTTGATTTTTTGTTAGGAAATGCTTCTTGCATGTTAATCAAATCTTATAAGCGAGTCAAAAAATTTATCTTTAGTATATTTTAAATTATATTAAGTTTATTTTTATTTAAATTAGTTTTTAATTAAGGTTTTAATTTATCATTAACTTGCCTTGTGAGTTACTTATAATAGGCTCAAATATAGCCCCATTTGATAATAAATAATAATGCAATAGTGTGGTGCAATAGTTTCTATTGGGAAATATTTTTGCATATGTAAATCTATGATTTTATTTCATATATAATGTAATTAATACTATTAATCATATGATTTCATTTTTGAAGTTATTCAATACAATTTTTGTCAATAATCTCGCTTACAACACAACTAGATTAACAACTAGTAATTCTAGGATAGATTGGTTGATACATAAATTCAATTTTAGATTAAATAAAAGTTTATTTTCAATCCCTCCATACATTAAAAACCTTTATTTTGTATCAAATATTAATTTAATAAATATTTATAAGGGTTTTAAGCCATTGTTAGGAGAATCATGGCTTTTGTGAATTCCTACTTCTATGAATATTCTCATCTTCAAAGGTGACAACTTTGAAAAATTGAAGAGATAAGTTGAAGAGAATTATTGTATAGAAATAAGTTTAGATTAATTTTATCCATGGATAAAAACCACTTAAAATTTTGAATATCTTTACTCAAGATTTAAAAATAACAAAAAGGGACAAAGAAAAGACAAATGCACAATTTTATTTCTTTCTTCATAGTGCCATAGACCTAATCATCTATCCAAGAATTGTAGTATGCAAAAAATGCCATGAGGCATGGAATACCTTGTAAAATTCATATCAAAGATCTATTAAGGTAAAAAAATCAAAAATCAAAACTCTTAAAATGAATTTAGAAAATTTGAGAATGACAAATAATGAGGGAGGGAGTTGGAGAATATTTTATATGGGTAAATGACATAGTGCATAGAATAAGGGTTTATGAATAAACTATAAAAAATGGTTTTATAGAAATAAAAAAAATTGAGATATTCAAGTAAAATATGCTTGAATATTATTATCACTCTTTGGGAGTGTAAGGACATAAACATTATTAATGTTGATGAGTTGGTTGGTTCTCTCTTGTCCTATGAGGATAATATGATACTATATATAGGATATCGAGAACAAGCACTTAAAACCAAGGAAAAGGTTTCAAAGATCAAAGATAAAAATAAAAATATGAATTAAGGGAGTTAAAAAAACTCAAATTCAAAGGGAAAATCTTAATTTAACTTTATAGGTAAGATAAATAAATACTTGCCATTACTACAAAAATCAGAACACGTGATAAAAGATTATAGGACACTAGCATTTAAGAATCAAGTTAATCAAAATGGTGAAAATAATACATTTCAAGAAAAACAAAGTGATGTTTAAAATCACTAATAATATTTTCTCACATGTAATATTGTAATAAATGGAGAAAATAATTGATGGTTTCTTGATTCAAGTTGTTCAAATCACATGGCAAGTCATAAAGATGGTTTCAACAAGTTAGATGACTCCTACAAAAGACAAGTGTAATTTGGAGATGGAAATTCCATCTAAGTTGAAGTAAATTGAAGCATAAAATCACCAAAATGCAAGGTAGGATTAAAATAAAATATTTCTATTTTTCTCCAAATCTAAGTCACATCTTATTAGTTTTAGTCAATTAGTAGAAAAAGGTTTCAAACTACTTTTTGAAGATAGTGTTTGTTCTATTTTTTATAAGAGATTAGGAAATAGATTGATTGGAAAATATTATATGACAAATAATATGATGTTTCCATTAAGGTTAAATATTATTAAGGAAGGTAATTTTTTCTCCACCATTGAGGATGTTAACATGTTGTGGCATTCAAGATATGGTCATATAAAAGGTATGGTAAGAGGTCTTCCCAAGTTAAATTTCAAAAATATGATGCATGCAAGTCATGTATTGTTGGGAAACATCACTTGGAGTCTTTCCATATCATAAAATAGAGATAAAGTACACAATTGGAGTTTTTTCATTCATATTTATGTGGAAAAATATCTTGCATAAGTATTGTTAATAATTTATATTGCATTTCCTTCATATATGATGTTACAAGTTTTATGTGGATTTTTTTGTTGAAATAAAGAAGTGAAGATTTATCATATTTTAAAAATTTTAAAGCTTTGGTGGAAAACTAACATGGACATTGTATCAAGCCCCTAAGAATAAACAGACGAGGTAAATTTTGTTCATGAATTTCATGAGTTTTGTGCTTCACATGGAATCAAAATACATCTAAAAACTCTTTACACACCACAACAGAATGGTGTACCTAAAAGAAATAATAGATTCATCATGGAGATAAAAATGACCATGCTAAATAATAAGCACTTGGAAAGGTGTTTTTGGGTTGAATTAGTAAAAACAACATTCAACATCATTAACAAAAGTCCTACAATGGTAGTCAAGGATAATTTACCTTATAAAGCTTGACATGGAAGAAAACTAGTTGTTGTTCATCTAAATGTATTTGATTGTTTATATTTTGTACATGTTATAGATGATA
This sequence comes from Torreya grandis, assembly GCA_037957365.1. Classification (NCBI taxonomy): domain Eukaryota; kingdom Viridiplantae; phylum Streptophyta; class Pinopsida; order Cupressales; family Taxaceae; genus Torreya; species Torreya grandis. The sequence goes on along the minus strand of JARHVA010003352.1, from coordinate 1,168,745 downwards.
AATAAAAAAAATTGATCCAAATATTGTTCCTCATATTTTCATAGGTAATAGTGATAAAATCAAAGCATACAAGTTTTGTAATCCTACTAGTAAATCAACAATAATTTCTAGGGGTTGTATTTTTTTGAAAATGAGGTGTATGCTGATTATTATTATGTATATAAAAAGGTCATAATTTAAATTGGTAAGCATATTGAATTTGATTATGAGGGATTACAAATTCATACACATGTTTCTAGTTCAACAAGAAATAACACCAACTCTTCACAAGTGGCTAGTCATCCATCTTCATCAACTCCAAGTAAAAATAAGCATTTGTTGAATCCACATCCAACCAATCAAATTTTAGATCATAATTATGATTGGAGGATCACAAGGTGTCAAAATAGAGAATGTGATTTTTTTAGTATGCTTATGATGAAGATGCTATGTTTGCATTGGCATCTATGGCAAGTGAACCTAGAAGTTATGCAAAAGCTAATCAAAAGATAGGTTGATGCTATGAAATTAGAGATGGATTAAATTGAGATAAATGATACATATAATATTTTTCATCATAAATTAAAATAAATATGTCATTGGAATCAATTTTGTCTACAAAACCAAAGTTAGGAGTAATTCTATTGTTGACAAAATAAAAGCAAGGTTTGCACAAACATATGGGGTTGACTATGAGGAAACCTATGCACTTGTGACACATCAAGATATTATAAGACTAATTCTTGTTGTATCTACTCATAAATAATGGAAAATACAAAAAATGGATGCCAAAATTTAATTCTTAAATGGAGTGATTAAATAAGAAGTATATGTGGGGCAGCCACAAGGTTTTGAGGTGAAGTTTTTTTTTTGGTATATAATTTTAAGAAGGTTATTTATGGGCTGAAATAAGATCCAAGATGTTGAATAAGGATATTATGTGTGTGTTTGATCATTTAATGACTTGTGTTTCTTACTCCAAGATATTTTCATGATTCATATCATGAATCTTAAATCTTGTTATGATTGGATACTATGAGCTTCATTGATGCACCTACTTAGACATGATATCACTATATGTTTCTTTACTACATGATTCATACAAATATAACATGGTTATCTTATCCTTTTGAGATAATGTGACTATCATTTTGCATTCCCCTCACCTAAAAAGAGGGGGAATATTAGTGGGGTAATGCCATAGAGACATGAGTCCACATATATACAATTGGTAGAATTTGATACAGTTTACATGATTCAGATATACACTTGGGTCAGATTATTATGCACTTGGCACTGATTTTCACATATTTAGGATAGAGTTTTTTAGATTTTTGATAGATAATATACATAGTTGATAGATCAGAGGTTAAATTTTGATATATACTTTATCTTGAGACACATTATATGTGCATATTCCATGTAAAATCACAAATCACATATACATATTAAGATTATATAGGAATCTATGCATTCACCTCACCAAAATGCATTGATTGAATTTTATATGTCTATAATAGTTGGATCCCTTTAGTAGTGATATTGAGATTCATAACACTCAATGCCATTAACACTACTTCAATTTTATAGGTTGATATGGTTACACTATTTGACCTAGGTGAGATTAGCTAGATTGTCTAGATTATGTATATACCTAAGTTGTGTGATTTATATTTTTTGTTCTTGATGGCTTTGGTATAACTCACATTTGCACTATATTGGGGTCATGATCACCATCCAAATATCCTCTTCACATCTCCAAGGTTCATTTTTGAACCTCTTCCTCTAATGCTTCAATAATGAATCATAATTACCAAATAAAACTAGCAAGGGGTAACATGGTTGCATCAACACATAGGTGTACTCCTTCCTTGCTCTCTTTCATTTTAAGCATTTAAAATATTAAATTTTTACATTATATGCACTAATTACACTATAATATGATATTGGTTTTAGGTAATACACAAATAAAAAATTTAAAATAGGGTTCAATTCAAAGAAAGGTGTGTTGTACACACCACAATACACATTTATTTTCCTTTAACCTAGTAATTTCATCCTTATTCATTACAATATTGGGGGGTGGGGGGATGTATATGCTAAATCCATATTTATATGATAAACTAGCCTTTTACACTTGGAAAATATCACTCATGGATCAATCCTTCAGTTTAGGACCTTTCTACTGCCAAAAGGCTTGCATTCATATTCTCACTATGTCTAAATGCTTATCATATAGTCTAAGCATGATATTTTGATTACCTAGATCACCTGTAGCCCACAATCTACATAAAAATTTATTAATATCCTAATCTATAAGTTATATATATTCAATAGATTTATATTTTCCTAGACACTACCATCCAAACTAGGACACCATCATCGATACTAGTGTCACAAGTCTGACGCTAGTGTTTAAACCTTAAAAATGACCAAATTTGTAAATATTTCAATATGTATGGGTTGGCCTATTTGTCTTAGTTAACCCTCATGTGATATATTTTTAAAAGGTGCTATATAAACACATGTAAAATAACATTCATTATCATCAAGTATGAATCAAACACACATCTATCTTATAATAAACAAAAGCACCTCTCAAGCTACCAAAACTACCCTATTCTTCCCTATTTCCAAATAAGTCATAGGAGAAATCTTCTTATAGGTCTTAAGAATTTAAATAACAACCTATGAAAAGTATTTTTTAGGTTACAAGCTAGATCACTAAATTCACTCGCATATAGTATATTACATAATTATTCATAGAGAAACCCACATAAGGGGTATAACTACATCAGTTTGTGGCCCTCTTAAGAGTAGTGGATATGTAGGCAATGCTCATTAAAAATGGATCTTTGAGGTGAGCTTGACTTCATTTAAGCCCACTTACACCTATTTTTGAAAGTGTCATACCTTAATTTGAGTACCTAGGTTTTTGGGCTACATACAAATATCTAGAACCTATGCACATGACATGAACAAAAAATATACAAGGTAACAATGAACCCTAACAGTCATAGGTGTAATTTCTAAAAAAGGATGTGTACTTCATTATAGATAGAAGCATTGAAAATGATACAAAAGTGTCGACACTAGTGTCTAGGTGGCCAATGAGCTAATATTCAAAATATGATGAATCCCTGTAGAGCATCACCCTATTTTCTTATGCATTTACATTTCCTAGATCTACTTGTGCATCAGTGAACAAGCTAAGTAATATCTATTCTTCATGTTTTATATTTTAAATTAATTTTTGATATTGTACTTTCTATATTTATCATATTTTCATAATTGATGACTATATCATAATATTATCAATCTAAATTATTTAATTAGCCTAGTTTTAGAATATATTAACCATTATTGATTAGGCTATTCCCCCTAACTCTTTATAAAAAGGGTTAAACAACTACCCTTGGCTTATATGTATAAATGAGCATTCCCTATTTTTTATTTTATTTCTTTTTCCTTATTTCTTTTGTTTTTTTATAAATATTTTCAAAAGTTGCGATCTTATTCTATTTTCCATCATGCTTCTTTTATTTTTTCCTCTCCCACTGAGGATCATACATATTCATTTCTTCTATGATTGATAAATTTCAATTTGTCTTGGCTCTTTTTTTTCTAATGTGATTTTGTGACTCTTGTGGCCTATATATTTTATTTCACTTATTTTGAAATTAATGTCATTTTATTGCACTAATTATTTTATACTTGGTTTGTATGGTTTCATGTTTAATATCTCTTTTTTTTCTTTCAAAATTGATATGTGGTCTTTAAATCCTTAGTTTATTTGACTCACTTTCACATTTTACGCTTCTTAGTCTTTTGTATTTGATATAAATTTACCTTTTATAATTTAATTTTTCTTTAAATTACCCTTCTATTTTATTTATCCCTTCTTAAGAATTCACAATGAATCCTTAATGATGATTGCACATATTTGGAAAAAAAAGTTAGGGATTAAGAATTCACAATTAATTCTTAATGATGATTGCACATATTTGGAAAAAATAATTCAACACATTTTGATAGAAGTAGTGGGTAAGTTTGGATCTTCCTTTATTTACATCATTTGATTTCATTTCTTTGTATTTGATTTATTCCAAATATTTATGCCAAGAGGTGTTATAAAATGATAGCTAAGGGATGGGTTTAATGTATGTGTGTTTAATTATAATTTTGACCTTAAATTTGATGTAAATTTAATCATTTCTTAGAATTTTCTCTTTTTTTCTTGGATAAGCCAATAAAAATCATAATACCTTGGGCATACGGTGGAGTTTGTATCCCCCCTTTTTGAGAAAGTATTTTTTTGAGCTTGACACATTTGTGTAGTTGAATTGACATGATTTGTCACTAGTTATTGAGAAATTTGTAAATAATGTAATGAAGTTATTCATAATTGGTATGTGAAAAATCTAATATAAGGGCCTTGAGATTGATATCTCTCGTCATTTTTAGATATATGTATTTAAGATATATTATCTATTACACTATTTTTTGTAAATTTTTTTTGCATGTTATTTATATAATATGCTAATGAATTCATGTGTTTGTTATATTATATTATGTATTCTAACATTTATATGTCATGTGATTCAAAAAATATTTTATACATTGTGATTGTCTTAGAACAAACACACTTCACAATCTAGTTTACACACATACATTTAAAGATACACATATAATCAAAAGATAAAATATATTATCCATTCATAGGTTACATAATCAAATAGTAGGCACATCACCCATACATCTCATGAATCAAGTACAAGATAATTATTCCCTCACCTCACCCATCTATCCCATGGGAAAATAAGTATCATAGTCTATGTATGTACATGATATTTTATGATTATATAGCACCTCAGTCTTATACACTTAAAAAAATTAGACCTTGGATGTTCCTCCCAGTTCTTCACCTAAAATTCTTTTGTAATGTATAGAAGTATTCCATAATAATTGAATCTTAATTATATCACTATGTGCTTTGACCAATTCAAAAACTGTGTAAGTGTGGAGAACACGCTTCCAAATCATATCCCCGCTATATGTGGAGAAATCTAAAAACTAAAATAAGTGCCAATGTGGAGGACATGTTTTCAAAACAAGCCCACATTGAATCTGGGTGTGCCATATACTAAATAAGTGTGAAGAACATGCTTTCAAAGCATGCCCCATAAATATAAAAAATGTGGATAATATGCTTCCAAATCATGCCTCCACTAAATTTGAAACTATGCCAAATGTGAAGAACATGCTTCCAAAGCATACCCCCACTAAATCTGAAATTGTGCCAAATGTGAAGAACATGCCTCTATGACATGCCCTCACTGATATGCCCCCCTGAGGTGAGGGAATAATACAAATTGGTAGTTACCTCAACTCAAAAGGATAAGATAATTGTATAATTTGTGAATGGAACCATGTAGCATATAGAATAACATGTATAGGTAAATATAGTGTATACAATAATATGATCACATGAAGGCCTAAGGTGCATGATAAAGATCATGGAAATGTATAATTAGTAACTATTGACCATTTTAGTCACCATTGGAGGAACATATTTTAGTGATAAGCTTAAGTACAACCATGAAGGTTCTTCAATTCTAGTTGGAGTTTAAGAAAAATGGATAAGTCTTTGGACTTATCATAATCTAAAAGAGTTCAGTCATCAGATAAAATGTTGTAGAGAAGAGTTAAAAAATTTATTCCAAGCACAAATTTTGAAGACCAAAATGGGACTTAGCATATTTTCAAAAGAAGCCTTCATGATAACTAGTCAAGTTTTAGTCTTCGAGAAAATTGTTCAGCATTTGTGTTGTGACTAGTCAGAGCTTTTGTTCTAAATAAAATATCTAAAGAGGACTTTGAATGTTGTCTTTATTTAAGTCTTTAGATAAAATGTTTATAAGGGTATGTAAAGAGGGTCTAATCTTGAGTTTTGAATAGAGAAATCTAAAGGCCAATTTGCACAAAATTTATACACAAAGATACTGAAGACACAAGTCTCATAAATAAATTCTAGAGACCAAGCCTTCAAAAGTTTTTTGATTATTTTGTCCAAAATAAAGGTGCTATAAAGATGCCAAAATCTAAATCTTGAATAGAAGCTACGAAGAAGGATCCTTTCAAACACTTAACCATTTTGTAGATTTTGAATAATGTAGTCATTTATTCAACTTTCCCCTTAGAGCCACATGTCATTATTATATGACCCCGAGTCTATTTGAAAACCTTTTTAAGACTTAGTCTTTTTCTTTAAATTTTTCCCAATGAATCCATGTCAGTAAAGTACCAAAATAAGTGGGTTATTGAGATGATACTACATCGTGAAATCCTTGTGAATGAGAGCTCCAAGCTAGTCCATGCAGCTACAAAAATATGTCAAAGAAGTGAATTAACAAGATGATGCCATATGGCATAATATTGGAAACCTAACATCTCAAAGCCACCCACCAATTTCAAAGCATCAAGGCCCCTAAGTGAGTGAGAAGGTGACAAGTGGAAACCAAATAAAACACAAAAACTATTAAGGCTTAGGCTAAATGAAAAATACTTTGAAAGGTTTCTAAGTGTTTATAAGAAAATGGAAACTTTACTTCAAACAAAGCCTCAGAACCATCTGTAGAAGTGTAGGATCCCCTGGGTAAGTAGGATAATGGGATGGTGCCACATGACATAATCCCAACAACCAACCCCCTTGGAGATGATCATGCAACCTCAAAATCCACCAAGAAATTAGAATAGTAGGATGATGCCATGTTGCAAAATCCTATCACTCCTTAGCTAAGAATAGCCAATAGCTTCATTTTGTCAAAGGGGGGATCTTCAACACTTAGACATTTGTTTTTTTTATTATTCAAAGGTTTCTTGGTGCCACATTCTACTCTCTGAGCATCCCTAGGCCTATGTAGAAAGTCCATCAATACTTAGTTAATTTTTTAAGAAGTCACCTAAGATAAATTCCATGTCATTAGAGATATGAAGCTTAGGGTTAGCATGATGCTTCCATGTTTCACAATCCTGACAAACTGGGGCCCTAAATTAGTCTATATGAGTAACAAATATGTATGATAAGTAGGTTAGTGGGATAAAGCCACATGGCACAATTCTAGTAACCCAACCCTTCAGAGATGATCGTACTATTTTAAATCCCCTAGGTAAGTGGCTAAGTGAGATGATGCCGCATGACATAATATTGTTACTCCATATCCCCATAGTGGCTAGTAAAAGTAGAGCAAAGCATCAATGTATTAAAAGAGAAAAAAGAGGCTAGGTATCCAGGGAATGGAAAATTGGGGCCCATAAAAGCAAAGCCAATTACATAGTGAAGGCTAAGAATAAAGGAACAATAAGAAGACATGTGGATAGAGCCTAACATAAAAGGGTTTTTTGGCATTTAGGGTGTAACTATTTGAGGTAAGTTTGATGACATGTTTGGCTGTTAAAACTACCAATTGGTAGGAAATGGACTATGCAATTTTATTGATACATTGAATCAATCTTAGAGTGGTTTAATATCTAGAATCATGGCATAGCTTGATTCCAACTGACAGAGTGGGGCAAAGGGTGATGATCAATCCCTAGTCATCATATTATGGCATGCACATTGAGATTAAGTAGAGCATAAAGACAAAGAGAGTTGCAAGCTTAGAACAAGCTTGATGAGTAGCTAGGTTAGCATGGATTGACGTTCTTGAGAAGATTATCCCACTCTCTAACACCACCTCTCCCAATCATAATTAAAACTTTTAATTGCTTCATCAGTGGGAAAGACAAGTCAAGAGCTTGAACTCTCCAATTTTTCCTATATAAGCAGGCAATTTGTAATGCAGAAGGATGACTCTTTCTAGCACATAAATGCTACAAAAATTGATTTGTCCTTGACCCCTCTACCCTAATATTATAACTTTGAATAAATGAAGAATTATTTTTTCCCTCTTAATATCTTACATTCTATGTGTACTCTATCAATTGTTGATGCTCTCATTGTGGCTAAGTGTTTTTCCCCTTTGACTGTACCCAATTTTACCTCACCTCCATGCAAGTGAAATCTCTTTTGTAGGTCATAGTCTATGTCCTTATGTTTATGTAATGTTATTTATGTGATGAATGTTTCTCTTTATAATGTTTTTATATATTCTTACACCTCTCTATGAAACATTGATTCTAAGAGGTTCATGATTGGGTCTTGTATGTTACAATTCCCAAGGTTTCCATTGTGCAAATTTGAGTAGATAGAGCTTGTCATTGTGTTCTAGTGTATCACCACCCCTTTGATTTCTATTTCTATGTTTATGCATTCCTTCTCCCTTTTCCTTGCATGTAATGTAGTTTAGGTGATTTACTAATAGGAAGTTGTCCTTCTCTAGAGGTCCACTCTAGCTATAGGTGACTCACATCCTTGGAGTGTTCCTATTATGTCAACTGAGTGAGGAGGCTCAAAACACCTCTTTAAAGGATGAAAATCTAAGTGATAATAGTTTTTGGCATTCTCAATGGGACCTATTATGATCTATTAAGGTATTTTTGTGTTGTCCTTCAATATATCAACCTTTAGAGGCATGACCTTAAGCATCAATGGTGAATCTAAATTTTAACTAACAGGTTCTAGTAGTGTAGGTGCCTATTTTAAGATATTATGATAGTTATACTACTTTGTTTGTCTCATGATTTTGATGGCTAGGTATATAGAGGAGTTTTATTTCACCCCTCCTTATCATTAGTGTAATGATCCAAGTCATCCCTATGTTGATCCTAATCAGTCCTACAATGACCTTATGTTTCCTCCATGCGGCCCTAGTTATCAGTATGAGTAACCTTACTGTCAAGAATGTTACCCTTATTTCCTTCCAATGTTTGCCCATGTTTCAAATCATTGTAGTCAAAATGATGTTACCTTTAGTTAGTATAGTCACATGCCTACTCAATCCACATCAATAATAAAATAAACCTTAGTATACTATGATAAGAATTTGAGGGAGCTTGATAGAGAAGATCTTGGTCTAGTTGTCTTTATCCAACTTATTTAGAGTATAAGGTACTCATTACAATTATTTAAGAGCTAGTGGGTGGTTATTGAGATTAAAAATGAATAAGGACTAAGCAATGACATGTTGGATATAGGTGGTTGGATTTAGTGTATAGAGGATAAGTTAGTAATTTGGGAGAGGAATAAGTTATATATAATCAACCTTATGTCCCCCTCCTTCCCCACATCAACCTTATTTTTCTCCCAATCTGATTTAGGATGAAATATACCATCAAGAAGAACATATAACTATAAAATATTCATTCATCCCTTCCAAAGAACCTCAAACCTTTCCATCATGGAGGTCAATCCAAGAAAGCATCCAAAAGAAGGGAAAAGTGTTTGTTGAGGAGGATAGGGATCAAAGCACATCAAAATGTAAGAGGTTAATTACTTCTTAGAGGGAGAATAATGAAGATTTTTTAGCACAAAATTATCTTCCCCTTCTCAAAGAGATCCCAAAGAAGTCCTTCAAGTTTCCCAATTGTAAATACACCCTCTCAATCTTAAAATTAACTAATGAACACTCTTGCCCTACCACCGTCTCCCCTTTGGAGGAAGAGCCTATTCTATGGAGGGTAGATGAAGAGTTTACGACTAAAGAAGAAGATTCCTCAAGTGAGTATGATGAATAGATCACCATTGGTACCCCTCTTCATAAGGGAAAAGTAAAGTAGTCTTATACGGTTGTTTTTATTGAGGAGGTTAAAGACATTGCATCAATTACAATTAGTGAACTTTCAGAGGTTGTTTCTCAAGAAAAGGGTATGCCTCCAAGCTTTATGGAGCCTCAAGATGATCATACAATAGTGAGTGAGGTTACAACAAACCTTGATGACATATGACAGTCCCATTTAGACATTTTCAAGGAATTTGAAGATCCAAATAAGCCACAACCATTGAAGGGTAGGATGGAGATGTTATCAAAGAGTGTAAGATTTTTATCAAATCAATACTTCTTGAAAGTCACCAACATGAGGTTCAAATATTAAGCAACAAAATTTTGAAGAGTTGACAATCTTACACCCAAGAGTGTTGTCTCATGAGCATGAGGAATCTCTTAATGACCCATTTAAATGGGCTTAAGTCTATTTTGAGGTTCAATAAGATAGTTAAGAAGGCCAATGTGAATACTTGTTCAAATTCTTGGAATCAAGTTTCACTCTTCTACAAGGGGACTATGCTCTAATCAAGACTAAGGAAGGATGCTTTGTTGATCAAACCAAACAACAAGGAGGAGGTAGTCCCTCAAGCTTGCCTTTCTATCAATCAATTCCACTTAATGATGATTTGTTTGAAGTCTTAAAGGTGGGTCATCAACTTTTTAGCCAATTTGTAGATAAAAATTATCCCATGGAAGACAAGAAAAACCTCTATTGGCCTCGACCTCTCAGGAAATAAGAAGCTTTTCCTCTTGAAGCCAATTTTTTAAGTATGTCACGAGATGCATATCAATCTATTCAATTTTATCAATCAACTTATAAAGAGGTATAAGTTTTTCATAAGGTGAATAATGGTGAGGTGTATGCTATCACTAGACCATGTCCTATTAGCTACTTAACTTAGCTGGAAGCTAACAAGGAGAAGTCACTACATGTCATGTTAACTTCATAACATGAATATGAGACTAAACATGTCCAAGATCAGTCTAAGCATACATTTTTGACCACTCATGTTTCAATCAATATGGAGGAAGTGTAAAAGGTTGATTTTGAAGGAGAATAAGTTGTCAGGACCAACAAACACTCATTTTTTATGCTCTCATGGATGCCATCAAGATTACTAGTTACATGACCTTGGTGAGAAAGGGTAGTTACTTTTTAGAACCAGCCAATGGATTTGTTTAGATAGCCTTTTGGTTGGATAGTTTAGGGTAGTTTAGATGTTTTTTCTTTCCTCTAGGTTTTTTTACACATTAGCTTAATTTTTCTCTTTCCTCTAAGTGTATTTGGCATAATATGTGTGTTTCTTTTTCTCTTTTATTGAGTGTGTTTTTAGTTCATTCAAAGGTGTTATAAGCATGAGACACTAAATCTTCATGGAGTTGTTAAAATGTCTCCTCAATTTGTTCTCAGCAGTGGTCAATCAAGTTACAACATGATTGGATGTTTAGAATCAAAAAGAATTTTTTAAAGGCTTCTATGACTCCATGCCTAATGGATGAATAAGGCTACTAGTCTAGAGTGTTTAGCAAGAAAACACCCCCTTCATGTTGCCAAGAATTTTGAACATTTTGGTCACCATTAGAGGATCACCTTTTAGTTATAAGCTTGGGTATAAACATGAAGTTTCTTTAATTCTAATTTGAGTTTAATAAAAATGGCTAATTATTTGGACTTATCATATTCTAAAAGAGTTTGATCTTCTAGATAAAATGTTACATATAAGATTAAGAACTTTTGTTCTAAGAACAAATGCCAAATACCAAAAAGGGAATTATCATATTTTTAAAATAAACCTTTGTGAGAACTGTTCAAGTTTTAGTCTTTAGGAAAATTGTTTGGCATTCATGTTACAGCAATTCAAAGCTTTTATGTAGAATAAAAGCTACAAAAAGGACTTCAGAGGTTGTTTTGATTTAGGTCTTTGGAGAAAATGTTTGGAAGAGGCTGTAAAGAGGGGTTGAAGCTTGAGTTCTGAATAGATAAATCTAAAGAATAATTTTGACAAGAGTTTCACATAGATATGCTAAAGACATAAGTCTTGAACACAAACACTAAATACCAAGCCATCAAAAGGATTTTTGGGTATTTTGTGATAAATAAAGGTATTGCATAGATTTTGAAAGCTAAATCATGAACAAAAGATGTGAAGGAGTCTTTCAAAAACTTAGCCATTTTTAAGATTTTAAAAAATGAATTGTTTCTTCAAATTTTCCCATGGATCCATGTGTCAACATTATATGACCCTAGGCATGTTCAAAAACCTTTTTGGGACTTAATATTTTTCTTCAAAATTTACTTGGTGAATCAACATCATCAAAGTGTCAAAGTAAGTGGGTTAGTGGGATGATGCCACATGGTAAAATCCTGATGACCTAGAGCCCTAGGATAGTCTGTATAGCTATGAAAAACTATAATATCAACAGGTTAGAAGGATGATGCCATATGGCACAATCTTGGCAGCCTAACATCTCAGAGCCACCTACCAAGTTCAAAGTAACAAGGCCCCCAGGTGTGAAAAGGTAATAGGTGGAAGCCAAATGGAACATGAAAACTATTAAAGTTTTATCAAAAGGAAAAAGACTTTAAAATTTTTATAAGTGTTGAGAAGAAAGTAGAAGCTTTTATTCAAATGAAGCCCCAAAACCATGTGTACAAGTGTAAAATCCATTAGGTAAGTAGGATAACTAGATGATGCCACATGGCATAATCTTGATAACCTACCCACCCCCCCCCGAAGATGATTATGCAGCCTCAAAATACCCTAGGTAATTAGGATAGTGGGATGATACCATGTGGGACAATCCCATATTTTTTTAGCAAAAAATAACCAGCAACTTCATTTCATCAAAGCGGGGTTCTTTAACACTTGGCCATTTTTCCATTTTCCTCTTCAAAGGTTTCCTAGTGTCATGTGCCACTCTTCGAGTAGCCCTAGGGCTATGTAGAAAGTCTAGTGAGACTTAGTCAATTTTTAAAAAGTCACCTAGGAAAAATTCCATGTTATTATATATCTAAAGATTTGGGTTAGTGGGATGCTTCCACATGTTGCTATCCCAATAACCCAAGGCCCCGAAGTAGTTTATATGAATACAAAATCTGGTTAGTGAGATGAATCCAAATGGTACAATCCTAAAAACTTGGTCCTTTAGATATTATCATACTATTTAAAATCCCCAGGTAAGTGGGTAAGTGAGATCATACCACGGGGCACAATCTTGTTATTTTGCAATCACATGGTGGCTAGTACAAGCAGAGTAGGGCATTAGTGTAATAAAAGAGTGGAAAGAGGCCATGTAGCCAAAGAATGGAAAATTGGGGACCACAAAAGTAAATCTAATTACACAACAAAAGTGAATAACAAAGGAGTAATAATAGGATGCATGGATGGAGCTTGCAAAAGGGTTTATTGAAATCTACACTGACCCTATCCAAGGCAAGTTTGATGACTTATCTGGCCATCAAAATTGTCAACATATAGGAAATTGATTGGTAACTATATTGATTCAATGAATAAATTATAGTCATCTGATCTCCAAAATCATGGGATAGATCGACTCTAACTAGAAGAGTGGTAGAAAGGGTGATGATCTAGCCCCAATCATCATAGTATTGCATGCACATTGAGATCAAGCAAAGCATAAAGATAAAGAGAAGCTATAGGCTTGAAACAGGCCTGATAGGTATTTAGGATTGTGTGGCTTGACATTATTGAGAAGATTCTCCCACTCCCTAAAGCCACCTCTCCAGTCATGATTCAAATTTATAACTACCCCATTAGTGGAAAAGACCATTCAAGAGCCTGATCTCTCCAACCTTTCTTATATAAGTAGGCAATTTGTAATGGAGAAGGAGGACTATTTTTCATACATAAATTTTGTAGAAACTAATCCATTCTTGACCTGTCTACCCTATTCTTATGGTTTTGAAGTAATGAAGAACTATTTTTCCCTATCGATTACTTGCATTTTGTGTGTATTCTATGAGTTATTGATGCTCTCATTATGGCTAAGTGTTTTTCCCCTTTGAGTGTGCTCAATTTCACCTCACCTCCATTCAAGTGAAATCTCTTTTATGGGTCATAGTCTATGTGTCCATGTGTTTATGAAATGTTAGTTGTGTGATGAATGTTTTTCCTTCTAATGTCGTTAAATATTCTCACACATTTCTATGAGACATTGATGCTAGGAGGTTCACAATTGAGTTGTGTATGTTACAGTTCCCAAGGTTTCCATTGTGCAAAGTTGAGAAGATAGAGCATGTCAATATGTTCTTATGTATCACCACCCATTTGATTTATATTTCTAGTTTTATGCATTCCTTCTCCCTTTTTCCTTGCATGTGTTCTATTTTAGGTGATTCACCAAGAGAAAGTCAGCCTTCTTTGAAGGTCCACTCCATCTATAGGTGACCCATAGCCTTGGAGTGTTCACATTGTGTTGATTGAGTGAGGAGGCATAAAACGCCTCCTCCAAAGGTGAAACTCTGAGTGATAACAGTAAAAATAAAAGCTCAACAAGAAAACAATCACATATACAAGAGCACTCAAATTTAAGTCAATAAATAATGGTCCTAGGAGACCACAAACAAAGGGCATATTTAAATTATGTGTAATTGAAGGGACATGACCTAGTGAAATGTATATAAAATTAAGAATGCCATATTGAAATGTCCATATAATAAATAATTACATATTCAAATGTCAAATAAAGAACACATAAGAACGAGGGATGCAAATAAAGGATCATATTTAAATGCTTGAACAAGTAAAATTATAGTAAGGCAAGACACTCAAGGAAGTGCATAAAGGAAAGCACAAGCACTTAGCATAAACATGTCCTATTAGCCCATGAAGTGTGTTAGAAAAAATGTCAAGTGTATAGCATATCAAGTACCCTATGAAATATATAATCATGGATAAAGGCATGTGTAAGTACATATATGATATCAAACCTGATAATGAAGCAACCATAAAATGATATAACCTGGAAGTATTATGATCATAGAGGTGGATGCACCTAGTGTCCATATGACATAAATAGATGAAAGTTCCAACATCTAAAATAGTAATAGATCATGTATCTTTGTATGCTTGTATTACACTCACATAAAAGTGTGACACATATATGTACATAGGATTAACTGATATGTCATCCATCAACATGGAAATAACACATAGATGCCAAGAATCCAATAAAATATGTAGGTGCCAAAAATGCTTTTGGAGTTTTGAATGTTTTTTAATTTTTTTTGTTATTTTGGAATATATGAAGAGGAAAGATCATCCTATGGTCTCATCCAAGGGATGGTCATATGTATCTCCCTAATCAAAACCTAGTGCAGAGAATTTGTGTTACTACCAAGGAGCATATGTAGGTGCAATATCTATCACTGTAGTGTATGTGATGCTTTATATATCTATGATATGACTATGAAGCCATGAAGTATAAATAAAATGGGTAGGGTTTTATAGAACCCATCTCTATGTGTTTTGTGGTTTCTTTGGAATAACAATCATAGAAACATGTTTAGGTGCTTTGTATGTCTAAACCTGGTACATAATATAAGATGGGGATTCTATGGAATCCACTATATGTCTCTAATGTAATGGTATCTCAAGTATTGGTCACCTAATAAATGGGATTATCTATTTCTTACCCTTTTACAATGGATTAACCTTAGTAGGTTTTATAATTAACTTTCTAGGTATAAGATTTTCTTGTTCAAGAGGATGCTCATATGGGATTTTGAAAATTGTAATTACCTAATTAGCATGAATGTATTTAACATACCTATGTACTATATAAGGTATTAATCAAAGTGTATGGATCTAAGGTCTTCCAAATAACATATAAAATATTCTCATGGAAGGTATAACTAAACAGGTAGTAACCACATGTGTAATACCAACCTATAAAAGTAGGTCAATCTCACCAAGGACCTTTTGGGTGGACCCATCAAATGATCTAATTGATCTAGTAGAAGGATGAAAATTGTGAAGAGTATAACCTAGAATCATAAGTAATGTCATGGTGAAAACATTTTCTCTTAAACCATTATCAATCATAACATTGTGTATAGTCTAGTGATCAAGGAATACATGAATTAATAAAGAATGAAAATAAAAGTCATCATCCTTAACCTCACTATCATCAAAAGTAATAGAAGGTCTCTGAACCATAGGAGGTATGCATGATGTATAATTACCAATAATCCCATATAATGGGTTCCCATAATTTGATGGAGGAGGATGTGCATTGTATTCCATTTGTAATTTTAGTTCTTTCTTAGAATGGTCTTGCAAAGGATTGTTAAATATTTTATATTTTTGGTGATCTATAGGTTTTTAACTAGATTTTGTGGGAGGATCATCAAATGTAATATTTTGGTCATTAATAAGGTCTTGGATATTATGCTTCAAGCTAAAATATTTATTCATATAATGTCCTAGTCCTTGGTGATAATCACAATAAGTATTTGCATCATATCCTTTGGGTAGAGGTTTATTCATATCAACCTCTATAGGATAAGGGAGAGATATAAGATGACACTCTACTATCTATGGGAGTAATGAAGTAGGAGTCTCAAGTAAGTGTGTAAATTATCTCTTTTATGCATTAGATAACACAAGTCGATTAGGTCATTGTGAAAATATGTTAACCATGGTGTTTGCTTCCATTTTAGGTTTAGGAAGTTTTACCCTTATAACTTGGTTTGATTGTAAATTTGGCATTGGATATAGATGCAACTGGTGTGTTTACTACATATTTGAGCTTATTCAATGAAATAAGTTTCATTTCATAGTCCTGTATAACATGGCATAAGTCATCAAATGATTTAAACTTATTGAAAACAATAGACTCATGTAAATGAGCAAGCAACCATTGCTTAAATATGTCTTGTAACTCCTTATATGTCATAGGATTAGTCATTTTAGCTAAGACTGTCTTGTACCTCAAGCCATATTCATTGATAGGTTCATTTGATCCTTATTTGATTTTGGCAATTTGAGCATAGGAAACCTTTTCATAAATATTAATAGAAAAGTGTGTCAAAAACTAATTTGCAATAAGTTTGAATGTTTTCACATATTGGAGAGGTAAATCATATCACCACCTCAAAGCATAGTTTATCATTGTGAATAATTTAATCAAAATTTTATCATTGGAGGCATAATCAAGGCATGCCACATACAAGGACTGAATATGTTGTTTAGGATCACCATTAACATCATAAAATGTTAACTTAGATGCAACAAAACTAGTTAGCAAAGGCTGCAAAGATATCTCAAGTGCAAAAGGGTTACATAACACATCTTGGGAATCAATAACATGAGGAGACTTTAAATTATTTTGTTCAATGTTTGTAACCTTGTGCTCTAAGGTATTTATAACTTGAAAGACTGTTTGAACTATGGACCCATTAGGATTTATACTAGCAAGGTGATTAATCACCAAAGAGGATGTAATAATGATTTGAATAGGCATAAACCCTGGTATTTGAGTTGAAACATTTATTAACCCCATGGTAGATGTATCAATAGTAGTTTCAAGAAACAAATGTTGAAAGATGTAATGTCTACCTCCACTAGATGTAAGTAGATTAATTGGTATGGAATCAGTTGTAGTAGCTTCTAAGGACTCATCATCACTAGGTGAAGAAGCTTTATTTTTATCATGTTTGTTTATTTCATCTCTTGTAACATATAAAAATGAATCCATTAAGCTCTTATTATTATTATTATTATTGATATGAGTAATTAATGATTCTTTATCTTCCATTTAAAAACAAGTTTTTGCATTAACATTCCCTATTGCTTCACAAATGAAAAATTTAGAATTTATAACAAAGTACACCAATCAAGAAAATAGGAAACACAAAAAAACCTTAAACCACCTAGGTTTTGGTGATCAAAGATCATGTTCACCAAATCTTTAACCCTAATAATCTTGATTAGGGTTATCTAGGATTAAAGGGGATAGAGATAGCCTAAGGTATAAGGGTAATAAACTATCTCTATAGTAGGTCAATTAGATGCTAAACTCAGATATAACATATATTAAATTCACTAAACTAAGATAAAGTTAAAAATAGTAAGTACCACTATGCTAAATATGGAAATGACAAATTAATGTACTTAGTTGGTTCTGATGCTAACATAGTTATGGATTTGGAACACACAGAAAATAGATTGGAAGAGGATTTAAGAACAATTACTAAATTTTGATTTGAGTGCCTCTAGAGCTGAGAACACTAGCATTAGCCTAGAATAGTTACGTCAATGCTACTGTCTGAACCTAATGTAGGTGTCCTATACAAAATACCTATTGAAAATTAATGTGAATACCTAGACACTTTTGGGTTTGTCTTTGCATTCACTATAGTACATTCAGATCTGAGTCATGGACTATCTCTCCTCATGAAAATGTAAAAGCCTTGGTCTTCATCTTCACAATGACTTTAGTGAAAAATGGGTTAATGGGAAATACAATGTTGATCTCCCCAAAGACCCCTATGTCAATGAGCATTTCCTACATAGCCAATACTTTGAAGAGGGCCTCAGACTGATGTAGTTCTCCCCTATGTGTTGGCTTATGTGTGAATCATGCAATATGTGAAAATTAAGTACAATAGAGAGCTAGCTTGTGACTTAGAAAATTGGGTTCTTAAGTTGTTCATTCAATAGTTCAGACCTATGTATGTATTATCCCTATGACTGCTATGAAAATAAGAGAAAATAGAGAATTTTTGCTTTATTGAGTGTTTGATTGAATGCTTTGATAAGTTTCCTTGGTCAAGCTAGGTGTTTTGTAGGTTAGTAGTGAATGAGGGTTGATTTTGTATTTATATCAATCCATTTGGAAAAATAACTCACATGAAAGAACTTAGGCTAACCACTAGGATATGTTTTATTTAAAAATTGGATGACTTTATCTAACTAGACACTTGTGTCAGAGTAGGACACATGCATCAACCAGGTGTCCATCTGAGATGTTAGTGTCTAAGCAACATGAAAATAGATATAGGCTCAGAACTTATAGAGGTGGAAGATGAGCAGGTTTTAAGCATTTTGGGCAAGATAACAAGTTTAGGTCATCAATATATATTATGATTATTTTCAATTCAGTTAGCATTGAAATACATCATATCATAACATCATGCTTAATTTGACAAAACAATCATATTTTAGTTATTACATTTGGTAAGAAGATCATGCTCAGTGAGTTTGGATCTTTTGTGTTTCAATTGCTTATATACTCTCATTTGATCATTTGATTTTTTATGCTAACATCCTTATATGATTTTTTTGATAATAAGATATGTTATGAAATGCAAAGTGTGAATGGAGTTTGTATTATTGTCTCTTCATCATTTACTTTACTAAACATTATATTCATACATCTCTGAATTTATTTGTTTAAGTCTCATATCTGTTTGATTGGATGATGGAATTTCATGCTAAAATTATCTATATTTGATGTATGAGAGGTTATACCTCAATTTTTTATTGAAGCATATTAAACTTTCAAAGTTCTTAGATAAAACTCAAATGATAAAATGAGTTAATCCTAATAGAATATCTAATGTTTGGTTAAACTTAGTATCATATTATTAATAAATTATTATATGTGAATTGTATGACAATTGGGGACACTCATCTTTTCAATATTGAATACATCCAATAATGAATTGCATATAATAATTTATGTTTTTTACTAACTTTGTAATCAAAATAGTGAGCTTGTTTGCCTAAAATATGACATGATTGTTTTTAAAATGTGTTTTAACATAGAAAACATGTCATATTTTTATGCATGAGACTATTGTGATGCTAACCATACTATGCTATCATGAATCTATTTTTGGATATATGTTTAAGTATTGTGTAGGTGCACAACACCAACAATTTAAGCATATTGAAGTTCATGTGCATTTTATTCGAGAGAAAGTCCTCAATGGTGATATAAATATACTATTCTATTCTACAAGGGAACTAGTGGCATATATATTCACAAAGCCACTTGGTGCTACCAAGTTTTTGGTAGTTTTATGCAATGTTGGGCCTCTCAGAGTTGCCATTGAGGGGGAGTGTGCATGACAATGTCACTTCCTAAGGTCCATGTGTTTCTTCTCCTTCTCTATACATATTATTATAAATCATTGTAAACTTCATGTGGATGTTTTTTAATTTAAGTAAATTTCATGTGGAAGTTTTACTTTTGTACCCCAATACATTAAAAGCATACTTATTCATGGATGTCCTTATGTTATAAAAGGCTCCAAATATGCTTGGTTGATTATTCATGAGAAACTGTGAGATATAGTCTCATGATCATGCTAGCCTAAAATAAATTTCAAGTAGTTTATGGATTATAATTCCTTTTGTTTCAAAAGGTGATTTTTGACACGATGAAGATTTTTAAATCCTTCAATTCTATATAAAATATAATTCCTTTTTTAAGGTGACTATTATAGTTATCCCCACTTAGCATTAAGAGGGAGTCTTAAAATATTTTATTCTAAGTGGGCTTATTATCCCTTAGCCTTGGTAAATAATTAAATAATAATAATAATATATTATTTATTAACATGAGGTAAAAACCTCATAAAAATAAATAATAAAATTATGATTATTTAATAAATTATCAAATTTAATTGAATGGGTCATCGTTGTGGATGGATCTGTTATTTGACAATGGTCACCTCCCCTCATGAATATTATAAATAAGGGTTTACCCCTTTTGTTATTCATTCAAATGAACTTTGGTTAATTGTGAAAACATTAATATTTGCATGTGGATAATATATACAAAAGTTATGCAAATAAATTTTGTTACAGAGGAGAAGTGAGAAGAGAAGGATTGTATAAGGGTTTTATATTTATCAATTATATAAATATCAACTATTGTGTTTTTTTACATTTTGAGGTTTTCCCAACTAAATATTTGTGTCAATATTAACCTGTGATTTGCTTATTAATTCACATCTAGATCTACCTTTGTGTGCTTAATTTAATATATAGTACATATATTACATTGTTAAACACATGCTTATAATATATGGCCCTACTAAATATAAAAAATATGCCAAATGTGATGAAAGTGGAGAACATGCTTCCAAATCATGCCTCTATTGAATCTGAAACTATGCCAAATGTGAAGGTATGGAGAACATGCTTCCAAAGCATACCCCCATTGAATCTAAAATTATGCCAAATTTGAATAACATGCCTCTATGACATGCCCTCATTGATATGACCTCCCCCATAAGGTGAGGTAAGTATAAAAAATGGTAGTTACCTCAACTCAAAAGGATAAGATAATTATATAATATGTTAATGGAACCATGTAGCATATAGAAAAACATGTCTAGGTAAAGTGCATAGAATAATGTGATCATATGAAGACCTAAGGTGTATGATAAAGATCATGGAAATGAATAAATAGTAATTGTTGACCATTTTGGTCACCATTAAAGGTACATATTTTAGTTCTAATCTTGGGTGCAGGCATGAAGGTTCTTCAATTCCATCTAGAGTTTAATAAAAATGGATAAGTCTTTAGACTTATCATATTCTAAAAGAGTTCAATCTTTGGATAAAATGTTGCAGAGAAGAGTCAAAAAAATTATTTCAAGCACAATTACTGAAGACCTAAAAAGGACATAGCATATTTTCAAAATAATCCTTCATGAGAACTAGTCAAGTTTTAGTCTTTGGTAAAATTGTTCATCATTTGTGTTGTGACCAATCAAAGCTTTTGTTCTGAACAAAAGCTCTGAAGAGGAATTTTAAGGTTGTTTTGCTTTAGGTCTTTAGAGATAATGTTTAAAAGGGGTTGCAAAGAGGGTTTTAAGCTTAAGTTACGAATAGAGAAAGCTGAAGACCAATTTGCACAAGAGTTCCACATAGAGATGTTGAAGACACAAGTCTTGAACACAAATGCCAAAGACCAAACCTTTGAAAGGAATTTTGGGTCTTTTATCCAAAATAAAGGTGATGTAAAGATGCCAAAATCTAAATATTAAATATAAGATGTGAACAAGGGCCTTTCAAACACTTAAACAGTTTTCATCTTTTAAATAATGTAGCTATTTCTTCAAATTTCCCCCAGGAGCCACATGTCATCATTCCATAGCCCTGAGCCTATTCAAAAACTTTTAAAAAAATTAGTATTTTTATTCAAAATTTTCTTTGTGAATCTATGTTATTAAAGTGTCAAAATAATCGAGTTAGTAGGATGATACCACGTGGTGAAATCCTAGTGACCTAAACCCCTGAGATGGTCTATGCAGCTACAAAAATCTATTAGAATAATGAATTAGCAGGATGATGCCATATGTCATAGTATTAGAAACTTTACATCTCAAATCCACCCACCAAGGCCCCTAGGTGATTGAGAAGGTGATAGGTGGTAGCGAACTAAAACATGGAAACTATTAATGTTTCAGCCAAATAAAAAATACTTAGAAAAGTTTTTAAGTATTGATAAGAAAATGGAAGATTTTCTTCAAACATAGCCCTAAAATCATCCGTAAAAGTGTAGAATCCCCTAGGTAAACAAGATGGTAGGATGATTACATGTGGCACAATCTCAGTAATGAGGTCCCCTAGAGATGATCCTCTAACCTCAAAAGTCATTGAGTAAGTAAGATAGCAAGATAATGCCACATGTAAAAATCCTGTCGTACCTTAGCTAAGAATAGCCAACAACTTCATTTCATCAAATGGGGGCTCTTAGACACTTATCCATTTTATTTTTTTTTCAAAGGTTTCCTAGTGCCACGTACCACTCTCTAAGTAGCCCTAGTCTTATGCAGAAATTCCAACAAGACTTAGTTAATTTTTCAAGAAGTTGCCTAAGTAAAATTCCATACTAGCATAGATCTAAAGCATCAGGTTAGCAAGATGTTTCCACATGTCATAATCCCAACAACCTAAGGCCCTAGAGTAGTCTATATGCATGTAAAATATTTTATATAAGCAGGTTAGTGGGATGAAGCCACATGGCACAATCTTGGGAACCTATCCCTTTGGAGATGATCATACTATTTCAAATCCCCTAGGTAAACGGGCAAGTGAGATGATGCCATATGGCATAATATTGCTACTCTATAGCCCCATGATGGCTAGTAAAGTAAATCAGGGTGTCAGCATAGTAGAAGATCAAAAATAGGCCATATAGTTAGGGACTAGAAAATTGGGGCCCACAAGAGCAAAGATGATTGCAAAACAAAGGCTAAGAAAAAAAGTGAGAAGAGAACATGTGGATTGATCCTATCATGAAAGGGTTTGTCACCATCTATGTTGGTATTTTTTGAGGCAAGTTTGATGACTTGTCTAGTCATTAAAACTGCCAATAGGTAGGAAATGGATAGTGTAATTATATTGATTCATCAAATGAATCTTATAATGGATTGATCTCTAGAATCATGCCATATCCCAACTCCAATTGGTAGAGTGTGGGAAAGGGTGTTGATTCATCCCCAATCATTATAGTATGTCATACATATTGATATCAAGTAGAGTATAAAGAAAAAGAGAAGTTATAGGTTTGGAATGGCCCTGACAAGTAGTTAGGTTGGCATGGCTTAGCATACTTGAGAATATTCTCCCACTCCCTAAATCCACCTTTCCTAGTCATGATTCAAATTTTTAATTGCCCCATTAGTGGAAAAGATAACTCAATAGCTCGATATCTCTAATTTTACCTATATAAGTAGGCAATTTGTAAAAGAGGACTCTTTCTAGCACAAAAATGTTACAAAAATTAATCTATCATTGACCCCTCTACCCTACTCTTATGCCTTTGAAGCAATGAAGAACTATTTTTTCCCTCTTAATAAATTGAATTCTATGTGTACTCTATGATTTTTTGATGTTCTCATTATGGTTAAGTGTTTTTCACCTTTGATTGCACCCAATTTCACCACACCTCAATGCAAGTGAGATCTCTTTTGCAGATCATAGTCTGTGTCCTTGTGTTTATGTAATGTCAGTTGTGTGATGATTTTTTCTCCTTATAATGTTTTTATATATTATTTCACCTCTCTATGAAATGTTGATGTTAAGAGTTTTGTGATTGAGTCTTGTATGTTGTAGTTCCACAGGTTTCCATTATGCAAACTCAAGTAGATAGAGGTTGTCATTGTGTTATGGTGTATCACCACTCTTTTGATTTATGTTTCTATGTTTATTCATTCCTTCTCCATTTTCCTTTCATGCTTTTTAGTTTAGGTGATTCACCAAGAGGAAGTCGGCCTTGTCTAGAGGTCCACTCCAACTATAGGCAACCCATAGCCTTGGAGTGTTCCCATTGTGTCGATTGAGTGAGGAGGCCTAAAACACCTCCTCAAAGGATGAAAATCTAAGTGATAATAGTTTTAGGCACTCTCAATGGGATCTATTATTATCTATTGAGGAATTTTTGGTGTTTTACTTCAATACATCAGCCCTTAAAAACATGACCTCAAGTAATAATGGCAACTCTAAGTTTCAATTAACTAGTTCTAGCAGTCCAGGTACCTATTTCAAGATATTATGATAGTTCTCTTGATTTGTTTACCTCATCATCCCTATTTCACCCCTCCTTATAAATAGTTTAATGATCCATATCATCCCTATGTTGAGCCATATTAGTCTTACAACAACCCTATGTTTCCTCCATGTGGATCTACTTATCAGTATGAGCAACCTTACTATCAAGAATGCTACCCTAGTTTCCCTCCCACACCTACCCATGTTTCCAGTCATCCTAGTCAAAATGATGTTGCCCTTAGTCAGTATAGTCACATGCCTAATCAATCCATATCAAGAATAAAATGAACCTTTACAGACTATGATATGAATCTAAGGGAGCTTGATAGAGAAGAAGAGCTTGGTCTAGTTATCCCTATCAATCTTATTTAGAGTATGGCAGACTCATTACATGTATTTAAGAGTGAGTTGGTGGTTATTGAGAGATAAAATCATCAAGGACTAACTAATGACATGTTGGATGTAGGTGGTTGGATTCAATGTATAAAGGATAAGTTAGTATTCTGAGGGGTAACAAGCTATATACAATCAACCTTATCGCCCCCCTCTTTCCCCACATCAACCTTATTTTACTCCCAATCTACTATAGGATGCAATATACAATCAACAAGAACCTCTGCCTATATAAGATCCATTCATCCCTCTCTAAGAACCTCAAAACTTTCCATCATGGAGGTCAATCCAAGAAAAATATTAAAATAAGGGAGAACTGCTTGTTGAGGAGGTTAGGGATCAAAGCACATCAAAATGTGAGTGGTTAATTACTTCTTAGAGAGATAATAATGAAGAATTCTTAGCACAAAATTCTCTTCCCCTTCCCTAAGAGCTCCCAAAGAAGTCCTTCAAGTTTCCCAATTGGAAAGACACCCTCTCAATATTAAAATGAACTAATGAGCACTCTTTCCCTCCCACCATCTCCCCTTTGGAGGAAGAGCCTATTCTATGGAGGGTAGATGAAGAGTTTATAGCTAAAGAAGACTCCTCAAGGTATATGAAGTAGATGAAGAGATAACCATTGGTATCCCTCTTCATAAAGGAAAAATAAAGTAGTTTTTTGGGGTTGTTCTTGTTGAGAAGGCTAAAGAAGTTGTATCAGTTGTAGCTAGTGAACTTTTAGAGGTTGTTTCTCAAGAAAAGGGCACACCTCCAAGCTTTATGGATCCTCAAGATGATCATTTTGTAGTGAGTGAGGTTGCAACAGAATTTGATGACATATGGTGGTCATATTTGGACATTTTCAAAGAATTTAAAGATCTGATTAAGCCTAAAGCCATAGAGGGGTAGGATGGAGATGTTCTAGAAGAGTGTAATACTCTTATCAAATCAATACTTCCTAACAGTCACAAGTAAGAGATTCTAATCTATGTTACAAAAAACTTTAGATGAGTTGACAATCTTGCACCCAAGAGTGTTGTCTCATGAACATGATGAAGAAGCTCCTAATGACCCATTTGAATGGGCTTAAGTCTATTTTGAGGTTTAATATGATAGTTAAGAAAGATAATTTGAATACTTATTTAAATTCCTAGAATTAGGTTTTACTCTTCTATAAGGGGACTATGCTCTAATCAAGATTGAGGAAGGCAACTTTGTCAAGCAAACCAATAGACAAGGAGGAGGTAGTTCCTTAAGCTTGATTTTCCATCAATCAATTCCACTTAATGATGATTTATTTGAATTCTTCAAGGTGGGTTATCAACTTTTTAACAAATTTATAGATACTTATTCACCCTTGGAAGACGAGATAAAACTCTATTGGCATCAACCTCTTAGGAAGCAATAAGATTTTCTTCTTGAGGCCAATTCTATAAGTATGTCATAAGAATCATATCAATCCATTCAAATTGATCAATCAGCTTATGAAGAGGTAGAAGTTTGTCTTAAGGTAAAGAATGGTGAGGTGTATACTATCACTAGACCATGTCCTATCAACTACTTAGCTCTGCTGAAGGCTAACAAGAAGTCACTGCCTATCATGTTCACTTCAAAACATGAAGATGAGCCTAAACGTGTCCAAGATTAGTCTAAGCATACATTTTTGACCACTTATGCTTTAATCAAGATGGAGGAAGTGTACAAGGTTGATTTTGAAGGAGAAGAGGTTGTCAAAACCAACATGCATTTACCCCTTTTCTATTCTCTCATGAATGCGATAAAGCTTACTAGCTACATGAACTTGGTGAGAAAGTATAGATATTTTGTAGAACCAGTCAATGACTTTATTTAGATGGCCTTCTAATTGGTTAGTTTAGGGTAATTTGGATGTTTTTTCTTTCCTCTAAGTGTTGTTTCGCATTAGCTTAGTTGTTATATTTCCTTTAAGTGCCTTTGGCACAGTTTGTGTGTTTCTTTTTCTCTTTTGTTAAGGGTATTTTCAATTCATTCAGAGATGGTACAAGCATGAGACACTTAATCCTCATGGGGTTTTTAAAATGTCTCCTCAATTTGTTCTTAGTAGTGGTGAATCAAGTTATAGAAGGGTTGGATGTTCAAAATCAGAAAGAGTTTTTTGAAGTCTTATATGACTTCATGCCTAATGGATGCATAAGGTTACTAGTCTAGAGTGCTTAACAGGCAAACAACCCCTAGAAGTTGCCAATAATGTTGACTATTTTTGTCACCATTAGAGGATCAACTTTCAGTTCTAAACTTGGGTATAGGCATGAAGGATCTCCAATTTCAGCTGGAGCTTTAAAAAAATGACTAAGTTTTTGGACTTATTATATTATAAAAGATTTTGGTCTTCAGATAAAATGTTATAGAGAATATTTAGAAATTTTTTTCCAAGAAAAAATGTTGAATACAAAATAGGGACTTATCATATTTTCAAAATAAACCTTCATGATAAATGGTCAAGTTTTAATCTTCAGGAAAAAAATTTGGAATTTGTGTTGTGACTAGTTAGAGCTTTTGTTCTAAACAAAAGCTCTGAAGAGGACTTCAGAGGGTTTTTTTATTTAGGTATTTGAATAAAATGTTTTGAATGGGATACAAAGAGGGGTATAATCTTGAGTTCTAAATATATAAAGCTAAAGACCAGTTTTCATAAGAGTTCTACACAGAGATGCCGAAGACATAAGTCCTAAACATAAACACTGAAGACTAGGCCTTTGAAAGGATTATCAAGTCTTTTATTTAAAATAAAGGTGCTACAAAGATGCCAAAATATAAATCCAAAATAGAAGCTATGAAGGATCCTTTCAAACATATCCATTTTTTGGCTTTTAAAAAATGTATCCATTTATTTAAATTTTCCTTTGGAACCACATGTCAACATTTTATAGCCCCAAGCTTATTTGAAAACATTTTTGGGACTTAATCTTTTTCTTCAAAAGTTAATTAGTGAATCCACATCATAAAAGTGTCAAAGTAATTAGGTTAGTGGGATGATGTCACATGGCAAAATCCTAGCAACCTAAATCCCCATGATGGTTTGTGTAACTACAAAAATTTGTCAGAGTAGTAGGTTATCAAGATGATGTCATATGGAACAATCCTAACAACCCCACATCTTAGATCCACCCACCAGGTTCAAAGCATCAAGGCCCTTGGGTGAGCAAAAAGGTGATAAGTATAATTGAAAAATAACATAGAAACTATTAAGGCTTTGGCCAAAGGAAAAAGTCTCAGAAAATTTTCTAAGTGTTGAGAAGAAAGTAGGAGATTTTAATCATATAGAGCCCCAAAAGCATCTGTACAAGTGCGAGATCCCTTAGGTAAGTAGGATGGTAGGATGATGACACATGGCACAATCCTAACAACTCGATCCCCTAAAGATGATTTTACAACCTCAAAATCCCCCAAGTAAGTAGGATAGTGGGATGATGTCATGTGTCACAATTCCATTGCTCCTTATCTAGGAATAACCAATAACTTCATTTTGTCAAATGGGGGCTCTTTAACACCTAGCTATTTTGTCATTTTCCTCTTTAAAGGTTTCCCAATGCCACGTACCACTCTCAAAGTAGCCCCAAACCTTTGCATAAAATCCAGTGAGACTTAGTTAATTTTTCAAGAAGTCACCCATGAAAAACTCCATGATTAGTAGAGATATAAAGCTTTGGGTTAGTGGGATTATTTCACATGTTGTAATCCTAATAACCTAGGGCCTTGAAGTAGTCCATATGAGTGAAAAATTTGGTTAGTGTGATGAATCCATGTGGCACAATCCTAACAACTTGACCCTCCAAAAATGATCATATTATTTTAAATCCCCCAAGTGGGTTAGTGAGATGACACCATTAGCAAAATCTCAATATTTCATAGCCTCACGATGGCCAGTACAAGAAAATTAAGGCATTAGTGCAATAAAAGAGTGGAAAGAGGACACGTAGCTAGGGAATGGAAAATTGGTGCCCACAAAAGTAAATCTAATTATGCAACAAAGACTAAGAATATAGGAATGATAAGAGGATGTGTTGATGGTTCCCACAAAAGGGTTTGTTGGCATTTACGTTGGCACTATATGAGATAAGTTTTACATCTCTTTTGGTCATTAAAATTATCAACATGTAGGAAATGGACTATGTAACTATATTAGTTCATTGAATCAATATTAGAGTGGCCTAATCTCCAAAATCATGGCATAACTCAACTCTAATTGGCAGAGTGGGTGGAAAGGGCAATGTTTTGGCCCTAGTCATCATAGTATGGCATGCACATTGAGATCAAGTAAAGCATAAATATAAAAAGAAGTTACAGGCTTAGAACAGACCTGATAGGTAGTCAGGTTGGTATGGCTTGGCATTCTTGAGAATATTCTCCCACTCCTTGAAGCCACCTCTCCCCATCATGATTCAATTTTTAAACTACCCCGTTAGTGGGAAAGACCAGTCAAGATTTTGATCTCTCCAATTTTGCCTATATAAATAGATCATTTGTAATGGAGGACTCTTTCTATCACATAAATGTTATAAAAATTGATCCATCCTTGACCCCTCTACCCTATTCTTATGCCTTTGAAGCAATGAAGAACTATTTTTTCCCTCTCGTGGCTTGAATTATGTGTGTATTCTATGAGTTATTAATGTTCTCACTATGGCTAAGTGTTCTTCCCCTTTGAGTGTGCCCAATTTCACCTCACCTCCATGCAAGTGAAATCTCTTTTACAAGTCATAGTCTATGTGTCCTTGTGTTTATGCAATGTTAGTTGTGTGATGAATGTTTCTCCTTCTAATGATATTATATATTTTCACACCTCTCTAAGAAATGTTGATGCTAGGAGGTTCATGATTGAGTCATGTATGTTGTAGTTCACAAGGTTTCCATTATGAAAATTTGAGTAGATAGAGGTTATCATTTTGTTCTTATGTATCACCACCCCTTTGCTTTTTGTTTATGTGTTTATGCATTCCTTCTCCCTTTTCCTTTCATGTGTTATAGTTTAGCTGATTCAGCAAGAGGAAGCCATCCTTATCTGGAGGTCTACTCTATCTATAGGTGACCTACAGCCTTGGAGTGTTCCCATTATGTCAACTTAGTGAGGAGGCCCAAAAAACCTCCTTGAATGGTGAAAATATAAGCGATAACAGTAATAATACAAGCTCAACAAGTAAATAATCACATATACAAGAGTATTTAAAATCAAGTCAATAAATAATGTTCCTAGGAGACTGTAAATAAGTGGCATGTTAAAATGTCACACAATCAAAGGGACATGACTTATTTAAATGTACATAAAATAAAAAATGACATATTCAAATGTCCATACAACAAATAATGGCATATTTAAATGTCAAACAAATAACACATAGGCATGGGGGCCACAAATAAAGGATCATATTCAAATGTTCAAACAAGAAAAATCATAGCAAGGCAAGACACTCAAATAAGTACATAAAGGAAAGCATAAGCAACCAACATAAACATGTCCTAGTATCCCAAGGATCAAGTGCGTTAGAAATAATTTCAAGTGTATAACATATCAAGTACCCTGTGAAAGATATATGTATGCATAAAGGCATGTGTAAGTATGTATATGAGATCAAACATGATAATGAAGCAAAAATAAAATGATATACCTTGAAAGTATGGTGATCATAGAGATGGATGCCCCCAATGTCCATATGACATATATAGAGGAAAGGCCTGACATCTAAAATAGGAATAGATCATGTATTTATGTATACTTATATCAGACTAAAATATAAGCATGACACACATATGTATGTAGGAGTAACTGATACACCATCTATCAACATGAAACTAACACATAGATGCCAAGGAGCCAATATAATATGTAGGTGCCAAAAATGTTTTTGGAGCTTTGAATATTTTTTTAATTTTTTTGGTATTTTTTAATATATGAAGAGGAAAAAAAATCTTATGATCTCATCCAAAGAATGGTCATATCTATCTCCCCACTCATAACCTAGTGCAAGGAATTTGTGGTACTACCAAGGAGCATGTGTAGGTGCAATATCTATCACTATAGTATATGTGATGATTTATGTATGTATAATAGGACTATGAGGCCATGAAGTAGAATTATAATGGGTATGGGTTCGTGGAACCCATCTCTATGTGCTTTGTGGTTTCTTTGGAATAAAAATAGTAGAAACATGTTTAGGTGCTTTGTATGTCTAAACATGGTGCATAATATAAGATGGAGATTCTTTAGAATCCATTGTATGTCTCTAATGTAATGGTTTCTCAAGTACTCGCTGCCTAATAAAAGGGATTGTCTATTGCTTACCCTTTTGTAGTGGATTAACCTTAGTAGGTTTGATAATTATCTATCTGGGCATAAGTTTTTCTTATTCAAGAGGATGCTCATATGGGATTCTAGAAACTATAATTCCCTGATTGACATGAATGTATTTAACACACCCATGCACTATAGAAGGTACTTCTTGAAGTGTATGGATCTAAGGTCTTCCCAATAACATATCAAATATTCTCATGGAAGGAATAACTAAAAAGCTAGTAACCACATGTGCGATACTGACCTATAAAAGTAGTTCAATCTCACCAAAGTCCTTCTAGGTGGTCCAATCAAATGATCTAATTGATCTAGTATAAGGATGAAAATTATGATGAGTATAACCTAGATTCATAAGTAATGTCATGGTGAAAACAATTTTTATTGTACCATTATCAATAATAACATTGTTTGTAGTTTGGTGATCAAGGAATACTTGAATGAATAAAGAATGAAGATCAGAGTCATCATCCTTAACCTCACTATCATTGAAAATAGTCTAAACCATAGGAGGTATGTGTCGTGTAAGTGTCAATAATCTCATTTAATGGGTGCCCATAATTTGATAGAGGAGGATTTGAATTGTATGTCATTTGTACTTTTGGTACCTTCTTAGAATGGTCTTGCAAAGCATTGTTAAATATTTTATATTTTTGGTGATCATGAGGTTGTAAACCAATTTCCTTGGGAGGATAATCAAATTTAATATTTTAGTCACTAATAAGGTCTTGGATATCATTCTTCAAGGTAAAACATGTTTTTTTAGAATGTCCTGGTCATTGGTGATAATCATAATAAGCATTAGCATCATATCCTTTGGGTAGAGGTCTATTCATATCAACCTTTATAAGACAAGGGAGAGATATAAGATGACACTCTTCTAGCCATGGGAGTAATGAATTAGGATACTTAGATAAGTTTGTAAATTATCTCTTTGGTGCATCAGATAAGACAAGTCAATTAGGCCACTATGAAACTATGTTAACCATGGTGGTTTCTTCCATTTTAGGATTAGGAGGTTTTACCTTATAACTTAGTTTGATTGTAAATTTGGCATTGGATATAGATGCAACCGGTGTGTTTGCTACATATTTGAGCTTATTCAATGAAATAAGTTTCATTTCACGGTCTCGTACAACATGGCATAAGTCATCAAATGATTTGAACTTATTGAAAACAATGGACTCATGTAAAGGAACAACCAAACTTTTCTTGAATATGTCTTGTAACTCTTTATATGTTATATGATTAGTCATTTTAGCTAACATTGTCTTGTACCTCAAGACATATTCATTGATAGGTTCATTTGATCCTTGTTTGATTTTTGGAATTTGAGCATAGGAAACCTTTTCATAAATATTAATAAAAAAGTGTTACAAAAACTAAATTGTAAGAAGTTTGAATGTTTTCTCATATTGGAGAGGTAAATCATAGAACCACCTCAAAGCATAGATTATCATTTTGAATAATTTGGTCAAAAATTTATCATTGGAGGCATAATCAAGGCATGCCGCATAAAAAGACTAAATATGTTGTTCAAGATCACCCTTGTCATCATAAAATGTTAACTTAGATGCAACAAAACTAGTTAGCAAAGGGTGCAAAGACATCTCAAGTGCAATAGGGTTGCATAACACATCTTGGGAATCAAGAACATGAAAAAAATTTAAAGTGTTTTGTTCAATGTTTGTAACCTTGTCCTCTAAGGTATTTATAACTTGAAGGAGTGTTTGAACTATGGACACATTGGGATTTAGACTAGCAAGCTGAGTAATCACCAAAGAGGATGTAATAATGGTTTAAATATGCATAGAAACTAGTATTTGAGTTAAAACATTTGTTAGCCTCATGGTAGATGTATCAATAATAGTTTTAGGAAATAAAGGTTAAAATACAAAATACATGCCTTCATTATATGTAGGTAGATTGATTGGTATGAAATTCCTTGTAGTAACTTCTAAGGACTCAGCATCACTAGGTGAAGAAGCCTTAGTTTTATTATACTTACTTATTTCATCTCTTATAACATATAAAAATGCATCCATTAAGCTCTTGTTATTATTGAGATGAATAATAAATGCTTCTTTATCTTCCATTTCAAAACAAGTTTTTGCATTAACATTCTCCATTGATTCACAAATGAAAAATTTATAATTCATAACAAAGTACATCAATCAAGAAAATAGTAAACACAAAAAACCCTAAACCACCTAGATTTTGGTGCTTAAAGATCATGTTCACCAAATGTTTAACCTTAACAATCTAGATTAGGGTTATCTAGGGTTAAAAGGAATAGAGATCGCCTAAGGTATAAAGGTGATTAACTATCTCTATGGTAGGTCAATTAGATGTTAAACTCGGATATAATATATGTTAAATTCATTAAACTGAGATAAAACTAAAAATAGTAAGTACCGCTATGTTAGATATAGAAATGACATAGTAATGCACTTAGCTAGTTCTGATGTTGACATAATTATGGATTTAGAACATGCAAAAAATAAATTGGAAGATGATTTTAGAATAGTCACTAAATTTTGATTTGAGTGCCTCTAGAGATGGGGACACTAGCATCATCTTGGAATGGTTGCATTGATGTTACTGTCTAAACCTACCATCAATATCCCATATGAAATACTTTTTGGAAAATAATAAGACCACCGGGATGCTTTTGGGTTTATCTTTGCCTTAACTCTAGTGCATTTAGATCTAGGTAATGGACTATCTCTCCTCATGAAATTATAAAACCCTAGTTCTTCATCTTCATAATGACCTTGGTAAATAATGGGTTAGTGGGACACATGGTGTTGAGCTCACCCCAAAGACCCCTATATCAATGAACACTACCTACATAGCCAATACTTTGAAGAGTGACTCAGATTGATATAGTTCTCCCCTATGTGTTGGCTTTTGTGTGAATCATGCAATATGTGGAAAGTAAGTACAATAGTGACCTAGCTTGTAACTTAGTAAATTAGGCTCTGAGGTTGCTTCTTAAGTACTTCAAACCTGTGTATGTGTTATCCTTATGACCAATATGAAAATAGGATAAAATAGAGAAACTTTGCTTTATTGAGTGCTTGATTGAATGCTTTGATAAGTTTCCTTGGTTAGTGCTAGGTGTTTTGTAGGTTAGGAGTGAATGAGGGTTGATCTTGTATTTATATCAATCGCTTCGAATAAATAACTCACATTTAAAAATGTAGGCTGACCATTAGGATATGTTTTATTTTTAAATCAGATGATTTTATGGAATTGGACACTTGCATTAGAGTAAGACCACTGCATCGACATAGGTGTCTATCTAGGATGCTAGTGTCTAGGGAACATGAAAATAGATATAGACTCATAACTTACAGAGGTGGAAGTTGAGTAGGTTTTAAGCATTTTGGGCAAGATAACATGTTTGGGTCATCAATATAAGATTGGTTGGACCAAGAAATAGGCCAAAGAGCACAAGATAGAGTAGATGCGAGACTTTTGAAAGTGGGAAAGGTCTAAAACTAAGAGGAATAACCAAGGTATAAGTTTTCCAAGTGCACAAGACTAAGGTGTTATATAATCCATAAATATTGTCCACACATCAGAGAATTCATCATTGTTGAAATCTAGTATTTCCTATGGCACACTTTTTTTGCATGACATAATTTCTTACATGGCACTGGAATTATATTCTATTACGCAATTTGTTAGGGTGTGGAGCTAAAAGCTACACCTTGTTGCAAATAGAGGTTTCTGAGAGTATGCAGTCACCGGCGTCGACAGGCCAAACCGACATCAGTCAGGGGACGCAAAAGGGAAACAGACATCAGCGAGAGATCGGTCAGCGTCGGTCACCTCTAAGAAGGAAGGGGCCGATGTCGATCGCCTGTGGCAGTCAGAACTGTTGTTGACGGACAGTCAGTTAAGTGAACGCGTTGTTTGCATGATAAAGACCAGTTCAAGTCTTTGAGTTGCTTGTCTAAATTAAGTGTATGCATGAGATCTATATAATAGACTCATGGGCTATATTGTTAAGAGTAGAACTTGTAGAACCCAAGTGTGGAGCTTGGAGATTTCTTCCCATGGTGGAATCAATTAGGATTCCCCATGTATGTAAGATCAGGTTTGATATGCAGGGTATTGTAGGGTCATGGAGGAGATCTACATGTGATAAGTAAGATCAGGTTGGTCTGTAGGGATGTGTGTATGCGAGGGTCAAAATAGGATCGGTGGGGGAGCAAGATCAAGGTGACAGCAATACATCAGGAGCAGGATCATGATGAGATCTACTTGGAGTACCGGTTCATACTCAGTTGTATTGGATGTACAATGAGGTGAACAACAGCTTGTGTTAGTTCTTAGTTGTGACCTATGAGAGAAGATTACTCAGGTGGGAAGATTACTTGGAGCCCTTGAGGAGGAAGCCTCATAGAGGTGGAAGAAGAGTGTGATCTCTTTATTGTAATTTCCTTTGTAATGAGTTGAATACAATTCTGTGTTGCCTCTCATATTCTGTGTGTTTTGTCATTGATAGTTATTTGTTCTTCTGGTATTTCTGCATGTTTAATTGCTTATACAATGGTAATCATGTGTTCTCTTAAATCTGACAAGTTGTGTCAGAGCTTTGGGGAGTTTCAGTCCTATCAATTGGTATCAGAGCAAGGTTGGACGTTCTCAGACCGAGTTTGACTAACAGATGACCCAGATCTTTTAAGTGTTGTTGATTACAGGTTACTCACAAGGGTTGCTGATTGAGTGGGAGTATAACAATGGCAGAAGAAGGTAAGCTGAGGATGAAGAAAGTCAGGCACAGGATTAACACCACAAGGAGTGTGGTGGGTTGTCTTCAAGTGGGAGCTTGAAGAGGAATACAAGCTAGGATGTAGATTGGACAGAGTACTGGTATGGGTACAGGTGCAGCTCTTTATCTCCAAGTGGGAGATTGTTAGGGTGTGGAGCTAAAAGCTACACCTTGTTGCAAACAGAGGTTTCTGAGAGTATGCAGTCATCGGCATCCACAGGCCAAATTGACATCGATTAGGGGACGCAGAAGGGAAACTGACATCGATGGGAGATCGGCCGGCATCGGTCACCTCCAGGAAGGAAGGGACCAACGTCAATCGCCTGTGGCGGTCAGAACTGTTGTTGACAGACAATTAGTTAAGTGAACGCATTGTTTGCATGATAAAGACCAATTTGAGTCTTTGAGCCGCTTGTCTAAATTAAGTGTATGCATGAGATCTATATAATAGACTCATGGGCTGTATTGTTAAGAGTAGAACTTGTAGAACCCAAGTGTGGAGCTTGGAGAGTTCTTCCCATGGTGGAATCAAGTAGGATTCCCCATGTATGTAAGATTAGGTTTGATATGCAGGGTGTTACAGGGTCATGGAGGAGATCTACATGTGATAAGTAAGATCAGGTTGGTCTGCAGGGATGTGTGTATGCGAGGGTCAGAACAGAATCAGCGGGGGAGCAAGATCAAGGTGACATCAATACATCAGGAGCAGGATCATGGTGAGATCTACTTGGAGTATCGATTCGTACTCAGTTGTACTGGATGTACAATGAGGTGAACAACAGCTTGTGTTAGTTGTTAGTTGTGACCTATGAGAGAAGATTACTCAGGTGGGAAGATTACTTGGAGCCCTTGAGGAGGAAGCCTCACAGAGGTGGAAGAAGAGTGTGATCTCTTTATTCTAATTTCCTTTGTAATGAGTTGAATACAATTGTGTGTTGCCTCTCATATTCTGTGTGTTTTGTCATTGATAGTTATTTGTTCTTCTGGTATTTTCACATGTTTAATTGCTTATACAATGGTAATCATGTGTTCTCTTAAATCTGACAAGTTGTGTCAGAGCTTTGGGGAGTTTCGGTCCTATCA
The DNA here is from genome assembly GCA_037957365.1 of Torreya grandis. Classification (NCBI taxonomy): domain Eukaryota; kingdom Viridiplantae; phylum Streptophyta; class Pinopsida; order Cupressales; family Taxaceae; genus Torreya; species Torreya grandis. The sequence goes on along the minus strand of JARHVA010003352.1, from coordinate 1,131,962 downwards.
CAATTTATTATTTTTAATATTGTTTATTTTTTAGAATATTGATAATTAGACAACACTTAAAAACTAACCCTCAATAAATGCCCCAAAACATTCATTTTTCCTTAAGTTTTAGATGTTATTTCCAATCTAGGACAAGGAGAATAAATTCTATTTAGTAGGTTACAAGTGTCACATATTGAAGATCAAAGTAAATGACTCAAATATCCAAACAAGGGGAACACAATTATCTAATTAATTATAGTCTAGTTTTTCATTTTTAGGACCAAACACAATATTTTGCACCTATCATGTTTTCCCATGAAGCTTTATATATATGTTTCCAATCACTACCAAATTTTTGAGTGAGGTCTTGTTACTTCTAAGCACACATTTCTACATTCAAACTATGACAATTGACAATATATCTTGTGATAAAATAGATACAACTATTAATCCTATGTGAATTCCCTCTTTTTGAATTTAGAATAATCAATTCGTGTAGACACTAAATCTGAATTATATAGCACCTTAGTCTGTATACTCGATAAGTACTTTTCATGTTGTACCCTTTAGTTCCTAAGATCTTTGTACTGTTGAAATACTCACATTCATTATATCTTGTGTCTATTGCTTATCTCTTAGTCCAAACATATGTTATTCTGATGACCAGGCTTTTTGTACTGCTCAAAATTCTATAAACTTGCTTATTATCATCCTCTACAAGTTTTAGACCTGTACCTATTTTCTAGCTTCCTAGACATTTGTGTCCCAGTTGGATGCCTATGTTGAAGCTAGTGTCATATTCCCTAAAGTCATTTACACAGTGTAATGCCTATGTTGAAGCTAATATCTTGTGCCCTAAAGCCATCAAAATTTTAAATAAAACGTATACATATGGTCGACCTAAGTGATTTAATGCGAGATATATAAAATCAATCCTCATTCATTATTCATTTAGCATAGACCTAACAACTCATAAGACAACTTACCAAAGGTATTTAATCAAGCATTCAAATGAGCAAAGCTTTTCTATTCTCTCATATTTCAATATTAGTCATAGGGACAATCCATCTACAGGTTTGAAGTACTAAAAGAACACTCCATGATCCATATTTATCAAGTTACAAGTTAAGTCACTCTATGTACTTGCTTATCATAAGTTAGATCCTTATATGTACACACAAGTTAACACGTAAAGGACAAGTACATAAGTCTGAGGCCCTTTTCAGAGTATTGGCTATGTAGGCAACACCCATTGATAGAGGGGTCCTTGGAGCAACTAGACACTGTGTGCACATGAACCCATTTTTCTCACAGTCACTCCAAGGGTGAAAAAGCTAGGGTTTGATCATTTGACAAAGAGTGACAACTTGTGCATGAGATCTGAACACACTAGAGTAAAGATGATAAGCAAATTAGAAGGTTCCAAATGGTCGCACCCAAATCCAACTGATACTTTGTACCAAACACCTTTATCCAAATCAGACGATAACATCGACACAACCATCTAGATTCGATGCAAGCATCTAAGGCTCCAGAATGCATTTTTCAAAATCTGATGACTATTCTAGGATGATTATCCAATCCACTTCCAACATGTTTCAGCTGAGATCTACATGTGCATAGTAAACCAACGAAGTAATCTTATTTATAATTTATTGCAATATCAATCAATAGTTATACTTTTCATTTTTAGTATATCTCAGTATTATAAATTTAGAATATTATTTATCAGAGTTTGCAAATTAATTGGTCTACTATATTTCTGTTTATCACCCTTGTGCTTATTCATTTTTATATTCTTAACCCTATATTATATTGACCCATCTCAATTTAGGGTTAAACAATTAGATATAATAAATATTTTGTACATGTGTTTAACACGCCAATGGACAATGACAACAAGAGAGTGTCAGGAGTTCACAATTATGTTTGATCTTAAATTTAACATCCATTTGACTCTTATAGAGAAATTTCGAACTTTAAATTTGATTGTTACTTAAATTTTTTTATTTTATTTAAAGAAGCCAATTGAAAAATTGTAATATCTTTGCCATATGATGAAGTTTGGAGTCTCCCTTTTATATTTGGATAAATTTTTTTTGAATGTGACACAATAATATAATTAAATTTGTATCATTTATCACTAATCAATAAAAATTTGACCAAAAAAATAATATAAATATTAATTTTAATTTTATATATATATATATATAATTAAAATTGATATCCTAATATATCTTAAATATATTTAAATTATATCTATTAATTATACTTGGGTAAAGTAATTTGAATTTATCGCTTAATATATATATATATATATATATATATATATATATATATAATTAAAATTGATATCCTAATATATCTTAAATATATTTAAATTATATCTATTAATTATACTTGGGTAAAGTAATTTGAATTTATCGCTTAATAAAAAAAGCAAGGGAGACCTTCCTAATCCTCCCAAACCCAGTGTACATACCAAATATGAAATTGTATTGTATTTGGCCAAATACGAATTTGTATTTTTTATTTTCATTTTTTTTTGGTGGCCAAATACGAATTTGTATCTTTTATTTTCATTTTTTTTGGTGGCCAAATACGAATTTGTATTTTTTTCGGGTCCAAATAATTAAAACGTAAAAAGTAGAGGATAAAAAATTAAAGTGTAAAAAAACAAAACAAGCTATAAAGGCAGTCTATTACTAGCAAATATTATAATTGTACCCAAAGCACAACATGCCCGATCCTGGTTCGCACTAGGGAGATTAAAAAACGTTTTAAGGATTTTGTCCATCGCCTCTTTGCTAATATCATGAGAAGGACGTGACTAAATTAAATTTTCTTGTAGCTCGTAACGTCCTCGTGACGATCATGGCCAATAATGGTGCTTTGGAAGCCAATCAGGTGCTGCCCACGCACTCCCTTACACGTGCATTCCATCATATCCATACTTCACTACCTCACACAAGAAAAGGCAAACCGCCGCCCTTTCAGTTGTGTTTGAACAGTCAAATTTTAGAAGGAAAAAAAAAAAAAAAAAGGAAAAGAAATAAAGGAAGAACAGCCTTATATTCTGAAGCGATGGATAAAGTTGAAGTCAGTCGGCTGGTGTTATAAAAAGATGATCGAGGAGCACGAAATGCATGAGGTGGTAGACAAAGGATTTTTTTTTCATTTTCTTTTGTTGGTTGGTTTGTCTGCGCAATCTTCACGGCAGTCCTGTTGTCGTCAACGAGATTCACACGAACCAGTCATTGCTGAGTTAGAAAGATATAAATAATGGGTGACAAGTCAGGCGAAAACAATATATAAACCAGTCTTTGCTGTGCACAAATCAGAGTGAAGAGAGAGAAAGAATGGCGGAGAAGGAAGGCGAAAACAAAATATGTATCAGAGAATTCGATGCAGAAAAAGATACCGAGCGAGTAGAGGAAATGGAAAGACGGTGTGCAGTAGGGCCGAGTGGAAGTGTTTCTCTTTACACAGATCTCATGGGCGACCCCATCTGTAGGATCCGCCATAGTCCTGCTTATACAATGCTGGTACCTACCTGTGTAATATTGTTTTTAATTACAGGGCAGATTGATTATATATATTTAATTATTTTTAATGGATTTACAGGTTGCAGAATACGGGTCAGAGAGAGAGATCGTAGGTCTCATCAGGGGTTCCATCAAGACCGTTGTATGTGGGATCAAGAAGCAGGAACACCAACAGATTCCGTTATACACCAAGGCTGCATATATTCTTGGCCTGCGAGTCTCGCCAACCCACAGGTGTTTTTTCTCTCTCCAATTCTTGATTTTGATATCAACCCAAAAAAAAAGCGATTCATCATTATGCAGTTGGTGTGAATTGATTTGAAATTTTGTTTGTGTTGCAGGCGGAAGGGGATTGCTGTGCGGTTAGTGGAAGAGCTAGAAAAGTGGTTCAAGGCAATGGAGGCGGAATACGCGTACATGGCGACAGAAAAGGATAACGACGCGTGTATCAAGCTGTTCGTAGACAAATGCAGCTTTACCAAATTCAGAACCCCTGCCATGTTAGTCCACCCCGTACATTCCCATTCCAAGCGCATTTCTTCTTCAGTAAAAATTCTGAAACTGGACATACAGGAAGCCGAGCTGCTGTACAGAAAGTGCATGGGAACATCCGAATTTTTCCCCCAAGACATAGACGCTATCCTGCGGAATAAACTGAACTTGGGGACGTGGGTGGCGTTTTATGAAGGCAAGGAGTGGCCGGGTGCCGGTTCTTGGGCCGTGCTAAGCGCTTGGAGCGGCAACGACTATTTTAAAATGCAGGTGAAGGGAGTGTGCAGAGCCAAGCGAATTTACGCTGCCGCCAGTCGCTTTTTCGACAAGGCCTTCCCCTGGCTCAAGATCCCCTCCATTCCAGACGTGTTTAGGCCGTTCGGCGTGCATTTTCTTTACGGATTGCATGCCGAGGGGCCCAACAGTGGGAAACTTATGAATGACCTGTGGTGGTTTGCGCACAACTCCGCGATGCAAAGGAAAGGGTGCCGAGTCATTGCTGCCGAAGTGGGCAGTTGCGATCCCCTCAAGCCTTGGATTCCTTATTGGGACTTGTTTTCTTGCCCGGAGGATCTTTGGTGCATCAAAAAACTGACTTGTGAAGATGGAGTGGCGGATTGGAGCATGTCTACACCGACTCTTAGACTTTTTGTTGATCCCAGAGAATTTTAATCCCACATCGCTTGCTAAGCTTGGTTCATAACGATATAAAATCGATTTCATAAACGACCCTTGCCTTTCGTCTCCTGCGACTTGCATAATTCCGACCTAATCTAGTATAATATTTATATATATGTTCCACCTTTTCCTCTCCTCTTCTATGACTTCATAATCCCAATTATGATTGGTTCTAATCATCACTAGTAATGGTAAAGGTAAATAAATATTCGGGATGGTGTATATAGAGGACATGGCCTTTGTAATATTTTACAATCCTCTTGTTTTTTTTTCAATTGTGGGCTTTGCTAATAGAGTGGAGTGGAATGAAAAAAACATTTGGTATCATTAGTGCTACTTGTTGTTGACTTAAGGTTGGACCGTGGCGTACACTTTATTTATGCCCAACATAACAATGTAGCCTTTAAATGGCGTCTATCATTGTCTGATGAGTGGTCGGAAAGTGGGTCTCTTTCTCTCTCTCGTGAAATTACTACTAATTGAGTATGTCTGCCGACTTAAATTACGGAGACTTTAATTGGTAACGGGAGGGTCTAGATTTTAATTACCCACATCGTGGTTTAAGACGGAGAACCGTGATAGGCTTTTAGTGACTCCATCATTATTTGTCAAAGACGTGGGATCTTATCTTTTAAGACGAACTCATTCCTGTGCCCGTATGAGTGATAGTTTAATTGTATAATGAGTAGCCTTCTCTCTCTATTTATTTTTTATTCAAAGCTATTTGCATATTTATTAATTTAAAAAAAAAATAAAATATTATAATTTTTACACTAAAAATATGATTTCATACAATATTATATTTGGGTGGAGGTGGAATCATTTTTAAGGTGCCATAAATTAATAAGGTGGCACATTTTATGGTAGATCTGGTGCCACTATATATTATTTTACATAGTTAAGGGTAAAAGAACTATTCACCCAAGTAATGGAAAATCACACACAAAAAATTTAACGAAATGACTCAACAAAAGTTTCTACACACAATTGCGAACTTCAACCTCTCCTCCGAGGAGGGATGGAGAATGACTATGTGAGCAACTTCATCGTTGTCTAGGTAATAGTGGTGGAGAGACTTATAATGAGATATTGCGAGGGACCTTGCTCATAATGCATGGAGCATTACCCTAATGGTTGGGCAGATCCTGCAAATGTTGAAAATCCAAGGTTGCTTTCTCGGCTTGCGCTTAAATATAAAATAATGTAGAGGTGAGCACATAAACTTTATCATTAGTAGAAAACTATTGTGAAATGGTCTCATCATTTAAAAATAGTACCATTCCTAATTTCCAAATCTAAAAGAGAATGGAAGCTCTGAAAAAATTCCAAATAAAAGCAATGTATGTTAGCAATTAAGTAGGTCTCCAAACAACACCATCCTCCAATTGATGGGCTTTTGGGCCGGGGGGGCAGGGGGGGCGGAAGATATGAAAATGTTGTGGACCTATTGCCAAGCCTCATGGGCAAGTGAACAAGCCCTGAGCAAGTGAACATGGCCCAAGCAAGTGAACAGGCCCTGAACAAGTGCTTAAAAGTATAAAGTCCATTGCATGTAGGGCACTTAAGATGAACAATTCCAATGTGAATGTGTCTCTCTCCTAGTGGACCTTGCTAGACTAAACACCAATAAAAATGAGCAAGTCTAAGCTCAAGTTTAGCTTCCAAATTTGGTTAAGACAAGTAAGCCACATCCAAAGTAAAGAGATAAGACTTCATCGATTGTTGAACATTCCAAGAGCCAAAGAGAAGAAACTCATAATTTGATACAATAGACCTAGAGATTAGGATATTAAATGACATCAAAATTCCTACACAAATATTTCAACCATGCAACTGGTAGCTAAAGCCCCAGTTTGTGGATCATAACATATAGCATAAGCTCATGTATACACATTATAGAAGGCATATCAAAATTTAGCAACTTATACTCTCTAAAATAGACCATGCAATCCAATCACCAGAAGAAATAAGATCCCACACAATACACATGCATTTCTAGAAAAGTCAAAGAAATTTGATATCGAAAGTTTCAACAAGGTGAAGTCTACTGTTGGATGCAAAGGGATACTACTATATTTTATAGCTAACATTTTCAGACATTTCAGGTAAGCTCATTTATTCCCCATAATGCTAAATTATAATGGACACTTTGATATATGTAATGTTGCTAATGTGTTGACCTTCAACATGGGAGATTACTTATGTATACACCACTATTGGAGTGGGCCAGATAGAATAAAATGCATGAAGAAATTACATGTGTAGTAGTGAAATCAAGCATGAGCTATAACAAGTTTATTACTCAACAATTAAAAGATTACAATATTAGCATTAGCATCATTAGCCATAAAAGCTTTAAGAAGGTACATTATATAGGTAAAAGATAAACATGTCATCACATCTTCATAAATGTGAGATTATCTTTCACAACGACTTAAAAAGACACCTAAGCAAGATAACTAAATATGTGTAGGAAAAAATTATTAAATGGAATAAAAACTTACACTAACAACCCCACTTAAGTATAGCTTAGGTGGATAGTAGAATTGGGTCTCGACATAAAGGCTTGATGAGGTACCCAAGTACATAGGAATACCCCCAAATGAGGATGTACAGCTGTCTGAATTCAAAAAAGAGCTCATAAATGAAGATACTTGCTCTTTGTGAAAGGTTTGGTGAATATATTAGCAATTTGTTATGTTGTCTGGATGTAGTGAAGATCAATGACTTGCTAATGGATGAGCTTCTAAATGAAAAGCACGTGAATTTTGATATGCTTGGTCTGTTGATGGAGGACCAAATTCTTAAAGATCTAGATTGTGCTTTGGTTGTCGAAAAATATGACTTTTGGTCATTGAAAATAGATGCCAAACTCAGTGAGGACAAATAGCCTCAATAGTAGCATTAACAACTTTTTTGTATTTTGCCTCTATAGAAGATAAAGAAATAACATTCTACGTCTTGCTTGACCAACTATTTGGACTTGAACCAAGGGAAAAACTATAGTCTAAAGTTGACTTAAAATTATGAATATCGACAACCCAATCTGAATCTGTAATCTAATTAAATCAACATCGATGCTTGCTTCATAATGAAATTTGAAATTATGTATACCCTAAATGTACTGGAGAATCCACTTAGTTGCTTTCTAGTGTAGCTCATGTGCTTCTTGCATAAATCTAGAGACCATGCCCACTGCATATGAAATATCAGGTCCAGTGTGTGTAAGGTAAATGAGACTACTAAAAATTTATCGATACGAGGTAACATCAACCAAAAGAGATAAAAAATCAGCCTCAAGCTTCACACCAGATAGAAAGGGAGTCATAGCTAGATTACAATCATCCATATTAAACTGTGTAAGAAAATCAAGAGCATACCTAGATTGTATGATAGGGATCCTAGTGTTAGATTGAGAAATTTCAATCTTGAGGAAGTAGTGCAATAAATCCAAGTCAGTCATTGAGAACCTATCAGATAAAGTAGTTTTCACTACTGTGATAGTGGATCAAGAACTCATTGTGATCAATAGGTCATCTATATAGAAAACCATAATCAACAGTGAATCATCTTGCCTCAAAATGTAGACATTTAGATTAGAATGGCATATGGTGAACCCAACCAAAAGAAGAAAGGAGTCCATCTTGGCATACTAAGCTCAAAGATATTATTTGAGGCCATAGATAGATTTCTAAAGTTTACAAACTAAGGATGAATCTTCTAAAAATCCTCATGGTTGATCCCTGGATATTTCTTTTTTGAAATCACCTTGAAGAAAGGTAATCTTCACATCCATCTGATGAACATCCCTGTAATTTGTTATAATAATGATGAGAGTGAGTCAAATTGAGTTCATTTTGGAACTGAGGTGAACATCTTGGTATAGTCAATGCCAAGTACTTGAGATAAACCCTTTTCTACCAAATGCATTTTGAACTTGTCTATGGACTCATTTAATGTAAATTTTATTTGGTAGATCCACCTACATCAAAAAAAATTATTACCTTAGGAAGTGGGACTAAGTCCCAAGTATTTTTCCTCAACAAGGAACCATATTCGTCTTCCATAACAATACCCACTCTAGAGTGCCTGATGCCTTGCAAAATGATTATGGATCATAATCAAATGTAATGAAAGTATGTGGGGTATCTTATAATTATGAACGTGTTCACCAATTGTCTAATGGATTTCCAACCCCTTGGTCAACATGTTGTAGTGTCTCTTTAGCCCAAAGAGGACTAGTGATTAGAGAGTTAGGAGGGGATTCCTCATCCTTTGAAGATATTATGGGAGAAGGATGAGGAGAATCCTCATCACTAATCTCATCATAAGAACTAGAAGAAGAATCTAGGTCATTAGGAAGCTGCTTAGGTGGATCTAAATCATTAAAAATTTCATCAAATCTTAGTGTCTCTAAAGAAGGGGGAGAGGCATCGAGAGTGGATTCTGAAGGACCCTCTTAAAAATAAACACTCCTCTCAATGAAAAACTCATGAGTGGTGGGATGAAGAATAATGTATCCCTTAACACCCTCAGGATATCCAATGAAGATGTAAGACTAACTATGAGGTTCCATTACCTTATGTTTATTCTTTAAAATGTGTGCCATATCACAAGATCCAAACACTCAAAAGTGATTCATTGTGGATTTCCAACTACTCCATGCTTCAAAAGGAGTGACTCTATTCAATGTTTTCTAAAGAACTCATTTTTCGATATAACAATCATAGTTGATGGCTTCAGTCCAATACTGAGGTGCAAGAGACTTGGAGTGTATCATAAATCTGGCCATTTCCTTCAAGGACATATTATTACACTCTATAACATCATATTGCTAAGGACTATATGGAAATGTACATTATAATTCAATCTCCTATGAAGTGCATAATTATTCAAAATGGTTACTAACATACTCAACACCATTATTGGTGTGCAAAATATTGACGGCTTGACCTAACTATTTTTATACAAGCACCTTGAAGTTCTAAACATGATCAAAGACCTCAGATTTATGTTTAAGAAAGTACACCCAAATATACCTCAAAAAGTCATTGATGAAAGTAAGCATGTATTTAGTCTTGTTAAATGAAGATTTTAGAAATGGATCAACAATGTCAATGTAGACAATCTCCAATATTTATTCAGTTCTCTATGATTTGCCCTTGTCATACTTTTCCTCAAGATGCTTACCAAGTATGCAATCTTGGAAAACTTTTTCAAAAAATTGACTCGTGATAACCCTGAAACCATGTCATGATGACTGAGTTACTCTAAGTAGCGATAGTTGAGATGGATAAATCACTCATGCCATAATTTACTCACCCCATTTGGATAAGTGACCAGTGTAATAGAGGGTTGATTAGGTGCAAAATGTGAGAAAGTATACAATCATGATTGGTGATCAATTTTCTTAAATGCAACTATGGAGTCAATATCTATTTTCCTAATAACCATTGAATTGGGTGTGAACTCAACTCTCTTACCTGAACTGATGTGAGTGATCTGATAAATAGATAGGAGATTGGTGGATAAAGAGAGAACACATAAAACATCATGAAATGTTATATCATTCACTTCAACAAATTCATACCCACTAACTTATGTGGAAGTACCATCACCCAACAAGATGGAAGGCATAGATCAAGGATCTAAGGATGATAACATGTCCTATGATGAATCCATGCAGTGTGAGGCACCAGAGCCAATTACCCACGTGGAAAGTTTAGATGCAATAGAAACAAGTGATTTTTCATTTTTACTATCTTTGGCCTTATAAGTCTCCTGTGATGATGAAATTTGATTAGAAGAATCGATGACATTGATATTGTGTTTTTCAAACATTTTTATCAATTGGTCGATCTACTTCTTCAAGCATTTATATTCATCATGCCCAAATTTATTGAAATAGGCACAAGTGAGTCACTCTTAGATTTACCATCTGAAGAGGAAGACTCTTTTTATTATTTGACTTAGCAACATATTTCTGACCCTTTCTTTTCTCTGTCTTTCTTGTTATGTTTCTTCTCCTTGTTACTAGAAGCCTTGTATTTATCAGGACTCATAATTAAAGCATGTAATTTAAAGGATTTTAGTGTACCCATTTAAATAAGTTTATCTTGCTCCTGATTCAAATTAGTAATAAATTCATTCAAGGACATCATGGTCTATGTAGCTCCAAGGGCATGTTTGTTGGTGTGAAAGGTAAAAACAAAGACATAATAGTTGGAACCCGATTTGACAAAGATGGAAAGAATCAATTGATCATCCTTTTTGTTAATGCCATAGCTTCAATTACAATCTATGTGATTTGAAATTTGTGAATAAGTTTTTTATCATATTAAAATTACTTAGGCTCAAACTGATGAGCTTATTCTTTAACTCATGACCACTCATTATGTCATACTTTCCAAATAGTTTTTCCAATATGGTCCACACTCGATTTAGAGTAGTAACATATCTATTATGAAAGAGTAAGTCGAGAGACAGATAAACACACTAGACCGTAGGCTTCATCAATTCTATTGTACCACTTCACCTTCTCTACTTCAGGTGTAGGTTTTGTTTTTGTATCTATAATAATCTGGTGTAAGCCTTTATTCCTTAAGGGGATTTGTATTTTGACTTTTGACCTATGATAGTTGAATGTAGTAAGAAGCAAAACTTGAGATTGGTTCATTGCAGTAAGGATGTATATTTTGAAATGCATGTGAAAGAAATATAATGATAAGAAACCCCCCTAAATCTATAGAGGTTAAATTTTATAAGGCATGATAATATCACCAATGCATATATCTTAAAAAAACTTGCACTTTAAAAAAAAGTACTAAAAAAGGAGATATTGGTTGAAAGTTATAGAAGTTTGAAAATTTATTGCTCTCACAAAATAATTATCTCCATGTTAAATAAATTTGAAAAATTTTGGGTTTAAAAAATTTGGTGCACAAAAAAATTTGGATTGAAATTTTTTGGTGTGCAAAAACTTTGGCCAATTTTTTGTGAGGAAAAGTTAAGCCCCCTTGGGTTAGGTGTGACCAAGTGCTTAAATTATCATGTGAATAGGGGGATAAGGGGTAGGATGAAGTAACCCCCTTGATTTGTTTGATTAATGTGTGATTTATGTCACCATAAAATTGACTCCAAATTTCCAATGAGTAGTGTCATAATTCACCAGCTTAAATTTGATGTCCCCATAGCCGTTGTCAGAGTTTTAGACCTTTCTTGTAGTCATTAGAGATCAATGCCAAGGTTAAAACTAATGATTATATTCATGATCAAAGATTGAATGCATAGCCAAATTTTTAGATGTCAGGATTGGTGACCCTTCTTATAATTAGAGAAGTGTGTCAAATTTGCAGTGGTGCTCTGTAGTCATCAGGGTTTTTGACTGCTCTAACAATCAATACTCCTGATGCCAAGGTTTTAAACTAATCTAATAGTTTATAATATTGATGTCAGGGTTTTAAAATAATTTGATAGTTAATAATCCTAAAGATAATCTTGATATCAAGGTTTCAAACTATTTTAGTAGTTGATAATCCCAATGCCTAAATTTTTTGTAAGAAATGCAACCTAAACTTGTAGTCATCAGGGTTTGGGGCTACAGATGTAACCTAGTGCTCAGATGTCAAGATTTAGACCTACCAATGTAGTGATGAGGTCCAATGTTAGGTATGAGGGCTACACATGTTGTTTAGAAGCCCAATTTCAAGGTTTTGGACTATTGTTGTAGTTGAAACATCCACCAAGTGCAAACAAGGACAAAATTTGCCTATCATGAAAACACCTAATATGGTATGAATCTTACAAATAAACCAAAGACCCATTAAATATATCTAAAAATATATAAAAATCTTGAAATAATTTTATCTTGAAGAAGCTAGATAGTATGAATTTGGGTGAAATCACTAAAAGACTCAAAACCCTAAAAAAAAGTAAAAATTGACAGTCACAAAACTAGTTCGTGTTTACAGTTGATCTTAGGGTTTTAACACCTTATGAATCTGATGGCATAGGTTGTTTTACATGAAAACTTACCATATGAAATATGAACAATAAAAAACACCTTTTTCCGTATTCTTTTTTTTGAGTTTGGATCAAGAAAGGACCCCAAAAGAAGAACAAAATTTGGAAAAGGGTGAATCCTTAATAACTACTAGGTCAATGAATGACATATTTATGACATGCAAGTTAAAAGTCAAGATTTAATAATAGGAACAATGGCATTAATATGCCATAAAAGCTATGATACCATAGCAGAGTGGGTCTTAATTGAGGATTGATCTAGATAAAATTGAATGCATGAAGAAATTACCTATGTGTAGTAGTGAAATCAAACATGAGTGTTACATCACAATTTTACCCTTGATTTATAGCCTTTAAATCCATGGATTAGTATAGTTATTATCTATTTATTATTGATTTGATTTGGTCTTTTAAACATATACTATAATGGGACTGTGATATTGTTGATTTTTATACATGATGTGAAAGTTGTATTTTAATAATTCTAAATATTGATGATGTATAATTGTTAGTTTTGCATCATTGGTTGATATTTATGATGACTTAAACTAACTACCTAATTTTTGTGAGGTGGATGTAGGATTGATCCTACCCTCAAAGCCTAATGAGGGAGAGCATCATTAGAGAGGATGGGATAGATGGAATGATTGGGCGATGGTAAATAATTTATAGTGACCCTACACACACGCACATTAGATTTAAAAATGTTATATGGATAGCATATTTTAAATGTTGTTACATGGTTATGAAAATCTTGTTTGTGAGCATATTTGGATGTAGATTCAGTTCTTGATATGTATTAGATTCTTTTATTTTAATTGTCTTGATTTTTTAAAATAAATTAAGAAAATAGATATTTAATTATTATATAGATACTAGTTTTGAAGATACAGTTATCTTGAAATTAAAAAACAATTATTGACTTAATATCATTTAGTTAAATAATTAATTATCATTATTTTAATTACTTTTTAAAAATAGATATTTAATTGTTATATAGATATGCTTATCTTGTAATTAAAAATCAATTATTGACTTAATATCATTTAGTTAAATAATTAATTATCATTGTTTTAATTGCTTTTCAAGAAATTGAATTATCCCAAAGTTCTAACCTTGAGATAAACAAATTAAACTTAGCCTTAGAAGTACATGCGTGAAATTCATAAAAAACTAGAATTTAGATATTCTTATCTTATTAGTCGACTTAGTCTTAAATTTAAGTTAATTTTGAAATGAGGCATAATTATATTTTTTTATTAAATAAAAATATATTTTATCAGAAAGCTGAAGTTAAATATAGACTATGGATTTGTTAAAGATGTAACTTCAGTTAGTAGCATTAGGAGTAAAATACTATGCATGTGACAATATTCTAGAGAGAGAGAGAGAGAGAGAGAGAGAGAGAGAGAGAGAGAGAGAGAGAGAGAATGAGAAAAGATATGAAAAAAAAGAGAAAGAGACATCTCATAAGCAAATTCATAAAGGTTGGTTTTGTAATTCAAAATTTTATGTGAAATTCAAGGTTGAATTTATTTTAGAGTTACCACATTTTGGTTGAGTTATCTTGCTAGTGAATTAAACACTTAGATTGCCATTTCGTATATTAGACAAGGATGTAAATTGCTTTTTGACTGCTTATTACTTAGTAGAATTGCACAATAGATGTATATTCACAGTGATTTTATATTATTGTTTGTGTTTTTAATTATTTAAAAAGAGATCTTCTTGAAATTAGATTGCATATAAACCTTCTACTATAGACAACTATTTATTTGGTTAACACCTTAAATATTGGATTGCGTATAGTCATTTTGGGCACTATAATATTTTTTTGTTTGCAGTGTCTAAAATGAATTGGTTGTGTAATATATAGATTAGTATTTTAAATAATTGACTATGTCTAGTTTAGAGAGAATTCTGCCCCTTTCAATATATTACATCCCCAAAAAACACAACAAACTAGTAAAAATCTTAACATTGACATCATATTGATATTGCTTACATCATGTTTAGAGTACTGAGATAACATTGGAAAAAGTGTTTATAAATAACATAGAATGCTAGTGAATTTTAGGATTGCATTTCACATATCTTGGACAATGCTTAAGACAGTTGACTAAATTTTGCTTTATACTCAAGAAGCATTTAAAAACCTCAACCAATGTCTAACTTTAAACTGTGTTTTCATTATAATCTGCACTGTGTTTTACTATTTTAGGTATGCACTATTTTTGTAAAGTGTTGTGTTTTAAATAAATAATGGGTTGAGTATACTATTTTAATGTCGAGTCACATTTTGGTAGCACTGAGTATATTTAATGAAACCACTAAGCTTATATTTGAAACACCTAGTCAGAAAATTAAAATGCCAAGTCTCTAAAATTAACACACTGAGTCATACATATTAAGCGTTGAGTTATTAAATTAAACATTGAGTTGGTAATCAAAATGTTGAGTTATTAAAACAAAATGCTGAAATTTTTAGTTAAGACGTTGAGTCTTTTAGTTAAGACATTGAATCTTTTGGTTAAGTCACTGAGTCATTTAAAAGAAAAATATGTTTTTCTTCAATGCAATATCAAATGTTTGGTGGAACTTCACTCTTTGCATTAGATTTTCATATTACATAGCCATCTTGAGTTGTATTTCAATTGATAAAAATGATTATCATAGGATCCTTATGAGGAAAGTAAAAAGAGTAAAATATTAATCAGTTTATTATTAACTCATACTTTGATTTGAAATCAATGTTGGAATGCTATTTGTACTCAGTTGAGTAAATATATAGTAAATATACTCAGGAATGATAGTCCTTCCGAGCTATAATTTAATATAATGCAATTAAACCATTTCTTCACATTCTTATCATAGTTAGTAAATACCTGAAAAGATATCATTTAAAAATAAACTAAGCCTTGTATAGAGAAATGAGGTGAATTATATTGATTGTGATATCTATTGAACTCATTTAATACAAACAAGGTATTTCTATGATTTATGACAGGTTTGGGTAAACCCTTAAAATTAAACATAGTAGTAGGTTGTTTAAGTATGTGTATAGATCATATACTATAGTTTTGAGCAAAGCCATAAAAAATTATTTATGTTGATTTATTGACTAAATTATGTGAATATGTGATATGGATATTTCAGTCCTATTTTAGAAAGCATATGATTATCTCTAACATTCATTATGTTTATATTAATTATTTAATATAAATTGTCAATAGGGAAATTAAAATGGTTGTTAAAAATATGAGTTATTGATTTGAAACTTAGATGACTATAGACATCAACAATTTGATATTGTTGAATACTTGTATTCATAGTATGTGAATAACAAATGTAAAATATATATATATATATATATATATATATATATATATATATATATATATATATATATATACTGGGTAATGGCTTGTGTGCCATTAACTAAAATATTAGTGACTATTAAAACAAATCACCAGAACTCAAGGTCTTAACTGTGTGAAAGCAGTCACCTAGAAGAGGAATTAAGTTGATATACTGGGTAATGGCTTGTGTGCCATTAACTAAAATATTAGTGACTATTAAAAAAAATCACCAGAACTCAAGGTCTTAACTGTGTGAAAGCAGTCACCTAGAAGAGGAATTAAGTTGTTAAAATGAAAAAAGATTAAAAAATAATTTGGTTGATAATTATTTAATGCTTTGAAAATAACTTGTTAGACTTTTGTTACATATATGTTTATAGTAATGAGAACTAGTGAACGGTACTTACTATAAGTAAATACACACACACACACACACACACACACACACACACACACACACACACACACACACACACACAATGCATTGGATTATGTGTTTAAAAATTATGTTTCTTTTAATTACTAGTATACAATGTAATCTAGGGTATATCCAGATGGTATAACCCCATACTTATTTGATTGTTATTATTGTATGTAGGTCAATCGGTTCTTAAAATTGTGAGTTGAATTTATTTATATAGTTGTGAACTATGATAGTATGAGATATTATAGAATACTATAGTTTATAAAGTATGTTTACTTGGATGTTACATACTAAAATTATCATGTCCAAACCCACACCTATGTAAATGTATGCATGTTGAATAACTTATTTGTATTAGTTAGTAGGATAATATGTATGCGTGAATATAATATATTGATCATAATGAATGCTAGGTAAGATTTATTATGTGTTTTTAAAAACTATGACTTCCTCTGCTTTATCTAGTTGAATGAATTGAAGTTATATTTTCTTGTATGTTATGACTACTTGTATGTCTTATTGTGAAAAAATTAGTAGTTATCTCTTAAAGCACTAGACTATGATAATATGAGATATCATGAAGTGTAGTCATATGGATCTTATTTTAGTAGTCAATAAAATACAATTTAATATAAATTTTACCTATGTGGTATAAACTGTAGGCATTATTTCTGGTTTGGGATAGATAATAATGTAAGATTCATCCATGCATTGATGAAATAAATGTACACTTTTCTTACTTCTATGTTTATCATGTAATATGATATGATTTATATAAGGATGTAACTAGTATGAATATTGTGGTTAAATAATGTATAGTGAGACATTATCTTTTAATATGTATGAATTACATGTCAATGCGATATCTTACAATAGAATAAGTTTTCTATGATACACTACATGTTTAGTTTTATGTCATTATACATACTTGGGTACTTGATTATTCTCTAGATTCTTGTAACGTTCTATCTATCTATCCATGAAGGGAGGGACATTCTATGATAGGGGATTGTACAGGGGATTATTGATTCGTGGTTGGTGTGAAAAAACATTTAGATGATGCTCTCCCTCCCTACAATAGTGTTATTTATTTGGAGACTATACTTGAGATTTTAAGATACATGAGCTGGTTCGACTAGACCACCGAAGGAATTGATATCTATTTATCATATTAAGGCTGAATACCTAATGAAAATGTAATTGTATTTTATTTATATATACTTGAGCTATAGTTACTGTATTAGTGGAACAACCATTGTTGAGTCCTAATATATTTACTTTTCTTGCAATTGTAATATATTATATTACATTTAGTATTGGAATATTGGAACTACTATTGTTCTAACTTATTTTTATGATTGACTAAAGTTATTTAGTATAAATATGGTTGAGTGAATGAATGTTAAATAATTCATTTTAAACAATAAAATTACTAGATTATTTTAAGTATAATTTGAGGGGTTGTTTCATGTGGATTCAAAGTTGTGGTTCAAACTCTAAGACTTAATGAGTTTATTAATATTTCTGTACCTTTTTATTTAATATAGAGGAGAAATGAGAATGTATGTATGGTAAATTTAATGTGTACCTTAAAAATATTTTCACCCCTTTAAGAGTTGCTAAAGGGTTGGTTTATCAAGTGTCTCATTGGTGATGGTTTTATAAAGTGTATGGGTAGGAGAGTACATAGTTTTTTTAATGTGATATGAACAAGAGTTTTTTACCATATTTTTGATCTTTAAATTGAACACCTTGAATATGATTACATCTTTCTTAGTAATTGAATTACCTCCACCATTTGTTTTTTATGTTGTGAGTGTTTAAAAAGAAATATGAAGTGCTTCCCATGTAGGTATTTGTGCTTTAGTTTTGTGTCTTATTTATACAAATCTTAGGAATGAGAATTTTTTTTTTGTTGAGTGTAGATGTTGTGGTTGATAATTCTTTTATGTTAGGAGTTTTCTATGTGGATTAACATCTTTATATTTATATATACTTGAGAATATTCATATTTTTAGGATGTTGATTTAGAGTTTCCTTAAAAAAAAAGTTGTAGGATTGGATGGAGTGATGCATTTTTATGGTGAATATTTTCTTTTCAGTTGTGAAAGTAGGTTATGATACTACTATTACAAATTTAGTATGTATTGATTTTGGCAACTTGGGTTGCGATGTTTCCTTTTATCATGGGAGGGTATGCAAGAGTTTTGTTGTGAGATGTTAGTTCTCTACTTTCCACTTGTGACTTTTTAGAGTCACTATTTTATCTAACTTGTGAACTTGACCACGAGGAGTGGATAAGATTGAATTTATATAAATTCTAGAGTTTATAATTATTATATTATTATATAACTTTATTTATATTGATATTAATCTCTTTTTAAAGCATGTTATTTTGAAGAGTTATATATGTACCTTTCTTCAGGAGCAAATAACATATAAGATGTGTAGAACATCTTGGTAGTCTAAAAGGGTTGAGATAAACTTTTAACTTGTCGAGTTTTAGTCATACAAGCAAAGATACATTATCTCACTTATAAGGTTGTAAGGAAAGTATAATATTTAGCCTTTATATGTTATGTTAAATTAGACAATATTTTCTCTTTACTATGAATATAACACTATAGGTTAAGTTGTAGAATATGATACTAGTTAAATTTGGCTAGTGGTAACTTGATTCAATCTCATAATGATTGTAAGATTTTTCTTGTATATATGTTAGTACATATAGAATAATTAAACATATAGTGTTAATTTCTATAATATATTAGTATATATGTTTCATTGAACCTTATGCACATTGTGAAAATTGTTAGGTCGTGGAGACCTGAGGGAAGAGTGGTGAATTAAAAATGTGAGTTATAAGTGATAGGATAATATCTTACTTAGCCTCACATTGACTTAGTTTACACATGTATATCATGGATGGGTATTCCATGATTTTGTATACATTAAAAATGTAATATTTTCAATTCTTATTCATCATCATACTTGTCTAGAGATCCATTGAGTAGTGACAATATTGACATGTTATACTTATCCAAAGCTACGTAGAGTAGTGATAGTATTAAATTATACACATCATTCTTGTTAGGCTTCTTAGATACTTTTATTTAGAATGAGAAATACACTCTCTAGGTTAGAAAGATGTGCATAGGGGATAGAAGATTTTATAGAACTCTTTCTAGTTATTTTTTAATCTTTTGTGATGATCTCATGTGTTTTTTGGGAAGTTAGTGAAACTTTTTCTAAGATATTATAAGCTTGTCTTGCAATTTTAGACCCTAAGATGGTTATGATAGAACCAATCATTGTAAGTGACATTTGTAAAACTTTTTTGCATAGTAGAAAATGTCATAAAATAGGGTCTTATGGAACCAATAATATAAGAATAGTACTAATTAGGAGAATTATGATGAATTTTTTAGATAAATTTTGCATTTATTTGTATGAGTTATTGCTTAATACTATGTTATTAATGATGTTAAACTCTACTTTTTATTTAGAAATTTTATTTGAATAAGAGTCATTAGAGTGATGATCAATTCTAGGGGGAGGATGTCACATCTCGATTTTACCCTATGATTTATAACCTTTAAATCCATGGATTAATATGGTTATTATCTATTTACTATTGCTTTGATTTGAAATTTTTGACATATAATGTAATGAGATAATGATATTATTGATTTGTATACATGATGTGATATTTATATTTTATTATTCTAAACTTTGAGGATGTATAATTATTAGTTTTGCATCATTGATTGATATTTATGATGACTTAGAATAAATACCTACTTGTTGCGAGGTGGATGTATGATCGATCCTACCCTCAAAGATTGATGAGGGAGAGAATCATCAGAAAGTATGAAATAGATGGGATGATTGAGCGATGATAGAGAAATTTCTAGTGACCCTACACACATGCACATTAAAATTTAAAATGTTATATGCATAACATGTTTTAAATGTTAGTACATGATTATGAAAATCTTATTTTTGAGTATATTTGTATGTAGATTTAGTTATTGATATGCATTAGATTTCTTTATTTTAATTATCTTGATTTTCAAAAATAATTAAAAAAATAGATATTTAATTGCTATATAGATACTATTTTTGAGGATATGGTTATCTTGCAATTAAAAAGCAATTATTGACTTAATATCATTTAGTTAAATAATTAATTATCATTATTTTAATTACTTTTCAAAAAATTAAATTATCCTAAGTTCTAACCTTAAGTTAAACAAATTAAACTTAACCTTGAAATACATGCATGA
This sequence comes from Torreya grandis, assembly GCA_037957365.1. NCBI lineage: Eukaryota > Viridiplantae > Streptophyta > Pinopsida > Cupressales > Taxaceae > Torreya > Torreya grandis. Next base: position 1,111,174 of record JARHVA010003352.1, on the reverse strand, counting down.
AATTCATTAAAAACTAGAATTCAAATATTATTTTCTTATTAATCAACTTAACCTTAAATTTAAGTTAAAATTGAAATAAGACATAATTATATTTTTTATTAAAGAAAAATATAATTTATAAGAAAGCTGAAGTTGAAGATAGGCTATGGATTCATAAAAGATGTAACTCCAATTAGTAAAATTAGGAGCAGTAAAATACTATGCATGGGATAGTAAACTGGGAGAAATTAGCATGCAAGATAAGAGCAGTGGTAGGGTGTAAGTGAAAAAGGATTATAAATGAAGGCTTAAAAAATTAAATAAGGGAGACAGAGAGAGAAAGATAAAAAGAGAAAATATACAAAAAGGAGAGAAAGAGACGCCTCATTAGCAAATCCATAAAGGTTAGTTTTGTAATTCAAATTCGTGTGTGAAATTCAAGGTTGGATTTATTTTAGAGTTACCACATTTTGGCTAAATTATCTTGCCAATGAATTAAACACTTAGATCCCCATTTTGAATATTAGATAATGATGTAAATTAATTTTTGACTGCTTATTACTTAGTAGAACTACATAATAGGTGTATATTGGTAGTGCTTTTATATTATTGTCTACGTTTTTAATTATTTAAAAAGAGATCTTCTTGAAAGTAGATTACATATAAACCTTCTAAAATAGACAACTATTTATTTGATTAGCACCTTAAATATTGGATTACATATAGTCATTGTGGATAGCATAATATTTTTTTGTTAGCAGTATCTAAAATGCATTGGCTACGTAATATATAGATTAGTGCTTTAAATAATTGACTACATCTAGTTTAAAGTGAATTTTATCCCTTTCAATATATTAAATCCCCCAAAAAATAATGAAATAGTAAAAATCTTAAAAATGGCATCATATTTATATTCCCTGCATCATGTTTAGAGCACTTGGGTAGCATTGGAAAAAGTCTTGATAGATAACGTAGAATACTGGTGAATTTTAGGACTACATTTCACATATCTTGGAATATAGTTGACTGAATTTTTCTTTATACTCAGGAAGCATTTAAAAACCTTAACCAAAATCTAACTTTAGACTATGTTTTCATTATAATATGGATTGCATTTTACTATTTTAGGTATGCATTATTTTTGTAAAATGTTGTGTTTTAAAGAAATAATGGGTTGTGTATACTATTGTAACATTGAGTCACCTTTTGGTAACAGTGAGTATATTTAATGAAACCACTGAGATTATATTTGAAATGCGTAGTCAAATAATTAAAATGTAAATCTCTAAAATTAACACAATGAGTCATACATATGAAGCACTAAGTTATTAAATACAATGCTGAGTTGGTAATCAAAATGTTGAATTGCCAAAATAAAATGCCGAAGTCATAAATTGAAATGTTGAAGTCTTTAGTTAAGATGTTGAGTCTTTTGGTTAAGATGTTGAGTCTTTTGGTTAAGTCACTAAGTCATTTAAAAGAAAAATATATTTCTCTTTAATGTAAGATCGAATGTTTGATAGAAATTTACTCTTTGCCTTAGATTTTTGTATTGCGTAGCCAAATTGAGTTGCATTTTAATTGATAAACATGATTATCATAGGATACTTATGAGGAAAGTAAAATGAGTAAAATATTAATCGATTTATTGTTAACTCATACTTTGATCTGAAATCAATGTTGGAATGCTCTCTATACTTTGTTGAGTAAAGATATACTAAATATACTCAAGAATAATAGTCCTTCCAAGCTATAGTTTAATATAGTATAATTAAACCATTTCTTCACATTTTTATCATAGTCAGTAAAGACCTGAGAAGATTACATCTAAAAAGAAACTAGACCTTGCATACAGGGATGAGATGAATTGTATTGATTGTGATATCTATTAAACTCATTTTATACATATAAGGTATTTCTATGATTTAAGATGAGTTTGGATAAACACTTAAAATCAAACATAGATTTAGGTTGTTTAAGTATGTGTATAGATCATATACTATAGTCTTGAACAAAGTCATGAAAAATTATCTATGTTGATTTATTGATTAAATTACGTGAATGTGATATATATATTTCAGTCCTATTTTAGGAAGTGTATGATGGTCTCTAACATTCGATGTGTTTATATTAATTATTTAATATAAATTGTCATCATGAAAATTAAACAGTTGTTGAAAATCATATGTGTTATTGATTTGAAACTTAGATGATTGTAGATATTAATAATTTTATATTGTTGAATACTTGTATTCATAGAATTTGAATAACTTATATAAATGAAATGTATCTATGTATGCACATGAGTATTCATATATATAACCTACACTAGGTAATGGTTTGTGCACCTTTAACTAAAATATTAGTGATTGTTAAAACAAATCACTAGATCTCATGGTCTTAACTATGTGAAAATAGTCATCTAGAGGAGGAATTAAGTTTTTAAAATAGAAAAGATTATGGAATAACTTGGTTGAAAATTATTTAACGCTTTAGAAATAACTTGTTAGACTTTTGTTACATATATGCTTACAGTAATGGGAACTAGTGGGCGGTACTTAATACGAGTCATTTAAAATGTGCTAGAATTTTGATTAAAAGAGGAATTACGTTGTTAAAATGAAAAATATTATGGAATAATTTGGTTGAGAATTATTTAACGCTTCAGAAATAACTTGTTAGACTTTTGTTACATATATGCCCATTATATATATCAAAATACTAACATATTTTTATTTACTCATATTAAGTACAGCTCACTAGTTCCTATTACTGTAAGCATATATGTAACAAAAGTATATGTAACAAAAGTCTAACAAGATATATATATATATATATATATATATATATATATCAAAATACTAACATATACTAATTTACTCATATTAAGTACAACTCACTAGTTTCTATTACTGTAAGCATATATGTAACAAAAGTCTAACAAGTTATTTTTGAAGTGTTAAATAATTCTCAACCAAATTATTCCATTATATATATATTGCATCAAATTGTGTGCCTATAGATTATGTTTCTTCTAATTACTAGTACGTAGTATAATTTAGGGTATATCTAGGTGGTATAATGCCCTACTTATTTGATTTTTATTATGTATGTGGGTTAATCGATTTTTGAAATTCAGAGTTGGGTTTATTTATATAGTTGTGAACTATGATAGTATGGGATATTAGAAAATACTATAGTTTATAAAGTATGTTTATCCAGATGGTACATACTAAAACTATCATATTCAGACCCACACCTACGTAAATGTATGCATGTTGAATAGCTTGTTTATATCAGTTAGTAGGATAATATGTATGTGTGAATATAATCTTGAAAGTATAAAAAATATTAGGTAAGACTTATTATGTGTTTTTGGAAACTATGACTTGCTTTGCTTTATCTAGTTGATTGAATTGAAGTTATGTTTCCATGTATTTTATGACTACTTGTATATTTGATTGTGATAAAACTAGTTGTTATGTTTTAAAGCACTAGACTATGATAAAATAGGATATCATGGGGTGTAGCCATATAGATCTTATTGTACTAGTCAAGAAACTATAGTTTAATGTGAATTTTACCCAAGTGGTATAAACTATAGACATTATTTTTGATTTGAGATAGATAATAATGTAAGATTCATCCATACATTGATGGAATAAATGTACACTTTATTTACTTCTATGTTTAGCATGTAATATGATATGATTCCTAGAAAGATGTAACTAGTATGAATCTCATGGTTAAATAATGTATAGTGAGACATTATCTTTTTGTATGTATAAATTACATGTCAGTGTGATATCCTGAAATAGAATGGGTTTTCTATGATACACTACATGTTTAGTTTTATGACATCATACACAGTTGGGTACTTTCTTATTTTCTAGATTCTTGTACCATTCTATCTACCTATCTATGAAGGGAGGGCCATTTCCTAATAGGGGATTGTGAGGGAGATCATTAATTCATGGTTAGTGTGGAAAAGTGCTTGGATGATGCTCTCCCTCCCCACAATAGTGCTACTTACCTGGAGACTACACTTAAGATTTTAAGATACATGAGTTGGTTAGACTAAAGCACCAGAGGGCTTGGTATCTATTTATTATATTAAGGCTAAATGCCTAATGGAAATGTAATTGTATTTTATTTGTATATACATGAGCAATAGTTACTGTATTACTAGACCAGTCATGGTTGAGTCCTTATGCATTTAATTTCCTTGCAATTGCAATATATTATATTACATTCAGTATTGGAATATTAGAACTTCTATTTTTCTAAGTTGTTTATATGATTGGCTAAAGTTATTTAGTACAACTATGGTTGAGTGAATGAATGTTAAGTAAATAGTTTAAAAAAAAAATTACTACATTATTCTAAGTACAACTTGAGGGGTTGTTACAATGATCCAAAAGAAGCTTATTAATCAACAATCAAAAGATTACCATATTAACATTAGAATTATTAGACATAAAAGCTTTAGGAATGTACATTATATAGGTAAAATATAAACGTGTCCTCACATCTTCATGAATGTGGGATTATCTTTCACAATGGCCTAAAAATACACCTAAACAAGCTAACTAAACATGTGTAGGTAAAAACCATTAAATGGAACAAAAACTTATACTAACAACCATTCCATCTTTGGAGATGATCATCTAGGTAGATTTCATTGTTAACTATTAAAAAAAGACAAGTATAATATGGTGGTATGGGAGGATCTAAGTCATCACTTTGACTCACAACATCTAAGTTTTGTTCAATATCTCATGTGGCTTTGCCAATAACTTCAAAATCATCTCACGAACATATGTGCTAATTTTAAAGTCCTAAATCCTCTTCTATCATACCACATAGCTCTCTCAATGTCATTACTATACAACCCAACTTAGTTGTAACCTTATTAGAAGTCATCAAATTAATGATTGGTTATGAAGTAGTTACTACTAAGTATTGTAATGGTCCACTACTCACGTAGTGGAAGTCGTTAAATTAACACTTCATATTCAGCTATTGTATATTAATATTTTTTTTCTTTGTAATAGGTTATAATATATAGATTAAGAGTACTATACATCACACATCTAATCTCTTAGATCTTGTAAAAACTTTATGATAATACAAATTTTATATTATAATTTTACATTTGGTGTCTATTTTTATTCTTTTCTCTTTCCTTTTATTATTACATTTTGATATATATTTTAGACTTTAACATTCCATACTCAAGTATTACTCATATAACCCATTTAATTTTTTATGTGAGGTTGTCCATCAAGTCTCCTCCTAGGCATCAAAAGATGCAGTCATGGGTAAGGTGTCAAAAAACCAATCTTAGTTCGTGTAGCATAAGTTTCAATAGTTATAAATGACATACCTTGTCCGTGCAAAAAAAAAAAAAAAAACATACATCATATTTATTTATTCAATGAAGAAAATAAAATACACATATAATAAAATATCTAATGTATTATTTAGACTAAAAACACATGCAATGTTACAATATGAGTCAATTTATGGGCATGGTTTAATCCTATAGTTCTCTACTTGGCCTTACAAACTTGTAGCATGATTTTATTCATAATTCTTTAATGTCTAAACTTTTTGAATTATCTCTCTTATTTGGATTGAACCCATCCTGATATGGATCTCATCTCCTTTTAATGGTGTTTTCCACAAACTAGTATGAAAATCCAATGGTTTCATCTTCTAAAACTTGTGATGTTTCATCTTCTATTGTGACTCTTCAACTCCCATTAAATATGCAACTTCTCTGATAGGTACATGAAACTTTGACAAGTGTTTTGAAATAACACAAACCTTGAATCTAATACTACCCATTTAATGTCTTATGTGAATTAATCCATTAGTTATCTTCCTAAGACTTAGAAGATGCAATCATGGTTAGGGTGTAAAAAAAAAATATTAGATCATGTAGCCTAAGTTTCAAAAGTCACAAATGAACAAACACATGGTCCACGTTTAAGAAGAAAAAACATACATCATATTTATTTGTAATATGAAGAAAAAAATTGCACACATATAAAAATAACTAAAGTATTATTCAGACCAAAAACATATACAATGTTACAATCTCGGTCCATTCATGGGCATGGTTCAATATTATAATTCTCTATTTAAACGTGCACACTTGTAGCAAGTTTCTATTCACAACTCTCTAATGGCTGAAATTTTTGAATCATTTCTCTTATCTGGATTGAGACCCTCCTAAAATGGATCTCATTTCCCCTTAAGGGCATTTCCACAAACTAGTATGAAAATCCAATGGTTTCATTTTCCAAAAAAAGTGATGTTTCATCTTCTATTACGAATCTTCAACTCCCATTAATTATGTGGATTATATGATAGATTTATGAAGCCATAATAAGTGGATTAGTTTTTTCTGACATAACATGCCCTAATTTATGTATAAATTAAGGTATCTCTTTTTTTAATTTAATTTTGGTCTTACTTGTTGTAGTCCAATTGAATCCCATATCACTTGTGCATAGCTTGTTGATTTATTATGTAATAGATCATGAATTTGAAGTATATTGATTTAAATGAAAACATTGGTCACATAACCCATGCCATTGTGTCAAGTGAGTTCATGAGATGAAATTTCATTTATAACACTTCCAAAAGTGAGTTTTTGACATTGTTTGGTCGATTTTCATAAACCTAACCTTGTATTTCGAGTAGAGTTCATAGCCTACTCATGTGTTTTCAATTAGTAATTGAGCCTCAAAAAATTTCATGTTATGTTAGCTTATTGGATTATTTTATGATCCAAAATATTTAGTTTGTTTATATTTTATTTATTTTCTATTTATTGTTGATTGATGGGTTGGTTATACCTATGAGTTGGTTTTCTTTAATCAACTTATTCTCCATAATATTTTTAAAGATTACCTTGTACAAACATAAATAAGATTTCATATTGAAAAAATTAATGAGTTATTCCTACATTATTCTATGGCCAATAGTGGTATCAGAGCCACTAGGAGGATTGAATTAGTTTGGAAAATTTAGCACAAGATTATCTGAATAGCCTTTTGTAATCTTGAGTCTAGATTAAGCCTCATATATAGTTCATATGACTTGTATGGTGAGTCAAAATATCTTGGTGGTGAACTAAATATCAAAAGAAAATTTTATGACTAAGAGAGAGAAGGAAGTCGAGGGCATAGAATTCCCCGCACTAATGATCTCCATAAGCTATAGATCATAAGCAAAAGTATATTTTGATAAAGGAAACACTTCTTCAAGATGCATACATAATGAAAAGTCACCATTGGAGGACTTGATATCTTCTCAAAAATGATGTTCCAATTCTGCATTACACCTTGCATAAACATACTAGTTGGATTTTGGGCAACCCTAACCATCTTACAGATTTTAAGAGAATTGTGAAATAGAAAATCTGTGTGAAAAGATATTTTCTAAAGCCTAAACCTATATATTATGAGAAAGGTCAATTTTAGATTGGTATTTGTGCCTTGGTATTCTTATTCTCATTTCTAAGTTATAGTTCTTAGCTAGCATATTTATGGTGTGAAAGGTGAATTGTAAGGTGTTTTTTTTTTAGGTCTTACTAGATTTGTTAAGATTAGATTTTCACCGAATTGTCATTCATCAAGAATTTTTAGAGATCTAGACTAGGATTTAGTTCCAATGCTCTTCCAAGATGACTGCAAAGGAAGGCAAAATTTGCTACTACATATTATAGTATCTAAACCTTTACAACATTGAAAATGGTGACCTTTGATCACATGTGGAAATGCTAAGTGAATAAAGTAAAAGATATTTACATATTTAAAATATTTTTTTACTTTTGTAAAATCAAACAACTTTAGGATATACAAAAATTATCCCAAAAGATTTCAATAATCATTGTAGCTGATTTGGTGTAATAAATTTTACAAAAACATAGAACAAAGTAATAGTCAAGGGTTCAAAACCCTTTGTTATTATATTTTGATCTCATTTAAAACTTGTAAAGAAGTTATAATGGGTGGAAATTTTAAATTTTTATAGGTATAAGGGTGTAATAGGAGATATAAGGTGTGATTATTTTTTTTGACAAATATTTTGTATATCAAATCTACTTATGAGGGTAAAGGCAAAAACTTGAGTAACATTCATCTTGTTATTGTTTTGCTTATTTTAGCATCATGGCTAAAATTATTAGTCTCATATCTGAAAATAGAAAATTGTAACCTAAAAACTATAAATAATGGAGTATAAACATGGATAACACCCTAATATTTAATGATCTATGGGAAATCATAGAGAAAGAAACCACACCACCAACTGAAAATGTAGAGTTTGTTGAGTACCAAAAATGTGATAAGTGTGCACTCACACTTTTGAAATCATCTTGCACTGAATATGTTATCATTAATATTGAGGTAATTAAAATTGGTGCATGGAAGGTATGGAAAGCAAAGGATTTTTATGACAAGCAACCTACATACAAGAAGATTAAACTTCTTATACATCTTTTGAACAATATACTGACAAACAATTAAAATGTCTCTGAATATATTTCTCATATGAAAACATTAAAACAATAATACGTCACAACTAGTGGTAAAATTGATGATGACATATTGATCTACATCACATTGAATGGTCTTAATTATACATATACCAATTTTGTTGAAATGCTCCAGCTTAGTGATAAGCTTAATGGAGCCACATTTCACACCCTATTTAAGCTGTTGACTCAACATGAGAGATAATTTGCAAAGAAGAAAAGTATGCCCATTGAAGAGGATCACTATGTAAAGAATACGTCCTATCATAAAGATCATCCCCATGTACAATAAATTTTTTAGAAACATTCCCTAAAACACTCTCAAAGACATTCTCCACACAATTCATGATAGTCTCCACAACATTCACACCATTACTCTGTAGGGTCTTCCAAACATAGACATCATCATAAGCATTCTTCTCACTCCTAAAGTTCTTCCAGTGATTCAACTTTTTCTAGATATCATTGGCACCTGAAAGAGCCAAATTTTTTCAAATGTGGTGATATTGGAAATCTTGAAAATGTCTATCCTTTTCGATGACTCCAATATTCACATAAAACAAAGCTTAAGACAATAATGTGGATCATTCCATCAGTCAATATTATAGTTACTCCAATTAGTTTGGTTATTCTGACATATCCTTTTATTAGGAAGCATCCTATATGGCTGAGGTATATGGTCCCAATGAATCTGACACCATATTTTGAGTGCTAAGTGATTCACCCATCTGGTGTAAGCTATTAGAATTAAGACTGGGATTTGTTTCAGTAACAATTATTTTAACTTGTGTTCTTACTTTCAATTCTATTTTTGGCTTTCTATATCTAATATTTAATGATATATAGTAGACAACATTAGTTGTTGTTTTTCTTGATACACAACCTATCACCTCTCACCTAATAAAGGGAGAAGATATTTTATTTGTTGGTCTTCAATCAGTGATTAGTGATAATACAAGTTGATAGGGGTTGATGTCACCTTCAGTGTTGAGCAAAGGTCATCAACTTTTGTTTGTTAGACATTAGGGAGATGTACCATACATAGTATAATTTATCACTTGGATGAGTTCTTATGTGGGACTTTATTTGGGTCAATGTAGTTGGACATCCTTGATCATGTTCTAATATAGTATGTTATGATGATCATTGGGGATGATCAGGCTTTGATCATGTTCATCAGCTATTTTTTGCCAAACTCACAAAGGTGGGCTTCTTTATGGAGTGACATCAGTTTTTGGTCAGTGCCAAATATATAATACGCCACTTGTAGTTGTGACAAAGATTCTTTGATGACTTCAAAGTTATTGTTCTAGTTCATTAATCTATTATACCCCTTTAGATCAAGAGTGATTTTATTGGATTATTTTAAGATCCAAAATATTTAGTTTGTTTATGTTTTAATTAGTTTTTGTTTATTGTTGGTTGACGGTTGGTTATACTCATGAGTTGGTTTTCTTTAACCAACTTTTTCTCTGTAAGATTTTTAAAGATTACCTTGTACAAAAATAAATAATTTTTCATATTAAAAAAAATACTAAGTTATTCTTCTATTATTCCATGGCCAACATGACCATTAAAAATGATAAACTTTCATATTTTCCACTTCATTTGAAAGTGAGTTATTCACCTCCATTTTTAGGTTTAGGTAAGGTGCATAGTGCACAAAGGATTATCCATAAAAAAATTTGGCTTAGTTTGAGTGTGATTTAGGGTTACTATGGGTGCATATGTGTTTTGTACTACAAAGTAAGATCAAGTAGGGCATAAAAGTTCAAAATTTCATAAATTTTATTATCCTAATAGGGGGGAGGGGGAACAAAAGTGGTCATATACCAATATAAAATGGAGAATTATTTAAGTTTAAAAACCCTTGAAGTCAAAAGGCTTTACCTCATGACAAGTGTGCATAGTGAGCCTCAAGTTGGGTGGAAAACATAAAGGTGTAGGCCATATCCAAGGTGTGAAATAAGGGTGAAAAACTACTATGTAAGCCATGTATACAAGGGTACTTATGTCATAATTTAGAATGAATTCATAGCCACTAAGATCACTCCTATAAACCATTACCATAAAAAACATTTAGACAATTATGTACATACAATAATTATGCAAAAGTATCTTCATTATTATAGAAGTGAATAATATAATTTACATAATTTCTCTCTTCTACCTAACAAGGAGAAGCAATATGAGTGCCTATTAAATAAGCATAAAAAGTTGTTACACACAACAAATAATTTATTGTGTGAAATAAATATTAGTTAATTGCACGTAAAAAGTAGGTGTGCAAATATTTGACACATAAAAAATAAATAAATGACTCCTAATTAATCTTAATTCCATGAGTGAGTTTTAACACTCACTCCAACACCCTTACTTAAGTGCTAAATAGGGAATAAGAAAAGAGAAAGCAAAGAGACTGATGGGTCCTGAAAACTAGGCTTGATTAGGTACCCATATACAAATCATAATGAAATACAAAGTGTCCCTATGGTAACCAATCCATCTTATTAGAGTACACGGATGTTGAGTCATTGTAACTACCAAGTCAAGTAAGAACTAGTACTTTATACAAGGCTCACTCTATAAAAACACTAATCACCAAACTAGGAAAAAAGAGTTACCAATGATGAAAAGTATCACCATAAGGTACCCAAAAACTAGTAAAACCATAGTGAGAGTGAAGCAGAGAACATATGACGCAAGGCATCCTAAGAATCATGAATCAAAATCTCAACACAAACTTGTAGTAGGTGCACTCAATGAAATGAAGCCCATCGAATAAAAAATTCACTCAATCAACTACCTCGAAAAGAAAAAGTGGTGTACTAACAATGAGCACAAAACTTGAATTAGTATGTACACCCACCCACGCATAATGCTGAAATGGATGTAGTGAATCAAAAACCCATCTGAATGAATGGGACAATCCCACTATGCAAACACCAAAATGCTAACACTAGGCTACACCAGACTAGCTATGCTCTAAAAGGAGAATAAACTCTACTAAAACACCTGAAGGAGACTATCAACAATCATATATATATATATATATATATATATATATATATATATATATATATATATATATATATATATATATATATATATATATATATATATATATATATATATATATATATATATATATATATATATATATGAAATCTCTCAAGAATGATGTCCCTAGTGATGATAGGATAGTCATGTAATTGAATAAGAAAGTACTCAATAATGGCGCACACACATGAAGAAAAAATCCATGAATCTTAGTGTGACTACAAACAAAAGTCCCATCCTACAACAATATCACCAAGTGATGCAAAAAACTACATAATGTAATCAATCTATGGAATACATCACCTATGTAATGACATATGTATGCTTGAAAAGAACACATTTGTCTAATAAAGGAGCTCAAACAAAAAAGAGCAACAACAGGTAGGAGGAGCAATGTGTGATCAAAGAAGTTGAATAGAGGAGGAATGATGTCTATAGTGTCCTTACCAAGAATGATTTTTATGCCACCAAGAATGATTAGAAATCCACCCCAAATGAACATGAATGGTGGATTAAGATGCCTATTATGATGTAAATATTTGACACATAACAGCTAATTAACTGACTCCTAATTAAGCTTAACTCCATGATTGAGTTTTAACGCTCACTCCAATAGCTTAAAAATATGAAATTAATGATTAGAGTGAATCCTATGCATGTGAAGTGTAAAATACACAAATTTGAGTATAAAATGTATTGAACATGGACAAAATATACAATAAGCATGAAACCCACATGAACCTTGTGTTGAGTGTGAATACTAAGTGTGAAAGTGTAAATCAATTCAATATATTATTTTTTAAGAAAATTAATATTTTTTTGAAATTTATTACTTAAAGTGTTCAACGGCATGGAAACACGTATTTGTTCATAACTTTAGCTTTGGTGCTTTATTTTCCAAATCATCAGTGGCATTGAAAATTTGGCATCAGTGACTTTTTGGTAGCATGGGTCTTGTAGCGATAAGTTTTAAACTATAAAACTTATCATATCACATTTTAATCATGGTGCTTTTAAATGTTGCATTTATTATAATTCTACTTATTTTTGAGAAATGTGAAGTTTATTGTTTTTATTTTGAAGATTTGGGTAGGAGAAGAGACACCCAATTAAAGAGGATTAATTTGATAAAAAACAAAACCCACCATCCCAATTTAATGCACATAAAAACATGTGCTAAAACACACAGGAGAAATATGCATGCAACATGGTTCACATAGAAATAAAGTGTTGGTTGGATTTTTGGCCATAAATTTTAAACCATTACTTCATTTTGAAATCCATTTATGGCTTTGGAAATATTATTTCACCCTATATACAATAGTATAAGGATCAATTGGTATGAGTGCATGATCTAAAACTTGTTCACATTTTTGTGTCATAGTTTTGTTGTTGCTAGATCAAATAAAGGGCATGCACTATTCATGATGTGTTTTCCCAAAACCAATTGTCACCATAATTTTATTTTGACATCTATGAGCCTATTGGCACACCTTCCCTCTTTAATACTTAGTGGGTAGGGCTCAGTAATGGCTACAATTTTTTTTATGGAAACTGGGATGAGTCTTTGGGTAGGATCGATATATATAGTTGGTTGATTATTGAGCTAAGGGGTGGATCATTTTATGTATTGGAGACAATATTTTGGAATAAACACCTTATTTTATGAATTTTCCTTACTTTTTAAGCTATTATTTGCATGAGAAATGCTTTTTCAAGGCATTATTTACAATCCAACTAGCTGGGACCAATCCAAATATTGTTCAAGCATATATTTAATTAATCAAAGGTTATGATGAACTTGTTTAATTCTTACACATTTAAATGGTGGATTTTTCCTTTTACTTAATTTTTTAGTTACCCTTAGACTCTAGGATCACCTCCATTTGTGGTTATGTCCACACTAGTCAGGTAGAGGACTAATTTTTTTTAATGGATTTTGTCTTTCCAACTAGATCAAGTTTGTCTTCAATGCAAAACACACTCATTCTTTATATTTTTCCATATATTTTGATTTTTTTCTAAATATATTAGAGTAGGTAGATTAAATATAATCAAAATCTATGATTATGAGTTTTATCTTAATTGTAAAACCCTTATTTGTTTCTACTAATGCACTATTGAATCTCCACATGCAATGAATGAATGTTAAATCAACTACACCTTCTTTGATAAACCTAAAACCATTGACTTACTAGGAGTTTGTGTGTTATGATATCTATTATATACACATAAAACACGTACTAAATTAGTATAAAACTTATGTTTCCCCTCTCATTTTTCTAATAATTTGAATTTTAGACCAGTAAAGGCCCCTTGACCAGAATAGTAAACACAACAGTTGTTGAGGTATCTAGTATGTCATGACCTAGTGAAAGAAACCTTGAAGTAAGCATTTCATGTTTCTTTTTTAGGAGAGGTTGGGTACACCCACACCTTTCCTAGATTTTTTAGGACATTCCAAATGACCCATCAATAGATTGGTACTAAAAATAAGGCCACCAAATCTCAAAACTAAAATTTTTAATTAAAATCTAAACTTGAGCATTTATGAGCATTGCCCACACTCAGATATTTTGAAATTTTAACTAGAAAGTAGGTGAACATCTACTAGTTCAAATTTTGTTAAGGATGACCTTGAATCATTATAAGTCACTGAACACTAAAAACCTAGAGCAAATAATGAAAAATTAAAACCTAAATAAATACACTCAACCAATAGCTTGCCTCTTTGTCAATTCATTCAATATCCCTCAAAACACACCAATGGTTCAATCTTGGCTTGGTGGAGGTAAATTCCATGTTAACATTATAGGGGTTTCCCATGATTTACCCAAAATCCTAAAAATTTCTACCCTAGGTATATTCATGGTGGAATCTGCATGACCAGGGAACACATTCAAGCATTCAGAGATGCTATCATTAAAACCTAAATTAATTGTGAGGATGTGGCTTGCTACCTATTCCCATACACTTTGGATGAAATTCCCTATGACTAGTATTTGGGACTACCAAATGGTTCTATCACCTCTTAAAATAACCTTAAAATAGTCTTCATTAACCACTTTTGAGTGCCCATAGATCCTAATATCCTTTACCACTAGTTTTACATAGCCCACCATGATCCTAATAAACCAAGGAGCATGTTTAATGATCATTTTCATAAGCTATTCAAATGATTAAAATATCCTTACACCCATAATTACGTGGCTTCCATATAAACCTATCTAAGGGCCTTAAATCCCATGACCTTCATGTTCATCTATAGTTTAGTTTATAGAGGAGAGTGCCTCTACTCTCTAAACTAAACCTAAACCTAAATGTCTAGTTTAGTTTAGTTTATAGAGGAGAGTGCCTCTTCTCTCTAAACTAAACCTCTTGTGCACTTGTAATCTTATCCTTTACATATGATAAAATTATCACAATTGAATAATAGATAATTCTACAAGGATATGTAGTTGGTATATTACCTTTATTATGAAAGTTAGGTACCTATAATCAGTTTCCCATGATAAATCAGGCCCTCATACTTAATTCACCATTGATGAATCTAATATTGGGTGCTATGTATTCTAGTTTAAATCAATGTAAAACTCAATTCTAATGAAATATATGCCTAATGGTCAACCATACATGCCTCCAAATCATAAATTTACATAGGAAAGTAACCAAAAAATTCTCCCTATAGCCTATAAAAACACTACTTCTATGCTTGACATAAAGGGTTTTATTGAGTTGATTGGTAATCAATAGGCTGGTCCCACATTTTTAACAATCAAACACCTTATAATTCTACTAAAAAATAGATGTGACCTATTATTCCTAAATTTATAAATGACACAACACCTACACTCAACATAATCCCATAGGATGGGAATAATCATACTCCAAATATAAGCCATGACATTAGAAATTTACATCAAATGGTGTATAAGTTAACTAATGATATGGTTGATATGAAAATATAAGTGACCTAAAATCATAATCATGCTATAAACAACCCTCTTTACATTATAAATTTTAACTTCTAAAGGACCAATCATTATTGGAACACTCATCCCAATAATGGAAACGTGCCTAGCCTATTTGAAAATACCAATCATGCTAATAAAAATGCTGTAAACTATATCAATTTGGCTAATTTGGCATTGCCTACTTGGTGTAGGTTACATAACATAATGGATCATGTTGAAACTGACTATGATAATTTCATATTGGCTTTAAACATATTCTATAAGGATATGGACAACCTTGAGATTATTCATGTACTTGATAACAACTCAATCCAAAGTGGAGGGAATCTAGGTAATTCCATGGTCTTGGAAACATATAAATTACCATATAAGAGTGATAATGAGCATGTGGACAACTTGGATGAGGTCCATGTATTTAAGAAATGTCAAAGGGGAAATAAATACTTTTTGAGGAGTAAATTTCAAAATCCTTTAACTACATTTACTTTGAATAAAAATTAGGTTCCACTCGAAGAAAGCTCTAATAACAATCCATTTCCACCTAAGGGGCCAAACACATCTTCACAAATAAATAACAATTGCACCCAAAAAAATTGATAAATCTTTACATCCAAGCAATCTTGGATATAACATTGTTGAAGACCTAAGGAAAATAAAAATCTAAATATCAATACATGAATTGATTGAAATATCTAATAAAAAAAATTATTTTTAAAAGCTTTGGTTGTTCCAAAAGGAAAAAATAATAATAAAACATCTGACACTTATTTTATAATTTATAAAGATAAAATTGAAACTCATTCTTTCCTCCTAATAATCCAAAATTTTAGTAAGAAATTACACAATTGTTTGGTGGATTCAAGTGCTTATGGAAACATGATGTTTTATTTAGTTTATCTGAAACTAGGCTTGACTCCTATGAAGGTAAATAGAAAATTTATTTAGCTAGACAAATTAGAAGTTAAAGTGGTTGGTGAGTTAAATCCCATTCACATGTAGCTGGGTTTAGATCCTAGAGTGAATTAGTTCATTGACATCCCAGTGGTTGATATCCCTGATGCATATGGTATGATCCTTAGTAGATATTTATATAGAACTTTGAATGGATACATGGTGATCAATTTATCTCATATGTGGCTCTTATGGTGTGTTATACCCAATCAAATTAGGATTGAGAGAGAGAGAGAGAGTAAAAAATGACACACTTGATCAATGAATACAATAAGATTAATGAGATATTTTATTAAGATTCAGATCTTGGGGTCTACACACTTGAGAAAAGGACTATAGATTATGGTAAATTAAGTATAAATATGTTGTATATGATATAAAAATTAGTTTATTTGAGTGATCAACACCAAAATGGAATAAAATAACTTGAAAAACTAGATGATGAGGATGTACTCTATGCACCTGAGATTTCATAATACCATATTGTTGCTCTTTCACACATAATTTTGAATAATTATGATCTACGTGCTAAAATTTATTAACAACACTCATTTTAGTGTAGGTAAAAATCAACAATTTGGGACATGTCTATCTAAGTGACAAGAAAAAAAATGACTGCTAGAATTGAGGACACCACTGTTCCAAATAGATCTATGCATAATTCAACCACTGAATACTGAACTATAAGGTCATTGATAAGTGAAACACAAAGCATTTATCTTTTAGATGTCAAAAGGAATGACAATGAAGATAGTAGTGTTGCCTCTCACACACCATGAAATCAACCACCTACACCTAAAGCACTTTTATGGAGTTTGAAATTTGATGGTTCAAAATCCAAAAAAGGTTGTGGTGTTGGAGTCAAGCTTATTAGTCTAAGGGGAAAATCCTACCTAGCTATATTTAGGATGTGGTTTGATTGCAAGAATAACATGGCTGAGTATGAAACATTAGTTCATGGACTAAAACTCACTCTTAGAAGGAAGGTTACATATTTGAAGGTATTGGGGGACTCATAATTGGTAGTCAAGTAGGTTAGAATCCAATATAATTATAATGACAAGCACTTGTTGAGATATCACAACTAAGTATTTAATTTAATGTAGGACTTTGATGCATCCAATAATTAGACATTACCCCATAGAAAAACTATTGATGGATGCATTGCCAACATCTATGAGCACTTTGGAACCAATTGTTGACTCTAGGTTGAGGAGATTCTCAATGGAGTTAGTCTCTACTCCTATTCTTAATAATATTAGGAACTTCTAGGTATTCAATGATGATCATCATATCATTGACTTCATCACAAACATAAATGTTTTTGAGACTTAGATTATAGATTAAGATGATAGAGAAGAGTTTGAACTAGATGAAGAAGAGGTGATCAATTTGAAAACAAATAATATACCAAAGGGTATGGTCTCACTAAAGAGGCTATTTGATATGGCTTACCAAATTTAAAAAGAAGAAATATCCCTTGAAAAAGGTATGCTACATCAATAGTGCAATGTAGGCCATGCTAAGGACTTAAAAAATGTGCATCTAGGCACAACTTACACCCATAATGCAAAATAAGGGATTGTATAATCCATAAAAAACTTAAATAATGTTATAGCACAGAGATATGAGGACTTAAAAGTGTCCAACACTTCAATTCTCACACATGTTATCCATCTCAAGTTAGAATTTAAAACATTTGATAAGAGGCAAAGGCTAGTGAATCTATTTTTAAAGATTTTAGTATTCAAGGAAGTTATATAAATTGCCTTCAACAAGTATCAACTATCTTGTTAGGCACTCCACATGGGTGACTAATCTAGTACTACTTCAAAATAAAAATGGTGAGATATGGCTTTGTGTGGACTTTCATAACCTGATCAAAGCTTCAAAAAGGATAATTACCTATTGGATTCACTAGACTTACCAATAATGAATAAATATTAAATGATGTCATTTCTTGATGGGTATTCAAGTTACAATAAGGTGATGGTCAACTATGAGGAAAAAATAAAGACATCATTTACAATAAAATGGGGTATATTCACATATAAAAGGATGTTATTTAGCCTAATAAATTTAGGTGCCACCTTCCAATGAGAAATATAAATTTCATTTTAGGGTCTCATTGGCAAGTGAACTATCATCTACATGGATGATTTAACTGTCTTTTCCAAAAATAGAGAAGACCATGTGAGAGACCTGAAAATGGTATTATAGAGGTGCAAAATCATGGAATCTCCCTGAATTCAAAGAAGTGCATACTTAGGGTGACCTCGAGTATATTATTAGGTCATACCATCTCCAAATGAGGAATTTACATAGACCTATAAAGAGATGAAAATTTGAAAATTCCATTACCTGTTAATTAAAAAGAGTTGAAGTCATTCTTTAGAAAAATTAACTTCATAAGGAAGTTCATTTTAGGGTTCGTAGAGATAGTCTGACCACTAAATATCATGCTAAATAAGGATGATAATATTAATTGGATAACTTAAGCACAAGTGGATTTTACTAAAATCAAGACAACAATTATAAATTCACCAGTGCTTAGTAGTCCTAACTATATGTTTCCTTTCTACATTTATTTGTTTACTTGAGAACATTCACGTTCTGCGATCTTAACATAGAAAAGGGAAGCAGGGGATGAGAAAATTGTATCATTTATGAGTTCCCCACTTTGAAATTCTGAAATAAGGTATTTAATGATTGAAAAAAAATCTTTTACATTGATCAAAGTAGTCAAGAATTTTAAGCATTACATTCTCCAAAATAAGGTATTTGCTATTGTGCTTGACCCAACAATAAAAGTTGTGTTGATGCAAAATGAATTAGGTGAATGATGTTATAATTGGATGACTATTATCTAAGAGTTTTGATTTTAACTCCAACCAATGAAAAATTTAAGAGGTCAGGGACTCAATAAAGTAATGGTTGAAGTAGACCCACAAATAGTTTTCCAATAGTATATGGTGCATGATATCACAAATGCTGATGTGTACTAGGATTTAGTCTATTACTTGTTGAAAAATGAGTGCCCAAGTCACTTGAAATCCACTCAAAGAAGAGAATTACACATGAAGGGTAGTAATTTCATGATCAAATTAGGTGTATTATGTTTAAATAATCATGAAGGCATATATTTGAGATGCCTAAACAAAGAAGAAGTGGCTGAAGTACTTAATAATTTCCATGGGAAATACGGAATTGGTCATAGATCAGGAAGTTTTATAGCCCATTAGATACTCAATGCAAGTTATTATTAAATGCATGTTCTTAAAGATGATTATGCCTATGTCTAGAGCTATCATACCTACCAAGTTATTGCACATAGAGAATGTACCCCCGCCATGCCATTGAAGATGGTTATTAAGGTTAGACCATTCAAAAAATAGGGATTGAACTTTGCTAGAGCTATCAACACCAATTAATCCATGAAACATAATTTAATTATTTTGACAACTAACTATTGTAACTATTGGATCAAGTCTTAATATTTCAAAAATTACATAACCAACATGGTAATTAGCTTCCTTAAAGAGCATATCATCACTAGGTTTGGGATGCTACTCACTCTAGTATGTGATAATGGTCCCGCTTTCTCCTCTCTCCAATTTACTGAATGGACATACAAAAATTAGATAATCCTCAAATTCTAATTTAATTATTACCCAAAAGGTAGAGAGGCATTTGAATTAATTAATAAGAACTTGTTATATGGAATTAAGAAAATATTAAAAAATAATCCTAGGGACTGGTACAATGTTTTAAAATTTAAATTATGGTCTGATAAGACTAGAGTTAAATTATCCAAATGCATGTCACCATATCATCTTTTTTATAGCCAATACTCTATCTTCCCTATGAACCTAAGAATTCATACCTTAAAATTCATAAGAGATTACCTTGATACTAACTATAATATTGAGGATCAATTGCTAAACCTAATATAATTAGAATAAAAATTGGATGTAACCTTGCTACACTTTTGCAAACATCAAGGGGCCATCAAATGATGGTTTGTCAAGTGAACCAAAATAAAAGAATAAAATATTACCAATTTAGTCCTTTTTTGGGACAAAGTTGATGAGAATAAGGGACAACATGGTAAGTTTGATACTCTCTAGTTAGGCCCCTTATAAATTTATAAAATCTTGGATGAGAATGCATTCAAGATCAAGTGTCTAACTGGTGAGGATGTCCCATTGCCTATCAATCAAAATTTAATCAAACACTACTTCCAAGATTAAACTAGCTTGGTAGTTCATGTACATACCTTCTCTTTCCCTTTCTTGCTTTCTTTCCTACTTTTGTCAATCTAGTTTTCTTTTCCTACTTTTCTCACTTTTCATTATCATTCTAACCTCATTACTTATCTATTTTGGTCTGGTCCATCTACTTTACCATATATGTTCCATTATTAGTCAAAAGAATGAAGAATGAATGACCTTTAGATAAGTGACATGAATGTTATTCTGGTGCATAAGTATTTTGACTAGTTTGTAGCATCATATTCTATTTTTGAATTAGTTTCTAAGGTTTAAGCTATCATGTGTTTTAAATTTGTTCATGTTTGGATAAGTTTGGGTAAAATATTTAATTAATGAATATGTTCTCTCTAAAACAAGAATAAAATCATATCTTAAATGGTTTCTAGGTTTGTTTGGACAAACCTATTGTGGTAAATATTTAGGGTGAAAAATTTATAGTTCTACCATTCACTTGCCATGGTGGTCCCTAACTCAAATTGAGATGTTAAGAATAAATAAAAAATAAAAAATTAAAGAAGAACAAGAAAAAAATCTACTTTTGAAAAAATTAATTTTTGGGTGATTCGATCAACCTTTACTAGGGCTATGGATGCTCGACTAGTAGTAGAGAAAGGCCTAGAGTGGGATCAAAGATAACTCTATCAAGGCTATGGACACCTGGATAGTAGCGAAGTAAAGCTTAGGAAAGTGTTCTCAAAGTAGGATTCACTTTTTAATGGTTGGAACCATAGTATTTATTCCTTTCAAGTTATAAAGAGTAGTAATTAATTCATTTTCACACATTAGGTCAATGAGAATGCCATATTTGGTATTTCAATCCTTTCTATCTTCTCCTCTCTTAAATCCATTCATGTTGCATGCCTAGTCTTCGATAGAGATTCTGGGGTTGTAGATACATTTATTTCATTCTAATATACTTGGAGTATTTTACATTAGATTCACCATTTTTTTTCTTACACAACACATCCTAATTTCTATCAAAATAGGATACCTCTTTTTTACTTTGATTTTGGTCTTGCTTGTTATAGTTTAGTTGAATCCCATCTTGTTTGTGCATATATTTTTTATTTATCATGAATTTTTTCATGATTTTAATGAAAAATTTGGTCCCATAAACCATCCCATTATGTCAAGCAAGTTTGTGTGATGAAAATTCATGTATAAAACATCTTCTAGAAGTGAGGACTTGATGTTGTTTGGTACATTTTTGTAAACCTAGCTTCATATTATGAGTTGAGTTTATAGCATGTTTAGGTGTTTTTAGTCAATAACTAAGCCTCAAAACCTTTCATATTATGTAGGCCATGATAAAACAATAAACTTTCATCTTTTTCACTTTGTCTAAAAGTGAGTTCTTCACCTCCATTTTTTAGGTTTGGGTAAGGCACATAGTGCACGAAGGCTTATCCATAAATGAATTTATCTTAGGTTGAGTGTGATTAACATTTAATGTGGGATGAGTGTGTATTTTAGTACCAAATATGATCAAGTTGGGTGCAAAATTTCAAAATTTTATGAATTTGATTAACCCTAATGGTGGGGGGGGGCATGGGGGAACACAAAAGTGGACATATACCAATAGAAAATATAAAACGCTCTAAGTTTTAAAAAAATGAAGTCAAAATACTTTACCTCATGACAAGTGTGCATAGTGAGATTCAAATTGGGGGAAAAACATAAAAGTGTATGTCGTATCTAAGGTGGTAAAGAAGGGCACAAAATTACTATATAAGCCATACATATAATGACACTTAAAGATGTGAAATTAATGATTAGAGTTCATCATATGCATGTGAAGTGAAAAATATGCAAATTTGAGTATAAAATGTATTGAATATGGCCAAAGTATGTAATAAGAATGAAACTCACATGAAACTTGTGCTAAGTGTGCATACTAAGCACAAAATCACAAAGTAATTCAATATATTATTTTTTATTAATTGTTTAAGAAAATTAATATTTATTCAAAATTTCCTACTCAAAGTTCTCAACTATAAGGAAACACATATTTGATCGTAACTTTGGCTTTGGTGCTCCATTTTTTGAATTTTCAATGGCATTGAAAATTTAAAATTAATGAATTAGTAGTGGCATGAGTCTCGCATATATAAATTTTAAATTGTAAAACTTATAGTATCATGTTTTAATCATGATGATTTCAAATGTCGCATTTATTATAATTCCACTTATTTTCAAGAAATCTGACATTTATTGTTTTTATTTTTTAGATTTGGGTAGGAGAGGAACTACCCACTTTAAGAGGAGTAATTATATAAATAAAAACCCCAGTGTCCCCATTTAGTGTACATGGAAATGGGTTCCAAAACACATGGGTGAAATATGCACGCAACATGGTTCACATATAAATAGAGTGTTGGTTGGTTTTTTGGCCATAAAATTAAAATCATTTCTATGTTTTGAATCCTATTTATGGCATTGGAAATATGGTTCCACCCTATTCATAGTAGTTGTTGACAACTAGAGATTGCACCCAGTGGCAGGAAAATAGATTCTTGCCCTCTCCCCGCAACATGGAAACTCCTCTCTTGCCTGTGGAATGGCGAAGCAGGAGAGGAGAGTCTCTAGGTATGGGCTAGTTCCCTCTGATGTATCTTGTTTGTTTCAGGCAGTGCAAAAATATAGATATATAGATATACTGGGGGGGATGAAAAGGGAGAAGAAATGCATGAAAACAAACTGCCGACTCTAAAAGAGGTGATACACCAAAACTGGATGACCTTCCCACCTCCACACTCAGGATCAGATAAAACAACATACATACACTGAGACTTGGCAAAAAGACTAGGTTGCTGGGATGACAGGGAGGTTCTTATGGAAAACATAGGAATAGGGACTCACTGAGATGCTGTGGAATACATACTGTAGGTGACCTCTCCTATTCTATACCTCCAAAACAGAATTCTACTCCTGGCAACAACAGACAATGGCACTTTGTAGATGACTGGTTTGCTAGTGCAGAACCTGTGAGAGCATCAAGGAATGATGACTGGACACAGACCAACATTCAAGACACACACAGAAAAATCCATCCAAGAAAGAGGTAAAAGCTATATTTTATTGATTCAGGTGGAAAATTTGAAGAGCTGTGCTCTTTACAAAAATGTGAGAAGATCTTTCAAAATGACCAAGTCTGCATATTTATAATGGGAAGAGCTAAGAGAAGTCTCATTGGCCCTTTTTCTTGCAAGTGGTAGCTTTAGTCTTCATTGGGAAGAGGGAAAATACTGTTGATGATGTCAAAAGTCTGCTGGGACCATGCTTGCTACCTCATTTTGTGTGCGGCCTGCTTTCCTTATTTTGCATGCAGTCTGCTCTGTCAGTCAAGTTTTTTTTCTATGTTATGTGCCCAGATTGGCCCTTGTTTTCCATGCGGCCTGCTAGAATGGTCTGCAACTTGCTTGACTATTAATGAGCTTCTGCGGACTATTGGCAGGCTTTAAATTGGCCGTGTCAGGCTTTGAACGGCTCCTACAGGCTTGTTGTTTTCCGCAGACTCATATGTCTTGTGTTCCCACGGGCTATTTACCCATTGTCCTTTGTCCGCCACTCAATGTGTTCACAGATTTCCAGGGGGGTCTCCCTTGCGGCCTTTGTATGTCCTATGGACATTGTGTCGGGCTTTGTTAATCCCACGGTTTTTTTTGTTTGGCTTTTGCGGGCTTCGACTGTCTGCGGACCTTGCTGTGGGTGGTGAAATCCCCACCGATTGCAATGTTTGTCAAGGGGTGGTGAAATCCCCATCGGCTACTGTGTTTCCTGCTGGGGGTAGTGAAATCCCCATTGGCCGCTGTGTTTCCTGCTGGGGGCAGTGAAATCCCCACCGGCCACTGTGTTTCCTATCGGGGGCAGTGAAATCCCTACCAGCCGCTGTGTTTCCTATCGGGGGTGGTCAAATCCCCACCAGCCACTGTGTTTCCTTCCGAGGGTGGTGAAATCCCCACCCATTGCTTCCTAATGCCACCTATGGTGAAATCACTGTAGACTGTTGTGGTGGCCGTGCGTGGACTGTTGTCTATTTTGCTTCCTTCCACAGACTTTTGACTCAACGGACCTTTGCTTTGTTCTAAGCCACAGACTGCTTTGGATGTTAGGTTTTTTTTTAACGTGGCTAACCCCTTTTGCTTTTGTTGAAGGTGACCCAATTTTACCAGAGGGGCAAAATTGGGTCAACAAATTGGTGACTCACAGGGGAAGCGTGCCTACTATGCTTAGAACCTAGTTGCCTTACATTCCATTAGGTGCGGAGTTGGATGGTGACTTTGAAGAGAGTTCTCAATAGCTTTGATAATCCCAAAATCAAATACATAGAATTTACCCCTACAATGAAGGGAAACACATAAGGCTAAAAATAACTACCTGTGCAACTGCACTTAGGAAAAACAAGAAAAAAAAATAAAAGCAAACTATTATATATAGCTAGCGAGGAATGCTCGCATCCCTCCTAAATCAAAAGGAAAATTTCTTAAGTCCCCTTCTAGGTGAGAAGACTTGTCATGGTAGGCAAGTAGCTGGAAGAGAATGAGATTTGGTGACTTGCTCCTCCTGCCTGTCACCTTAGTTGGCTGGAAACTGAGGGGATCAAAATCAAACATGCCTCCAATATATATGTATTTTGATTGTCCCTAGAGGTCTATTAAATGTTTCTCCCTGATATTGGTTCCCCTTACCAAGAAATCAATGGCTACCGGCTCATCACCGTAAGCCTTCTGATCTGCACAATTCTTCTGTAATGTATCATGGTCTGATTTGTTTCCTTCTGCCTCGCTGAAAACTCTGTCAGACTCGTCCTCTGTTTCCTCTTGGCCTTCTTGAAGAAGGGTGAATGTGGTGATGTCTAAAAGGGACTCAAAAAATGATTGCTCATCCCACAAGACTTCATTTTCCTATTTAAAGCTCAGTTCTTCAAGGCATTCCTCCTGGAAAATAGACCTCTCCTTTTCCTCTTTGCTGATTAGGTTCTCTAGATTTTCAAAAATATTCTCCTGATCCTCCTCTAACTTAGGTTCTTCAATGTAGTCATCCTCATCAATACGGCAAGGAAGTTCATCGAATAGAGGAGAAGAGAGCTTACCATGCATTTGTTCCTCTTCGAATTGTTGGAACATCCGCATATATGCAAGGCCTGGATTTTCTCCATTTCTGATAAGGTCTTCACAAGGAGCATCAATGACAATTTCTTCTTCATTGTCGCTCATGACAACCTCCTAAAGGACTGTAGATTGGATCTTTTGTTCCTCTCCTGCCTCTTGCAAAACAGGTTCTTCCTTGAGAAGGGGTGAAGTGGAGAAAGCTTGTGGAAGAGGAAATAGTCCTTGAGCTAGAATTGAATGATTCTCCTCTCTCCACTTGATCAACACTTCATTAATATCAGGCACAGCTTGATAACTCTCTTGGAAATGTGTAGGTGGGGTGTGTTCAGGCATGGAATGTGCTATTTGACCTGAACCATCCACCACACATTGGCTAAGGAATTTCTCTCTGAATTCCAAATCTGCTATTCTCTTGACCAAATCTTCTTGGAAAAGCTTTTTTTGGAGGTTACCAGCATCATCATAGGCAGGCGCAGCTTCAACTTCTTCAAGGTTTCAAGAAAAACCTTGCTTTTCTTTTTCTATTCTGCCCCATGATTCCACTGTCTTCCCCCAATTCAGGATTTTGAAATTTGAATTTTGCTCCTGTGAACAGGTAGCAACTTCATTTTCCACAAGGTCCTGAGGCTCTTCCACAAGTTCTGTAAATTTTCCCCCTCTTTCAAGGAGTAGCTTCATCCTAGCCTCTAAATCTTCAATTTGTCTGGCTAGGTTTTCCTAGAAGAGTCTTTCTTGGAGGTGGCTAGCATGATCCTCTTCAAAGCTCTGAGCTGGTCCTTGGCATTCCTTCCTCCAACTCAAAATTTGCACATCATGCTGGGAAACTTGGGGAGGCTGAAGAATGCAAGGAAAACACTGTTGGTGCATTGGAGGAGCCTTTAGAAGAGGGACGTGCTGGTTGGTGGTATTATTCTCAATGGAAGATTCTTGATCTAAGAAGTTGAAAAGATTGATCTCCATGAGAGGTTGCTCTGATGCCATTTGGTGTTGGAAGGCTAGGCGCACTGATTGGTCGCAGCTGTATTTGATGAGTTGGAGTGAGCAAGTGCAATTTGATAATATGGATTTGGTGCAAAAGAGGAGGTTTTCTTCAGGGTAGGAGGGGGCATGCAAGGCTGACTGCCTTGAATAGATGGATTTCTCCATTTTGTTACCTCCTCCTTCATGGACTGCAAAGCATGTGCTTGCCTAAATAAGCACTCCTCTTTATACATCAACCCCTGTTGATATTTGTACTACTGTTCCAGCCTGTCGATTTCCATTGTCTATCTCTCAAATTCCAACGCCACCTCCCTTATAATTGTAGGGCAACTGGGAGAGCTACTTGAGGGGATTCCATAAATATCTGAAGTCTGATCACACTCACATGAAGGAAAACAAGACCCATGATTTTGTGCAAAAGAAGTATACATACAAGAAATGGATGATTTTTGATGGCACCAGACTGCTTAACCAACGGATTTACTCAGAGTCGCCAGATGTTGAAGAAACTTGATTTGTTGTAACAGGACTAGCATCAATCTTGAAACCTTATTGCATTAAAAAACTGGTAAAAAACACAGTCCTACCAGGCATGTAAAAACTATTGACAAATGGAGATGTGCACCTGGTTGGTAGGAAAGTAGGTTCCTACCTTTTCCTTGCAACATGGAAACTCCTCTCTCACCTATGGGATGGTGAAGTAGGAGAGGAGAGTCTCTAGGTATGGGCTAGTTCCCTCTGATGTATCTTGTTTGTTTCAGGCAGTGCAAAAATATAGATATATAGATATACTGGGGGGATGAAAAGGGAGAAGAAATGCATGAAAACAAACTACCTACTCTAAAAGAGGTGATACACCAAAACTGGATGAGTTTCCCACCCTCACACTCAGTATCAGATAAAACAACATACATACACTGAGACTTGGCAAAAAGACCAGGTCGTTGGGATGACAGGGAGGTTCTTATGGAAAACATAGGAATAGGGACTCATTGAGATGCTGTGGAATACATACTGTAGGTGACCTCTCCTATTCTATACCTCCAAAATAGAACTCTACTCCTGGCAGCAACAGACAATGGCACTTTGTAGATGACTGGTTTACTGGTGCAGAACTTGTGAGAGCATCAAGGAATGATGACTGGACATAAACCAACATTCAAGGCACACAGAAAAATCCATCTAAGAAAGAGGTAAAAATTGTATTTTATTGATTCAGGTGGAAAATTTGAAGAGCTGTGCTCTTTACAAAAATGTGAGAAGATCTTTCAAAATGACCAAGTCTGCATATTTATAATGGGAAGAGCTAAGAGAAGTCTCATTGGCCCTTTTGCTTGCAAGTGGCAGCTTTAGTCTTCATTGAGAAGAGGGAAAATACTATTGATGATGTCAGAAGTTTGCTGGGACCATGCTTGCTACCTCATTTTGTGTGCAGCCTGCTTTCCTCAGTTTGTGTGTAGTTTGCTCTGTCAGTCAGGTTTTTTTTCTATGTTATGTGCTTGGCTCGGCCCTTGTTTTCCACACAACCTGCTACAATGGTTTACGGCCTGCTTGAATATTGATGAGCTTCTGCAGACTATTGGCGGGCTTTAAATTGGCCGTGTCGGGCTTTGAACGGCTCCTACAGGCTTGTTATTTTCTACAGACTCATATGTCTTGTGTTCTCGCGGGCTATTTCCCCACTGTCCTTTGTCCACCGCTCAATGTGTTCACGGACTATTGGGGGGTCTCCCTTGTGGCCTTTGTATGTCCCATGGAAATTATGTCAAGCTTTGTTAATCCCATGATTTTTTTTGTTTGGCTTTCACGGGCTTCAGCTATCTGCAGACCTTACTGTGGGCGGTGAAATCCCCGCCAGCTATAATGTTTACCAGGGGGTGGTGAAATCCCCACCGACTACTGTGTTTCCTACTGGGGGTGGTGAAATCTCTATCGGCCATTGTGTTTCCTATCGAGGGTGGTGAAATCCTTGCTGGCTACTGTGTTTCCTGCTGGGGGCGGTGAAATCCCCATCGGCCGCTGTGTTTCCTACCAGGGGTGGTGAAATCCCCATTGGCCACTGTGTTTCCTATCAGGGGTGGTGAAATCCCCACCCATTGCTTCCTAATGCCACGCACGGTGAAATCACCGTGGACTGCTGTGGTGGCCATGCGCGGACTGTTGTCCATTTTGCTTCCCTCCGCAGACTTTTGACTCAGCGGACCTTTGCTTTGTTCTAAGCCACAAACTACTTTAGATGTTAGTTTTTTTTTTAACACAGCTAACCCCTTTTGCTTTTGTTGAAGGTGACCCAATTTTGCCAGAGGGGCAAAATTGGGTCAACAGTAGTATAGGGCTTAATTGGTAAGAGTGCATGAAATAAAACCTATTCACATTTTTGTGGTGTAGTTTTATTTTTACTAACTTGAAAAAGAGGGCTTACACTATTCATGATGTGTTTTCCCAAAACTAGTTGTCACCATAATTGTTTTGGACCTCTATAAGCCTATTTTCACTCATTCCCTTTTTAAGACATGGTGGGTAGTGCTTATTAATGGATGCAAATTTTTTTGTGTGTCAACTGGATGAGTCTTTGGGTAGGATATATATGTTTAGTTGGATTATTGTTGAGTTGAGGGCTAGATCATTTTACGTATTAGAGAAAATATTTTGGACCATACACATTTTTTCTACATTTTCCCTACTTTCTTAGCTAGTTATTTATATGGACAATGTTGTTTTTGAAGCATTATTTGTAATTTAATTGGTTGGAATCAATCTAGATGTTATTATTCAATCATATATTTCATTAATCAAAGGCTATGAAGATATTATTCATTTATTAAACATTTATATGGTGGATTTATCCTTTCACTTCATTTTTGATCTAAATTTAGACTCCAACATCACCTTTGTTTATGGTTGTGGGTACACTAGTCAGGCATAAGACATATTTTTTATGGATTTTGTCTTTCCAACCAAATTAATTTTGTATTCATTTCAAAATAGGCTCATTCTTTCTCTTTTACCCTATATTTTGATTTTTTTAAATAAATTTATTATATTAGGTAGATTAAATCTAATTGTAGTATGTGCTTATGTGTTTTATTTCAATTACAAAATCCTTGTTTATTACTACATTGCACCATCAAATCTCCACATGTAATGAACAAATGTTAATTTAACTATAACTTCTTTGATAAACCTGAAACCACTGACTTCCTAGGTGTTTGTGTGTTGTGCTATCCATTCTACACACCTAGACTACACATTGATGTAACAAAAAACTTATGTTTCCCCTCTCATTTGTTAGTAATTTGAATCTTAGACTAACAAAGGCCCCTTGACAATAATATTAAACACAATAACCGCTAAGGTATCTATTATGCCATGACCTAGTGAAAGAGACGTTGGGTGAAACATTTCATGTTTCCTTTTCAGGAGAGGTTGGGTGCACCCACACCCCACCTAGAGTTAGTAAGTTATGCTAGACAACCCATAAATAGGGTTGACATAACACAAACCTTGGATATAACACTAAACTAGAGTAACTTTCCACAAAGTGTTCATGTGAATAATTTATGGGTTTTACGAGCTTTACATAAAAGTGTTGTTATGCATCATATTTCTAAGGATTAATCCATGTGTTAATGTTGTCTAGAGGATGTATAATTTTTAATGAAATTGCTTAGATTTTTCACAATAATGGAATAATATATCACATAATTAAGAGAAAAATAAGTAGATCCATAACAATAATTAAGGAAAGGTCAAAATACTTGATAAATATGACTAAGCCACTTCAAGGGGGAAAACTACACAACAATGTAATAAGAGAAGAATTTGTAATATAATGATAAAATTCTAACCATAACCTCCTATATTGTAATTAAATTACCTAAATGTTTATCAATAATGGAATAATATATCACATAATTAAGAGTAGAATAATTAGATCCACAATAATGATTGACAAAAGAGAATAGTACTTGATAATTATTATTAAGATGCTTCAAGGGGAAACCTCCACAACAATGCCATAAGAGCATAATTCATAATATTATGGTTAATGAGTAAGCACTACCTCTTATATATTCTTTACTTAGCTATGGTTATTCCATAACTTGGAAATAATAAGAACATAGAGAAATTATATAAGATAATGCTAAAGGTATGTAAGCCACAAGTCAATCACATATATCCATAGATGCACTATAGGTTAAGTATGTATCATTCCCTTTCCATTCAAAACAATGTTTCCATTAACATTGAATCAACTCTAGATGCTATTGTAGGAAAGCTTCATCCTACCACATTACATCTTCATGATTTAGACTCTTCCACTTGATCAAATAATCTTTTAGCTCTCTTGTTCATAGCCTTTTTATGCATGTGTGAAGGATCTCTTCAGGTTATATAATGACTATGCCTTCTTCATCCAAATAAGGTAACTCATTATGGGTAGAAAATATTTATTGACTGAAAGGCTTAAGGAAAAATACATGAAATATAAGATGTATGAGAGTGGATTGGGGTAGCTCCAACTTGTATGCCACATTGCCAAATTTTCACAAGATCTAATAAGGGTTATAATTCTTAAGAAAAAGTTTGTTATATTTTTTATATTACTTTAAATAAATTTGATTATATGGTTTCAAGAACACAAATATTTAATCACCAATGTCAAAATGCCTATCAATATGATTTTGATCAACTTGTTCCTTCATTATATTATGTGTCATAAAAAATTCTCCCTCAAACTAGCTAGTACTTCATGTTGATGTTGAATGTGTTCCTCAACAACTCAAATCTTGGGTTGCACATTTAAAGATGATGTGATGGATGGGGATGATAGGCATAAATTTTTACAAAGGGAGAAATTTTAGAAGATGTATGAAAGGAAGTGTTGTACCACCATTCTAGTAGTGGTAGCTAATGGACCCAATGCTCTCATTTATATGTTGTAAAATAATGGAGATACCCTTATAATAATTTTTGATAACCTATATTTAACCATCAGATTGAGGATAATATGATGAACTAAAACCTAATTAAATACCTAGACAAGAAAATAACTCAGTCTAAAAGTTACTAGTGAATATACGATCATGATTGCTTACAAAGATTTTGGGAGTACCATACACATTTTAAACTATATTGAGAAAAATAACCACTACTTTACTAGATATAAATGGCTATGATAAGTGAACAAATGATAATATTTTTTTATCCTATCCACAACTATCATGATAATTTTTTTACCTTCAAACCTCAGCAACCCTGTAATAAAATTCATGGAAACTTACTCTTACCTTTGGCTAGGGATGGAAAATGACTATAGAAGACATGGTGTCTTAATTGTTTCTCATTTATTCTTTTGACAAACCATGCATTCTACCACAAATTTTTATATATCCTCCTTGAGTCCTTCGCAAAAGAAATATTAATTTATTTAATGATATTTCTTCAAAAATCTTGAGTGCCCCTTAGTGAAGATGAATGAAGCTCCAGAATGATCTTGTGTTTGAGGACATAATATTTACATAGGTATAATCTATATTTATACCTTAATGTGTTCCCTTTCTACTTCATTTTAAAAAAACACCTAAACCATGCTAAATATTCTAAATCAAGACCTGTGTATCCTTGTCATTCTTCCATTCTAATATTTATTCTTCTAACCAACTTACTTGCCAATGGTCATTATGCATAACAATGCCTCAATTGATTCATCCCTCCTGAAAAGTGCATCTATCACTAAATTATATTTTCCTATCTTATAGACTATTTAAAAGTCATAGACCAACATTTTAGTCACCTAATTTTGTTTTTATTCTCATGACAAACATTTTTGCAAAAAGTATTTTAGACTATCACGATCAATCTTTACATGAAAGTGTCTACCCATCAGATAAGTTCTCCATTTCTTAATTACATTAAGGATAACCATAATCTCTTTCTGATATATTGACTTGAACTTGTTTTTTCCCTTGAGTTGATGACACTTTAATGTAATTGGTATTGATTCTTACATGAGTACTATGCCCCTATCATATCCTCATGCAACACATTCAACAATAAATATTTCAGAAAAATCAAGGGTCATCAAAACTAGAGTGGTGCACATATCCTCTTTTAGCTTCTCAAATGCCTTGGTAGTTGGTTCAGTCCAATAGAAGGAATATTTATTTAACAAGGCTATGATTGGAGTTGTTATGCTACCATAATATTTTACATATCTACAATGGTAACCTGTTAGGCCCAAAAATCCATGAGGCTTGTTGAGGGTCTTTGACACTTACCACTCAATTATATCTTTGATCTTCTTAGGGTCAAATCTAACTCCTCCATGTGAAACAATATGACCCAATTACTCCACCTCATGGACTCCAAAAGCACTTTTTGAAGGTTTGGCATAAAAATGATGTTATTTTAGAACTAACAAGACCTACTTCACATGCTTCAAATGTTCAACCCAAGTTTTGTTGTAGATTAGGATGTCATAAAAAAATACCAACATAGATTTCATTAAAAACATGTAAAAAGATTCATCAAACTCTGAAATGTAAATGGTGCATTTGTGAGACCAAAAGGCATGACCATAAACTTATAATGGCCTTCATGAAATCTAAAATCTATTTTAGGGATACCCTCATATCTAATCTAAATTTTATGATACCCAAAATGAAAATCTAGTTTGGTAAAATAAATAATGCCATGTAATTCATCTAATAAATCATCGATTATTTAAATAGGGAACTTATCTTTGATGGTGTACTTATTGAGTTCTTTATAGCCAGGGAACATCCTCTAAGTGTCATCCTTATTTTACACCATGACCAATAGGGATGGATATTCACTTTGGCTAAGTTAGATAATACTTTCCTCCATCATCTCTTATACCATACTTTAAATTTCACTTTTTTGGGCATATAGCCACCTATATGGTCTAATGTTCAATGGTGTACTACTTAGAATCAGTCTTATGGCATGATCATGTTCTTTATTTTGTGGTAGTCCTTTTGGAATTGCATCAAAAATGTTTGGGTGGCCATCAAGAATAGTTTTTAAATTAGGATGTAAAGACACTTTTTTTGGCAAAAATTCTATGTAAAAAAATTATGCTATAAATCCTTCAACCCATTGTAAAGAATATTCATCCCATTTTAAAGAATCTTCATCATCTAATGTGAAATAACCATTTGGGGATATTTTTTTCCTTAGTTCATATGTCCTACCTTCAAAATGAAAGCTCATGAATAATTCATATAAATTCATCTCTATTATGCCAAATTCAATATCCATTATACTCCCAAAACAATCTTAGCTCCACCTATGGGAATAATAGACATAGGATAATTGAGTGGGTAGTCTCCCATGGTAATATTGATACTATGAAATTTTATAGAACATTTGAATATGCCACCATTTATAATCATAACTTGAAATTCTAGAGTAGGATAAATAAAATAGTTTAAATGAGTAGCCAACATATTGTTAATGATATTATGTGTACTTATTGAGTCAGTCAACATAGTCACCTTCTATTTCTTAAGGAAACCCAACCAGTTTGAGAGTTTGAGGGGTACTGATACCTAAAAAAGTATGACAAAAGATAGTGGGGTGAGAATCTTCAGATTATTCTTCTAGCTCTTATATACCCTCACCTAAGTCTTCATCATCATATTCATTAGATCCTTCAATGTCTAACGACTTATTTTCATCACATTTATGTCCTTTGATCCACATTTTGTCATAGACAAAACATAAACCTTTGGCACAATTTTATTATATTTAATGAGAGGTTAATCTTGTAGGTTGCACAAATGATGGTACTATAAAATTGTGTTCGAGACCATAAGTGAGATTCCTTATTTTGATAAAATATTTTTCTTGTACCTAATTTACAAGCAATATGGATTCAGAAAAAGATGTTATAATAAACATGTAAACCTTGTGTTAGATGTTATCCTTGAGACCCCCCAAGAACAAGTCAGTCACATTGTTATCATTGATGTCATCCATGCATAAAGATAATTTCTAGAATTTTTGAATGTTATCCTTAACAATACCAATTTGTCACAACTTTGATAAATGATTGAAGTAGTTTTTTAAGATGTTTTCATTTTAGTGCATCTTATATCTTTAGTAAAAATCAAATAGGTAATAAGATCACCCTTATTTTTCTTTTGAGAACACAACCACCAATACCAAAATAACTACCTAGGTTATAGATATAGAGATTCCATGATCACCTTTTGCACACATAGGGTATGATGTAAATCAAATAAAATTTCTAGTTTATTGATACAAGTGAGTGTATTCTTACTATCAAACTTGCACACTTACACTTTTGGTAGCATGTGTTTAGAACTAATATTGGAATTGTGATTTTTTGTATTAGGAGAACTTGATTGGAGTAGTGGAGGATTTTGTTTGAAGTTGAGCTATAATAGTGTTCAACTGAGCACTCATATTTGATAACTATTTTTTCATATAATCCATTTCCCCTTTTACTACATTGAGATCATCCTTCCTCACCATGCTTTGTATATTTGATTGAATTTGTTTACCCACCTCAAAAAATGATAGATTTGAAGTTCTAAACTCCATACGATATTTTTGAGGATTTTTTGGAGTGTCTTGACATTTTTTGCTTCTAAAAGTGTTAGGACCAGCCATACATAAACCCTAGATGAAAGGTTTTGATCCCAAAAAACTATACCATAAGATTATACCATTGATATCATATTGTTGAGATAGATCTAATGATTGCTAATTTGTACAAGGGTCCAAAAAAAGGGTTTTTTTGTAAAAAAGACTTCAAATAATATTGTAGTCATGAAAAAATAAATTCTTATGAGATCATAAGTTATGTTTTTTTATCCTTCAGTGCTCATGATTTCCACAACCCCATATATAAAAAATAATGTTGTATAAACTTTCCCAAATCGATGCATTGATACCAATTGTAATGAAATTACTTATATGTTTCAAAATAATGGAATAATGTATCACATAATTAAGAGTAGAATAATTATATCCACAATAATAATTGATAAAATAACATAATACTTGATAATTATGACTAAGCCTCTTCAAGGGGGAACCTCCAAAATAATGAAATAAGAAAAAAATTCACAATATGATGATAAAATACTAACCATTACCTCCTATAGAAATTATAATTAACCATGGTTATTACATAGGACCACCATTCTAAGAACATAGAGAAATGCAATAAGATAATATGTAATGTATGTAAGTGACAAGTTGGTAACATATATCCCTAGATGCACTATAGGTTAAGTGTGTAACATATATATACTCTACTTATCCATGGTTATTACATGGGTATAACTTTTTAAGAACATATATAAATGTGAAAAGTATAATATGAAAGGTATGTAATCCATAAGTAAGCCACACATATTCGTAAACACACTATAGGTTGAGGGTGTAACATACCCTTCCATTTAAAAAAAAAGTTTATCTCAATGTTGAATCAAAACTAGATGCTTCTATAGGAAAAATTCATCCTCACATGTTTAATATTTATGATTCAGATTCTTCTACTTGATCAAATACTACTTAATCTCTCTTGTTCATGGTCTTTTAGTGTGTGTGTGTGTATAAAGAATCTTCTCAAGTTATAGAATGACTTTACATTATTCATATAGTTTTGGTAACTCAGTATGGGTAGACACTCTTTGTCTTATTACCTTATTCAATAAATATACATGAACTATAGGATGTATGCAAGTGGAATAGAATAGCTCCAACTTGTATGCCATATTACCAAATTTTTGTAGGATTTGATAATTGCCATAATAATTAAGAGAAATTTATTATAATTTTATTGTTACTTTAGATACATATAATTATATGTATACAATCTCAAAAATATCCAATCAACTATGTAAAAATTATTCTCACTACAGTGGTGGTCCACTTATTGATTCATTTGATTATATGCCATTGGTAAGTTCTCTTTCAAACTAACTAGTACCTCCTATTGATGTTAAATGTGTTATTCAAGAACTCAAACCTTGGGTTACCCCTTAAAGTATGAAGTTATGGATGAGGGATCATAATCATAAAGTTCCATAAATGGAGACATTATGGAATGGGTATGGAAGGGGGTGTTATACCATCATTCTTATATTGGCAACAAATGAACCCATCATTCTTATTTATCTGATGCAAAACAACATATATACCCTTCTAGGAGTTTTTTGACCAACTCTATTTTCCCATAAAATTAAGGATAATATGATGATCTATGACCCAACTAAGTACCCAAACATTCAAATAAATCAGTTCAAAAATTATTGATAAAGATGTGATCATGATACTTAAAATAATATCAAGAGTACCATGCACCCATCATTCTTATTTATCTGATGCAAAACAACATAAATACCCTTCTAGGAGTTTTTTGACCAACTCTATTTTCCCATAAAATTAAGGATAATATGATGATCTATGACACAACTAAGTACCCAAACAATAAAATAAATCAATTTAAAAATTATTGATAAAGATGTGATCATGATACTTAAAATAATATCTAGAGTACCATGCAACTTTTGAAATGTATTGAGAAAAGTAACAACTACTATAATGATTAAAATTGGATACGATAAGGAAAAAAATGAGAATATTTTGTGACCCTATCCATAATTAACATGGTGAATTTTTTACCTTTAGGCCTCAACAACTGTTTAATAAAATCCATGGAAACCTCTTCCCACCTCTAGCTAGGGATGAATAAAGGTTATAGAAGACCTGATGTCTTAATTATTTCACATTTGTTATATAAGCACGCTATGCATTCTACCAAAAATATATGTATATCCCCCTTGAGTCCTTCCCAAAATAAATCATGCTTAATTCTATGACAAGTTTTCAAATATTATGAGTGCCCCTATTGTTGATGCATGAATCTTCTGAAGGATACATTTTTTAGGTTATAATTATTGCATAGGCACAATATATATTTATACCATAATGTGCTCCCTTTATACTCAAAGTTCTTAGTAACACCAAAACAATGTTGAATATTCTAAATTAAAACTTGTGTATCTTTGTCATTATCCCTTATCATCCCTATTCACTCCATCATCATCCCTCATCAAACCTAATCATCCCTGATCATTCCTAATTACTTTGTCATGGACCCTCATCATCCCTAATTATCTCTAGACACTCCCTCATCATCCCCCATTATCCATAATCATCCCTAATCACTCACTTAATAACCCTCATTGTCCCTAATCATACTCTCATCAACCCTCATCATCCATAATCACCCTAATCACTCTTTTATCATCCCTCATTATCCTTAATTATCCCTAATCATTCCCTCATTAACCCTTATCATCCCTAATCACTCCCTCATCATCCCTAGTCAATCCTTCATCGACCCTCATTATCCCTCATCATCCCTAATCACTCCTTCTTCATCCCTAGTCAATCCTTCATCGACCCTCATTATCCCTCATCATCCCTAATCACTCCCTCATCAATCCTCATCAGTTATCATCATCACTCATCATATATAATCATTCCCTCATCATCCCTCATCATCCATAGTCATCCTTAGTCACTCTTTATATGTCCCTCATCACACCTCATTATCCATAATCATCCTTAGTCACTCCTTCAATGTCCCTCATTGTACCTAATCACACCCTCATTAACCCTCATCATTACTAATCACTCTTTAATTATCCCACATCATCCTTCATCATCCATAATCACTCTTTAATTTTTAATCATCATATATCATAATCCATAATCAATCCTTCATTAAATCTCATCATCCCCAATAACTCCCTCATTGACCCTCATCATCCCTCATCATCCTTAGTCACACCCTCATTATCCCTCATTATCCTTTATGATCCCTAATAACTCCCTCATTATCCCTAATAAATTGGTCATCATATGTAATTATAAATTATCATCCATGATCACTCCCTTCTCATCCCTAATCACTCCTTGATTGTCCTTCATTAACCCTTATCATTTACCATCATCCCTAGTCACCCTTTCATCATCCCTAATCATACTTCATCATCTCTAATCACTCATTTATAATATTTCCTCATCCCTCATTATCCTTAATCATTCCCTAATTATCCTTAATCATACCCTCATTATCCCTCATTGTCCCTAATCACTCCCTCATCATCATAGTCATTCCATCATCTGCTAGAGTGTGTTTAAATCTAGTAGCTAGTATAAACTTGTTTTGGAGTGAATGGTATCTTTTTTAGATGAATCTTGAATGGTATTTTGATTCATTATATTCTATATAAATTTGTTTGATAGTGAATTATATCTTTTTTAGATGAATCTTGAATGGTGTTTCAATTCCTTTTATTTTAGTTAGAGTGTACTAGGGTGATTATCCTCATTCATGTCTAGTAGATTAGGTAGGGACATGATGGATTATTATAGGGAGATTGTCATATGATTTCCATGGTTTAAATATGATAATATTGAGTTAATCAGTTATTTAAGTAAAAAACACTGGAGTGATGACTATGGAGTGACTCACTTATATCTATATATCTCCCCCGTCCACATTAGTGAAAGAAGATCTATAGGTCTACATTGAAATTAGGGTGTAAAAGTGAACTAGATGTTAGGGTGTATGGTGGGTATCATGCTTCGATGTTGGAATCTATTATCTAAACTACACCTTGTTCCTATGACAACTATGCCTTAGTCTAGATCAAAACAAAGTTATATATTGAGAAGGAGAGATTTCATTGATAACTACACCTTACTACCTTGATATCTTTCTGTAAGGCAAGCTTATTTTGATAGTTTATCAGATGAATCAATATTAGATATTATGAAGGAAATAGTCCCTTGCCTTAATCCTTGGTATATGCAAAGTAGGTAGGGAAAGCTTCCCTTTCCTTATCTAGTAGGGAAATCTTGAGATCAAAATAGGGCCTTTAGAATGGTTCCTCCCATATATCTATGGTGGGGGGCCCATTCCTACACTATCCCCTAATTTACTATATTTGGGACTAGGGCATACTTAGATTATGATAGGGCCCTAATTTGGACTTTAGGGATCACTAACCATGTCCAAGATCTAATTAGCCCTTCCAGTATACACTAGATTAAGGTATTTACCTTTCCTTCCCTTTATGTATCATGTTGGGTATATATCAAGCTGGGTATATAATAGATTAAATTGGGTTGGGAAACACACTCTACTAATTACCAAATTGGAACACACTCTACTAGATTGGTAACTACTTATCTATCTATCTATCTATCTATCTATCTATCTATCTATCTATCTATCTATCTATCTATCTATCTATCTATCTATCTATCTATCTATCTATTTATCTATCTAGTGATCCACTCAATTATATATAGACTCTCAATGACATCAAGAGAAAATAAGAACTAAACTATGGGGTTGAGATTTGGATTCTCAATTAGTTTACTATCACCCCTATCTATATAAATATAAATTAGGATTCTCATCTCTAAGATTGGGATTATTAGATGCCCAAAACATTATATATATATATATATATATATATATATATATATATATATATATATATATATATATATATATAGTAAGTAATATAATTCCATCCCACCATTTTATCACTTACCTACCTATTTATTCTGGCCCAAGGCTCTAAATACAGACTCTCTCCCTAGTTTGGGTGTGGATTGCCATATAGATCTCTAAATTTTAATAGATAATTAGATAATATATATTTAGTATA
This sequence comes from Torreya grandis, assembly GCA_037957365.1. Classification (NCBI taxonomy): domain Eukaryota; kingdom Viridiplantae; phylum Streptophyta; class Pinopsida; order Cupressales; family Taxaceae; genus Torreya; species Torreya grandis. The sequence continues at coordinate 1,070,548 of JARHVA010003352.1, read as the reverse complement.
TTAATCTATTTAATTAGGGTATGTAACTAAATCCTTTAATGACACAAACACACATGCACACATATGGGGTGAATAAAGACATTCCCTTTGATACGGCCAAATATATATAGAGATTGCCTTTTAATTAGGATAATGAAGGAGTGATTATGGATAAGGAGGAATGAGGAAGGAGGGATGATGAGGGGTGATGAAAGAGATTATGGATGATGAGGGATATCGAGGGTTGATAAGGGTGTGACTAGGGATGATGAGGGATCATAAGGGCTGATAAGGGTCTTATTAGGGATGATGAGGGTTGATGAGGGAATTATCATCCATAATAACTCCCTTATCAACCCTCATCTATGTTCCTCATCCCTCATCATCCCTAGTCATTCCCTCACCATCCCTCATTATCCCTTAGAAGGGAGTGACTAGAGATGGTAAAGGATGACGAGGAATAATGAGGGAGTCATCAGGGATGGTAAAGAATGATGAATTCAAATGAGGTAGTGATTATGGATGATAAAGGATAATCAAGGATTATGTGGGAGTGACTAGGGGATGGTAAGGGATGATGTGGGCCAATGAGGGAGTGATTAAGGATGATGGGGGATAATGAGGGCTGATGAGGGAGTGATGAGGGATGATATGGGATGATGAGGTATAATGAGGAAGTGATTATAGATGATGAGGGTTGATGAGTTAGTGATTAGGGATGATGAGGGGAAACACATGTTGGTGAGGTAGTGATTAAGGATGATTAGGGATAATGAGGGATGATGATGGAGTGATTAGGAATGATAAAGTAGTGACTACGTATGATTAGGTCAATGAGGGAGTGATTAGGGATTATAAGGGATGAGAAGGGATGATGAGGGAGTGATTAAGGATGATGAGGGATAATGATTAATGATGAGGGAATGATTACAATGATGAATGATGATTTATGTGTTTGATCTCCCTCTCTCCATATGGTTTGGGGAGAGGTAGATAATGATATGAGTGATTTTGATATGAGACTCTAAAAATAGGGTTTGAAAGAACTCCCATCCACCCTAAATAGTAGTGGTATTTGTTTTGGTAGTGGTAGTGTCTCATGTAATTTTGGAATGATAGAAGATGACTATATTCTATGTGAGTTTAGATTAAAATAGATAGGTCATGCATGCATGAGATTATAATTGAATCATGGAACGATTGACCCTTCTACTAACATTTGTTTTAGAGTGAATTTTATCTTTTAAGGATGACTCTTGAATGGTGTTTCAATTCCTTCTATTCTGAATGGAGTGCACTAGGGTGATTAGCTTCTTTCATGTCTGATATGAATGACTATATTACAACTACAAGTAAATGTCATGTATGAGTGACTACATACATATATATAGTACTAGGTATGTAGTAGATATCATGTATGAGTAACCATATCTTGACTACAATTATGCGACAAGCCAACCATTTATACATATTGATAGACCCATTGATAAAAAAATCCACTAATTATTTAGGAATTCAACCTAAATTTAACTTCAAGCCTTTTTCTTGATCATCCCTAGTCACTCCTTTCTTTATATAGGTGAGAATGACCCCTCTCTTTTCAATCCATGGCTTGGTAAATGACCCCTCTTATTTATATATATAGGTGATAATGTGATTTAACTTTTAAGGGGATTATGGTGTTTAAAAGCCTAGGTTATTAAAGGGATGGAACATAAAATTAGGGAATAAATATGAAATAAATAAAACCACTAATTTGTATAATAATTTACCTAATCTGATTATTCTAAAAATAAAAATGAACTACACAAATATGTAATTAGATAAAAACTGGCTGAGATAGATAGTTGATAGCATGGAAATTGGTGCAGAGATTGGATAGGGTGTCATCAATAATAATTTGAAGTCAAAACTCCTCTTGGATAGTAACACAATCCTCTCGATAGTATCACACTATGATAGTGTCTTCTGGGGTGTGATAGTGTCCTCTATAGGTAGGGACTATGAGATTTTGGATGGACCTTCACTTGAGTTCAAAATTCCTATCCCTACATGCCTAAGAATTGGATCACTATATTTTCTCTATTTTTGATTGATTTGGAAAAAACCCTAGACCTCCATGTCATTAGGGTATTTGAGGAACACAAGTAGAAAAAGTGTTATGTTAGCTAGATAGGCTAGACATGACCTCAACACCCTACTATTTTGAGAGTTGAACCATACCAATACCTCAATATGGGATCAAGCCTAATGTAGTTTTCTCAATCTAAGTGATGGTATATGTTTAAGTGAATGCTGATAAGAGTGCCACCTTGAGTGCTTAGAATGTGACTTGAGACTAGAAATATAAGTAATCTAAGATTAGGATTGTTATAGCTGGTTATATGAATAATTAGGGTAGAATGTAGATCAATGGCCTTGATTTGCACAACTTATTTCTAAAATTGTTTGCGTGTATTTATATGTAAATTCCATCTAGTGGGTAAAAGGATAAAAGTGGTGTAAATATACTGATCTTGATATTTTTGGGATGTGGAATAGGTCTAGGATAACCCTAAGGTGTCTTGAGAAATGGAAATATGTATATTGGGGGAGAAAAGAGGTAAGTGACAATAAAATAGTCCCTTTATCACTATCACTATATATTAGTGTCCAAAAGGCCATGCTAGTGCCCAAGTTGTAGAATCTAGTACACTAGGGACCTGAATGCTTAGGAGAGAGTCTAGGAATAATTTTGGTACATCTAGGGATGGGTTAGACCCACATGAAATATAAATAAGGATAGAAAGAGTCCCTAAGATAGGTTTAGGGCAATTACCTTTTGAGTCACCCTTATTCAAATTTTTGTGAATTTTGCCATAAAAGAATTTCAACCACTTATCACCTTTTGTGTGTGAATTTTTAAAAGAATTAAACCTTTGAACTTGAACCTTTATTAGAGTTAAAGATTTCAAAAGTTCAACGGTTCAATAGGTTTAATGTCTCAAAGTTTAAAGTTTCTCAAAGTGAATTGTTTGTCCCTTTGTGTATGTCAATTATGACTTTGAACCTTTTAGTTGAACTTGAACCCTTTTTCAAAGTTCAAAACTTCAATGGTTCAAAAGTTCAATATTTGATATTTTGTAAAGAGTCATGTTCACTCAGTTCCCTTATATAAATTTAATGTATCATTGAACCTACCAATTGAACCTACATAGTGGTGTTCAAAAGTTCAATGTTTCAAAGTTCAAAGTTTCTAGAAAGATCATATGACTATTGGTCAGTTTGTGTAGTTCATCTCATATCATTGAACCCTGAAGTTGAACCACATTTTAAAAAAATTCAATGGTTCAATGACTATACTCTCATCTCGACCCGAGGCTTTCTCTAAGTTAAAATTAGTAGAAGATTTAGAGGAGAATATATCTGAAACTCATTACAAAGCAAAAAAATTTGAATTTTCATGAGGTTACAGATAATCATTACTCATCAAAATCAGATGTAAAAAATGCTTGCCATTAATGCATATGTCAGAATGCATGTCTTATCAAGCATATTTAACACATATTGTTTCAGTTTCATCATTTGATCTAGTTAATATCCATATCAAGAGAGAATAATTCAAATTTAGTAAATGAGCATACTGGGTGATACAAAGGAGAACAACACAGGTGGTATAAGATATTTGATTGCTTGAATTCATAGTGATTTTAGATAAATTTAAAGGTAAGTTTTACTCTTACTATAAGTTTTTTCCTTTACTTGGTTGGAAAGAAGGATCCTTTTGAGTTTATGGAATTAATTAAAGAGTTTAAAACATTTTATTTTCATTATATCCTCCAACCTATAACCATGAAATCTATATGTCTCAATTATGAGCATGGCCCTAGTCTCATATGTTCTCCTGAAATTGGGGACACTTCTCTGGTCCAATATGACATGGAAGATTTTAAGGAAAGAGCTATAAATCTTGTGTCAAATCCTATGATCCAAAAAATAGTAGAAAGTGGCTTCATTGAAGTTGCAGCCTTTCCCATGGCTGTCTAATGCCCCAAATTAGTCCTTAAATGCATGAATATATATGAACCTTAGAATAGGTGCATCAAGACTGTAGATGGAAATGTTTTAGTGCATATCAATAGACAAACCCTAATGTCTATAATGAGACTTCCTCCTAAGGTACCATACTCTGCCCTTAGTATAACTTCTTCATATGGTTATTTTTCATTAAAGAAAGAAAGTTACAAGAGCGTGATTGCTAGGAATTGGCTTTTGAAATTCCAAAAAGGGGGTTCAAGACTGCCCAGACCATTAACAAGAAATCATATGATTCCATAAGTACAAGATATTATAGTATTACTACATAGACTAAAAGGTAATGCTCATGCATATTATTGGGAAGACTAGATGTACTTATTTATACAGGGGATCCTCTAAGGAGAGAAATATTTGGATTGGGTAGAAACTGTAGTAGAATGTTTGCATCTAGGTTTAAGTAATTATTTGGGAAATAAAGAGTTTTATATGTCTTCATACCTCTTTTATTGCCTAACATATACAAGACAATGGGTAGGATTACCACATGCACCCTTGGCTAAAGATAGTAAAATTTATGACTATTACTCACAATTGTAAATGCATAATTGATATGAAGATTAAAAGAGAGTCAATGATGTTTTTACTAGAAGAATGAATTTTGAATTATCAAACAACATCAATAAAAGGTTGTGTGATGAAGCTATGAAACTAATCAATATTTATGGTAGTTTCTTCTCTCAATTTTCCAAGTTCACTTATATCAAAGTTGGGGTTTTTGACAGTGAACCTTTGAGGTTGCATATGTATGTTTTTAACCGATTTGTGTTAATAGAAGTCTGCAGACAAGTAGCACATGTAGATAAAAAATTCCCTATAAAAGATAAATATGGTATATATTTTTCTATTGAACTTAGATGTTATTCATGTAAGTCAAATTTTGATGCTTTGAATTTAGAACTGGATCTTAAGAAATTCAATTTTAAATACTTTACAGCCAAATCACAATTTGACAACAAAGGTTTTGCCAGAGATAACTTGGATCTTGGAATAGGGTTTTCACATATCCCTTAATTAGATATTGGGAGGATTGTTTGGATGAATTTGAATTCAGAAGAAGACTATGGTCTAGTTTCTCCTTAGGGAAAATTATTACCCTTAATTTAAATATGGACATTTCTAAATTTTTTGACAATGATGAATAGGTGACTGATCCACAATTTGAGTAAATAAAATAATCACCTATTCTAGAAATTGACTAGGAGAAAAATGACGAAGATAGAAATGAGGTTAAGACCCTCCTAATGATAAGAAGAACTGAGAAATGGTTGAGAGAGAAAAAATTGGGGGGGATCTCAAAACATAGCTTCCCAATAATGTACATCAATCATTGAATCACCATTCCCAATAAGCTCCACTAATCATCTTATTACTATTTGTGATGCAGGTATTTCCAGAGCAAAATATGGATGGGATCCTATCATCAAAGAATTTGAGAAGGCCCTTATAACTACTCTGCCTCCTCATGCCACTAGATTAAGGACCCAAAGCAAGAGAAAGAGTTAGATTTTTGAAAAAGTAATTGTGGATTTGAATTTTAAAGAAGATTTAAGAGAAGCTAAAGGTGATAAAAAATCTGGTTCACCAATGGTAGAAGAGGTTAGTGCATATCAATAGATAGTGATTCCTTCTGATTCTATTAAACTAATGATCATTTCAAATGTACCTTCTAATCAACTAAATCTTGATAAAGAAGCCTAAGCCTCTACACCCAAGTGGCTAGAAAACTTAATTAGCAATAAAAGGAAAATGGTTCCATTTTCCTTACCCTTAAAGGATATGGTGAGTAAATGTTTAAGGAAAACTTCTAAATCCAAAAAGTTAAAAACAACATCTAGGGTAGATGTTGATCTTAATATAGGGAACTAGAATGTAGAAGTAGCCAAGCCAAGAACCAATGAAGAAGTTCAAGATCCTACAGTTTGGGATTTTATAATTGAAAAGGTAGATCTTGGGACTGCATCACATGTCATAGATGTGCATCACCTTAAAGCATACACCAAAAGGATGGTCAGTAGAACCTGGAAGGATGAAATAGATAAAAGGGAATTAAAATAGACTATGCAGTCAATATCAGAGTACATTAATGCCATTCATAGTTCAGATCCACAACCGATCACCCAACTACCCCTGTCTTTTAATCCAAAATCACTTATCAATTAAAGGATGCTAGACCAAATACATAGAGGCAAAATGGTTACCAGAGTATTTGATAATTGGTTGGATAGCATCATCCAAAAAGGTACATAATTCATCCATAAATTGAAGAATGTGTATGATCTAACCACAATTACTATTGAAGATTTAAAGACATAAAATGCCTTGTGGATAAAAGATGAAGGAAAATGGATGAGTGTGGTGAACCAGATTGATGAAGTACAAAAGTATGGGATAACAAATTTTTTGTTAGAGAAGAACTTGACAAGTTTGGATGATCTATTATATGTAAGTAAGAAAAATATTGAATGGATAAATTTAGTATCCTGACAAGGATGAATGAAAATCACAAAAATGATCAAAGAAATAACTAAATTCATTCATTCATTACAACATAATCTATAGAGTATTGATATCAAATACATAAAAGATGATGGAAAACTAGAAAAATACATCAATATTGTGATTCAATCCTTTAGGGAAAGGACCAACATCATTAAATAAAGTGAAAACTTATCAACTAAAGATTTTTCTTAGATTTCAAAGGTAGATTCACTTCTTTGTCACTACATTGACACTCTCTGAGAGCACACAAAAAAGATGGGGAAAATTCAGAGGGAAGAAAACATCTGGAAAGCAAGGATAAAACATGTCAGCATTCCCAATCTTATGAAAATTTAAGAGTTTGTTACAACATTTCAGGAGTGGAAAGCTCAATGTGTCTACCCAATCAAACATAATAAATTTGGAGATCCTAGTCCATCACCTCAATAATGATTTTACTTACATACTTTCTTTTATTTAGCTATTTTTCTATTTGAAACTTGATCTTTATTGAATTTGCTAAAAACTAAATCCTGTATGGGTCAGAGTTATTTTAACTCTAGTTTAGTTTGAAAGGTGGATTAGTTATGGCAACTATATATATATTTTTAATTGTAAAAGATAGGGATATAAAAAAAAGGGAAGGGGTTAATTTTTTTTCAAAACTGGACCACTGTTGTTGACAATATATGTGACATTTATCTGAAACATTTTTCATATGTGAATGAAAAAGAGAATTAATTGCTGAATACTTAGATCTGTGCATTTGAGTATTTGAAATTAGGTTTTCTATGTGAAATCTTCTTTTATATAGTGATTACTCTTCTATTAGACAATTTATTGTATGTGTTTTATCTTTTTACTAGTTCAGCTATATATATGTTTATCTATTTAATCATTATTGAAAATAGAATCCGTGATTCTATTATCCATTACTATTATAAAATCTCACATTCATAACATGATGCTGTGTGGATGTTAATTTACTTTTAAAACACTTTCTGGTTAAAAGTGTATCTAAATATTTGAATTCATTAAAAATCTTAAAGGGAGTTGTACCTTAATTTAGAGGGGAACTAGTTTTAATAGTTCACCAATTTGTTGTTTAACTTATTTGTTCTTGAAAGAAGGGTATGGAGTCAAAGTAAAACATTTTTAAATAAGGATAAATCTATTAGCCAATAGTTTTTGGTGACTCCATTGGGGATTGAAATTGAAATCTTTACTAAAAGATTAGTCACCTTAATATGAAACAACAATGGTGCTTCCACATGAAAATATAATTCTTGCTTTGTAACCTAATCTTGGTTTTTAAGATGAATAGGAAGATATAATTAGTCAATTAAATACTCTTGCTTGGCATTCTCATCAAAATATTAATGATTATAGAATAACACGTAGAATATTAGAAAAAAAAGAAGAATTGGCTGATAATATGAGATTGTTGTTACTTAGGCAAAGAAGGAGGCAAGCAAAAAACCTAGCAAGGAATTAAACCCCATAAAGTGTGAAGTTAATACTTATAATATCATAAGATGGATTCTAGAAGTTAAATAAGGTCTTTGAAAAGAGAAGGAATTGAGGATTCTACTTTTCAAGCATTATAAAACTTAAATTTTCCTTATATTCCTACCCACATTAGAAAAAATAAAAGTAGACCTCCTAGCCCTCCTGAACCCTCTACATCCTTTTTTTGTCAAGCCTTAACTCTTTCTGGTACTATCTTCCCTTCTTCTGTAAGTTTTATTCTGATGGCCTAGCCTTGGGGCACAGCCATAAGACCTCTAAATTTAGGGGCCAACTTGAATAATTTGCCTAAAAATGCAAGGAAAAATTTACCCAAATTTAATGGAGATGGAAGACAATCACTAGAAGAACATCTGAGTGCCTTTGAAGTAGAATGTGGTATGTTAGACATGCAACATCAAGATGTAGCCGTAAGGCTTTTTGTGTAAACTCTAACTGATATTGTAGCACAATGGTTTTATCATCTAAATGATTCCTTAATCACAAACTCGAATGATATGAAAAATACCTTTGAAAATAGGTTTAAAAGCATAGAAGTTGAACATTCCCTTCTTGCTCAATTGACTCAGCTCAAGAAAGAGATACATGAACCCATGAGGGAATTTATAGCCAAATTTAATAGAATTGTGCATAAGATTCCTACTACTAAAAGACTGACTGGTGAGAATCAGAAATGTTTCTTTATTAATTCTATGCCTCCTGATATAAGTTTTCATCTCAAAAGAGGTGTAATTGTCAATTTAACAGACACATAATCGTTGGAAGTTGAGTTAGAGGATGATCTTATTATGTCCAAAAAATGGAAGAAAGAAGTCTAAGTACTTAATACTCATCCCTCATCCTCTACAGATCCTATGGTTCAAAGGCTAGTTGATGATATGATTACCCTTAAGAGACAATTACTAAAGACTAGTACTTTATTCCAGCAACCATATCAAGATATTGGCAAGAGAAATCAATAAGCAAATGCGAGTAAGACATTACCACTTACATCAACACAACCAAGATTGACTATTGAAGCCCCTTCTAGAATAAATAACATTTGTGTCTTTCATTTGACTACTGATCATGATGGAGATTCTTATCTAGATATGCTTAGATATACTCAATGACTGCTACTCAAGATGTCTTAGGGGAGATTACTGAAGAAGAAAGGAGCTTTGAAAGACCTGGTGACTCTAAAATACACTTCCTAGAATATGATTTAGATTCAGAAAGAGGAGGTGAAATATAGGTTACTCTTGAAGATACTTCATGTGCTATACTTACCATAAGTCAAAAGAATATGAAGTTTTCTAATGTTTAAGAGGTACATGTTAAAGGTAAGGAACCTTTTACTAAAACTTATGATGCTAAGACACAAGAAAGTAAATTATTACATAAAAATGATTGTGAGACTTATTTTGATATTTTAGAAATTTTTAAGTCTAAAAAAATTCAAATATACCCTGTTGAATACCTCAGGTTGAAACTCAAAGAACTTGATAAATTAGTTAAATATGTCAAAAATGGTCCTACACAAGTTAAACCTGAAAGTCAATTAAACGTTAACATTGAATCTTCCATTGCCCAATTATTTACTTCTCCACCTGAATCACTCACTCATACTTCTAGAATGACCCTCAATTCATCTAATGATACTCCTTATATGGCTGATATGAAACCCAACCCATTTTACATTTCTATTTTCATAAATGGTCATAAATTCAGCAATTGTATCATAGACTTAGGTGATTCTGATAATATACTACCTTATTCTATAGTCAAATCCTTAGGCTTATCCCTTAAAAAAAATTTGGTAGATGTTATTCCATAGATGGAAAACATATTTCTTTGCTTAGACAAATTAATGATGCATGAGTTGCTCTTGCAGCCTATCCTAATAAAAAGGTGAAGTTAAATATTTTAGTAGTAGATATTCCTGCTAGTTATGGGATGTTGTTGAGCATAATTTTTTGCAGAGATTTGGGAGGTCAGATTAAATTGGATTGGTCAGAAGCTACAATTCTAGTGGGAAAGCATAAATTTAAGCTAGAACTTGGACCTAAATGCAAGTTTATAATATATCCTTCTAATGATCCTAAGTCTCATATTCTATTTGAAGAATGTGAATTTGGTAATTATTTTCTCTCCTCTAAAGATTTTAAGGAAGAATTTGTCCCAAAGTCTCTTCATTCAGATGATCTATGGACCATGGAATTTGATGTCAGTTATGCTACCACTGGTTCAGGAGCAAGAGTTGTGTTGATCTCACCTAAAGGTGAAACTTTTTCTTACTCTATCAAACTAGAATTTAAAAACACTAATAATACTGTAGAATATGAAGCTTTATTGCTTGGGTTAAATGAATCTAAAGGAAAAGGTATAAAGATACTCAAGGCAAAAGGAGATGCTAAATTAATTATCAAACAAGTGAGAGACATTTTATCAGTTAAAAATGATAGATTATGACATTATAGAAATAGAGTTTGGGATGAGATAGAATGTTTTGATGCCTTTTCTATTGAAGCAATTTCTAGAGACTAGAACACTCAGGCAGATTCTCTAGTAGTATCAAATTCTATTCTTCTCCCACACCCTAATTTCAAAAAGGATTCATATAGAATAGAACTAGTCTATCATCCTAATGTCCTAGATAATGCTGAAAATTGGCAAGTTTTTGAGAGTAATAAATAGATTAGAATTTTTTTGAAGAATGCTGATATGTTCCCAGGAACTTATTATGAAGGTTCTAAAATAGAATGTAAAGAATTCAGTCTTGATCTAGGGATCAATCCAAAAGATTATATAATTTAATTAAAAGGAAACAAAATCCCTAAAGGATTGGTCTCTCTAGAACATTTGTTCACTAGATAAGATGAATATACTAAAGGCATACTTATCCAAAATCCTAACAAAATAGAGGATTATGAGAAAATCAATATTGGAAGTGAGACTGACTCTAAATGGATCTCCATTGGTAGGTGTTGTTCACTAGAGGAGAAAAATGAATTAATTAATCTATTAATTAAGTATAAAGATGTCTTTGCTTGGTGCTATGATGACCTTAAAATATTTTAGGCGTGGATAGTTTCAGCATCATATTCCTTTGAAAGCAAATGCAACTCCTTTCAAGTAGAACCTGAGAAATTATAACCCAAAAGTTGCTGAAGCTATCTTTAAAGAGATTGACAAGATGTTGAAGGCTAGGATTATTTATCTAATTCATCACTCCACCTAAGTGGTGAACATTATTCCAGTACATAAAAAGAATGGGGAAATAAGAATTTGTGTTGACTTTAGGAATTTGAATCAAGCCAATTTAAAGGATAATTATCCCTTGCCTATGATGGATCACATCTTGAAAACTATTGCTAGGTCAGAAATGATGTCCATGTTAGATGGATACTCAGGTTATAATCAGATAAGTGTAGCTGAAATTGACTAACATAAAATTACTTTCACTACACCTCGAAGAACTTTTGCTTATAATCCTATGCCCTTCGATTTGATTAATGCTGGTGTAAATTTTCAATAGGTGATGGATTCATCCTTTAAAGATTTAAAAGATAGAATTATTGTCATTTATCTTGATGATTTAATTATTTTCTCTAGAAAAAGAGAGGATCCTCTGAAGGATCTAGAGACCATTTACAAATATGCCAGAGTCATGAGATATCTCTTAACCCAAAGAAGTCAATTTTTTATGTTATAGAGGAAAGTTATTAGGACACCTAGTTTCAAAAAGTGGAATCAAAATTGACCCAGAAAGAGTTAGAGAAATATAACAATTAAGTCTTCCTTCTAATAGGATTGGAGTTAAGTCTTCCTTTGGCTAGATTAATTTTCTCAGAAGCTTTATTCCTGATTTTGCTAAGATTACAAAACATATTATGGAAATGATGAGTAAAAAATAAGCATTCAGATGGAATGAAGCTGCTAGGAAAGAATTTAAAGATATTAAAGAGGCCATTGCACAAACACCTACTTTGGTAAATCCCAATTTATAAAAACATTTTGTTCTTTACTACTATGCTTGAAAACATACCATGTCTGGTATCTTATTATAGAAAAATGAGTTAAATATAGAAACCCCAATAGCCTTTATGAATTTTCCTCTCAATAAGCATGAACTTAAATGTTCTTTGGCTGAAAAACAAGCTTTTGCTGTAGTGAAGGCTATTAAATAATTTAGATATTATATACTTCATTCTCATTCAGTTATATTTGTTCCTAGTTTGGCTGTGAAAACCATTCTGACTCAACAAGATGTTGGAATGAACAATAGAGCAACATGGGTTACTAAAATTCAAGAATATGACCTAGAGATTAAGCCAACCAAATTAGTTAGAGGTCAAGGTTTGTGCAAATTGATAGCTAGAAGTAAAGAAGAAGAATAAGAACTTCCTACTGTCCTATTGGTGAGCTTACAAAATCCAGGGTTCTTAAACATGGCAGACTATCTTACTTATGGATATTGTTCCAATCATTTATCCTCAAAGGACAAAAGGAATCTGAAGTTAAAATTAGCAAAATATGTGATTTGGGGTGATGTCCTATATAAAAAAGGACTAGATGGAACCTTTCTAAGATGTGTAGATAAGGAAAAACAATACAAACTATTAGAAGTTTTTCATAATGAATCCTATGGTAGACATTTCTCTTCTTCAGTGACTGCATTCAAAATCCTTAGAAATTGTTGTTATTGGCCAAGTATGTTTAAAGACGCATATAAATGGGTGGTTAACTATGAAAAATGCAAATTGTTTTCAAGAAGACCACAACTTGCAACATTACCTTTGAGGCCTGTCATTATTGAAGAACCTTTCAAATAATGGGGATTAGAATTTATTGGGCCTTTTTCACCTCCATCAAGTGCTGGTCATACACACATTTTAATAGCAATTGATTATTTTACAAAATGGGTTGAAGCAGCCCATGTGAAGAGAACCACTTCAAAAGTGGTATGTAATTTTCTCAAAGAAAATATACTGGTACATTTTGGTGTTCCTTAGAATATTGTAGTAGATAATGCTACCAATTTTTCTTCAATGGAACTTACTTCATTCTACTATGAACATAGTATCTCTCTTTCTCACTCATCATATTATTACCCTCAAGGGAACGGACAAGCAAAGTCTAGTAATAAAAATTTGATATCCATCATGAAGAAATTGGTGAGTGATAACCTCAAAGATTGGCATAAGAAACTATACGAAGCACTTTGGGCTGATAGGGTAACCTCAAAAAGAGTAATAGGAATGGCACCTTTTGAGCTGGTTTATGGAATAAGAGCACAATTATCATTACCTCTAGAACTATCTATAGCTAAATTACAAAATGTTATTAAAGATCAATACTTTCAAGATTCTTTAGAGAAAAGAGTTATGTACTTAATTAAAATTGAGGAGAGGAATGAACTAGTTAATCAGATTATTGCTCATTAAACCAGGGTTAAAAAGATTTTTGATTAAAAAACTAACCTAGAAAGTTCATGGAAGGAGATGAAGTATTGCTATGGGATAGAAGGAGAGAACCTAAAGGAGCACATGGTAAAGTTGATTCACTTTAGAAAGGAACTTTCAATATTCATCAAGTACTTGGTCTTAATAAATTGGAATATCTGGATGGAGCTATTTTATCCTTATCCTATAATGGATAGGATCTTAGGTTGTATCGACTGTGAAACATGTGTCCCCTATTTTATACATAGCCTTTCCTTTGTTGTCACATTTTGTGTTTTACTTTCCCATTTTTGGTTTATCTTTCTCCTTTTCTTCTGTTGTTATGTTTCAGTCTGCGTAACTAGAGTTTCTGAGTTGTCCACATTTTGTCATAAAATATAGTCTCCAGTCAGAGCCAATGTTACCTTTTGAGTCACCCTTATTAAATTTTTCATGAATTTTTCCATAAAAGAAGTTCAACCACTTATCACCTTTTATGTGTGAATTTTTAAAATAATTGGACCTTTGAACTTGAACCTTTCTCAGAGTTCAAAAGTTCAAAAGTTCAATGGTTCAATGTCTCAAAGTTCAAATTTTCTCAAAGTGAATTGTTTGTCCCTTTGTGTATTCAATTATGACTTTGAACCTTTCGATTGAAATTGAACCCTTTTTCAGAGTTTAAAAGTTTAATGGTTCAAAAGTTAAATAGTTCAAAATTTCAATATTTGATGTTTTATAAAGAGTCATGTTCACTTAGTTCCTTTGTATAAATTTAATGTATCATTGAACCTACCGATTGAACCTATAGATTAAACTTATCAATTGAACCTACATAGCAGAGTTCAAAAGTTCAATGGTTAAATGTTTCAAAGTTCAAAGTTTCTGGAGAGATCATATGACTATTGGTCAGTCTATGTAGTTCATCTTGTATGATTGAACCCTGAAGTTGAACCACATTTTAAAAAAGTTCAATGGTTCAATGACTATACTCTCATCTCACCCCGAGGCTTTCTCTAAGTTAAAATTATCAAAACATTTAGAGGAGAATATATCTGAAACTCATTATAAAGTGGAAAATTTTGAATTTTCATGAGGTTATAGATAATCATTACTCATCAAAATTGCACATAAAAAATTCTTGCCATATATGCATATGTTAGAATGCATGTCTTATCAAGAATGTTTAGCATGTATTGTTTCGATTTAATCATTTGATCTGGTTAATATCTATATCAAGAGAGAATAATTCAAATTTAGTAAATGAGCATACTGGGTGGTACAAAGGAGAACAACACAAGTGGTATAAGATATTTGTTTGCTCAAATTCATAGTGATTTTAGATAAATTTAAAGGCGAGTTTTACTCTTACTATAAGCTATTTCCTTTACTTGGTTAGAAAGAAAGATCCTTTTAAGATGACTTGGAAGATTTTAAGGAAAGGGCTATAAATCCTATGTCAAATCCTATGATGCAAAAAATAGTAGAAAGTGGCTTGGTTGAGGCTGCGGCCTTTCCCATGGTTGTCTAATGCCCTGAATTAGTCCTTGAATGCATGAATAGATATAAACCTCAAAATGTTAGGGATGCAGAACACCGAAAGCATACAATTGATTACCAAATACCAAGCAACTATAATATGCAGAAATAACCAGATTCACCAAGTAACTAGAATTCAGAATAACACAGCATATGAGAGACAATACACAACTTGTATTAACACTTTATACAGAAAAGAATACAATAAAGAAGATGCCACTTCTTCTCCACCACCTTACAGAGGTTTCCCACACCTCAAGTGAACAGTAATTCTTCTCTCCAAAGCTCTCCCTCTCACAGGTCCCAACACCCAACTCAAATACAGAGTTGGTGTTCACCTCCCGTGCTCCACGCACAACACAAGTGCTCCACGCACTCCACAAGCACTCCACGTGCTCCATAAGTACTCAAGGTACTTCAAGTAGATCTCCCATGAATCTGCAACAACCTGCAATTCAACAGACCATACTTATGGAAGGAACTCCCTTGCCTTCCTCTCTGCTCTATCCAAGTACACACCTGTACTCCAAGTAGATCCTGCCTGATACTGCTCCCTGTTGTGTTGCTATCTATATGACCTTGCACACTTGCAAATCAAACAACGGTTTTGCTCACCTGTGAACCTTGACCTTGCACACACATACACCTGCAGATCAATGATCTTACTTACCATGTAGATCTCCTATATAGGCCATGCAACTGTGACCAAGATATTACACTCCTGAAGAATCTAGCTGACTCTCCAAAACCAGCACCTGCACCTGGTACTGCTGTGGAACTAGGAGGAACCCACTTGCTCACCTCACACACAGAAGGAACAAACTTTGCTCAACTCAAACTAGCCCACTTTTCCAATACAACCATGAGTCTATTATATAGATCTCATCAAACAATAATTAGACATCTAATTACAATAATTAGATCCGTAGCTATGAGTCTATAATTAGCACTCATCATGCAAACACTTGGTTCGTTAGCTAACTGCCCGTAATTAGCTCGTAGTCAAACCACACAGGCGACCGACGTCGGTCCCTGTCTGCCTGGAGGTGACCAATGTCGGCCGATATATGACCGATGTCGGTTGCTTCTCTATGCTATCCTACCGACGTCGACTGATCAGACCGACCCCAACTTCTCTGCAACTCAGCAACCTTCAGCAACCTCCTCTCCTGTTTACATCAGTGAAGCTTTTAGCTTCACAATCCTAACAATCTCCCACTTGGAGATAAACAGCTGCACTATACATGTACCTGTACCCCGTCTAATCTATTTCCTGGTTTGTATCCCTCTTCAAGCTCCCACCTGAAGACAACCCACCACACATCCCATGGTGTACCACCTGTCATCCGAGTACCCTGCCACATCTGAACCTACAACACCTGTAGTGAAGTCCTGACCCTGCATAGCAACACCTGCTGCCGGTCTCTCTCAAAAAACTTGAGAACCCACTTCCCCGAATTGGCTCCTAACTCTGACAGCTCCCACTACATAGGAATACTCAGGTCTATACCAGACCTCATGTGATTTCAGACACTATACCTGTCTAGCCCTTAGTGTGCTTCAGTTCTGCATCCCAAACCTCACCAACACCTAATTCACATCAGCTCCCACTCGAGACAAAATCAACCTGTGATCTCCATGCCTCCCATGTCAAAGAATTCTGCTGCTCCAAACTCCTCATGACATGACACTGAACTAATCTTACCCTTAGCTCAGCAAAACCCTGTATGTACACCCCTGCTAGCTAGCATACTATCCACATATAGAAATAGAATGATGTTGCAATCATCATCCCCCTGGTAAGGCAAACCACAGTAGTTACCATGACATTGACTGAAGCCATGCTTTGTCCTCCACCTATCAAAACCTGTACCACTGTCCTGCAGCTCCTCAAGACCATATGCCTTGGTCTTCCATCTCACGTATCTGTTCTCTCTATTCTTCTACTAAGGAATCCATTCATCTCTGTGTTTTCATCTAGCTGGCAAACCTACCAAAACTCCCGTCTGGTTCTACATCATAATCCTGCCTAGCTCCCACCTGTTTCCTGGATCCTTCCTGCTCTACAATCAGCAACAAGTATGAAGAAGAGGAACACAAATTTGAGGGCCTACTTACGCCTTCAGTCCTCCATATGGGTGTTTGAGACTCCTTGACAGCATGCTGTCCACCCAAAATTCGTTACAGTGACCGACCTCGGTCACCCCACAGTCTGCATCTGACCGACGTCGGTTCCATGCATCTGTACCTGACTACCAACCTGCCAGCGCTAGTGTCCCTGCTGCCGACGTCGGTCCTCTTGACCGACATCGGTCTTACTTACTGCCAATGTTGGTCCCCTTGACCGACGTCGATCTTACTCTACCCGACATCACCAGCTTCGGTCTGCACATGACCGACATCGGCACCTGTCTGTTCGACACCGGTTCCTCCTGACCGACATCGGTATCTATGTTCACCTGTGAGTGATGAATTTTTACCCGCAAGCTCCTTTGAATCAATCTCCATGTCCAAACTACCCTGCTCAGATGTATCCAGCCTCATCCACTAAGCTCTATCCACCATCTCCTCCAAGAACACCAAGGCTTTCCAGTTCTTAAGCCTGTCAAATATATCTGTCTTCCACTTAAGAACATGCATCTCCTTTCTGCTCATGTGACCAAGCCTACGAAGCCACGTCTCCGCAATAGAAGAAGAATCAGTAATATAAACAAGTAGATAAAGTATACCTATTTTCTTACCACCAGCTAATTCAAGTGCTACCGCTGTGAGAGTTCTTGTGCATCTCTCATCACCCAATGTTTCTGAAGAAATTAGCCATATCTCCAAACTTGGGACCTGCATGACCTTCATCAACACCTGTGTGTTGGCCGCCTGCAATTTTAGCTTCACTTCCCCTTTGCCAATTCTTTAACAAGGCTTACCAGCTCCTCTACCTGGGGCTACATGGAAAGAGGCAACCAAATCTTTTATCCAAGATTCAACTTTATCCAAGAAACCTGCAAACACATCCTGTGCAACAACACCTGCTACATCTGTATCTTCAATTTCTTCATGTTGATCTGCTACCAACCAACAATCTTCTTTTACCTGCTCTTTCTTTCCATCAGACTGTGAGTAACCATCTGTGCTTTTCAACTCCTCCATTCTTAGCTTACTTTGATCTGCCATTGCTCTACTCCCACTCAATCAGAAATCCCTGAGAGTGACCTGTAACCAAACACAACCCTGCTTCCTGCAACCTTAGCTCTGATACCACTTGTTGGTATCAAGCTCAAGAACCTACAACCAAGGCTCTGATACCACTTGTTAGAGATGCGGAACACCGGAAGCATACAATTGATTACCAAATACCAAGCAACTATAATATGTGAAAATAACCAGATTCACCAAGTAACTAGAATTCAGAATAACACAGCATATGAGAGACAATACACAACTTGTATTAACACTTTATACAGAAAAGAATACAATAAAGAAGATGCCACTTCTTCTCCACCACCTTACAGAGGTTTCCCACACCTCAAGTGAACAGTAATTCTTCTCCCCAAAGCTCTCCCTCTCACAGGTCCCAACACCCAACTCAAATACAGAGTTGGTGTTCACCTCCCGTGCTCCACGCACAACACAAGTGCTCCACGCACTCCACAAGCACTCCACGTGCTCCACAAGTACTCAAGGTACTTCAAGTAGATCTCCCATGAATATGCAACAACTTGCAATTCAACAGACCATATTTATGGAAGGAACTCCCTTGCCTTCCTCTTTGCTCTATCCGAGTACACACCTGTACTCCAAGTAGATCCTGCCTGATACTGCTCCCTATTGTGTTGCTATCTATATGACCTTGCACACCTGCAAATCAAACAACGGTTCTGCTCACCTGTGAACCTCGACCTTGCACACACATACACCTGCAGATCAACGATCTTACTTACCATGTAGATCTCCTATATAGGCCATGCAACTATGACCAAGATCCTACACTCCTGAAGAATCCAGCTGACTCTCCAAAACCAGCACCTGCACCTGGTACTGCTGTGGAACTAGGAGGAACCCACTTGCTCACCTCACACACAAAAGGAACAAACTTTGCTCAACTCAAACTAGCCCACTTTTCCAATACAACCATGAGTCTATTATATAGATCTCATCAAACAATAATTAGACATCTAATTACAATAATTAGATCCGTAGCTATGAGTCTATAATTAGCACTCATCATGCAAACACTTGGTTCGTTAGCTAACTGCCCGTAATTAGCTCACAGTCGAACCACACAGGCGACCGACGTCGGTCCCTGTCTGCCTGGAGGTGACCAACGTCGGCCGATATATGACCGACATCGGTTGCTTCTCTATGCTATCCTGCCGACGTCAGCTGATCAGACTGACCCCAACTTCTCTGCAACTCAGCAACCTTCAGCAACCTCATCTCCTATTTGCATCAGTGAAGCTTTTAGCTCCACAATCCTAACACAAAATAGGTGCATCAGGACTATAGATGGTAATATTTTAATGCATATTAACAGACAAACCCTAATGTCTATAATGAGAATTCCTTCTAAGGAACCATACTTTGACCTCAATATAACTTCTTCATATGGTTCTTTTTCATTAAAGAAAGTAATTTACAAGAGCATGATTGCTAGGAATTGGATTTTGAAATTACAAAAAGGGGCTTCAAGACTGCCCAAACTATTAACAAGAAATCATATGATTCCAGAAGTACAAGATATTATAGTATTACTACACAGACTAAAAGATAATGCTCATGCATATTATTGGGAAGACTGGCTATACTTCTTCATATAGGTGATCCTCCAAGGAGAGCAATATTTGGATTGGGTGGAAATTATAGCAGAATGTTTGTATCTAGGTTTAAGTAATTATTTGGGAAATACAGAGTTTTATATGTCTTCATACCTCTTCTATTACCTATCATCTACAAGATAATGGGTAGGATTACCACATGCACCTTCAGCTAAAGATAATAAAATTTATGACTATTACTCACAGTTGCAAATGCATAATTGCTATGAAGATTACAGGACAGTCAATGATGTTTTTACGATAAGAATAACTTTTAAATTGTCAAATAACATCAATAAAAGGTTGTCTTATGAAGCTATGCAACTAATCAACATTTATGGTAGTTTCTTCACTCAGTTTTCCAAGTTCACTTATATCAGAGTTGGGAGTTTTGACGGTGAAACTTTGAGGTTGCCTATGTATATTTTTGACCAATTTGTGTTAATATAAGTCTATAGACAATTAGCACATGTAGATAAAAAATTCCCAATGAAAAAGAAATTTGGTATATCATTTCTTATTGAACTTGGACATTATTCATGAAAGTCAACTTATGATGCTTTGAATTTAGAATTGGATCTTAAGAAATTCAATTTTCAATACTTCACAACTAGATCACAATTTGACAACAAAGATTTTGCTAGAGATAACTTGGATCTTGGAACAGGGTTTTCACATATCCCTTAATTAGAGGATTATTGGGAGGATTGTTTAGGTGAATTTGAAGTCAGAAGAAGACTGTGATCCAAGTTCTCCTTAGGGAAAATTATTACCCTTAATTTAAATATGGACATTTCTAGAATTTTTGATAATGATGAATAGGTGACTGATCCACAATTTGAGTAAATAAAATAAACACCTATTCCATAAATTGACTAATAGAAAAATGAAGATAGAATTGAGGTTAAGAACCTCCCAGTGATAAGGAGAACTGAGAAATGGTTGAGAGAGCAAAAACTGGGGGGAGCTCAAAACATAGCTTCCTAATAATGTACATCAATAATTGAATCACCATTCCTAATAAGCTCCTCTAATCAGATTATTACTATTTGTGATGCAAGTACTTCTGGAGCAAAACTTGGAAGGGATCCTATCATCAAAGAATTTGAGAAAGCCCTTATAACTACTCTACCTCCTTGTGTTACCAGATCAAGGACCCAAAGTAAGAGAAAGAGTTAGATTTCTAAAAAAGTAATTATGGATTTGAATTTTGAAGAAGATTTAAGAGAAGCCAAAGGTGATAAATAATCTAGTTTACCAATGGTAGAAGAGGTTAGTGCGGATCAATAGACAGTGATTCCTTCTAATTTTTCCAAACTAATGGTCATTTCAAATGTACCTTTTGATCAACCAAATCTTGATAAAGAAGCCTCAACCTTTGCACCCAAGTGGCTGGAAAGCTCAATTAGAAATTAAAGGAAAATAGTTCCATTTTCTTTACCCTTAGAGGATATGGTGAGTAAATTTTTATGGAAAAATCCTAGATCCAAAAAGTTAAAAACAACATCCAGGGTAGATGTTGATCCTAATATAAGGAAATGGAATGTAGAAGTAGCTAGACCAAGAACCAATGAAGAAGTTTAAGATTCTATATTTTGGGATTTTACAATTAAAAAGGTAGATCTTGGGATTGCATCACGTACTATAGATGTTCATAACCTTGAAGTGTCCACCAAAAAGATGGTCAATAGAACCTGGAAGGATGAAAATGATAAAAGGGAATTAAAATAGACTATGTGGTCAATGGTAGAGTACATTGATGCCATTCATAGTCCAAATCCATAACCGATCACCCAACTACCCCTATCTTTTGATCCAAAATCACCTATCAATCAAAGGATGCTAGACCAGATACATAGAGGCAAAATGGTTACTAGGGTATTTGATAATTGGTTGGATAGCATCATCCAGAAAGGTACAAAATTCATCCATAAATTTAAGAATGTGTATGATATAACCATAATTACTATTGAATATTTGAAGACAGAAAATTCCTTATGGATAAAAGATGAAGGAAAATGGATGAGCATGATGAACTAGATTGATGAAGTACAAAAGTATGGAATAAAAAAGTTTTTGCCAGAGAATAACTTGACAAGTCTAGATGAAGATGTATTATATGTAAGTAAGAAAAATATTGAATGGAGAAATTCAGTATCCCGACAAGGATGAATGGAAAGCACAAAAATGATCAAGGAAATAACTAAATTTATTCAGTCATTACAACATGATCTACATATTATTGATATCAAATACATAAAAGATGATGGAAAACTAGAAAAAGGCATCAATATTGTGATTCAATCTTTTAGGGAAAGGACCAACATCATTAAAAAAAGTGACAACTTGTTAACTAAATATTTTTCTCAGATTTCAAAGGTAGATTCACTTCTTTGTCGCTACATCAACACTCTTCCAGAGCACATAGAAAAGATGGGGAAAATTCAGAGGGAAGAAAACATCTAGAAAGCAAGTATAAAACACATCAGCATTCACAATCTTGCAAAAAATTAGGAGTTTGTTACAACATTTTAGGAGTGGAAAGCTCAACGTGTCTACCCAACTGAACATGACAAATCTGGAGATCCTAGTCCATCACCTCAACAATGATTTCTTACATACTTTATTTTATTCAATTATTTAGTTTCTTTTCTATTCTAAAATTTATCTTTATTGAATTTGCAAAAAAAAAAATCCCATATGGGTCAGAGTTAATTTAACTCTGGTTTAGTTTGACAAGTGGATTAGTTATGGAAACTATATATATATTTAATTGTAAAAGATGGGGATATAGAAAAAAGGAAAGGGGTTGGATTTTTTTTATATAACTGGACCACTGTTGTTGACAATATATGTGATGTTTATATGAAACATTTTTCATCTGTGAATGAAAAGGAGAATTAATTATTGAATACTTAGATCTATGTGTTTGGGTATTTAAAACTAGGTTTTCTATGTGAAATCTTATTTTATACAATAATTACTCTTCTATTAGACAATTCATTATATGTGTTTTTATCTTTTTACTAGTTCAGTTATATATATGTTTATCTATTTAATCATTATTGAAAATAGAATATATGTATTCTATTATCTATCGCTATTATAAAATCTTGCATTCATAACATGATGATGTGTGGATGTTAATTTACTTTTAAAACACTTTCTGGTTAAAAGTGTATCTAAATATTTGAATTCATTGAAAATCTTAAAGGGAGCTGTACCTTAATTCAGAGGAGAACTAGTTTTAATAGTTCACCCATTTGTTGTTTAACTTATTTGTTCTTGCAAGAAGAAGGGTATGGAGTCAAAATAAAACATTTTTAGATAAGGACAAATCTGTTAGCCAACAAGAGCTGAGATAAGGATATAATGGTCTCAAGTACACTCATTTAACTCAAGTGATATTTTATGTGACTACATTTTTCCTCCCTTTATTATAGAAATGTATTATATTTAAATGATTAGGATAAATAAAAAATAAGTGTACCTAGACTTACTTATGAGGGGAAGCCCATGAATTTGTGTTTGAGTTTGTGAAATGTGTTTCATTACATATCTTACAAATGAAACATGGATGAATCAGTCCTTACTTAAGGAATATCAAAAGTAAAGACAAGAATGAGCAAAGAGATAAGAAAGAGAGAGAGAAAATAAATGAATACACCTCATGGGTATGTGAACCAATGCAAAAACTTGGTGACAGCTTGTGTGTATCTAGTGATCAAATCAATGAATAACTTGGACTGATTTGATGGCTTACTCAATCCCCATGTGTGCGTGGCTCAAGAACTCAATCTAGTTTTGAATCCATCATTACTAACCCATGCTTTGTGGATCATGAATTGTGAATAACTTAGATTGGACTGATGGCTTATCTAACCCTCCTATGTAGGTGGCTCAAGAACTTAAGTAGCCTATGAATCCATCATTGATTACCGATGTGTAGTAGATGAATATGTGACTAAAATTGTATGATATAATTGAAGCTAAGTGATTTAACTAAAATTATATAGGATAGATCAAGGTCCACTCAAAAAACCTAAAATGAAAAATAGCTCAAGATCCTCTGGGGCACTCAGGTATGTAGTTAAGGGACTACTTATTAATCCTAACCACTAAAGATAGAATAAGGCATCAATCTGGTGTAAAAATAATGAAAATGGTGTTTATATTAACATGGAGAATGACTTGGATTTACCAGTCCATCTGAGAATATTGGTGTCAAAATTGATCATGTGTGAATAGTGTGCCATTCACATGCCCCCAATTCTAATATCTATGTATATGGATTATGGACTAATTTATAATAATATATATCTAAGAATATCTAAAAATAAAATGGGAGTGATCATGCCGTACATGATGTCCCCAATCCAATCAAACTAGGATGATTTTGTGTAAATCTAAGAATAAAATGAACACAACTAATAATCTATGACTGATACTATGTAAACCTAAACTATAACTACTATACCTTTCTATCCAGTCTAGATTTTGTTATTTTAGGGGTTATTAGATATAGCATGGTCCCTTAGATAGTAGTGAATTATGCTAGTGTCCTCTATGCCATGCTAGTGTCCTTTTATGATTTTTCTATGCCAAACTAAAACTAATTTGTGTCTTACTATTTTCCACTATGTTTTCTTGATTCTATGCTATGTAATCTATGTTTACATGTTAAAAACTATGTTCTAAGTATACTCAAGTAGCCTAATCTCTATGAAAAACCCATGTGAACTCACCCTTTTTTATGGGAAGTTGTTGAACCTATGAAATAAATATCTTAAAAATAAAAACTATGTATCATGTATGCTAGACTAAATATATATGATATCTACATTATGAACCAATATAATGTGTATACATGACATCATAATGTAAAATAATCTGAGCATAAGTTGGTAATGTGTGATGTATGTTAGATATAACATTCACAAGATTGTCAAGATAGATGTAACAATGTAAGCATGTATATAAACAATGAATCTTAGTATAATCTGAGCAACTACCTAGGGAGATGGGGCATGATGTCCATAAAATCACCCAAAAAGGGAGGGAAGATGCACAAGGTTCCTCATGGAATTGAAAACTAAGTATAAGTATTAAAATCAAGAGACAAGTTTCATGGCCATAACACATACATAGAAACACATGAGGCATGCAAAGTAGGCCATAATACAAGGGGCATGTACACATGTCACTAATTATAAGAAAGATAAAATATACAAGGACATGTTTAAATGTATAAATACACATACAATAAGCAAGGTTGGCTAGGAACCACATGGAAGGACATGTTCAAATGTCCATATACACAATCAATAAAACACACACAAGGACATGGGAACATGTCCAAAGCACACATACATTGGAAATAAGTGGCTTATATCCCTAGAACAATGGCATATTCAAATGCACTCAAATAAATGTAGAATTATAGAGACACAATCAAGTCTAAATGAGTAAAGCTATAAATGAAAGTATGCATAAACATGGTATAAATATGTATAAAAGCAAAGATATACATAAGTTAAGTTTAGAGTAATATTAGTTGGAAAAAAATAGTGTAGTATAGAATGATATAACCTAGAAAAGTGGAATCTATGTATAAGATGCCCTCTATGGGAGAATGTATCAATGTTAAATCTATGTATCTGTGTATGTGCCCCTAATGGGTAGATAGTAGAAAATCTAGATATGTGTGATGGAATTAAGTCGTAGGAATTTTTGAATAGTTGAAGAGAATAAGTGAAGCATATATGTATGATAAAATCAAACTAAACTAACATAGATAACATACATAGTATTTGTAAAATATAAGGAATGTAAACATGAAAATGCATATAATCTATATATATTTTTTTAGAAATATTTGAATTTCTTTTGTATTTTGAACATATTGTATTGTTTTTGTATTTTTTGAATATAATCTATGTGTAAGCAACATGCAAATGAAACTATATAGAAGGATAAATGTAAGATAAACTATGTAAAAGTATAGAGGAACATATTAACTGATGAGTATAATAAGAGACCCATTGTCAATATGGCCTATGTTAAAAATAGGAATGGTGACCTCTAATGCAGTGTGAATAATATGCTATAATGGAATTGAGATGCAATGTGAATCTAAGTATTGTTAATTATCTGTATCTCAGAAATCATGATAACTTGTATTGTTTCACTCATCATTATCATCTTGATTTTGAGCCAATGGAATGTTATTATTGACTTCTATCATAGCTAGATGAACATAGGGAGTTACCTCATATTGTGGAAATGACCTTTCTAAATTGTGCTTTGTAATATTTTTTGTGATTATGCCCTTTGAAATTGTGCTATTATAGGCATATCTTGTTATGGAAGATATTGCTTGGATTAAATATTGTTAAATATTGTCATCTATGGAAACTGTGATCATTACACTCTCATGTGTAAAGGTGATGTAGTTGGAATCTCTATCCAATGTCTCCCCCATTGTTGTTAACCATGATATTTCTAACTTGACACTACACTGTGTCAAACCAAGACATATGTAAAATACCACTAAACATGTCTTTGGTCTAATTGTGCAAGGAATCTCAATGGATCTATTAAATGATTTAGATAAAGTGATCTCACCCAAATGTTCCTTGTCATATCCAATATATTGTAAGAGTTTCACTCCACATACATTGTTTTCGATATAGTTATTGATTAGAACATTGTTACATTTATTTTCATCTATTAGTGGAGTAATACTCAAATGGTATATGAAATTTTAACTCTTATTAGTCACCTACTTTGGAACCTTAATTAAAAATGTTAATTTTGTATGAATTGGTTTCTTTGGACTTTGTTGGGTTAGAAAACCTCTCTTAAGAATGTTCTCTTACTTACCTTGAATTTGACTTTGCAATATATATGATCGCTCCTTTTGTAATATGACATTTTTAACTTGATATTGTGCCTTGATAAAATGTATTTGTGAGTGATTTTCCTTAGGATATTCAATAAATATCAAACCTTGTTGACCAAAATTATCAAATGCTAAAATAGGAGTAATGATTCCTTAGGCCTACTTGCCCAACCTTGATCGTGAAATCAAATTATTACAAATATTTTTGACCAAACCCATATTGATTTGAAAATGGAGCTTCATTATGGGATGTATATTTACATCTTTTAATTTTTTTATCTATGCTTTTTATTGTTTAGGTTAACATACCCCCATTTCTAAAAAAATGGGGACCCTTGTTTCAAATTGTGCAAAATTGTGTTAAGAATTAAAAAAATCACTTGATCTGAGTACCACTAGCATGTTTACACATTATTTTGATTTGAATATCATCCACACCTTATTCTCATTTAAATTAATTAACATATTTTCAAGTAATCAATATTTTACGCCTTCTAATGTTGCTAATGGTTGTTGCCTATGTTTTTGTATTGTCAGATCAATAAAATCTCATTTGGAATGAACATGCTTAGGGTTTTGTGATTCAATGTTAAATTGATATTTTAATATCCTTTATCCCATCAAAACTAATTTAATATAAATTTAAACCTTGTTAAAACCCTCATTCAAATTTTCCTAGCCTAAGTCTTTTTAGATCAAATTCAAATTTATGTAGGAGCAGTTTGTGTGGGAACATTTAATTGTGTCATGAACTTAGCCTAATTTTTATCCCAAGGTTTAGTCATGTTTATCAACATGACCAAACCTTAGTTTAAAATTTTTTATGCTTGGTTCTTTATGTCCTAAGGTCCCTTATATTTTTATCTTCACATGGTCTAACTAATGTAGGGTCCCTTTTGTTATGTTCTAAGCTTATCCTAAAACCCTTATCCTAAAGTTTTAATTGTATTTATTAATACAATAAAAACCATAGGCTAAAAATTTATGCCATGTCTTTTATCATCCCTTCATTATGTTTTATAACTTATCCTAAATTTTTTATCCTAAAGTTTTATCATGTTTATCAACATGAATAAAAATTTAATCTAAAATATTTAACCTATGTTCCCTATGTTTCCTAAGCCTTAATATTTTATATTATCCACATGATTGATGATACACATTTACTCAGGTGGAGATGATCTAATAGAGTGAGATAAATGTTAATAATTCAAAGGACTTAGATCATGTGAGGAAGTGACAAGTGTCAAGCTCATGGTTCATGATTAAAGCTCAAACATATCCCTGATGATCGATGGTACACAACTAAGTTTATACATTTTGATCGATGGTGAATATCAAGTCAAAGCTTTGATAGGTCCTTGGGATAAGTGAGAAGGTGAAAAGAGTAACACTTTAGATGAAAGAATAGTGAGTAGCCAATGGTGTTCCACCCTTCAGATCAAGATCCAACAAAGTGCATTAATCTAGCTAAATAAGATCTAACGATGCATAATGAAGGTTGAAAATTCAAGAGCCATCAGGGAGATGACATATGGAATAACCACATGCCATAGATTAAATCCCAAGCATATTATAAAGATTAATGATACACAACTCATGTACACCTTCTGATCATGGCTTACAGAGCAAAGAACATGATCCAATCAATCAAGATCGATGGAGTGCATTCATCCAGGTGAGGATGATCAGACAGTGTGAGATCAACATTGACAATTTAACAAAGTCAAAACCAATGTGGTAGTGACAAATGTCATGATTGTGAGAAATATGACAAAGTGGCTAATGGTATTTGATCCCTCTGATTAAGATCAAAGGTCCACATTGATCTATGTAAGGATGATAAAATGATGAGAAATAAAAAGGATGTTCAAAGGGCAATGGTCATTTTTCAAAAGAAAATTAATGAACTACATGCTATGGAGATGACATGGAAATTCCAAGTTGGCATACATGTCAATTCAATATATTTTATGGACCCAAAAAGGCAAAGGTATAAATGTGTAAATTAAAGGAGAGTCTAAGTTACAAATCTCACATAATTCAAATAGTTGATACCATTAAAGATTTGTAAAGACCTTTAAAAAACCTATCAAGTATGAGAACCATAATTTAACCCTGTGCTCTTTGTAACCAAGCCAAGGAAAGTGAAATTATCATATTTGTGAGAAAAATTCAATCTAGAGTTGAAGTACAGACCACTAGTGAGAAATTTAAAGAAATTCATAGCCATGATATCTCAAAAAGGTGTTGTTGACAATTTTGACCCTGCAGGTCAAATTGTCACCTCTATCATTCAAAACTTTGCATAAACATGCCTTTTTGAAGTAGTGGAAGAAATTGGTCTTTGTAGTTTTTTTTAAGGGATCCTTCCTTTCAAAAAAGGGTCCATTTCAATAGTTTTATTGAAGGTCATGTATTGGAAAAATGGGCTTTTCAATTGATGAAGGAGCAAGGTCATTTGTTAAAAAATTCTGAAGGGTAACTTCACAATGTTCTGAAGGGATTATTTCATTTTGCTGAAGGGTTCTTTATTTTTTGGGGGGTTATTTCCATTGGTAGATGGACCAAAAAAAATTCCAAAGGGCTCCTTCCCTTCAAGAAAATGGGTAGTCTTCAATAAATCTGATGGGCACTTTCATTTCTCTTGTAGGGTCATTTACAAGTTTCCTAAACGGTGTGTCCCTTTTGGGAAATTTCTTTACAGAAAAGATGAAGGGCATTATGCACCAAAAAGTTCATTTGAAAAAATTTGAAGGGGTCATATAACATAAATCTAAAGGGTATCTACCCTTTGGGAAAGTTTACTTTATAAACTCGAAGGACCTTTACATTTTTCCCAAGGGATCGATTCCAAGAAGAAAAGGGCACTTTCCTCTCAGAAAGTCATTATCAACAAAAATCAAAAGAAAGAATTCCTTTGGACATTTTGTTTAAAGGAAATGAATGAAGCAAAAGGACACTTTCATTTTGCTGAAGTATTACTTAGAGAATGTTGAGGGACATTTTAAAGTTTGAGAACTTGAAAAAAGTCCAAAGGGCAACTAGACCTTTTCGATTAGTCTGAAGGACAACTAGAACTTTTTGATTAGTTTGTAGGGAAAGTGGACAAAGCCAAAAAAATTGAGGGTTGCATTTCACATTTTTCAAAGTGTATGTTCCCTTTGGGAAGGTTTTTTGCAAGGAGAAAGTCACTTTTGAGAATCTTGAAGGGATCTTTCCTTTTGGGAAAGTTCATTTTGAGAATCCCGAAGGGCTCTTTCCTTTTAGGAAGGTTTTTACCAAAAAACTCAAAGGGTTAGAATCCCTTTAGAAAAGTCCATTACAATAATGCTGAAGGGTCTTTTCAAAATGCTGAGGGACATTTTAAAATCCCAAAGGGTAATTTGCAAGAAAGGAATTCCTTTAGACTTTTTGTTCAAAGAAAGTTTAAGAAGGAAAGAAATCCTAAAATACCTAATTCCTTCAGAATTTTGTTCAAAGGAATTATTTGAGAGGAGAATCCCAAAGACATGAATTCCTTTGGAATTTTTGTCCAAAAGAAATAGATAGGAAATGTCCATGAGAAAGTGACAAAAGACAAAGAGCCCAAAGACAAGATATCCTTCAAACTTTTTGTCTAAAGAAATAAATAAGGTATAAAGCCATGGGAAATAAGCCCAAAAGAAAAGTCTCAGACAAATTATCCTTAGGAAATAGATAGAGATAATCAAAGGTTGAATGAAAT
This sequence comes from Torreya grandis, assembly GCA_037957365.1. Lineage (NCBI taxonomy): Eukaryota > Viridiplantae > Streptophyta > Pinopsida > Cupressales > Taxaceae > Torreya > Torreya grandis. The sequence goes on along the minus strand of JARHVA010003352.1, from coordinate 1,040,089 downwards.
AGTGTAGACAAACAAAAGCAATAATATGCATAGAAATAAAGAACTAGAAATAAAAGGCAAAGGATTTCAAAAACCAATATATAGATTAACACACTCTATAGTCTATATGTAGATCATGCAACATTGCCCAAAGAAGGATTAGACACGTCTAAGACATGCATCCATTTCAAACATGACTCTTTTAGTTCAAAAATTGAGACTTGAATGCATGAATGACTCAAGGAGTTTAACGTTGGAAAGCTTAACATAGAATTTCATACGTACACTCTTATTTGTCTCGAGCCTTTTATCAATCAAGAGAAGTTATAAATTTAGTTTTGGTATTGATTTTATGCAAAGGAAATATTTTAAACATTACAATAGCTCAAGAGGAGTTCTATAGTTGGATATTAGCATAGCATCATGCGTGTTGGAAGGTTTGACTTAAACTTTATTAAACATGGGATATATTGAGAGGGGAGGGGTGAATCAGTATATCATAAATCTTATAAACTTTCACTTAGTCAAATTCCACTTAACCATACATTCAATATATGCAATAAAACTGAAATAATAAACACCAAACAAGATAGAGAGAGACACTAGATTTAACATGGAAACCCAATATGGGAAAAATCGTGGAGAACAATGTCAAGTATATGAATGAGAACCAATTAAAACTACAATATTTACAAGCACCAACTTACAGGAGCACCAAACCCTCTATTGAGTACCAACAAAATAAATATTCATGAGCACCAACCCACAGGAGCACTAACACAACAACTATTCATAAGCACCAACCCATAGGAGCACCAACCCCTTTTATGTATACCACAAAACTATCTCTCAATGTTGCTTTCTCAATAAATGATAACACATTACAATATCTATTTCTTTTCTCTCCTTTGCTCTTCTAACCTAGATATATCAATTAAAAATCATGCTCTATCTTCCATATTACAAATGATTTCTCAAGCCTTTATTTATAGTTTTTCAAATGACCTTTGGCCTTCACCCTTTGTGACCCTTCAATTCTCATGAAAAATGGTTCCAAACTTGCATGACCCTTCATATCCTTGCATTTGAAAAGTCATATGGTGACCCTTTATAAGCAAAAGTGTCATTTCCTCTTTTGTCTCTATCTTGGTGACTTTTTGTATTCCTGAAAGTGTCCCTTCATGAGAAATTGCACCCTTTTTCTTTTATCTTCACTTGGTGACTCTTAGAATTCCTCAAGATGACTCTTCATGGGAAAATGTGTCCCATTCTTCTTTTGTATTAACCCCATGACTCTTTGACTTCTCCATGCGCCCTTACTTTGAATTTATGCAACCAAAAATATATTCATTAATATTAAATAAATATTAACACACATTAGCCAAGATATAACTATTACAAACATCATTAAATGCAATGGGGCCTTTATCACCAATAATACTAGACCTTTGACATCAATGACAATATTTCCAATAATCTCCCCCTTTGTCATTGATGGCAACTTCAAATTGAAACTGCCACATCTTGAAACCTACACATACTATCATCTAAAAAACATATAGCAACTTCCCCTTATTGTAGCAACTTATACATATTCTCTATACCTATTTCTACACCTTTACCTGTTATTCTCATCCTTTGACATTAATGACAAAGGGCCTACCTAGAGCTAACACTTAGCTCCCCCTCAACTGATGCTAAAACTCAATGGTAGGAAGTAAAATAACTTACTCCCAACTCCTCTTGTAGATCCTTGAATGTGTCCTTTGATCATGCCTTTGTGAAGATATCTGATAATATGTATAAATTATTACCTATCCTTTGAGCATCTACAATCAACTCATTTGAATATTTTATTCTAATCTCACAACCTTCTGCATAAAACTTTAATGTGTATCCCTGATCACATATTTGACATAAACTCAATAGATTATGCTTAAGTCCTTTTATATACAATACATTCTTAGTCTTGGTTCTACCATTATCCAAACTTAAAGTACCTTTTTTGGCTATCCTGGTAGTGGTTTTATCTATGAATTTCACTACGCCACCATTAATCTTCTTTAGAGTTATGAACTTACTCTTGGATCCTATCATGTGCCTCAAACCTCCACTATCAATGAACCATGGATATTCTTCATTTATTGCATACAAATCTGTCTGAATCAACATAGAATCTTCAAGTTGTTTCTTCTACCATAAACATGTCTGAACCTTCTTCTTGATGAATGGAACTTTAAAATTTTTGTCCTTATTGATTGACTCAAACACGCTTCTACAAACCGGGATATGTGTCCAAAATTATTACACTTGTAACATATTATGGCTTCTTCATTAAAGCTTGATAGAGGAGTAAAAGAGCTATAGCTTCTACTTGACTCTACATGACTTTCCTTCTCCTTATTTTTGAAACTATTAGCTCTTTTTTTACATTCTAATTTTTTATGACCATATACATTATTATAAAAATAGTAACCATAAAAATAGGACCTATTTGTGTATCTATGACCTAGTTACCTTTTGTAGCTTTATTCCCTCCAGCCTTTTTTGTTTAAGATGTCCTCTAAATTCTTCACTTCTTCCCTTTTTGTTTCCTCTTTTGTAAGAGCTTCAACATATCTCTTTTTATTTTTAAATCTGATACCTATCTTATTTAATATTGCCTTTTAGATTAATCACTAACAACTTTATCATTGACTGCTTTTTCAATATCTTCTTTTAAAGAGGCAATTTCAATAACATACCTTTCACATGTTTTCTTACTTTTTTCAATTGTGTTATTAGATCTTTTTCATTCTTTTTAGCTTCTTCAAAGTGTGCTATTAGATAATCAATTATTTCCTTTGACTCATTTTCATTTTTCTTGATCTAGCACTTTAATATTTAATTCTTCTTCACAACAGCTTCTAACTCTTCTAAGGCACAAATGAGTTCTCCTTCTAGATTCACTTCAACTTCATCCTATTCTTCTTCTTCATCTATATTTTTTTTTGTAAAATAATATTCATGTATGGCCATGAATAAAATCTCTTCTTCTTCTAAATCACTAACTCCACTATCTTCGGCTGAGCTAAGATCTTTAGAATATAAACTCTTCTTCTTGAATCCCTTCTTGAATTTACCTTTGAAATTCTTCTTGTATGTAGACTTTCCTTTTTCATTATCATCATTACCCTTATTTGGGCATTTAGCTGAAAAATGCCCAATCTTTCCATAATTAAAACATTTAAAAGGTAATTTTCCTTGATATTTAGCTATGCCCTTTTTTGGCTTGTGAATGAAAAGAGCTCCATTGTAATCTTCATCATCACTAAAACTATCGCTTATTTCTTGAATTTTAGCCTTCTCCATCTTTGATGTCTTAAAATATGCTTCTCTCTTTGAGGGTTTATCTTATTCAGTCCACATCTCATATTCTATGAGAATACCATGATGCTCATCCATCTTTAGCTTGGCTAAATTATTCATCTCTTCAATTGTCAAAACTTTGGCATCATATCTTAATGGTAGCGATCTCAGAACCTTTTGAATCATAGTTGATTCTTCTAAATTTTCTCCAAGACCTTGAATCTGATTAACTATTTGATTAACCCGTAAGAGAGAACTTGCTATATTTTCTTCTTCTTCCATCTTCAAACTCTCAAACTATCTTTTTAAAGTCTAAAGCTTAGATTGCTAAACCTTTCCATCACCTTTGTAAATATTCCCAAGTTTTACCCAAGTTTCAAGTAGATTTACATTACATAAATTTGAAAAATTTAGATTCACATAAACCATATAAAATAGATTTTAAAGCTTTAGCATTATTTTCACTTACCTTCTTTTCTACTTGAGTAGTTACAAGTGTTTATGGCTCTTCATATTCCTCCACCATTGATTTCCATATGTCAAATCCAAAGGTTATCAAATAAGTCTTCATTCTTATGCTCCAAAAAACATAATTCAACCCATCAAACAAAGGTGCCCTATTTGTAAAATATCCTTCATGTGATCCAGCCATCGTGCTTTCCCGATCTACCTTCAAGCTGTAATTTTTTTTTCAAAAATGACTTGCTTTGACACCAATTTTTAATTAGAATATATACTAAGAGGGGGGGGGTGAATCAGTATATCATAAATATTATAAACTTTCACTTAATCAAATTCCACTTAACCATACATTCAAGATATGTAATAAAAATGAAATAATAAACACCACACAAGATAGAGAGAGACACTAGATTTAATGTAAAAACCCAATATGGGAAAAACCATGGAGAATAATCTCAAGTATATGAATGAGCACCAACTCCAACTATAATATTCACAATCACCAACTTAAAGGAGCACCAACCCTTTTGCTGAGCACCAACACATCAACTATTCATGAGCACCAACCCCTTTGCTAAGCACCAACCCAAGGGAACACCAACCCCTTTTGTGTATACCATAAAACTATCTCTCAATGTTGCTTTCTCAACAAATGATAACACATTACAATATCTCTTTCTTTTCTCTCCTTTGCTCTTCTAAGCTAGATATATCAATTACAAATCATGTTATATCTTCCATATTACAAATGGATTCTCAAGCCTTTATTTATAGCTTTCCAAATATCCTTTGGCCTTCACCATTTGTGACCCTTCAATCCTCATGGAAAATGGTGCCAAACTTGCATGACCCTTTGTATCCTTGCATTTGAAAAGTCATATGGTGACCCTTCATAAGCAAAAGTGTCCTTTCATCTTTTGTCTTTATCTTGGTGACTTTTAATATTCCTCAAACTATCTCTTCATGAGAAATTGTTCCCTTCCTCTTTTATCTTCACTTGGTGACTCTTGGAATTCTTCAAGATGAATCTTTATGGGAAAATGCATTCCATTCTTCTTTTGTCTTTACCGCATGACTCTTTGACTTCTCCATGGGCCCTTCTTTTGATTTTATGCAACCAAAAATATATTCATTAATATAAATAAATATTAACACACATTAGCCAAGATATAACTATTACAAACATCATTAAATGTAATGGGGCCTTTATCACCAATAATGCTATACCTTTGACATCAATGCCAATATTTCCAAAAAACTTGAGTCACTATTTTTTTTCCAATGCCAAAGAGCTTTTCATGCAAGGCATAAGACAAAAATAGATTTTATTTGAAGGTTGTAATAGCATAAGTTGGACTAAGTTGACCTCTTCTTCTATTTTTAGTGCCAATCTCTTGGTTGTTGTATCTTTTTCTATATAAGTTGGCTTTTTAGCCTTGAATTGTATCCCTTTTTTGGCAAGACCAAAATTCTACCAAAGATTGAGTTGTAACCTTTTTTAGATTAATATAAGGACTATTTTTTCAATTTCCAAGTTTTGGTATAGTGTATTTATGTCAGTGATTTGCACATGTGATAGAATTTTTTTTCCTTATCAAGTTTTGATTCTTACGTAGTTACTAGCTGATTAGATTATGTAGGTCATATTCTATGTTGATGTTTCTTGGCTAAAGTTATAGTGGATGCAAGTGGGTTTTTAGTGCCTTAAATTAGGCCTATTACATCATTTCCCTCAAGCTATAATCACCAGATAAATCCTTTTCATTAAATATTTATCCATAGAGATCAATTGAAGTTAAAAGTTTAATGCTTTTCTTATCTAGACCAGTGATTTTTAAGAGCTCAGATTGAGTGGATCAAATCAAAATTTAGGTGTATCACCATCATTAGATAGGATTTTACTTCAAGTTTCTTTTTTCCTTTTCCTAGGTAGTTTATAGCGTAGAGTAAGATCCTAATAGATATACTAAAGGGAGCTAGCCCTTATAGTATATAAATTCAATCTGTTTATTAGGTTATCCATAGCCTAGGATTGTTTCCATGTTTTAGTAGAATATGAAGGCCTAAAATTACCTTCACAAGGGTGTGAGTCTAATTGAAAATAGGTGCTTCTATGTGTTAGAGCCCAAAATTTCACTAAAGCAATTGGGCCCAAGTTGAGTATAAATGCCTAAGTCCTTAGCCCAGTTTCTATCTTCAAATGTTCACTGAAAGGTCAAGTTCATATTAAATTATCTAATTGTAAATTGGTCCTTAGTGTGAAATATCCTTATTTTTTTAGGGAAGGTGTTTTACAAATATTATTTAGGTCTATTTATTTTAGACTTTTTTTCCACGGTAAAAAGTTTGAAGGGAACTTTTTTTTTGGGCATTTTACCTATGGCAAAAAGCCTGACAAAAGCCATTTCCTTTAGCAAAAGTGTAAAGTCCAAATTTCTTTAGTAAAAGTGTAAAGTTTAATTTATTCATGGAAATTATGTTAGACAAAATGTCCAAGACAATTCCCTTAACAAAGATAAAGATGTTGAAGATTAAATTTTCATGATAAAAGTATTTGAAACAATTCTTTCAAAGACCAAGCTACTACAAGTTAGGAATGCTAAAGATGGAAGTCCCAAAGACCAAAATGCTGATGAAAGTAGGAATGCTGATGATAAAATATCCAATAATTAAAATCCCAATGAAATTTCTTAATTTACATAGGTGACAGGCTCATAAACATCATTGATAGGCACATAGATGTCAATCTTAGGCCATAGTAAATAGTTGTTGGTCTTCAAATGTTTTGAGATGGTTATGTGAACATTAAATTTAGGCCTTGTAAAGTAGCCATTTATTTTCAAATGGGAGCATTAGGTGCCACCATGTGGTACGATGTAACTCAAAGTAATAGAGATTGCTCGCAAGGTTCATAGGAAGTCCACAGGGCTACCAAGTGGCACATCCTTTGGGCCAAGTGTAGGTAGTATCCAATCACACTCAATCTCATAGATTATAGTCTATTAATACATGTTTGATTGAAAGAAAAGATATAATAATGAGAGGTAACATTTGAAAGGTTAATACATAGTCATATGCTAAAGATAGAGCATTTTTATAAAGATTGATGGTACATGTTCAAGTGTACAAATCTGTTCTACAGTGCATATTAAGTCAAAAAAATTCAACAAATCCTAGAATGAATGTGAGAATTAAAATTAGAAAGAGTATGTTACCCCAAAAGGACTAACAGAGTAGGATACAGAGAGCCCATAGAGCTACCAAGTGACACCATTTCAAGTATGAGACCTGTAGACAACTAATATTGCTTGGTCTTTCAGATCAATATCAACAATCCACATTGATCTATACACATAGATCTAAGATTGCAAATCGAGATGGAATTTTAAAAGGGTCTAGGTTAAATGCAATACTGACATATATCATAATAAAAATGAGCTAGATATAGATTTATGGTCTATGTTTGCTTGAGTGAGCAAATATGATAGTGTAAGATGATCATGGACATTTCAATGAAGTTCAACCATGTATAGATAAAAGTGATGTTAAGGTCAGTGTAAAATGAATATATCACTAAATTAAGTGACATGGAAATGCCAGATGGGCATGCACAACATGTTCATAGACCTTATGCAATACAGTTAGTGAAGGCTTCCACCACTAATAATTGCTTAACAATTTACAAATATCAAATTTGTGAGAGGGACCAAGATTTACCTAGGTAAATTAAAAGTTGAAACTAATGCATTTTTGCATTAAAAAATATGGAGGAAGCCTTAAAATGATAGATGTACAAAATAAAAAGTGCAAAAATATGAAATGTGAAAAACAAGTTAGAGCCAAAAGTAAAAAGTTACCTATGTCTTTCACATTATTTCATTGTTGTGTTTGTCCAAGTTCCTCCATGAGTGAGAAACTAAAGGCTTATAAATCCAAGGTGGGCCACTCCAGAGAATATCATTCGGAGGGCCATGGAACTAGAATATTTCTAGGAAATCATGTTAAAATTAGGTTGTTTTATGGGGTGCATGAGAAAGAGGGTAGCTATCTAGAAGTTTCTAGCTATGCAAGTGGTCCAGGGCATCTTTAGGAAGTTCTGCATAAAGACAAAGTTTGTTCGCCCCTCTACCATGAATATCCTCCTTCCATCTTATGTGAAAGGTATCTCCCACCATTAAATTAGAAGTTTATTACAAATATTCATTATTCTTTGTAGAAATAGTTAGAACATTGATTTTTCTTGCAAATGGATGAAGATTTCAAGCATGGTAAGGGAATATTTTCTAGTTGAAAGCATCTTGGTAGACTTGAAAGTTTGTTCTACACTTTTTAGAGTCACAACCCATAGTTATAGATCTGAAAATGTATAAATAGAGAGCTTGTCTTCTATTCAAGAGCTTGGTTGGTCAATGTGTTGGTCCATGTCTTCCTTAGTATAGGCTCGTCCACATTTTGGGATCACTAATGTGTGTATTTTATCTCTCTTACTAAGGTGGTTGTAGATGTACAACCATTAGCAAGCTCTGAGAGCATATTTATATGTCTCCCCTATCTAACATGGAACAAATCCACTATGCTTGTCCCCATAGAAGCATTTTAAAACATTGGTGTAAGATTTTATTTCAAGTTAATGAAAATGCTTATGGTTATCTGATATTTTCTACTGATGAAGTGTAGTAATATATTTTAAAAATGTTTTTTATTGGACATCTTATTCTCTTCTCATTATTGGTTATCATCATGGGCTTAGAAACTAGATTATAAATCCCTTTCTATGTTATGTTTGGAAATATGTTATTGCATAACTTGTTAGGGTACCCTAGGTTTATAGATTCAATGGGAAAAGGAAAATCACTCTTGGCAGTTCCATTATCTTACATTTAAGTTTCTTTCATCTTTACAATAGGTGATGTCATGAATGTTGAAAGAATCCCTATTGTTTGAAGACCACCAATGCACAATCCTCCATTTTTATAAATACAAATAATACTCCCAATTACATATTATAAGTGTTATTTTCCTATAGATGCATAAAGATTATATACTTGACATGTGTCTACATTTTGTGTTTTGAAGCTTAACATTATAGTCTTCCCTTTAACCCCTATTATTGAAAAATTATTTCAAATAATGGTTGCAATCACTTTGATATCTATCTTTAGTAGCTTGTATCTAACTTAGAACATTTGATCATTCCATGTGATAACCCTTCCTAGGTATTGTGAGCAAGTTTGGTTATGTTTTGGTCAAATTTTCATCGCATTGTGCTGATAATCCCCATGTATGTTTAATTATAGAAGCTCTCCATGTGAGTAAGCTACCCCATAGGTCCTCTCACCTTCGTTCAAGTAGAGCTAGAAGTAGTAGGGAGCTGACCATACCCTTTATAGGTACCTCTCAGTAATTTTATGCATTTAGTATAATCTTGATGCCAAACCCTTCCCTAGCTACAATCTCATTCTAACAAATTTCTCATCATTGCTTGCCATTTTATCTCAAGTGCACAAGGCTGAGAATAAGAGGTGTATAACTAGGAAACAATAATATTTTGGTGCTATTGCTAGGGATAATTCATGTCACCCATATTATTGAGGACTTTTGTAGAGAGCTAGAGTTATATGTAATTTGTATTATCAAGTTTTTTGATAGTTATTTGTGCTATAGTGGGACTATCTTTGCTATCAATTCCACAACACTCCATTGGGGACATGCCAAGATTTGAGATTTTATAATTTGACATCTATTGAATTTGCTGTAAAAAGTTAGAGCTTTATCATATTTTGAGGTTGTTTTCATTGTTTAAACATGAATTTGAAAGTTTCATTATCTTTGTTTCATACATCATCATTAATTTTATCAAGATATGGTTTTAGTATATATAACTACAAGTTTGTAAATGGTTATATTATATAACTTTGCTTCTAGTGGTGACTCCAAAAAATCATCTAGTTTCAAAGAAAGATTAGTGCTTGTTTCAAATATCTTTAGATTTGAGAGTTATTTTGATTAAAAATCTAGAAGGAGGTAACTCATCTAAGACACTTGTCTCACCTCTAAGTGTTCATCCAAAAATAAGTAGACAATTTTGGAGGCCTGTTGAAGGACATAGTGCAACTACTAAGGACTGCTTGGGCTTTCAAACTTCTGGTAGGTTTAAACTTTTATTTGTTAAACCTCCTATTATTGAAGATTTTAATAGTTATTTTGAATATTCAAAATCATACAACCCTATTTAGTATCCATCTCCTTCTTAACCAATTGAATCCCCTCCTAAGTTTGATCCTATGAGTCTACCTCATTCACCACCTCACATCCCTTTATCATTTATTCCTAAACTTACCATTAAACCAATCATGAGGCATAGAGATCAAAATGAGAATGTGCATCTTTCATTTATAATTCTTGTATGTAGACCAATTAATTTTGATGAAATAAAAGGTTATCCTAATGAAGTCCTGAATAAAGTAAGGAAATGCCTTCCAAAGTTCTAGGGGAATAATGCAGTAAGTGGTGATCAAAATTTGAGGGATTTTTACAATATCATTGAAGACTATGAGGTTGAGCATGAGGATGTGTGCATTAATTTAATTGTGCACATGTTAGTGGAAGATGCTCATAAATAGTTTAATTCTCTTCCTAGTGGATGCATTGATTTATGGGAAGAAATGAAGAATGTTTTCAAAATTCAGTATGGTGATAGGATTGATCCAAGATTTCTTTTGGCTAAGTTTGAAAACATAAAAAAGAATCCTAATGAGTATGTGTAAGACTTAAATATAAGGCTCAAGAAAGTTATGATGTGGCTGCTTGAGAACATTAGGCCTAGTGGTATGACATGCTTGATAAAATACTATGATGCCTTTGACAAGAAGGCTACTTACCACCTAAGAGACAAGGATCCCATGAACCTATGATTCGAATTAAATATGGCCATCCAAATTGAAATTAACATAAAAATTGTGGGTAAGCCCTTGGATAAGCAAGTTGATGCAAAGTTGGTTGATTGACAAAAAATGTAGTCCAAGAAAGCCAAGCTTGAAGATACCATTAAGACTTTGGCCTCTAATATCAAAGAGATGTCCTATAAGCTAGCTAGAGATAAGAAGGGGATGCTTCATAGGCCTACATGTGATGAAAAAAATTAGAATAGATGGGATGTAAAAGAGGTGTTTGATCCATTGCATACCAAAGTAAATGCTATAAATTTTGATGTTAATATTGATATGTGTGACAAGTTCTTCCTTCCACATCCCGCATGTGATACAATTGAAACATGTAATGAAGATGTAGATGATCTTAGGTCTGCATTTGATGATGATGATATTATGATGTTTGATTATCAAGACTCCCAATGTAAGTTTTATGCCTCTATAAAAATGATGAATGTTACCACTGTAAATCAATTTTAGAGTACAGTCAATAAGGTATGTGTCCCAATATATGAGGTTGACTATGATAATAATATAACACAAGCATATGAGTTACCCAATCATGATGAAATCGAATATCTAGAGTGTGCTCTAATAGCAGTGTTGGACATGGATGTAGTATTGGGTGGCTCTATTAGGAATATGGACATTGTTGAGCAACCAGTTGCTCTCAATACTGGGTTTAACAATGAAGATGTTTTTTGGAAGATGTCATTTGATAATATGGGGTTGTCTTGTATGTCCCTAAGGATGAAATATTTTAGTTTTCTTTTAAGTAGTACCTTGAGTACACAAATGACATTACTGATCTTAGTGCACTCTTGTTTAGTAATCACATGATTGAAGATGAGAAACAAGTTTATTTACAACTGCTAAAAAAGTAACAAAATCTTTTGGCTTGGTCTTATCCATATTTGAGATCATGCAAAGAGGATTTGCTTCAATGTGTCATCTTATTATAGCCTTGCAATAGGACCTTCATGCATGTGAAAAGATTTTTTTATTTCATCTTGGCCACCAAGTTGCTGGAAACATTCAAGAGATTAGGGGATGGAAAAAATCTTGGAGACTCTGGTTAATGGTAGGCATATGAAGAATTTCCTCAACTGAGCATGTAACTATATACACATTGTATAGTGTTTTATGGTTTTGTCTTTTATCATTTTTTTGCTTTATTGATCCTCTGCTTTGGGCCTTGTTTTTATAGTTTTCTTTTGTGTTTTTATCTATGTTCATTTCCAGATCCTCCTAATCTATTTTTGTTAAGTCTTCCATGTTTTTCTGAAACTTCATGAATGTTGGCTAAAAATGTTAAGTCTTGACTCTATGACCTAATGGATTGGTACCTGGTCTTATGTTTTGGGGTTCTTTACACATCTGTAGGGGGTATGCATCCCTAGGTGAGAGATAATGTTAATGCCCAAAATTGCACTAAAGAAATTGGGCCTAAGTTGAGTATAGATGCCTAAGTCCTTATCCCAATTTCTATCTTCAAATGTTTACTAAAAGGTCAAGTTCATGTTAAATTGCCTAAGTGTAAATTGGTCCTTAGTGTGAAATAGCCTTATTTGTTTTGGGGAAGGTGTTCCACAAATATTTTGTAGGTCCATTTGTTTTGGAATTTTTATCTATAGTATAAAGTTCAAAGGGTACTTTCCTTAGGGCATTTTGCCTACAACAAAAATCTTGACAAAAGCCATTTCCTTTGACAAAAGTGTAAAATCCAAATTCCTTCAACAAAAGTGTAAAGGTTAATTTCTTTGGGGAAATTGTTTCAGAAAAAATGTCTAAAACAATTCCCCCAATGAATAAAAAGATGATAAATGATAAATTTCCATGGGAAAAGTGTCTAAAACAATTCTTCCAAAGATCAAGCTATTGCAAGATAGGAATTCTAAAGATAGAAGTCCCAAAGACCAAGATGCCGATGAAAGTAGGAATGCCAAAGACAAAACATCCAATAAGCAAATTACTAATGAAATTTATAAATTTACATAGGTGATAGGCTTGTATATGTCATTAATAGGCATGTAGATGTCAATCTTAAGAAATGACAAATAGCCATTAGGATTCACATATTCTAAGACTATTACACAAGTGTCAAATTCAAGCCCTATGAAGTAGCCATTTATTTTCAAATGTGAGTATGAGGTACCTCCACATGGAATGATGGTACTCAAAGTAATAGAGATTACTTGGAAGGTTCACAAGAATCTTGTAGGGATACCAAGTGGCACATCCTTGGGGTCACATGTAGGTAGTATCCAATCATGCTTAATCTCATGGATTTCAATTTGATGATAGACATTTGACCAGGAAAAAATATCTAATAGTGCAAGGGCATGGTTAAAACGTTCATACATGGTCATAGGCTAAATATTTATCATGTTCTTAGAGATTGATGGTATGCATTCAAGTGTACAAAATCTAATCTATAATGTGTATTAAGTTAAGAATTTTCAACAAAACATAGAATGAATGCAATAATACCACTTGAAAAGAGATGTTAGCTTGATCTAACTAATAGAGTAGGATGAAAAGAGCTTATGGAGATCCCAAGTGGCACTATTTTAGGTATGAGACCCTTAGATAGCCAATTGTGCTTGGTCTTTTGAATCAAGATCGATAGTCTACATCGATCTATGTACATAAATCTAATGGTGTAAACCAAGATGGAATTTTTAAAGGGTCTAGGTTGAATGTAGTAGTGACATGTGTCATAATCGTAATGAGAAAAACATAGATCTATGGTCTATATTTACTCAGGCAAGAAAATCCAATGGTGGAGGATGATCATGGACATTTAAACAAAGTTCAACTACATATGGAGAAAAATGATGTTGAGGTCAGTGTAAAATAAATATATTGATAAACTGAGTGACATGGAGATGGCACATGGGCATGCACAACATGTTCATGGACCCCATGAAATATAGTTAATGAAGGCTTCTATGAACATAATATTGCAATAGGGGGAGATTAGTATGGTGTAAGTGAATGCAATTAAATATAAACAAAGAACACACTAATATAACACCCTAAGCCTATCTCAAAGGGGGAACATAGTAACAAAACCAAGTGAGAAACATAACTGGAATACAAATACAAATAAATCCTTCACCTTCCTTGGATGCTCCAAATATTTGTTGAAGTGGCTTGCTCAACTTGTGCTCAATGAGTGTTCATCAAAGGAGGCTTGGCTATCTCTTCTTCTCCTTGGCACCTTTATGATGGATTTGGATTTGGCTTGGCTCAAAAATTTGAAATTATAACACTAATTGTAATGGATTTTGGAATAAATTTATAATTATAACTTTGCACCAAAATAACTTAAAATTATGGTTGTGAGGTCTTCTATTTATAGATTTTCAAAATGGTTCAGGATCAACCATGATCATCCATATCAAGATTGAGATGTGTGGCCTGAATAAATCAAATTATGTAATTAAATCTATAAATATCTCCACAAATATTTGGGATAAGGAGGAATTAAATAGGTATGGGAGGTATTAAAGAGGCATGGGAGACCTATAGTCCTGATATTTTGCGCATTTATGGCCTAAGGATGCCTTTCCAAGAAATGATGTCATTTGATGATGCAATTATTATATATCAATTTCCAAAAATAAATATTCAATAAGTTTCATGTAAAATTAACTGAAGCTTTTTATTTGGTTTCATTAGCCTTAAACATGATTAGTCAACTTTGATGTAAACCTTGGCAATTTATGCACAAATTAATCAAACTGTTTAAAATGTCATATTATTAGCTAAAAATTTGATTGGATTAGAATTGGAAGGAGATGTTAGATGCATTGGATCCATTATCACATTTATGATGTTTCCAATACAAAATAATAAGGGCACCTGTCTCATGCAAGAAATTTGGTAGAAAAGAGCAATCTAGAGCACCCAGGTGCAAAAATGTCATTTTGGCTTGAAATGTTTTGATCAAAGTTAGCTATCTCATAAATTTAATTGCCCTATTTAATGATACCCTAGCTAAAATTTGCACTTGAATATATCAATTTTAACTCATTTAATGCATTTTAGTATTTTTAGTCCAAATTGTGCATTTTGGTAAGAATTGGTCAAAACCCTGGTTCAAGGTCATTGGTGGAAAATTTTAGGTGTCTACAATTTTCCAAATCTATTTGGAAAGCATTGTAAGCTAAGGGTTAGTAACATCTTCTCAAGAATGAAAAGTTCCTGTATGCCTAAAACTACAATGATGATGAACTAACTATATGATGCCTTCTTGAGGGAATGGTTGGCATAAGTAGGTTAGCAAATGGTCCCTTGAAAAGAAAGAAGCAAAATGAGGGGACCAAAGGAAAGAAGATGATTGTGGGAGAACACAATGATTTGGAAAAAGTATTCCAAAGTCACTAAGAATGTAAGTGTGATGGTGTACAATGGTTTGCCAAAAAGTGGTTATAATCATTGTACCCTGATAGTGGTAACGTGGTATGATAACATAATGATTTTCCCAAAGGTGGTTATAATCATTGAGATGGAGTTACCCTAGTTAGGATAGACAAACAAGATAACAACATGCCCCTGTTTGGGAAAAATAAAGAAAATTTGGTGAGAACACAATGATTTTCCCAAAGGCAGTTATAATTATTGAGAAATGAAGGTGGGATGGTGTATAATGATTTTCCCATAGGTAGTTGTAATCATTAAAACCTAATTATGGAAAACATAATTGATTAGATAATGATTATGGTAACTTAACATAGAGGGTAATGATGAATTGGAAAAATTTGATAGTAAGGAGATGCTCATTTGAATAAACAAAGGTTGAAATTCTTTCATGATTAATTACTCTATTTGAGATGTCAGTGCTGAGGAGATGTTAATACCACCCTTGTTGAGTAGACTTCTTGAAGTTGATTTTTGTTGTATCACTTGACGGTAAGCATCATGATAGAACACCACGAGGACTAGGTTGAACTATGCATAGAGACTGACTCTTAAGATCCAATACTCAATAGAAAATAATGCACCAATGATAAAAACCATGTTGATAATGTAAACATATAAATATAGATGGATTCAGGTATAAATGCACAAAGAATCACCTAATTAATACACATAGACTGAATCAAGGTAATGGTGATAAAATAAAACAAACATGTACACAAGCAACAAATAAACAAAGAAGCAAAGAGATAAATAATAGTTAGTCTTAATGTTAGTAGAAATAACATGACAAACATTACCCTTAGAAAATAGGTGAAAACTCAACAAATAAACATGATGGGGGGAATAGAAGAAAAATAAGGGTGGTTGAGCTATCTTCATATGTGCTAGGTATGTGGGAGCTACCTACATAGTTCCATGGATGTAGTATCCAACAAAAAGTTTAGGCCAAATGTAATTCTTCCAAAGAATGGGAAGAAAATGATAATTAATAAAAACAAACATGATAGATGTGATAGGAGAATATGAATGAACTCATAAAATGGTGAGACCATGGGATAAAAAGGCCAAAAAATATGGAGAAACTAAGTGATAAGTAATTTACTTGTGACTTAGTAAGGGTTCCCATAATCCTTAAGGCAAAGAATTGGTCAATGTTTTTGGTTTTTTCTAATGATTTTACAAACATTTTTGGAATTTTTGGAGTATCTCAACTCGATCAATAATGATGAGACACTAAATGGTTCAAGCTCATAAAATGGTGAAAGAGTTACTTAAGATGCTCATAAAATAATGAGAGCATGGCTTAGGTTGTTTGAAAAATAGTGAGAGTATGGCTTAGGTTACTTATAAAATGGTGAGAGCATGGTTTAGGGTGACTGAGCTGACCTCAAAAAACATCAAGATATGCCTACATAGTCCTAAAGTAAGACCTCAAGTCATTGTAGTTACACCTTACAGTGGAGAAATCTAACTAGTGTAACCAATTCAAATAAAATAGGCATAGTTGGTATGATGGCATAGTATGACATAGAGAATGGCTAGTTGGTATGGTCAAGGTATAATAAATAAGAGTTGTCCCTAGTTTTCCCATGGGTGGTTATAACTAGGATATAATGACATAGGTTAATGATACTAATTTGCCCATAGGTAGTTATAATTAAGATCAAGATAATGAAATAATAAATGAAGGATGTAACTACCAAACATCTATATGACTGCTTCAAAATACTACCTCTATCTAGAATGTGTGAAAAAACTACTAAATCTAAATCTAAATCCTCTTGCTAAAAATGGTGATGGAATCAAGGTTATAGGGTTGGGTAGGGAGGGAGAGATGAAATCAGTTGACAGGGATGGTATGTTAAAACAGATATGTGATATGAAAAGTGATAGGTTGGTCAAATGATAAGATGATAAAATGGTATTATTACAAAGAAGATTAATGAAATGATACAACTTGAAATGGTCTTTATAGACAATACACCAAGTCACTCAAGCGTAATACCACTTGAGGTGGAAAATGTTCATTGGCTCATCAAGGTCATGGCCATCTAGTGTGGTAAGCCTATATGCTCCTATTCCAAAGTTGGTTGTAATGATGAAAGGACCAACCTAGTAAGGTTTGAACTTACCTTTATACTTATTTTCAGCCATGGTATTCTTTTGGTTCTCTTTAATGACAAGATCACCAAGTTCAAATTCTCTATGTTTCACATTTCAATTCTAGTGGACTCAAAGTCAATTTTGATAGGCTTGGAGATTGTTCACCACATCCTTGCATTTCTCATCAAGTAACTATAGTTCTTACAAGTGGGTTACTCAATAATCATTGTCATCCAAGAAATGACTAAAAGAGATGTATAAAGATGGAAACTTGACCTCAATGTGAAGTATGGATTCTATACCATAAAAATGTGAATATGGAGTGGCTTATGTGGGTGTACAGTGATTGGTATGGTATGCCCAAAGGGTGTAGAATATTTGAAGGTGACAATTATGACTAACATCATTGACAATATTTTTGAGAATATTTACAATGGTTTTGTTTGATGATTTAGCTTGGCTCTTACCTTGAGGGTAATATGCTATAAAAAAAGTGTTGTGTGATGTTGTATTTAACACATAACATTTCAACATCCTTGTTCTTGAATGATCCTCTATTATCAGATATAATGTCATAGGGGATACCATGTCAGAAAATGAGATGGTTAAAGATGAACTTAGAAATTTGCTTTCCAATCACGTAAGTGAGGGGTATAGTTTCAACCCACTTAGTGAAATATTAGGTGGTGGTAAGGATATGTTTATAGCCATCATACGAGGTGGGATTGATATTCCCAATGAGGTCAAGGCTCCATGTAAAAAATGCCCATGGTGTCAACATTAGTTTTAGAGTCTTGGCTGGGGCATGAATCAAGTTGGCATGTTGTTGACATTTATCATACTTATTTACATATACAACTACATTTTCATCTATCATGGGCCAATAATAACTAGTATGTAAGATATTTTTGGACAAGTAGCCCCACTAGTGTGGGCTCCACATACACCTTCATGAACTTCCCATAACATTAGTGTAGATTCTATCAAAGTTAAATGATGAAGTAGAGTTCCATCAAAATGATGGTGGTAAAGGGTTGATCCAAGTAAGGTATAATGAGTGGTTTGGTGGATGAAGGATTTGGTTTATTTTTGGGATAGATCAAGTGGTAAAACTTAGTCATGGAAGTAGTTGTAAAGGTCTAAATACCAGATAGAGTTAAGACCAATAATATCACAAATCATTGCAATGGTTAAAGGTTCATGAGTTGGTGATAACAAGTTCTCACAAAGTAACTAATACTCTTTAGCTATGTCTATTTATCAAATTAGAGATCCAATAATGGTCATATCATTTATAGTTTTATTACTTATCCTTGGTGTATGCTCAAATTGAATTTCAGTAATCTGTCATTTGAGAGTGTTGACCATGGCCTTATATGGAACCATCTTGTCATCTTTGTTTTGAAAATGGTATATAACTTAATTGATGATTAAATGAGAATCACCATAAACCTTGAGATGAGATATGTTTCATTGCATCACTTGGTGAAGCCCTGCAACAAGTACTTCATATTCAACCATGTTGTTGGTACAAGAAAAATTGATCTTGAATGATTTAGGGATTATATCTCCCTATGGTGTAATAAATAAAAGGCCTACCCCCAATCCATGTGCTATGAATGATCCATAAAAATACATATTCCAATGCTACTCCTCACGAGGTGTGTCAGTGATGGTCATTATGGATTCATTGAAAAATTGGAATGTGAGTGGCTCTGTATCAGCAAGGGGTGCTTCAACAAGATGATCTATAAGAACTTTCCCCTTAATGGATTTTTGATTGATGTATTTGATATCAAACTCACTTAGAAGCATGATAAATTGGGCCATATAACCTTGTAAAGCTATTTTAGATAGTATATAATTTAGCAAATATACTTTTGAAATAACCATGGTCTTATTATTTAACACGTAATGGTATAATCTCTGAGCTGTGAAGACCATTGCTAAATAGGCTTTTTTTATGAGCATATAATTGTGTTCAAATGTGACTAGTGTATGAATTAAATAATATATGAAATGCTCTTTTTTATTGTCATCATGATGATCCAAAAGTACTCACAGGGCATTGTAAATAGCTGATAGATATAACAAGAATGGCTTTCCTGACATAAGAGGCAATAAAACACGTGGATTCACTAGATAGTATTTTAGTTGCTAAACAGTTGTTTGGTAGTGATCATCCTAGTGAAATGTGACTCCCTTATTTAGAAGATGTGAATCTAGGAATTTGATTCAAGAGAGGATGGTTAGTATGGTATTAGTTCTAAAATGAAAACAAAATGAAAGAAACACACTAATAGCATAACATCTCTAGTCCTAAACACTAAGGAGAACTTGGTAACAAATAAAATGAAAAACACAACTAAAAAGTAAGGAATAAAACACAAGAATTCCTTAACCTACCTTAGATGCTCTAAATGCCTTTGTAATAGTGGCTTGCTTGGCTTGTGCTCATGAAGTCCTCATCAATGGAAGCTTGGCTACCTTCATCTCTCTTTGGCACCTTTGGCTTATGGCTTGGAATCAATTTGGCATGGTAACACTAGTTTCAATGGCTCCTTGAAGATATTAATGCATAATAATTTTTCATGAAAATAGCTTCAAAATGATGTTCATGGCCTCTTTATTTATAGATTTTTGAAAATGTTTAGAATCAACCTAAACCATTCATCTTAAGATTGAGATGTGTGGTTGAGGATTAATTCAAATTTTGGAATTAAGTTTATAATTATCCTCATCATGACATTGGAAGAAGGGGCAATTAAGAGGCATGGAGGACATCATGGAAGGTATTGATGAGGCATGTAGGGCATGAATCTTGATATTTGTGACATTTATGGCCTAGGGATCTCTTCCTAAGAAATGAGGTCACATAATGATGTAGATATTAAATATTCATTTCCAAAAATTAGTTTTCAACAAGTTTCGATGGAATTCTTAATTAGGCCTTGATTTGGGTTAATTAGCTCTTAAGCATGTTTAAGCACTTTGTGCACAATTTACTCAAATTGATCAGAATGCCTTGTTATTGGTCCAAAATTTGATTAGATTAGAATTGGAAGTCATTGTCAAATGTATTGGAACCATTAAACCATTTATGATGTTATCAATATAAAATAACAAAGACACGTGTCTTATGTAGAAGATTTGATAGGAAAGAGAAATCTAGAGCACCTAAGTGCAAAATTAGCATTTTGACTCAAAATGATCTAATTAAAGTTAGCTGGCCCATAAATTACATTACGCCATTTAGGTATACCCTAGCCAAAATTGGCACTATAATATGTTAGTTTCACAATATTTTAATGTGGTTTAGTGTTTTTAGGCCAATTTTTTCATTTTAGGTGGAAAGTGGCCAAAAGCCTGATTGGAGATTATTGGTGGCTAGTTTTAGGTGTCTACAATTTGCCCTTATTTGGAAAGGCATGGCAAGCCATAAGCATAATAACATCTTCTAAAAGAATTAAAATATTCTACATGGCTATAACTGTAATGATGATAAACTAACTGTATGATGCCCCCTTGAGGGAATGGTTGGCACAAGTAGGTCAACAAAAGGTCCCTCAAAAAGAAAGAAGAAAAATGAGGGGACCAAAGAAAGGAAATATGATGGGGTAAAAACACAATGATACTAAAAAAGTATTCAAAATCATTGAGAATGCAAGTGGGATGGTGTGCCATGGTTTGTAAAAAGGTAGTTATAAGCATTATACCTTGATAGTGGCAATGTGGTATGATACTGCAATGATTTTCCCAAAGGTGGTTATAATCATTAAGAAGATGGAACTACCCTAGTTAGGATAGACAAACAAGATAATAACATGCCCTTGTATAGGTAGAACAAAGTAAAGTGGTGACAACATAATGATTTACCCAAAGATAGTATAATCATTAAGAAATGTAGGTGGGATGGTGTGAAATGATTTGCCTATAAGTGGTTATAATCATTAGACCCAAATTATGGAAAAAATGATAAACTTGGATAAGGATGACGACAACTTAACATAGAGGGTAATGATGAATTGAAACAACCTAGTAGTAGGAAGATGCTCATCTGAACTAATAAAGGTTAGAATTCTTTCATGTTTAATTACTCTATATGGGATATGATTATGATTGAATCAGGATGTTGGTGCTAAAGAGATACCATCATTGCTAAATAGACTTCTTAAATCTTAAGGTTTGTTGTATCACATGTTGGTAGGCATCATGGTATAACATCATGAGGACTTGGTTGAAATATGCATGAGGACTGACTCTCCTAATCCAATACTCAATAGAAAACAATGCACCAATGATAAAAACCATGATGACAATGTAAACATAAAAATATGGATGGATTTGAGTATAAGTGTGGGAAAGGAATCACCCAATGAAAAAACATAAACTAAATCAAGACAATAGTGATACAAGTAAACAAATAAGTAGACAAACAAACAAGTAGACAAATAAACAAATTAAGCAGAAATAAATAATGCAATAGAAACCCTATGAAAATTGCCCCTAGAAAATAAGTGAAAAGTTAATAAATGAACAAAATGGGGAAATAGAAGAAAAGGAAAGGGGTGGCTAAGCTGTCTTGATATGCACTAAGCAAGTGGACGTTGCCTACATAGTTCTATGGATGTAATATATAATAAAAAACTTTAGGCCAAGTATAGTTCTCCCAAGGAATGGAAAGAATGTGATAACTAATGAAAAAAACAAAATGGATGTGATAGAAGAATAGGAATGGTCTTGAAAAACAACAAGTTCATGAGAGAAAAAGGCCAAAAAGGATGGGGAAATTAAATGACAAGTGATTTACTTGTTACTTAGTAAGGGTTCCCAAAATCCTTAAGGCAAAGAAGTAGTCAATATTTTTGTTCTTTTCTAACTATTTTTCAAATGTTTTTGGAATTGTTTTGGAGTGTCTCAACTCAATCAAGAATGATGAGACACTTAGATGGTTCTATATAGTCCTAGAGTAGGACCTCAAGTCACTATAGTTCTACCCTTATAGTAGAGGAATTAAACTAGTGTAGTAGTCAATTCAAATAAAACATGCACAGTTGGTAAAAAGACATAGTATGATATATGAAGTGGAAAGGTAGTACATTAAGGCTTAATGTTGCCCTTAGTTTTCCCATAGGCAGTTATTACTAGGAAATAATGGTATAGATCAATGGTACTAATTTGCCCAAAGGTGGTTATAATTAGTATCAAGATCAGTGGTAAGAAAGGCATAACAAATGAAGGATGTAATTTCCAAAAATTCTATCACACTATCCCAAAATATAATATCTATCTAAAGTACTTGAACCAACTAATGAAATTGATCAAATACCTTGACACTTAACATGCATAATAAATGAAAAAAACCAAGGTCAAATAGGCTAGGATTTAGAACACACTGAGCTAATAAGATGGAAGTAGAAAGTGGATATGACAAAGAGGATAGATAAGGATGGTATTTATACAAAGAAGAATAGTGATAAAATGGTATAACTAAAATGGTCCTTACAGACCATACACCTTAGGATTCAAGTATAGTACCACTTGAGATGAATAATTCATCAGCTCCAAATGTTTCTCACCATCTGATGTGGCAAGCCTATATGCTCCTGATCCATAATCTACAGTAATGAAGAAATACCCTATCTAGTTTGGTTTGAATTTTCCTTTATGCTTCTTCTCAGCCATGGTATTCTTTTGGTTTTCTTTAAAAATAAGATCATGAAGTTCATATTTTATATACTTAACACACTAATTATAGTGGCCTTTGAGTTGGTTTTGATACACTTGAATATTGTTGAGCGTAGTTGTGTGTTTTTCATCTAGTAGGTCTAGCTCTTGTAGGTAAGCTACTTGATAGTCATGATCATCGAGGACATGATTGAAAGATATGCATAGTGAAGGTAACTCAACCTGAATGGAAAGGATGGCTTTAGTAACATAAATAAGTGAGTATGGAGTGGCACCTGTGGGGGTATGATGATTGGTATGGTATGCCCAAAGGGTAGGGAATATCTTCAAGTGCCAATCATGACTGACATCATTGACAATATTTTTGAGAATATTGACAATGGTTTTATTGGATGCCTTGGCTTAGCCATTACCTTGAGGGTAATATGCTATAAAAAAATGTTATGTGATGTTATATTTAGTACTTAGTTGGTTTACATCCTTGTTCTTGAATGATCCTCCATTATCAAATATATTGTCAAAGGGGATATCGTAGTAGCAAATGAGATGGTTGAAAATGAATTTAGAAATTTGCTTTCCAATCACATAAGTGAGAGGTATAGCTTCAACCCACTTAGTGAAATACTTGGTAGTGATAAGGATATGTTTATGGCCATCAGATGAAGAGAGGCTAATATTCCCAATGAGGTTAAGTCCCCATGTAGAAAATGGCCATGGTGTCAACATTAGTTTGAGTTTTTACTGGGGCATGAATCAAATTAGCATACCATTGACATTAGTCACACTTTTTTACATATGTAGTGGAATCTACAACCATTGTGGGCCAATAATAACTAGTACATAAGAGATTTTTGGATAGGACTACCTCACTAGAATGAGATCCACATACTCCTTCATGAACTTCTCTTAATGCTAGCATAGATTCTACCGAGTGTAAACAATGAAGTAGAGTTCCATCAAAATTGTGATGGTAAAAGGTGGATCCAAGTAAAGTATAATGAGTGAAATGATGAATGAAGGATCTGATTTGTTTTTGATATAGGTTAGGTGACAAAACTTGGTCATGAAGGTAGTTTTAAAGGTTTAAGTACTGGATAGATTAGGACCAATAATCTCACAAATCATGGTAGTAGTTGAAGGTTCATGAACTGGTGCTAACAAATTCTTGATGAGGAACTGATACTCTCTAGATTTATCTATTTATCAAATTAGAGAACCAATAGTCACCATAGCATCTACAATTCAATTGCTATCCCTTGGTATGTTCTCCAACTGCATATTGGTAATTTTTTGCTAAGAGTGTCGACCATGGCTTTATATGGAACCAACTTGTCATCTTTGGTAAAAAAATGATATGTGACCTAATTGGTGATTAATTAAGAATTACCATAAACTTGGAGATGAGATATATCTTAATACACTACTTGTCAAATTCCTACAACAAGTTCTTCATACTTAGCCATGTTGTTTGTATAAGGAAAGCTAATTCTAAATGATTTAGGGATTATATCCCCTTATGGTGTAATAAATAATAGGCCTACCCCTGATCCATGTGTAGTAAATGAACCATCAAAATATAGCTTCCAAGGCTACTCCTTAAAGGGTACGTCAATGATGGTCATTATGGATTCATCTAGAAATGGAAACATGAGTGGTTGTGTGTCTGTGAGAGGTGCTTCAATAAGTTGATATGGAAGAACTTATCCCTTGATTGCCTTCTAATTGACATAATCTATGTCAAAATTACTAAGAAGAATGATCCATTTATCCATTCTACCTTGCAAAGATATTTTAGATAGTATATACTTGAGTGGATCTACTTTTGAAATGACCATGGTCTTATTATTCAACATGTAATGGCACCGTTTCTGAGCTACGAAGACCATGGCTAGATAAGCTTTTTCAATAGGTGCATAGTTATGTTCATATATAACCAAGATACAACTTAGGTGGTATACAACATAATATTCTCCATTGTCATCATGTTGATCCAAGAGTGCCCCTAGAGCATGGTCGATAGCTGATAGGTATAAAAAGAATGGATTTCTTGGCATAGGTGGTAATAGAATAGACATGTTAACAAGATAGTCTTTGAGTTGTGAAAAATATTTTTGGCAATGATCATCCCAATGAAATGAAACTCTATTTTTAAAAAGGTGTGTAAATGGATGGCACTTGTATATTAACTAAGAGATAAAGCATCAAATTGACTGGATCTTACCCTACAAACTACAAAGTTGCTTTAAATTGGTTGGTGGCAGCATCTTGGTTATAACATGGAATTTAGTCAAATGAACTTCAATACCTCTATGAGACATAATGAAGCCAAGTAATTTTCCTAAAGTTACACTAAACACACATTTATTTGGATTAAGTCTAACTTTTGACTCTCGTAATCTTTCAAATATCTTACACAACACTGCTAAATGGTTAGCCTTAGTTTTGGATTTTCCTAATATGTCATCGACATAGTCTTCAATAATATCATGCATCATATCATGGAATATGATAGTCATGTCCCTTTGATATGTATATCCAACATTATTAAGGACAAATGGCATTACTTGATAACAAAATGTTCCCCATGGAGTGGTGAAAATTATTTTATGTTGGCCTTCTGGTGCTATTCTGATTTGGTTGTATCTTGAAAATCCATCCTTGAGTGAAAGAATGTCATAACCTATCATGGATTCGATGATCATGTTGATGTTAGTCAAGGGAAAATCATCTTTAAGACAAGATTTGTTGATGTTTTGAAAATCAGTACAAATTTTGATCCCTTCAAGCTTTTTACTAATAGTTACCATATTGGAGATCCATTCTAAGTAGTCAATGTATCAGATACATCTTGCTTATAAGAGTTTTTCCAACTCTTTCTTTACCAATACAAAAATGTGAATATGCATCTTATGTAACTTTTGCTTTACTAATTTGGCATCAAGATTAACCATAAGGTGGTGTAGAACCAAGGCAGGGTTTAAACCTGGCATGTCAGAATAGGCCCATATAAAGATATCTACAAATTCTCTCAACAAAGCTATAAATATGTCATGTTCCTCATTAGTGAGAGACACTCCTAATTTTATCCATTTCAAGTTTGATGGAGCCCTGATATTTACCTCTATTGTGTCTTTGACTAGAAAGGTCAAACTATCTTCTAAGATAATATGACTTGAACTATTGAATTATGTCAGGGTCCTCCATTAAGACTTGCTCTTTAACTTCTCCTAGGCATGATGAATCTGAGTCACCTAATGGGAGATCTAGTCATGCGATAAAAATATTTGAAACTTTTTGATGAATTTGATCAAATACTTGTTGTTTCTCAAATCTAAACTCATATCTATAAGCAAGTTCATCATTGGTGGTCTCCTAGTCTAAATTCAAAGAAGAATGAAGACGCTCATCTAATGGTGCCTAAAACAAGTTTTCACCACTAGACTAGCCTTTATCTTTACTTTTTCCTATGTCAAAAAGCACCTCAAAGAGGTTTTCACTTTGGGACCTCAATATTTTACTTATTTGTTTTTGGCTAGGGGTGTTCACTCGCTCTCCAAAATATGCTACAGGATCCAATGTGATTGAGAATCCTAATTTGTGATCTCCCAATGAAATGTTGTCTATAAGGCCTAAATATTCAAAAAATGCCTCATCATTTTGGAACTCATCAATGGACAGACTAGATTATTATTGGTCCCAATCTATCAGTTGGGGATAATACAATGGTAATAGGTTGTGATGAATGGCCAAGGTAAGGGTAAAAATGACATTGTTATCAAATAGGGTGGTTTTACCTAGGTCATCAAAGGTGAGGCAATGATTAGACTCTGCTTCACTGTCAACATCATCATCACTAGTCATTGGTGATGGATTTTGAATAAGATATGTGGGGTCCACCCCATGTGGTTTAAATTCAAGTCCATAAGGTCTTTCATACTTAGTCATGGAAATTGGCTTGATGATTCCTTGTTGATTTAGTTTGAGGCCTCTTCCTTCATAATTGTGACACTCCATGATCCTATTAGGAATAAGATACTTTGCATTTTTATAACAATCAGCTTGGTTATCATTGTATAACCATGATTCATCCCTTCAAGAGGGTCAGGTTCTAGGCTAGATGTTGGTACAAATATGACATGTCTCTTATCTTTGTTCTTTTGTTAGTAATGCATATGTGGGGTGACTTTAGGTTGCCCAAAGGTTTTCAGATTCTATGGAAGATTGACAATATGAAATGTATCATGGGTCACATACTCTCCTAATCCATTATCTGAATTGGTGAAATGATTGGAAGCTTCAAGAGGTGGCATGTGGGAAAGGGAATCCAAGGTATTAGGATCCATGCAATTATCTGGTGAAGGATCAATAAGTATATCCTTTTCTTTATCCTGCTTTGGAACTTAGATTCATGTTGTATTGATAATTGTATATTTGAAATTCAGCCTCAAGATGTTTGCAATGTTCATATTAGAGTAAATCTCCTAGAATATTCACTTCCATCCCTGAGTGGGAAAACTTCATACATTGGTACAACATTGATGGGACTGCATGAATCTCATGTAACTAATGCCTATCTAGAAGCATATTGTATGATAACTCAAGTTTAAGCACATGGAAAAGTGTAACATGGGTCAAAGGCCTAATGATAAATGAAAAACTAATGGTGCCTTATGATTCTCTTTCCTGATTATCATAGGCCTTGATAGTTATTATTTCTAGCTAAGGATCTACCATTGTGTACCCAAAAAGATTGATGAGCTTTAGAGACACAATGTTGAGGCTGGATCCATTGTCTATAAAGACACATTTCACTTTATGACATCTTATATAAACTTATATGTATAATGGATTATTATGGAGTGGCCCAAGAGAAGACATATCATTTTTTTTGAATGTGACTTGTTGGGCTGGAGCTAGATTTCCAACTAAAGCTTGAAATTTATCAAGAGATATGTCACTAGCAATAGTGGATTGGGTAAAAAACTCATTCAAGATGTTCTTATGGATTATTGATGTTCACAACAAATATAAAATATAAATTTGTGCTTTTGTCTTCTATAATTATTCCATAATATCAAATTTCTTGTCTTGTTTAGTAGTGAATGGTTTATTCTGAGGCTAAATAGTTGGTTGAATGATATGAAAAGTGGTAGATGGTTGTGGGCCTGGGATAGTAATCTTTGACCTTTCAGTTATGATTTTATAATTAGGATTAAATATTAGATAATTATTTCTAACCAATATTGGGAGTGGTGTGGGACCAGACATGATAAGTCTCAGTTGCTAGTGCACGTGCATGTGGTCATGTGGCAAGGACAAGTTGTTGATATATGGTCCAAAAGGTGAAGTCCTAGTTTTTTGGTTTCCTTGTATGCCTTCTCAAGTGAAAGAAGGATTATATATGTAATTTGGATGAATGTTGTTTAGCAATAGTCTAGGCTGATTAGTGCTTGGTCTAAGATTAATGGAGATGGTATTAACACTACCTCTTGCAATATGACCTACAACCATGATGTAGTCATGTGCGATTACATGGTAAGTTTGTTGGTTATTACTGTTCTGACCTTGGTTTTTTCCATTATTTTATTGTTGTGGGTTTTGATAATGATTTTGTTAATTCTACTAGTTTGGCCTTTGATGTTGATTTTGATACTGCACTACCTATTATTGTTACTATTACTAATGATTTTGCTACTACTGATTGTTATGTTGAGGAAAGGGGTTTTGATAAATCCAAAAAGTTTTATTGGAAGTGAAAGTACCATTATCCAATGTTATCTCCCCATTCTCTAACATATTCTCAATTAAATGCTTAATTTGGACATATCTTTATAGATTATGCCTATTGACCCGATCATAGTCACACAATTCATTTTCATGATACCAATCAAGATAAGGAATGCCTTGTGGATAATGCTTTGGTATAGGCTAAATAGTCAAATTAGCAGTAGAAGGCTTTTGAAATATAGACTCAATAGGTTCTCCTAGTCACAAAAGACATGATGTGTAGGCATGGTTCTCCTAGGAGGAGGGGTTTACAATGGTAAATGTTATTGTATTTGTTGTACAGGTCTTAGTTGTTTTGCTTGTGGCATTGGTTATTATGGGGTAGGAATAAGCAGAAAAGGTAGTGCAAATGATGTTTTCACCATTTGGACATGATGGGATTTAGTTACTCCATTTCCCACGACATTCCTATTATGTTTGAATTACTTTGGTCTTTCTTGGTTATTGGCCTATGCTGGTTGTGATGCTAACACTTGAATGGGATGCTGGTCATTTTTATGATTGGTACCTTGATTTTGATTATTTGAATTAATCTTGATAACTCCTTTATTAATGAATGCTCACTCAATGAACAAGCCTTTGTCAATGATTTCTAAAAGTATGTGCACATTGTAGTTCCAAATGATAAGCCATCTCATTGTGCAAATTTTTGGTAAACACAACAGCTAATTATTTATCTAATAAACTATGGGTGAAAGGGTTTGTAAGAGCTCTCCATCACTATAAATAAATTGTAAAACTCTCACCAACTTATTTCTTTACTTGTGTTAATTCCATTAATGAAATATCATGCTCGAGATTATAGGAAAAGTGCTACATAAACTTGTCAAAAAGATCATCAAAATCTATTACTAAATTTTTTGGCAACTTCAAAAACCACTCCAAGGCTTGTCTATCCAAGATCTTTGGAAATAATAGCAAAAGGTATATGTCACTATATGCCATTGGTTGACATGCGATAAAGAATTTAGTCAAATGAGCCTTAGGGTCACCTTTCTCTTTGTATTTATCAAATTTTGGTGGTTCATATCTTTGAGGAAATGGTATCTATAAATAATCCATGTTGAATGGATAAGAACATACATCATCCAATTTAACTTTTTAGTTTGTTTCCCAGCTTGAATGGAAACAATTGCATCCTTCATCTATTAAAATCCTTGGGATAGGAAACTAGAAGGAACATTGGTTTGAGGGAGAATTTGGGTAGATGGGTGCATCATAAGTGGGATAATTTGATAAGGGTATTATGGAGATACCTATTGGTATATATTGGTTTAATTGGGGAATGGACTAGGAATACACATATGTGGATTAAGATGTACTTGAAATTGCATAATTAGTTACACGATATTCTGGTTTGAGTTGGTGATAAAGGTTTGACTTGGAGAATTTTGTGGTTGGGACAAAGGGATATAACAATATTATGCCTACTATGGTTAAAAAGGGACATGCTACAGACTAATCGAACCTTTTTGTTGAGTGAGAACTTGTGGTCCAAGACCTTGTCTCTAAATTTATGACACATTTTATACCAATGGTTATCTAGTATGTACTTGAGAAACATGGGGACCTCCTTGTTGGATGAATCCTTGTGAGGAAGTGAAAGTAGGTTACAAATTTGGCATCTATCATTGACCAATATTTGCATGTTTTTGACTAGTCATTGCTTAGTTTTAGAGTGGTATATTAGTCTGTGATTGAAGAGGTATGTTTGGCATTCCCTAGTGAGGTGGAACATTTATTTCCCCTAATTAAGGTGGAAATGTATTTGTCCTCTATTGTATTGATACACTAGATTGTGTCCACTTTTGTGGAATACTGATCATTACTTATTGAGGTGGAGTAGGGTTCATCACATTCTATCACTGAGGCATGACATTGGCTATTATTTAACTACCAAATCCTGTAGGTTGCACACTTGAGGAAGTAACTAGTTGAGGTTAGGGTGTAAAAAATCCTATTCCTTGATATGATGATCTACCCATGGGATTAACTATAGGCACATGTTTTTGGCTAGTTATTTGCACGTTAGTACCACTTTGATCAGGATTGGACATTATTTGCACATTAGCTACTATATTTGGTTGACTATTCTATGTAGAGGCCAAAGACATTTCTTCAATAATGAGCATATGCATCAAGTTATCTATTGAAATGGTTTTTATGAATGGGTTAGAATTTGAATTATCTTATCTAGTTAACTCTATCAACAATTTTATCAAAGGAACTAGGTCAATGAGAGGCTTACTCACCATTTTCATCTAATTGAAAGCATGTGCTAGATTCAGGTAGGTTTGATGTACTATCTACATTTGGTTAAAGTGATGTTCCATGATGTTGTTGCCTTGATTAGATATATTAAGATCTTGGTATTTTGTTGGACTAGAGCTATAGGATTGCTAGAAGAACCTTGTTGATCATAGATGATATTATGGGGAATTTTTACTAGACTTGGTAAATTTTCATGGGGAAAGCCTGTTAGAAACTTGGCCCCTACCTCTATGGCTCTAACCAAAATCTCATCTTTATTCTCTAAAAAATATCACTCAAACAAAAATGGATTATATATGGAAGCCATATTAGTAGAATATGACTATTGAAGAATTTGCTCATCCACTACTGGTATTATAACTAGGTATTGTGCTATTTATTTTTGGTCTTAAATTGAATAAGGTGGTGTTTTAACTAGATAATTAGCCAATGGATCTTGGATTTGTGCCCCTAACTGAGTATTAAAAGATGGATAAGAATCCATCTCATAAGTAATGTTATCCACATAGGGGTCTTGCACCATTTCCTCTTGCACAACTACATTACTAATCCTTAGACTATACATGAGTCCACTACGAGTGTGGGAATACATGTTGGGATCCAAAGTCAATGCTTTGTGATAAAAGGTCAAAGAGTTCCACAATCTCTAAAAATTACAATGTCTAGAATAGATGATGTTACAACTTGGTCTAGATTT
Source organism: Torreya grandis (assembly GCA_037957365.1). Taxonomy (NCBI): domain Eukaryota; kingdom Viridiplantae; phylum Streptophyta; class Pinopsida; order Cupressales; family Taxaceae; genus Torreya; species Torreya grandis. The sequence continues at coordinate 1,008,397 of JARHVA010003352.1, read as the reverse complement.
GTCAAAAGGATCAAAATGTTTATGCAAATATTTGTGAGGAAACAAGCTAACGTGAAGTATCTAACATTTCACTGTTCACACAAAGATAGGCAAGTAAATGGACCAAAAATAAAAAATGCTAAAATCTAAGGTTGAAGTGTTTCAAAATTAGTCTAATCTAGGAATTTAAAAGTTGATAGGTCTTTTGGCCAAATGCAGTGTCAAAAGGTAGGCTCAAACAAGGCATGCGCTAGGACTCTTGGCTAAATGATGTCAAAAGCTAGTCTTTAAAATAGATGAAAGTTTTAATCAAATGGATTTGAAACACTTCTAATAAACACTAGTAATTTGATTCTTGTACATGAACTTGATCAACTAGGTATAAGATATGAAACAAAAGGCACTTTAGAAATAATTTATTTTCTCACAAAAAATGGTATAAAACTTGGTTCTTTTTGACAAAAAAGCTAGACAAAAGTGAATAGTATAACTATTTTAGACAAAAGATCACAAAATTACACTTGGATTAGTCTAAAAATATAGGAACAAATTTGAAATCTATGCAAGAGGGTCTATGAAAAAATTTTCTAAATGTTTTGGGTAGCTCTGCACTACCCAAAAGGTGTGATAAAAAAATTTATTTCAAAAACTCTCTCAGGCAAAGACATTTTCCCAAAATTTTGATAGCATAAAACTACTTTTCTTGACTCAAAATGTTGTGCTGAATATACTCAAAGTGAAAGTGTTTAGAACAAAATGGCTTAAGTCTATCAAGTGATGAAAATGATTATAAGTCTTAAATGGCCTTCAACCTAAATTGGAAATTAAACCTAAGTTCCCTCAAGTTTAGTGAAAATGGATAACCCACTTAACACATCAAAATTATGAACTTGTAAAGGTGAAATTCAAAATTTATATTATAAGTGAAGGACTTAAAACAACTTTGGTAAAGGTCTAGACTCAATTGGGTAGTATAACTATGCCAAAGTGGATGATATGACTCTCAAACTTTTGATGAAAATTTGAACAAGTTAAATTGATGATCTTAAATAGGTAGCATAATGATTCCTTGTTCAAAGGAAAATTAGGACCATATATTTAATTTGAATTTGTTTGTTTATACCAAGTTTTGACTTCAAACAAGACTCTAATCTAGGACAAGACCAATGAATTAATCGCTCTTAGATCCTAAACTGATAAGGTTTCTTGGTATTGTTAGAATCCATCAATATATGTCTTTTGAAAGGATTTTAAGTGTTCATCCAAAAGTAAATGCACATTATATAGTAGGGTTTTTATACCCCCCTTCTCTCAAATGATAGTACTGCAACATGGACCTTGAGGCACACCTTGAACCAACAATAATTCCATAGCAAGTGGGGATTTGTCTAACAATGCAAAAAAAACATGTATTTTAGGTCTATATCACTTGGTTTGTTGTAAAAAGGTCTAGTCCTTTTTATAACCACTACATATTTCTTTTCATTTAGTGTAGTGTGATGTCCAAAGTACCACTACATCCCATGTGTAACTCCAATTAAGTGTGAAATGAATTCAATGCCAGGAGATGAAACCCTAAGAAACAATCCCTAAAGAACTTGTGGGAGGTGATGAAGTCCCCATCGCAAGCCAAGTTTGAAAAAAAATAAAGAAAGCATGAAAGTAGAAAGACTTTAGGGTCATTTTCAAGGTCACCCAAACTTTGATTAGTTTTTGGAGAGTGCTTTAGATGACTTTATTTCTAAGCCTTGGAATATGCTACTTGTAATAGAATGGCACTTTTGATTCTAAGGGTTCCTTAAAGGGGACACATGGAAGAACATACACACAACATTCCTCTTTTTTCCAAACAAAATATAATTAAACGATTGTTGAAAATAAAAATTGACAAGTGTGTTCAATTTTAAGCCCAAATGAAAGATTTGGTGGTGTTCATTTGAGCCCTTGGTCTTAGTTGCAAACTTTGGAAACATTCACCATAAACATCTAAAAAAATTATTTATTAAACACCAAAACAAGGTTCCTAATTAATTTTTAAGCATGTAAAAGGTGATCTAAACATGTTTTTATCAAATTTCAAGCTTGGTCATGCAAATTTTTTTTAGCATATCCTTTAGCCTTGAAGCTCTTTTTAGTTTAAAATAATAAACATAGTGATTGATGTTAGTTTATATAACTGATGACAGTTACATTTTATAATCAATATTAGTTATCCAACTGACATCGGTTATACTAATGTGACCAATGACAAGTATAAAAATGATGCTAATTTTACTTACCGATGTCGGTTGCTGATATGCAATTGATGTCAATCGTACTTACCAATGTTGGTTACTGTGTAAAACTATGGCAAACAAAAATGACAAAATAAAGTTAAAAAATCAATTTGAAAGAGTTTTAAGGTTTTAAATGAACATTTTAAAGTTAAAAAATGATCTCCTTTAGGTGTGAGATGCGTCTAGTCCCACCGGGCATGCCATATGTGAATCTAGGAATTTGACTCAAGAGAGGACGGTTAGTATGGTGTTAGTTCTAAGATGAAAATTAAATGAAAGAAACAAACTAATAACATAACATCTGTAGGCATAGACACCAGGTGAAGCTTGGTAACAAAAAAAGGACAAACACAACTAAAAAGTAAGGAATAAAACACAAGAATTCCTTCACCTTCCTTGGATGCTCCAAATGCCTTTGTAGTAGTGGCTTGCTCAGCTTGTGCTCATGAAGTCCTCATCAATGGAAGATTGGCTACCTCCATCTCTCCTTGGCACCTTTAGGTTGTGGCTTGTCTTGGATTGGAATCAAGTTATCATGGTAACACTAGCTGTAATGGCTCCTTGAAGATAGTTGTGCATTATAACTTTGCACCAAAATAGCTTTGAAATGATGTTCATGGCCTCTCTATTTATAGATTTTTGAGAATGTCTAGAATCAACTTAAACCATCCATCTGAGATTGAGATGTGTGGTTGAGGATTAATTAAATTTTTGAAATTAAGTTTATAATTATCCTCGTCATGACATTGTAAAAAGGGGAAATTAAGAGGCATGGAGGGCATCATGGAAGGCATTGATGAGACATGGAGGGCATGAATCCTGATATTTGTGACATTTATGGCTTAGGGATGTCTTCCCAAGAAATGAGGTTACCTAATGATACAGATATTCAATATTCATTTCCAAAAATAAGTTTTCAACAAGTTTCCATGGAATTCTTAATTATGCCTTGATTTGGGTTAATTAGCTCTTAAGCATGTTTAAGCACTTTATGCACAAATTACTCAAATTGATCAGAATGCCTTGTTATTGGTATAAAAATTAACTAGATTGGAATTGGAAGTCATTGTCAGATGCATTGGAATCATATTCCTATTTAGGATGTCATCAATAACAAATAACAAAGGCATCTCTCTTGTGCAGAAGATTTAATAGGAAAGAGCAATCCAGAGCACCTAGGTGCAAAATTGGCATTTTGACTTGAAATGATCTGATCAAAATAAGTTGGCCCATAAATTACATTTCCCCATTTAGAGATACCATAGCTAAAATTGGCACTTGAATATGTTATTTTCAAATCTTTTAGCATGTTTTAGTGTTTTTAGGCCAAATTGTGCATTTTGAGTAGAAATTGGTCAAAAGCCAGATTATTGATTATCGATGGCCAGATTTAGGTGTCTACAAAAGATGAATAAAATGATGGAATTTGTTGGATAATTTTGATATGAAACATCAAATAGATTGGATTTTACCCTACAAACTATGGAGCTACTTTAAAGTAGTCAGTGGTTTCATCTTTTTTATAGCTTAGACTTTGGCTAGATTAACTTCAATGCCTTAATGAGACATAATGAAGCCTAGTAATTTACCTGATGTGAATATAAAAACACACTTATTAGGATTAAGTCTAAATTTATACTCATGTAATATTTTAAATATTCTATGTAGCAATGCTAGGTGATCAACCCTGGTCTTTGATTTGCTGAAAATGTCATCGACATAGTCTTTAACAATACCATAAATCATATCATGAAATATGATGGTCATGGCTCTTTGGTAGGTGGCACTTATATTCTTAAGACCAAATAACATACCTTGATAATATAATTTTCCCCATGGAGTGGTGAATGTTGTTTTATGTTGTTCTTCTAGTGTGATTCTAATTTGGTTGTATCTTGAAAAGCTATCCATTTATGAAAACATTTTCATAAACCACTATGGAGTTGACAATCATGTCAATGTTTGGGAATGGAAAGTCATCCTTAGGGAAAGATTTATTTATATCATAGAAATTAGTACAAATTTTTATTCCTTATTGATTTTTTCTAGCTAGTACAACATTAGATATCCACTCTAAGTAGTCAATGGATCAAATACATCTTATTTCTAAGAGTTTTTCCAACTCTTTCTTTACAAATACAACAATGCAAGGATGCATCTTATACAGCTATTATTTTACTAGTTTGGCATCATGATTGACCACAAGTTGGTGTATAAATAAGGTGGGGTCTAAACTTGGTATGTCAAAATATTCCCATGGAAAAATATCTACAAACTCCTTCAAAAGGGTTGTAAGGACTTCACACTCTTTCTTAGTAAGGGAAGCACATATCTTGATCCACTTTGGGTCATCTAGTGACTTGATGTTAACCTATATCATATATTTTAATAGAAGGGTCAAACCATCTTTAAGGATAGTGGGCAAAGATTTGAAATGGACGGAAAAATTAGAGTCATCTGTTAGGACTAGCTATTTAAGTTCCCTTAGACATGATGAATCAGAGTCCCCCAATGGAAGGTTTGGCCATGTAATATAAAATGTTGAAAACTCCTGAATGATTTGATCAAAAGCTTATTATTCTTCAAAACTAAACTTAGAATCATAGACAAGTTCATCATTGGTGGTATCCTAAGCTATGGTTGAAGAAGGTTGAATACTCCTGTCTAATGGTGCCTAAAATAGGGTTTCACCACTAGATTAGCCTTTTTCTTTACTTTTACCTTAATTAAAAAGCACCTTAAAGAGGTTTTCACTTTGGGACCTCAATGTTTTAATCATTTTATTTTGACTAAGGGTGTTCACCTACTCTCCAAAATATGTTGTAGGATCTAACTCAATTAAGAACCTTGATTTATGGTTCCCCAACAAAACATTGTCTCTAAGGTTGAGAAAACAATAGAAAGCCTCATCATTTTGAAATGCATCAATTGATATGTTGGACTCTTTTTGGTCCCAATCTATCAAATGGGGATAATACAATAGAAGTGGGTTGTGATAAATGACTGGGCTAAGGGTACAAATAGAATGTGTGTTAAATAGGTTGGTTTTGACTAAGTCATCAAAAAGGCTATGATTAGACTCTACTTCACTACTGACATCCTCATCACTAGTTAATGGTGATAGAACATGAGTAAGGCATATAGAGTCACCCCTAGGTAGTTTAAATCTAATTCTATAGGGTCTTTTATATTTGGTCATGGAAATTGGCTCAAGTGTTCCCTATTGATTAGGTTCAAGGCCTCTTCCTTCATAGTCTTGATTCTTCATGATCTTATTGGGAATAGGATAATTTGTATTCTCATAATAATCAATTTGGTTGTCATTGTATAAACATGATTCATCTCCCTTAAGAGAGTCCTTTTCTAGGCTAGATGCTAGTACAAATATGATAGGCCCTTTACCTTTGCTCTTTTATTACTAATTTGGAAGAAGTGGCTTAGCTTTAGGTATTTCAAAGGACTTTGGATTCAATGGAAGGTTCATAATATGAAAGGTATCATGGGTCACATACTCTCTTGGGCCATTAGGTGAGATTATAAAATGATTGGATATTTTAGGAGGTGACATGTGGGAAAGGGAATCAAGGGTATTAGGATCAATGCCATTATCCTCTGATGGATCAAGGAGTATTGATTTTCCCTTATCTTGCTTGGCCACTAGATTCATGTTGAAGTGATAGCTATAAATCTTGAATTCAGCCTCTAGGTGCTTGAAATTCTCGTAAGGATGCAAATATCTTGGTATATAAACTTCCATCCCTGAATGGGAGAACTTGATACATTGGTGAAATGTCAATAGGTCTACATGAATTTCATGTAACCAAGGTCTTCCCAAAATCATATTATATGATAAATTGAGATCAAACACATGACAAAGTGTATCATGGGTCAAGGGCCCAAGGATAATTGGTAAATATATGGTGTCCTATGATTCTCTTTCCTCATTATCATAGGCTTTGATGGTTATTGTCTCTACTTGAAGATCTACCATTGTGTACCCAAGAAGATTGATGATCTTAAGAGACACTATGTTTAGACCTAATCCATTGTCTTTAAGGACACATTCAACTTTATGCCGCTTTATACAAAATTCAATGTATAATGGGTTATTATGCATGGGCCAAGGGATGCCATATCACTTTGGTTGAAAATGACTTGTTGGGTTGGAGCTAGGTGTTGTCTAACCAAAGATTGGAATTTATCAAGGGATATATCACTTGAAATAGTGGATTGGCTCAAGAAGTTAATCAAAATGTTTTTATGGATTATTGATGTATGAAATGAATCTAAAATGGAGATTTTTGTGGACATCTTTTGTAATTTTTTCACAATGTCAATTTTTTTCTCTTTGTCAGTGTTAAATGGATTATTCTGAGGCAAACAACTGATTGGGTGATAGGTAAATTGGTATATGGCTATGGGCTTAGTATGGTAATCTTTGACCTCTAAGTTGTGATTGCAAAATTGTGATTAAATACAGGACCATGATTGCTAAATGATGGTGATTGTGTAGCAATAGATAGGATAAGTCTTGATTGCTAGTGCACTTGTGTGTAGTCACAAGGTAATGATGAGTTATTGGTATAAGGTTTAAAAGTATGAATCTTTGTTTTTTGGTTTCCCTGTGTGTAGTCCCAAGTTAAGGAAAGATTGCCCAAGTGATTGGATTGGTTTGGTATGGTTAGAAATGGTCTCATCTAATTAAAATTAGGTCTAAGATTAATGGAGATGGTGTTAACATGACCTCTTATAATATATCCTACAACCCTATTGTAGTCACATGTAACTGCATAGTAGGTCTATTGGTTATTTCTATTTTAACCTTGGTTCTATCCATTATTTTAGTGTTGTTGGTTTCACTATTAGTTTTGCTAATTTTGTTGGTTTAGCCTTTGATTTTGATACTGTTGATTTTGTTGTTATATTTTCTAGTGTTATTATTATTGTTTTTGTTATTGTTGCTAGTTGTTATGTTGGGGAAAGGGATTTCAATAGATTCCAAGGGCCTGATTAGAAGTGGAAGCACCATTATCTAATGTTATCTCCTTGTTATCCAACATATTTTGAATCAAATGTTTAATTTACACACATCTTTGCAAATTGTGCCCATTGACTTGGTGATATTCATAGAATTCATTTTCATGGTACCGATTAGGATAAAGAATGCCTTAAGGATAGTGTTTTGGTATAAGCCAACTAATCAGATTAGTGATAGTGAGCTTATGAAACATAGATTCAATAGGCTCTCCAAGGTTGCTAAAAATGTGACGAGTAGGCATTGTTCTTCTTAGAGGAGGAGCTTGTAATGGTAAAGGTGGATGCATTTGTTGTGTGGGCCAAGGCTATTGTGTTTATTGCCTTAGCTGAAATGGTTTTGGGTTTGGAGTAATTTTACATGTAGTGTGGGTTGAGAAAATGGTGTTTGCACTATTTAGACATGATGTGACTTAGTTACTCCATTTCTAACAACATTTTTTTAATGGTTGAATTGCCTTGGTCTGTCATTATTATTGGCATGTGCTAGTTGTGATGCTTGTGTTTGGACTAGATGTTGGTTTTGGCCATTTCCTAGATTTGTACCTTGATTATGATTAGATGAGGTAAGATTTATGATACTTTTTTATAAGATCTCACTTGATCAATAAACATTTATGAATGATCTCCTTAAATGTATGTGCACACTGTAATTTTAGATGATAGGATATCTCACTATGCAAATTTTTGGTAAACACAACAACTAATTATTTATTTGGTTAACTATGGGTAAATTAGCTTACAAGGTCTCTTCATCACTATAGATAAATTGAAAAAATCTCATCTACCTTTTTCTTGGCTTGCATCAAGTCAACCAAAGAAATCTCATGTTTCAGATTATATGAAAAGTGCTACACAAACTTATTTGAAAGATCATCAAAATTAGATATTAAATTCTTGGGTAACTTAAAAAACCATTCCAATGCTTATCTTTTAGACTTCTTGGGAAAAATAATAAATGGTATATGTCATTATATGCCATTGGCTGGCATGCAACAAAGAGCTTGGTCAAATGAGCTTTGGGGTCAACTTTCCTTTTGTATTTGTCAAATTTTGGTGGTTCATATCCTAGAGGAAATGGTATCTACAATTTCTCCATGTTGAATGGATAAGAACACACACCATCTAACTTAAAATTTTTAGTTTATTTCCTAGTTTAGATGGCAATAATCACATCCTTCATCTATTACAATTCTTGGGATAGGAAACTAGAGGGAATATTGGCTTGAGGGGGAATATTGGGTTGGGTAGATGGTTGAGCAATCACAAGTACAAAAATTTGACCGAGGTATGATAAAGGTATTTTTTGGCATATGTTGGTTTGGTTGGGAAACAGACCATGAATATGCATGTGTGGATTAGGGTTTAATTGTTGGAATTATATTTATAGTTGTGTAATATTATATTTAGGGTTGGATATGTAGGCTTGGTTTTAGGGAATTTGAAGTTGGGATGGAGGAATGTAACTATACTGTGCCTGTTGAGGTTGAAGAGGGACATGTTGCTAACTAATCAAACCTTGCTGTTGATGGGGTACTTGTGAACCAAGACCCTATCTTTAAACTAGTGGCACATTCTACACAAAAGGAAAAGGTTACCAGATCAATATTTATAGAATATTATAACTTTTTTGTTACATGAATACTAGTTTGGAAGTGGGCACATGTTGGAGATTCAACATTTTCTAACCAATAGTTATACATTGTTGACTAAACATCATTTGGATTTGAAGTGGCACATTGGTATGCAAGGAATAAGGTATGTTTCCTACTACTTGGTGAGGTGGAATATTAGTTTCCCTCTATTAAGGAGGCAAAATATTCAACCTTTACTAAATTGGCAAGTTGGATTGTAATTGATGTGGTAGAATACTTGTCATTACCTATTAGGAAGGAGTAGGACTCATCACATATTGTTGTTGAGGCATGACATTGGCCACTAGATGGTTACCTAATCCTATTGGTTGAGTACTTAAAGAAGTAATTGGTTGAGGATTAGCATTAGTAGTTGGTTAAGGTTGGGACATAGAAACTCTTACTCCTTGATTTGGAGAACTACTCATGGTGTTGACTAAAGGTATACTTGTTTGTGGACTAATTGTCTATCTACTTACACCACTTTAGTTTAGATTGGATGTTGCTTGCACATTATCCACTATGTTTTGGCCACTATTCTATATAGAAGTAGAAGACATTTATTTATGGTTGGGTTATGAAATAAGTTTTTAACTAAAGTGTTTTATGTAAAGGGATCTACACCTTGATTGTCTTGACCAGTCAATTATATTAACACTCTAGTTGAGAGAACTAAATCTATGAGAGGATTATTTGACATGGTCATCTGATTGAAATTATGTGTTAGGTTCAAGTAGGTTTGGTATGCTATTTTCATCTATACAAAGTGATCCTCCATGGGGTCCTTACCTTTGACAAGCATACTAGGGTCTTGATACATTGCTTAGACTAGAGATAAAGGATTACTAGAATAAGTCTGTTGATTGTATAGTATGTTATGAGACATTCTCACTAGACTTGGTAAATTCTCATGGGGGAAGTCTGCTGGAAACTTAGCTCCTAATTATATGGCTCTAACTAAAATCTCATCTTTGTTTTCTAATAAATGATGTTAAAAGAGATAAGTATCATATGTGGATGGTGAAGTAACGTAGTATGGTTGTTGAGGAAAGGTTATTCAATAATAGGTATCATAGCTAGGTATTGATCTATTTATGCTTGATCCTACTCCAAGTAAGGAAGCATGTTTACCAAGTAATGGGCCAATGAATCTTTGGTCTGTCCCCTCATTTGAGTGTTATAAGATGGATAAACATCCATCTCATAAGCAACATTCTTTGTATAAGGGTATTGAACCATTTCTTCATGTGAAACCACATTACTAAATCCTGAATTGTACATGAGGCCACTACAAGTGTAGGAAGACATGCTGAGATCCATAGTAAATGGTTCATGAAAAAATGAAAACTAGAGTTATACAAAGTCTAAAAATGAGATGTCTAAAAAGATGTTCAAACTTGGCCTAAATTCATCAAAAGGATGGATAGGTGTATCCAAAAAGGTCAATGCAATGACTTGTGATAAAAAAAGCTAACGTCAAATGTTGAACATCACACATCTCACACAAAAAGGTCTATAAATCAAAATGTCAAATTATAGGTCAAAGTCTTTCAAATCAGTCTAATCTAGGAAAAACAAAAGTTGCTAGATATTTTGGCCAAACATGGTGTCAAAAGTTAGGCTCAAAAAAAGCACGTGTGCTAGGAATTTTGGTCAAAAGGCATAAAAATCTAAACTTTAAAAGATCAGATATTTAATGTAATAGATTTGAAATACTTCTAACAAAAACTTAGGCATTTTACTCTTGGTCATAAACTTGATCGATAAGTATAAGGTATGAAACAAAAGACACTTAGAAATAGTTTATTTTATCCCAAATAATGTTATAAGGCTATCTTCTTTTGCCAACTAAGCTAAACAAAGGTGAACGATGTAACTGTGACAGATAAATATTCTCAAAGGATACTCAAAATGGTTAAAACTTAGACATAATAAGATTTTATGTGAAGAGGTCTATGAAATAAGTCTCAAAATAATTTGAGCAATGCAATAATGCTAAATTGTTCAAAATATGTGGCAAATGCTTGTTTCAAAAACTCTAAGGCAAAAGGGTTCCAACACAATTCTGGCATTGTAACACTACCCTCCTCAACTCAAATGATTCCTACACACAAAGTTGGATGAATTTCTCTAAGGCATGAGTGTGCTATTAAATGGACAAATGGAAAAATAGGATGGCTAGTCAAAGTCTAAGAATCAAATCATTAGTAAACATCTAAGATGACTTGAGTCTTAGCAAATGATGATAATGATGTTGAGTCTATAAATGGACCTCAATTCAAATTAGAAATTGAACTCAAGTTAAAACAAGTCAAGTGCAAAGTGGTGGACCTAATTTGACACATCAACCTTTAAAACTTGGAAGAGTCCAATTTCAAATTTAAACTATCAATGAGGGACTTAAACAAAATGTGGTAAAAGGTCTAGACTCAAATAGGTAGCATAACTGCACCAAATTGAAAGATATGACACAAAGTGTATGATGATGAATTTTAACAAGGAAAAATATGTTTTTCAATTGGGAAACATAATTCCTCCTTTTTTCAAATAAATTTGGGGATAATGTGTTTAGTTATGTCATTTTGTTAACACCAATTTTTGACTCTCAAACAATATGAAGTAATCTAAGTAAAAGATGAACCAACTAATTAATCATCTTAAATCCTAAATTGATAAGGTATGGCAAAGTGGGATTAACTAAACTAACTATTTTTTTAACATTCTAGATGGATCAAATAAATATGACTTTCACATCATCATATAAAAGAAGTGCAAATCATTTGGGTCTATGTCATATGGCTTGTTATAAAAAGGTCTTGCCCTTTTTACAATCACTACATCCATCACTTGCTCAGTGTAGTGTGATGTCCAACATGCTCAAACATCCTAGGCTTAGCCTCTACTAACGAAGATGGTTTAATCACTCAAACCATCATCCTAGTGAGGGGATCCCAATTTATATACCCCCCATAGAGAAGGGTTGAATACAATGTTAAGAGATGAAACCTCAGGTCAAAGCTTCCTTAAATAACTCATTGGAGGTAATGAAGTCCCCATCACAAGACAAGATTCATGAAATAAATGACTTAATATAAAGATTTTATGGTCACCTCAAGATCACCCAATACTATATGATTTTTTGGGAAGGGTTTTAAATAACATTTTTTTCTATGCCTTGGACTAAGCTCAAAGTGTGATGAAATGACACTTTTGATCCCAAAAGTTCCCTAAAGGGGATGGATTGGAGAGTATACATGCACATCTATTTTTGATAAAACACATAAGAATAAAGTTTGCAAATAATTAAATTGAGGTTAATTTCCTTGCACCAAATTGAAAGTGTTTGATTAGATTCATTACTAGCCCCTTGACTTTAAGATGTGCAAATGGAAATAATATTAAACCACCTAAAAAGAAGTTAACACTTTTGATCCCAAAAGTTCCCTAAAGGGAATGGATGGGAGAGCATACATGCACAACTTCTTATTTGCTCAAACAAGTTTGATCTAGACAAACAAGAAATGAATTGCATATATAAGTGTGTTCAATTTTAGAGCACTAAATGAAATGTTTGGTGATGTTATTTTATCCTTTTAGCTTTAAGTTGTGAACTTTTGAAATAACTAATTCATAAAATAATTTAAATAGACATCTAAGTGTTTCCTTAAGCACCAAATAACAATTCCTAGTTGATTTTAAGAACTTTAAAAAGAGTTTGAAAAGACTAGATTAAGCTTATTTAGATCCCTTTTTAAGTTGGCCTTGAAAGGAAAAAGTTAAAGTTTCATTCAGTCTTGAAGCACTTTTTCAGATGAAACAAACAACTTTGAAAATTGATCTCTCAAGTTTCACATAATGCAATCCCACTACTCCATAGAGAAACATTGCCACTCTATAAAATTATCACTTAGATAAGTAATATCATTACTCAGGCTAATAATTCTACTATTTGGGTTAACAATCCTACTATTTAGGTTGACAATCCTACAAATTGGGTTGAGAATACCATTACTTGGGTATAAAGAGGTTTTGTGAAATATTTATGCAAATTAAAGTTAAACTAATTTCACAATTTAAAAATTTAGAAAAAAACACATGGTTTTGAAAAAAAATCATCAAAAATGGAGTCCAGATGACCTCAAATGAAGCTCTGAAAGATGGCCTATTTTCCATAATGCAAAACCATGACTCACAATGCAAAACCATGATCGATTAAGTCATGGGATTGCAATACCGTGACTATGTGAGTTATGGGATTGTAGTCCATAGAATAAATATATGACTCTGTAGGGACAAATAACTACTTTTTAAAAAAATGAGATTTTGGACAAATTTTTACCTTCCTTGCTTCCACACTCCAAAATCTTGCATGACAAAGGTTATTAATTTGCTTGTTGATAGTTTATGAACAAATTTGTGAGACTAGAGTCCCACCAGGTGTGTCATTTGTGAATATAGGATTGCATTAGGGGGAGATTAGTATGGTGTTAGTAAGTGAAAATAAATCCAAACAAAGAACACACTAAGCTAACACCCGAAGCCTATATCAAGGGGGGATCATATTAAAAAAACCAAATGAGAAACACAAATAGAATGAAAAGATAAACAAATCCTTCACCTTCCTTGGATGCTCCAAATAGCTTGTTGAAGTGGCTTACTTGGCTTGTGCTTAATGAGTCTTCATCAAAGGAGGCTTGGCTATCTCCTCTTCTCCTTGGAACCTTTTTTCATGGATTTGGATTTGTCTTGGATCAATAATTTGGAATTATAAAACTAATTTTAATGGATTTTGGAATCAATTTAGCATTATAACTTTTAACTAAGATAGATTAAAATTATGGTTGTGAGGTCTTCTATTTATAGATTTTTAAAATGGTTCAGGATCAACCATGATCATCCATCTCAAGATTGAGACGTGTGGACATGAATAAATCCAATTATATAATTAAATATATAAATATCCCCATAAATCTTAGGGATAAGGAGGCATTAAAGAGGTATGGGAGGCATTAAAGAGGCATGTGAGACCCATAGCCCTGATATTTTATGCATTTAAGACCTAGGGATGTCTTGCTAAGAAATGATGTCATTTGATGATGTAATTATTTAATATAAATTTACAAAAATAAATATTCAACAAGTTTCATGCAAAATTAACTTAATCTCTTGATTTGGTTTAATTATCCTTAAACATGATTAATCAACTTTGATGCAAACCTTGGCAATTTGTTCATAAATTAATCAAATTGGTTAAAATGTCATATTATGGGCTCAAAATTTGATTGGATTGGAATTGGAAGGTTATGTTAGATGCATTGGATCCATTATCCCATTTATGATGTTGCAAAAACAAAATAACAAGGGCATGTGTCTCATGTAATAAATTTTGTAGAAAAGAGCAATCTAGAGCACCTAGGTGCAAAAATGTTATTTTGACTTGAAATGATCTGATCAAAGTTAGCTATCTCATAAATTGCATTGTCCTATTTAATGATACCCTATCCAAAATCAACACTTGAATATACCAATTTCAACTAATTTAATGCATTTTAGTTTTTTAAGACAAATTATACAATTTGGTAAGAATTGGTAAAAACCCTAGTTGAAGTTCATCAGTGGCTAGTTTTAGGTGTCTACAGATTCCACCACTAACAACATCTTGGCAATTTTCAAATGGAAAATTTGTGAGAGGAACCAAGATTTACCTAGGTAAATCAAAATTTGAAACTAATGCATTTTTTCATTAAAAAATATGGAGGAAGCCCTAAAAGTCTAGATGTGCAAAAGCAAAAATGCAAAATGTGAAAAACAAGTTGGAGCTAAAAGTAAAAAGTTAAAAGTGACCTAACTCTTTCACATTGGTTCATTTTTGTGTTTTTCCAAGTTCCTCCATGAGTGAGAAATTTTGAGCTTACAAATAGAAGGTGGGACACTCTAGAGAAGATAATTTAGAGGGCCATGGATCTAGAATATTCCTAGGAAATCATGGCAAAATTAGGTTATTCTATGGCATATATGAGAGGGAGGGTAACTATCTAGAAGTTTTCAACTATGCAAACAAGTGGTCCAAGGAATATTTAGGTAGTTATACATAAATACAAAATTTTATTGACCCTATATTATGAATATCCTCCTTTTATCTCATGTGAAAGGCATCTCCCACCATGAAATAAAAAGTTTGTTGCAAATCTTCATCATTATTTATAGAGGCAGTTAGAACATTGATTTTAATTACAAATAGATGAATATTTAGGCATGACAAGGGAATGTTTTATATATGGAAGCATCTTGGTGGACGTGAATGTTTTTTTTACACTTTTGAGAGTTGCAACCCACAGTTATAGTTCTAAATATGTATAAATAGAGGGCTTGTATTTTATTCAAGAGGTTGGTTGGCCAATGTGTTGGTCATTATGTTGGTTTATGTCTTCCTTAGAATGGCTCTTCCACATTTTGGGATCACTAATATGTGTATTTTCTCTTTGTTTCTAAGGTGGTTATAGATGTACATCCATTAGCTAGCTCTGAGAGTTTCTTTATATGTCTCCCCTATCCAACATGGAACAAATCCACCATGCTTGTCTCCATGGCAACATTTTGAAACATTGGTGTATGTGAGATTTTATTTCAAGTTAATGAAAATAATTGTGGTTCTATATATTTTATATTGATTAAGTGTAATAATATGTATTGCAAATGTTGTTGATTGGATACATTGTCCTCTACTCATTACTGGTTGTCATCTTGGGCTTAAAAACTAGATTATAAATCCCTTTCTGCATTATGTTTGGAAATATTTTATTGAATAACTTGTTAGGAAATCACATATTTATGGATTCAATAGGAAAAGGAAAATCACTCCTGGTAGTTCCATTAGCTTGCATTTAAGTTTTTTTGCATCTTTGCAATAGGTGATGTTATGCATGTTGAAAGAATCCCTATTGTTTGAAGACCACCAATGTACCATCCTCACTTTTAATAAATATCTAACTATCCTACCCTACAAATAATACAACCAACCACATATTATAAATTATATTTTACTATAGATGCATAAATATTGTATACTTGACATGTGTCTACATTTTATGTTTGAAGCTTAGCATTATAGTCTTCCCTTTAGCCCCTATTGTTGAAAAATTCTTTCAAATTAAGGCTGAAATAACTTTGATATATATGTTTAGTAGCTTATATCTAACTTAGAACATTTTATCATTTTGGGTGACAACCCTTCCCAGGTGGATTCAACAAGTTTGGTTGTGTTCTATTCATATTCACATCACATTGT
Source organism: Torreya grandis (assembly GCA_037957365.1). NCBI lineage: Eukaryota > Viridiplantae > Streptophyta > Pinopsida > Cupressales > Taxaceae > Torreya > Torreya grandis. Next base: position 992,186 of record JARHVA010003352.1, on the reverse strand, counting down.
GTTGATAATCCCCATGGAGGCTGAATTGTAGAATCTCTCCATGTGACCAAGCTACCCCATAGTTCCTCTCACCTTGGTTTAAGTAGATATAGATGTAGCAGGGAGATGACCATACCCTTTATAGGTACCTCTCAATCATTTTTTGTATTCAAATTAATCTTGATGCCAAACCCTTTCTCAACTATAATGACATACTAGCAGGTTTCTCATCATTGCTTACCCATTTGTTTGTAGTGTGAAAAGCTAAGCATAAGAGGTGTACAATTATGAACCAACACTAAGGATGATTTGGGACTTTATTTGGCCTCAGATGTATAAGGAATATTTTTCAAAGACACACAGTTTGATGTCATAATTCTAAACATAGGGGACAACAATTGGTCAAGCTTATTTTGGACCATTGAGAACCAGTGGCCCATCATAAGATAGGAGGAGAAGAACATGTCTACTAAGAGGATCTACTATGACATAGTCACCATCAAGATCATAGGTCTACATGATGTAGTAGCTAAACTCAAGGCCTCCACCAACTTAATTAGTCAGTGCCCAAATAATGATGCAAGTTAAACATAGGCTAGAAGAGAGAAGGCCTAATGAGATTGCATCTTCTTTAGCCCAAATAGAGGAACAAGGATAACCAATGGAGGAGGTTCATATGGTAGAATTAGACCCTAGTGAGACAATTTAATATGCTTTAAAAATGTTATCACTGGCCTATGAGTTAGATGATGAATAAATGGAGGAAACAAAGGAGGAAAAGGGGAAATAAATATTGGATCTAGTTCTTGTAGAACCCTCCCCCCCACAAAAAAAAAAAAAAAAAGATGAGATGGCCATGGTTCCAGTAAATACTAAGAAGCCCAAGGTGACTTCACTCATCCTTTAATTGAAATCAACCTCTTTAGTAATGAAAATTTGATTCATGGTCCAATCATTCTAGAATGGTTCATCTATGGTAAATTGAAGAAATTACCTACTACACAACACCCTTGAGAAATGATGAAAGCCATCAATATCCCAGTGCATGAGGAGGTCAAGCCATGGATCTTGGCTCTATAAAAGGAAGATGAAAGAAGGATGGATACTCCAAGAGATTCAAGTGGAACACAAATGGAGATCCCTAAACCATAAGTGACTCAATCATCAGTTGGTGTTAAGTTTGACCCAACAATTGCCAGTTTACAAAGGGTCATAGAAAATGAAATCATGATAGAAAGTGAAGTGATCACCTATCAAAAATTGGATCCATTCACTAGTTTGAATCCAATAGGAGGATATAGGTCTAGGGAAAACTAGATATTTGAAGATAATGTACTACAAGTAGCCCAAGAACAAGTAGAATAACTGAAATCTAACCTTAAGTGCATGAAATAATAACAAAATAATTTGGAAGGATAAGCTATCTTGTCAATCCCAAAGAACAGGTTTAAAAAACTTGAAGACACCATGAATGATTTGTTTAGTTCCTTAAAATCAGTAAGGGCCAAACAAGATACAGTAGATAAAAAAAGTTCCATAGCTACAAAGTAAGTTGGTCAATGGAAGGCTTCAAGTTATCAAGTGAAATTTTTGATCAAAGCTTTGACCAAAAATAAAATTCTTGAGTTCAGAACAGTTAGCCTAGCTCACCTGAATATGGCTATGGATATATTAGTGGATAATATCAAGGCCTTGAGAAATTGGTCTAAGTAAATGGAGGCCATTTCTAAGGATCTCAAACAACATAAATACAAGATGTTACACATAATGGATAACCTAATCTAAGAGCCCACCATACTTAGTCCATTGGGCCTTATCATTGACGAGGAGTTTAAGCATAAAACTACTCAATTCATGCAGGAAGTGAGAAATCAAGGAAAAGGGAAGATAGGGGCTGATAACAAGAAGATAATGGGCTTATTTTTGTCATCTATAGGGAAGGCAAAAGGCTATAGTAGCACAAGGGTCTAAAAGTCAAGCCAATTGACTTAGGATATTCTATTATGAAGGAACATTTTATAATATTTGAAAATAGAATATTCTTTTGTAAAGGCATGTGCAAATTGTAAAGCACATTGCCTATTAGTTAGTCATTTTAAAGTGTCTAAGGAGTTTTAGAATGATTATAGAAGGACAACTATCCTTAATCTTTTACATGACTAACCGACATAGCTCATGAATTATCTATATAAAGAGGTATTGTCAATTGTAAAGAGAGAGTTTTTAAAGCCAAAAACATATTTTGTAACTTTTGAGCAAATTAATATGAGGAAGGAGTTCTACAAATTTTGTCCACATTTTCTTGTGTGAATTGTTATCATGGCTTATTTCTCATATATTTGATCTAAATCTCAGATTTGAATGGTCCTTGTGAATTTTGGATATGCATATTTAAGTGTAGTTTTTATAATTTGTGTTAATGATAGATTTTTTGAAAGTTCTAAGGTTTTCTTCATTTTGTTCACTTTTTTTGCATATGTGCTAATGTTGTTTGCTTGCAAGGGTGAATCTATAAAGTGAACCTATTTTTTATTTGTACTATTTCATACTATCCTTATATGTTTGAATAATGTGTGATAGGATTTGAGATTATAATATTTCATGTCATATATTGGTTAAATTCATGTTCAAATGAAACTTGAACTTTGTCATGATGTTTGGGTTAAAGATCAACAACATATATCTTCTCTACCTTACCCTTACTTTTGTTCCTATTTTTATCAATTCACCTTAGATTAATTTCATTGTGAATGCTCATCTTAGTTTAGATTTAGACTTAGGTTTTGAGAATAATTCACTCTAAATAGCATGGGATATATTCAAAAATCAAAGATCAACTATTAAGTCACAATGGCTCCCAACCACCAACTAATATAAATTTGTGAAATAGTCCACTTGTTCTGCCTCACTTCCACCAAAGATAACCTAATTATTAAAACTTGCAACTCATGCATTAGATTGTCTAAATTAATAAATGAGTAGTGTTTTTTAAACACTAAGAACCACCTGTGATATACTTTTAGGCATCAACAGTTATAATATTTCTTAATTTGAATTTGCTTCATGAATCTTATATTGTTATGGGTTATGCTTTGGTAACCATTTTTGAATTTGTACATGTGCCATTTTATATTTTTTTGATGATGTTTCAATATTTGAGTCATTTTTATAAAGTACCTATTTTATTTTCCTTTTTAGTGCTAAACATGAATCTATGTGCTGCCCATGCATTCTATGATATGCACAATAATATATAGATCTACTCATTAGATGTAGAGAAGGTAGGTAGATCAAATTAGATTTAATAATTTACCTTAAAATATCACTTAAACTTCTATTTTATATTTGAATACTTTTCAAATCACTAGTTGTAGATGCACTTTGTTGTAATTTCTAGTTTTGATATATGACATTGCTTGCCACAAAATTGACTAGGTGAAGATGCATATACATGATTTACACTAGTGTGCCATGGAGTCTTTTGTCTTGTAATTTGATTTTATAGTAATATAATATTTTCATGTTAGATCTGATTTTTATTTTTTAATTTTGAAATTAACTTGATCAATTGATATTTTGATTATTTAGAGTCTCACAAGTGCAAACCCCAATTGCTTCTAATTAAACATGTAGGCACACACCCTGTAGAGAAGAGGTGGAGGTGTGGATAGGCTGATTATGGGAATAAGTAATATTATTATAGGCTATTTCATCTCTTAAAGGAGTGATAACATGGACCTAGTTAGAGGGAAAGTAACTATCACCCTCATGGAGATGAGGAGGAGGGGATTCTTTCTTATGCATAAGATATGGCATTGAAACTTGAAAGGTGGTTGTTAGGGTATTAAATTTATGGAATAAATAAAATAAAATATATTTTAACTAATATATGACATCATGTATATATGTGTTTATACATTATTTGAATTGATTCCAAATGACAAGAAACAAGCATGCAAATGAAACTAGAAAATTTGAATTAGAAAGTGAGAAACATCTTCTATCATTATTATCATGATTAGACAAAATAAGAATCAAAAGATACAAGGATCTAAAATCTGAGTATGATTTATAGAAGGCTAGAAACATAAACCTTAAAAGTAGTATAGGGTTAGGTTTTTTTCACTATTTGAAGTAAGTCAGGTTCACTACATGATTTAACTATTAAGGGGATTATGAATTTTAAAACCCTAGGTTGTTAAAGGGATGGGACAAAAAATAGGGAATAAATATATAATAAATACAACCATAATTTATACATAATTGACCTAATCTATTTATTCTAAAAATAAAAATTAATTACACAAAGATGTACGTAGATGGAAACTGACCGAGATAGATAGTTGATAGGTTGGAAATTGGTGTAGAGACTGGGTAGGGTGTTATCAACAACAATATGAAGTTAAAAATCATATCTTCTAGGGCATGATAGTGTCCTTTACACACTAGTGTCTTCTAGGGCATGATAGTATCCCTTACACACAAGTATTATGAGCTTTTGGGTGGACCTTTTCCTGAGTTTGAGATATGTAACATGATTCAAAAATTTATTTCTCATTTTATCTATCTAGAAGAAATCTTCCCTTACTAGCGACATAAGCTAAATAGGTATGACATAACTAAGTAGGTAGGGAAAGGATATATTCAATATATATATATATATATATATATATATATATATCAAGAAGTAAGATTCCCTTGATATCTAATAATATATTCTATAAATGCAAGTAGGTAGGACATGAATGGAGTTATATATTAAGAATCAAGCTTCCCTTGCTTTATTGGGTTTAGAATAGCTAAATAGTAGGGAAAGAACAAATCTATTTATCCAAAAGAAAGATTCCCTTGATATCTATGCCTTAATCTATAATAAAATCAAATATAAATATTGTGAAGGAAATATTCCCTTGAAATATATGCCTTACTCAATTTCTATCTATTTATAAGGAAAGCTTCTCTTGATATGTTATTGGGTGAAATAAATCTAGATATTAGGAACACAAGCTTCTCTTGCCTTACTTCTTGACATAGATGAAATAGGTAGGGAAAACGTCCCTTTAATTATTAGATAAACCAAGCTTGAGATCAGGACAAGGAATTTGAAATAGTTCCCCAAATATATCTATGGTGGGGGGAAAATTATTATGTTATCCCTTGATTTACTATTTTAGGGACTAGGGTAAAATTAAAACATGGCAGGGCCTTGATTTGAGAATATCACCACCTTAAGTGGTGTTAACATTATAACCTAGACCATGAATACGATATAGGAATAATGATCTAGGTTTTTTTGAATGTTATATTTATTAGTTGAGATAGGTTTATGCATCCATGTATGCTCCATCCCATCATATTACGTACATACTACATCCATGTTAGCATAGACCTTATCTCTATCTCAACTAATCCATACTTGAGACTCTATCTATAAATATGTCTCCCTATCTCTATATCAACCAGTGATATCTATAATTGAGATTAGATATTAATAACTCTAATATTTTAGTTAATTTCCAATCCTAAAATTTTGATTGACGAAAATGAATTTTTAAAAACTAACTTCTATGTAGTAACTCCTATAGCTTTGGAATTGATTTCAAAAGATGTAGAGTGGCCCTAATTTGTTATATTTAATAAAATAAATTTAAAGTATAAGAATATAAAATATAATATAAATTAAATGCAAACTTATTACATTTATTTTATAAATATATACTCACACTAACACAAACAAATAATAACAAACACAAAAAACATCTTACTAAACGGTGTACACCCTTTGCTAAAGGGCTACATTCTTTAACAAAGGGTGTATGCCATTTCCTTCCAATTTTTGAAATATTTACATTTACCTCTAAAATATGTATTTGAAATTGAGTATTTCATTTTATAAAAATGGAATATCCCCTTTAAGCTTTGGACCAAACCAAAAAAAATAGGCATGCAAATTTGAAAAAAGGGTTTAGCCCTTTGTACAAAAAAACTCTTCCCAAGTATGCCACCATTTCCCCCCTCCTCTCCCCCCCCGCTCCCCCTCCCCTCCCCCCGCCACCCCCCCAAACCTTGTGAATCTAAATTTTTTTTCCCTTGTGTTGATGAATCTCAAATCAAATGGGTCTTTATTTATGCATGAGTACTTACCTAATACATCACATTCAAAAATATAAGTTTTGGAAAAATTGGGGGTAGCCAAAACTAGATTGGTGCACATAGCCTCGTTTAGCTTCACAAATGACTTAGTATCTATTTATTCTAATGAAATGAGTATTTATTCAATAATTATATGAATGGATCTATTATTCTAAAATAATTTTATATCAATTTTTGATAGTAACATGTTTCCCTAAAAAATTGTGAAGGTTCTTGATGATCTTTGGCACTTACCACTACATCATAGCTTTGATCTTATTAGGGTCTAATTTGAAACCTTAATGTTGAATAATATGACTCAAGTAATCCAATTATTGGAATAAAAAATTAAATTTATAAGTTTCAACATAAATATAATGTTGTTCTATAATTAACAGTCCTAGTTTAACATGCTTCAAATGCTCTCCACAGGGTTTTTTGTATATTAGGATCTCATAAAAAAACCCCAACACAGACTTCCTAAAAAAAGGCCTAAAAATATTATTCATCAAAATATTAAATTTAGATGGTGTATTTATAAGACCAAAAGGCATGAAAATAAAATCATAATAGCCTTCATTAGTTTTGAAAGCTATTTAGGGGATATCCTCATCTCTGATATCAATTTGATGATACCCAAAATGAATAGCTGGTTTGTTAAAATAAACAACACCATGTAATTAATATAAAAACTAATCAATTAATGGAATAATAAACTTATATTTTATAGTGTACTTGTTGATTTCTATATAGTCTGGACACATTGTCTAAATTTCATATTTATTATGCACCATGAGCAATAGGGACAAATATTCACTTTGGTTATGGTCTGATAATACCTACCTCCAACATCTCTTATACCATATTTTCAATTTCACTCTTTTGGGCATATGGATACTTATATGGTATGATTTTTGGTGGTGTACTACCTAGAAGCAATTTTATGGCATGATCATATTTTATTCTTGGTGTTAGTCATTTTGGCATGGCACCAAAAATAGATGGGTGGTCATTAAGAATCATCTATAAATCAAGATGTGTAAACACATTTTTTGGTTGAAATTTTATGGAAAAAAATCATATCACAAATAATTTAGCCCCTATTTTAAGAATATTTATTATTTGATGAGAGCTAACCAATTATGTAGATTTATCTTGTAATCCATGTAGTTTGAATTTCTTACCTTCAGAATGAAATCACATGAATAGTTTCTATAAATTCATCTCTATTGTGTCCAAATTTTTGATCCATTGTACTCCCAAAAAAATGTTAGCCCCACCCATTATAATAAAAAACATAGGAGAATATAACATGTAATCTACCATAATAAGCTTAATAATATGAAATTTTATAGAATAGTTTATTGTGTTACCATCTACAATCATAACCTAAATTATAGATCTAGGTAAATGAAATGTTAAATCGAGCAACCAACTTACTATTGATTAAGTTATGTGTATTACCTAACTCAATCAACATTATCACCTTATTTTTTTGAGTAAACCCACCACCTTCATATTTTGAGGAGTAATAATACTTGAAAGTGCATGAAATGAGATAGTAGGGTGAGAATATCAAGATTCATCATATGGATCTTTTATACCATCACTTGAGGCCTCATCATCTTTTTTATCTTCATTGGCACCTTAAATGTATATAGATTTATTTTCAGTACATTTATGTCCTTTTGCTCCACTTGCTATCATAGTTGAAACACAACACTTTTATATGTTTCTCTTCAATTTATTGAGGGGTAAATCTTCTAGGATGAGAAAATTATTATTCCATGGAATGACATTCATGAATGTTAGTGAAATACTTAATTTGACTAGATATTTTTCATATGCATTACATGTTAATGGTATGATTTAGATACTAAAGTTGGATTAAACATGTGAACCTAAAGTTGAATGATATCATTGAGCCCACCCAAGAACATGTTAGTAATGCTTTCCTCATCAATGTCATCAATACGTAAGGATATATTTTTAAATTACTAATTATAATCTTTAACAATCCTATTTATCACAACCTTACTAACTGACTGAAGTAGTTTGCTAAGACATTGTTGTGAAAGTACATCTGGGGCTCCTTATTAATCACTAACCAAGTAATAATATGGTCATGATTTTTATTTTGAGTGTACAACAACCTATACTAAATGAATGGCTCAAGTCCTAGATAAATAGATGCCAAGACCACATTTTATGCACATGGGGTCTATGCAGATCAAACACATTTTATATGTGATTTATCTAAGTGAGTGGATGATTAACATCAAAATTACACACTTCTAATTTTTAAATCATGTGATTTGAATTGGTATTATATTTTTGATTATTTTATTATGATAACCCAAATGGAGTGGTGGATGATTATTTTGTGAAAGTTGAACAACAAGAGTGGTCAACTATCCATGATAGTTTTTAAATGATTATTCACATCATTTATGTCCCTTTTTACCCTAGTGACGTCCCATTTAACAACATCAAGATCATATTACTTCACCATGATTTGCATATTTGATAGAAATTGGTGAACTACCTTAGAAACTAAATGATCTAAAGTTCTAGCATCCTTATCATCCTTGTAAGGAATTTTTGGACTATCTTTACCTTTACCATTACCACAAGTGTTAGGACTAGACATGCACAAAACCTAGGATGGAGGGTTTTGGGCTTAAAAAATTGTACTGGTCAATTATATCATTGTGATAATCTTGTTGAGATGAATCCAATGACTATTAATTTGCATAAAGGGTTTGTAGTTTTTTTTCTAGATTTGTTTTCAAAAAAAACTTCAAATAATGATATGGTGATGAAAAATTAAATTATTCACAAAATTCAAGTTATTTTTTTCTATCCTTCATCTCTTAGGATAATCATAACACTAGATTTGAAAAAGAACACTTCATAAACTTGCCCAAATTGACATTATGATACCACTTGTAATTAAATTACTTAGATTTTTTGAAATAATGGAATGATATATCATAGAATTAAGAGAAGAATAAGTATATACACAATAATAATTAATGAAAGATAAAATTTATTGATAAATATGATTAGGCCACAATGAGTGGGAAACCTCCACAATAATTTAATAAAATTAGAATTCATAATATAATGATAAAAACTAACCACTACCTCCTATATATATGTATACTTTAATTAGCGATGGTTATTCCATAGGATGACCTTACTAAGAACATAGAGAAATATGATAAGATAATATAAAATATATTTAACCCATAAGTCAACCACATATATCCCTAAATATGCTATATGTTAAGGGCATAACATACTTGGTATGACTTAGTCTAATGCACTAGAATATGTTTTAGAGTTGTACATAAAAAACTAGTTATATTTAACATTTTTAGGCATTGTGCCAATTACAAAGTATATTAAAATGTTATATACATGGAACAAGGTTATGCAGTGCACTTTATTATGTTTGATAGTTTCATGAAGAATTAAAACTACATATCAAATTTGTAGGAATTGCCCCATTAAAGAAGAGTGCATACCAAATTAAAGTTATTTTTTAATGACCTGGGAAATATTGTGAACCTCTTATGCTATTTTTAATGTAACATGATAAAATACACCAAAGTAATAAATAGATTTTTTATTAATAACTAACATAATCATGTTTTTGGGTTATGTTTAACTTTAAAAATCTAGATTGGGGTTATCTAGGGTTAGTGGGGTGTATAAAAATGAAATGGGCACAAGGGTGATAATTAGATCTATAGTAGTCAAATTAGATGCTAAACTCAGATATAATCATACATTGAATTTATTTTGTTGAGATAGTCTAAATATGGAAAGTACAGTTATTGTATATATAGAAATGATAAATAAGTGATAGAATTAGCTTGTTCTAATTGTAATACAATTTGAGATCTAGATCAGGTAGAAAATAGGTAGGAAAAAGATGCTAAAATAGTTTTTTGATTTTGGTTCTAATACTTCTAGCTTTTTAGATAATAATATCATCATGGGAAGGTTACATCAAGGCTACTATCTGGGTTTGATGGTAGTGTCTTGTATGGAATATCTGTTAGAATAGGATACAACCACCTAGATGATTTTTAGTGCATTCAGATCTGGGTCATGGACTTACACTCCTTGTGAAATGGAAAAATTCAAGTTCTTTATATTGATAGTGATATTGGAAAAAAATGGGTTAGTGGGCACATAGTGTCAATCTAACCCAAAATACCCCAATACCAAAGGGTTCTACCTACATAGGCAATAATCCATAAGAGGGACTCAAACTCATGTAGTTATCCCCTATGTATTGTCTTGTGTGTGAATCATATAATATGTACAAATGAAGTACAATAGTGACCTAGATTATAACTTGTAAAATTGGGATCTTGGGATACTCATTCAATAATTCATAATTTTAGATGTGTTATACTTATGGATAATATGAAAATAGGGAAGATTTGTTCAATTGAATGCTTGATAGATTGCTTTTGATAAGTTGCCTTGGTTTCTTTGGTCATTTTCTAGGTGAGGAATGGCTGAGGGTTGATATTATATTTAAATAAAACCCTTTAGAGTAATAAATCACATTAAATAACTTAAAAATACCATTATGATATGTTTCATTAGAAAATTGGATGATTTTAGGACACTAGACACTTGCATTGGGACATGATAGTAACATCGATCCTATTATCTATCCCTAACATTAGTGTTTAGGGAGTAGGAAAGGAGGTACATGTTTAAAACTTGTAGAGAAGTAAGATACGTATATTATAAGAATTTTGGGAAAGATAGAAGACATGAGTCATGAATATAAGATTTTTTAGACTAAGAGATATAGGCCAAGTGGCATAAAAATAGAGGAGATATGAGACTTACTGAAGCAAGAAAGGTACCAACGTCTAAGTTTTCCAAGTGTACAATAATAAGGTACTATATAATCATAAAATATCATCTACATTTCCCCCCATTTAATCTAGTAATGAAATTTATAGTTTAAAGGAAAGGAATGTGTACCTAGGTGTGCATGCACACCTTGTGTTTACATGTGCCCAACTTGAGTGTTTTTCTAGTGATTGAACTTTAAAAAAGATCATGATACATTATAAAATTAGTTTATATAATTGTTTAAAAATACTTGAAATATGTTTAAATTGAAAGAGCATGGTTTAGGAGTACACATGTGTGTCGATGTAACTACCTTGCCTATTTACAAGCTGTTTTAAAAAAGATGTATCATTATAAGGCTCTAAAACTGAGATTAGGACAATTATATATGAATATTTAAAGTTAATATATACAAGGAGATATATAGATATATAGAGAGAGATAAATAAATTAAAAGAGAGAGATTAGAAGGCACATGCCCCCAACTTTAGATCAAAAGTGAGTTTCCACCTAGGAATTGAGATTAGCTCAACCATGCAACCCAATGATACTTATAAGCTAGTGAGGTTAGATGATCAAGTCCAACCTAAAAACTTGGAAATATTGGGTCATTTTATCACCTACATCAGACCAAAAGGTGAACTAACTACTATAGTATATTGGCTCAATAAAGTCTATAAAATTTTGTAGGTGTTAGTATAAAAAGTTTGTCATGTGGCAATATTATATAAAAGAGTTTTGGCATCTAAAATTGATTTTATTTTGAAATTTTAGGCATGTGTTATATAACATATGCACCTTATATATTTTTCATGTTGAAAATGTGTATAAAAATAGTGCCAATGCATAGAATTTTGCCACAACTATGAATATGAATCATATAACTGTGTGATTTGGCTAATTTAGATAACTATATAAGTGTGAAAGACATGATTCCAAAGCATGCCCTCACTATATGGATAAATATGAAAACTGATATAAGTACCAATGTGGAGGAAATGTTTCTAAAACATGCCCCCATTGTAATCTGGAGATAATGAATACTGAATAGGTTTGGAGAACATGCTTCCAAATCGTGCTTCAACTAAATTTGGGAACTAATATAAGTACAATTTACCAAATGAGTGTGGATAACATGCTTATAAATCATGCCCCCATTCAATCTATAAATTTTGGATGTGTGGAAGCCATGCCCATATGACATGCTCCCACTAAATATGAAAATTGACATAAGTACCATGTACTGAATGAGTGTGGAGAACATGCTTCCAAAGCATGCCCCCACTGAATCTAGAAATTGTGAATGTGTGGAAGCCATGACCATATGACATGCCCCCACTAAATCTAAAAAATGATATAATAAACATGTACTGAATAAGTGTGAAGAACATAATTCCAAAACATGCTCCCATTGAATATGGAAACTGATGTAAGTACCATATATTGAATGAATGTGGGCAACATACTTTAAAAGGATGCCCATACTAAATTTGGAAACTATGTCAGGGGTTTAAAACATGCCTCTTTGACATGGCCCCATTAATATGATCCCCATTTGAGGTGAGGGAAAGATAAAAACTAGTAGTTACCTTACCTCAAAAGGATAGGATAAATGTATAGTATGTGAATGTAATCATGTAATATATAAAAGGAACATGTCTAGGTAGTTGTATCATTGAAGTGCATATAACCAATGCATTCACATTTAGGCCTAAGATGCATGATAAATATCATTGAAACATCTAGATAGTAAAAATATAAGATCAAAAAGCAAACAATCACATACATAATATCACTTAAAAGCAAGTCAAATGACAATGGTCTAAGGAAACCACAAATAAAGGACATGTTCAAATTTTGAAAAATTGAAGGGACATGACTTAGTAAAATGTCCATAAAATCAAGAATAATATTCAAATGTTCATATTAAAAAAATGACATATGACAATGTCAAAGAAAGAATAAATAGGCACATGGTCCACAAACAAAGGAACATATTCAAATTATTGAACATGTAAAACAAAATCAAGGCAAGACACTTAGGGAATTACATAAAGGAAGACATAAGAAAGTAGTATAAACATGTCATAGTAGCCCATTGATAGAATGTGTTAGGAAAAAAATGTCAAGTGTATAGCATATCAAGTACCCTATGTAAGATATAATCATGTATAAAGGAATTTGTAAGTACATATGTAATCTCAAACTTGATAATTTATAATGATCATTGAATCATATAACCTATGTGTATCAATATCAAAGAAGCATATACCCCCAATGTCCATATGACCTGAGTAGAGGGAAAGCCCAACATCTAAAATAAGAATGTATCATATGTTTATGTATGAATGTATTATGCTTAAGTAAAAGTGTGACACATATGTGTGTGTAGGATTAACTAAGTATGGTGTCTATCAACATGGAGCTAACACATAAATGCCAAAGAGCTAATAGAACATGTAGGTGACAAAAATATTTTGGATTTTTGAATGTTTTGATTGTTTTGGCATTTTTGAAGATGAAAGATCATCTTATGATGCCATCTAATGGATGGTCATTTATGTATCCCCATGATAAAGTTGGTGTAATACCCTATTATGCTACTAAGAAGCATGTATAGGTATAATATTTGTCATTATGGTATCAATGGTGATTTTTGTATGCATAATAGGACTTTGTGGTCATGAAGCAATAGTAGAAGAAATAAGAGTAAGGGTTTTTGGAACCCATTGTTGAGTGATTTGTGGTTTCTTTAGCATAGCAATGATATGTACATTTTGAGGTGCTCTAGATATCTAATCATGATGTGTAGTAGAATATTGAAATTATATAAGATCCACTATATGTCACTAATGTAATGGTCTCTCAAGTACTGGTCACCTAGAAAAGGGGATTGCCTATTTCTTATTTTTTATGATGATTTAGCCTTAGTAGGATTGATAGCTAGTTATCTAGGTATAAGTTTATCTTGTTCAAGAGAATGCTCATATGGAATTTTTGAAAATTGTAATTACTAGATTAGTATGAATGTACTTAATACACCCATGAATTATAGATGGTAATTCTTGAAGAGTGTGTATCCAAGGTATTCCCAATAGCACATCAAATATGCCTATGGAAGGGATAATTGAAAAGATAGTAACCACATGTGCAGGACCAAAATATAAAGGTAGGTCAATCTTGCCAATATCCTTATAAGAGGTCCCATAAATGTTCAAAATTATCTAGTATAGGGGTGTAAATCATGATGAATATAACCTAAGTGTGGAAGTAATTTCATGGTGCCAACATTTTCTATAACACCATTATCAATCATGACAATATGTATGGGGTTTTTATCAAGGTATGATTGAGTGAATAAAAAATGAAAATCATATTCATCATCCTTAATTCCACTGCCATTAAAGGAAATATAAGGTTTCTATACCATAAGAGTTATTTGTCACATATACATACTAATAATCCCATCTAGTGGGTGACCATAATGTGATGGAGGAGGATGTGCATTATATGCCATTTAGACTTTTGGTTCCTTGTTATAATGGTATTGTAAAGGATTTTTAAATATATATTTTTAATGGTGATCACCAGGTTGTGAACTTGATTCCTTTGAAGGATCCTCAAATGTAAGCGTTTGGTCATTGATAAGATTTTCAATCTTGTGCTTCAATGTAAAGCATCTGCCTGTAGAATGTTATGGTCCTTGATGATAATCATAATAAACATTCACATCATATCCTTTGGGTAGATATTGACTCATATCAACATTGATAAGATAAGGGAGAGATATAAGCTATAAATATAGTAATTATGGGAGTAATGACACTGGGGTCTCAAGTAAGAGTGTAAATTTTCTCATTGGTGCATTAGATAAGACAAGCCAATTAGGCTATTGTGCAACTATGTTAACTATGGTGGTTATTTCCTTTTTAGGCTCAAGAGGTTTTACCTTATAACTTGGTTTAATTGTGAATTTTGTACTAGATTTAGATACAACTACTATGTTTACTACATATTTGAGCTTATTCAATGAGGTAAGCTTCATTTCAAGGTCTCGTACAACATGTCATAAGTCATCAAAAGCTTTGAATTTATTAAAAATAATGGACTCATGTAAAGGAGTAAAAAAAAATTTATTGAATATATCTTGAAACTCTTTGTCTACCATAAGATTAGTCATTTTGGCTATCACTATATTATATCTCAATACTTATTCATTGATAAGTTCATTGGTTCCTTGTTTGATTTTGGTAATTTGATCATAAGAAGCCTTTTCAAAAATATTAATGGAAAAGTGTGATAATAATTGGTTTGAAAGAGGTTTAAATGATTTTATAGATTGGATAGGTAAATCATAGAACCACAATAAAGCATAGTGCTTAAAGCTTATTATAAATAATTTGGTCAAAATTTGATCATTAGAAGCATAGTCAAGGCATTCCACATAAAAGATTCAAAAATGTTGTTCAAGATCACCCTTGCCATCATAAAATGTGAACTTAGGTGAAAAAAATCTAGTTGGAAAAAGATGAAAATATATTTCAAGTGTAAGAGGGTTATGCAATACATCTTGCAAATCTATAGCATGAGGGGATTTTAAATCATTTTATTTAATGTTTTTAATCTTTTCCTCCAAGGTATTTATAACTTGAAGTAATGATTGATTTGTAGGCCAATTGGGATTTATATTAGCAAGTTGAGTAGTCACCAAATGGGATGTAAACATGTTTTGAGTAGTAATAAGCATTGAAACCAATATTTGTGTTAACACAAATGGTAATACCATGATAAATGTATCAATAGTAGTTTTGAAAAATAAAGGTTTAAACACACAATCTATGTTCCCACTAAATGTAGGTGGATTGATAAGTGTGGGTTGAATTATAGTACCTTCTAAGGATTTTCCATTATTAGGTGAGAAAACCCTAGTTTTATCTTGTTTACTTATTTCATAACTTCTAACATATAAAAATGCATATATTAATCCCTTGTTATTATTGAAATAATTAATAAATGATTTTTTATCTTCCATTTGGAATCAAGTTTTTGCACTAACATTTTCCATTGCTTCACAAATTAATTTTTTTTAAATTTACAACAAAGTACAATAATTAGAAAACCATAATCTATCCTATGGTTTGATGTTCAATAATTGGGTTCACCAAATGTTTAACCCTAAAAATATAGATTGGGGTTATCTAGGGTTAAATGGGTATACATAAATGAAATGGCACAAGGGTGATAATCAGATCTATAATAGGACAATTAGATGTTAAACTTAGAAATAAGCATATAATGAATTTATTATGATGAGATAGTTTAAATATGGAAAGTATAACTATGATAGATATATAAATGACAAATAAGTGATGTACTTATATTTTTTTGATGCTAATGTAGATTTAGATATAGAATAGGGAAAAATTAGGCAAGAAAGAGATTTTGGAATAGTTTTCCTATTCTGGTCCTGATACTTCTATCTCTTTAGATAGTAATTACAGCTTGGGACAGTCGCATCAATGATACTATCCAGTTTTGATGCTAGTGTCTTATATGAAATACATCTTAGAACATGATGTAACCATATGGATGCTTTTAGGTTTTTTTTTGCATGCATTTAGATCTAGATTATGGATTTTCACTCTTTGTGAAATGGCAAAACCCTAGTTATTCATATCATAGTGACCTTAGGGAAAATGGGTTAGTGGGCACATGTTGTTGAGCTAACCCAAAATATCCCACTATTAGAGGGTACTACCTATATATACAATACTCTAGAAGAGGGACTCAAACTCATTTAGTTATCCCTTACGTGTTTTCTTGTGTGTGAATCATACAATATGTGCAAAGCAAGTATAGTAGTGACCTAACTTATAAATTTTAAAATAAAGATCTTGGGCTACTCCTTTAGTACTTTAAGCATGTATATGTGTTATACCTATGAGCTTTATGGAAATAGAGAAGCTTTGTTTAATTTAATGTTTGATAGAGTTCTTTTGATAAGATGCCATGGTATCTTTAGTCTTTTTCTAGGTGAGGAATAAATGAGGGTTGATCTTATATTTATATCAACCATTTGAAGTAATAACTCAAATTAAATCACTTAGGACAACCACTAGATGATTTTAGGGTAATGGACACTTGTGTCCAGACATGATCATAGAGTTAATGCTACTTTCTATCCCATATGTTAGTGTCTAATGGGTAGGAAAGTAGGTATAGGTTCAGAACTTGTAGAGATGGAAGATAAGAACATATTAAGTATTCTAGGAAAGATAGAAGACCTAGGTCATCAACATAAGATTGATAGGACTAAGAGATATAATCCAAGGGGAAAAAAGATAGAATAAATGTGAGGCTTGTAGAAGTGAAAAATCTAAATAACTAAGAGGAATAACTAAGGTCTGAGTTTGACAAGTGTGCAAGAATGAGGTGTTATATAATCATAAAATATTGTCTATATGTTGTTGCACGATTATTTTGAACCTAAATTATCCTACATAATACACCCAGAGTAAGTTAAATTTACCATGAGCTCTTTCTCATGAACATATCATGAAATATTCTATGGATTTTCCATTTTTATGAATATCAGATACATTGATCTAAGTTACATCTTTAATTTCTCTATCCTTCCACTTTACCAAGTACTCTCTATACTTTTTTCCTCTTATATTTTTACCGACCTATAGTTTATCACCTTATTAATTTCCTCTTTTACCTTCTTAGGAATATTTCATCTCCAATTTTGAATTGAAGTATTTGAGTCTACATCCTCATCATTGCCTTATCCCACATGGTAACAATATAAATATATAACATTTAATACAGGTGAATATCCATCACATATTTTAAGTCTATCTCAAATTCATTTGCAATAAATTTATTTAGAATTTTTCATGACATAATTTTATTCCACTTGAGATTATCATTTATTCCTTTTGGAAATTGTTATTTCTTCAAATTAACTAAAAATAGCTCTCCAATTTAAAATTCTTTCTTTCTCATTTTAGGATCAACATATTTATTATACATTAAAGTAATATTTTCTAATTTCTCCTTCACTTACCGATATATATCTTGCATTTAATCAATGAACTCTTCTACTATAACACTTAATCAAATCTATGGTGTCTCTTAGCTCTATAATTCCTCTAGCAATAAAACCATAGCCAATATAAATTTTTTATTTTGTTGTAATTATGTCAACTGAGTTGTTGTAATAAAAATAAACTTGTGAAAAAATAACATTCTACTACTAGGATTAATCCCTACCAAGCATCTCAAAAAATGTATGATGCTTCTACTCCATATCTATAATTGACCATCTGTTTGTAGGTAGTAGGCTAAACTAAAACTCAACCTTATGCCTAGTTTCCTCCACAACATCCTCAAAATGACTAAAAAACTTGGTTTCTCTTAGGCAATCCTTGAAACCCTTGAAACATCATAACTTGTTTAAAAAACAAGTTTACAATATTTGTGGCAACACTCATCTTCTTACAAGTTATGAATTAAACAATTTTAAAAAATATATCCATAACAATGAAGATAGAATCATTACCCCTTTGAGTTATTGGGAGATAAAAAATGAAATCCATGCTCAAATATTTCCATAGTAATTTTGGGGTTGGTAATGGATTATACATACCTATATTCTAACTTTTGCCTTTAACATGCTATAAAATTATACATCATTGCACAATGTTTTTCACATCACTCATATGTGGGGGTAAGTGCAAGAAGTTTATGGACCATTTAATTGATATTTTCATGAATTTTTTGGAAACAAATATGTGGTATTAAAATAAGGTATGCACATTATTTGAATTAAGCTTGGTAAACACCAAGCCTATAACATGTACATGTTATAATGTGCACGTAAAAAAGTGCATATTCAATACAATGCATATGTGTTATAAAATGTACGTAAAATATAATGTAAAAACTATAATGTGTATATGTTTCCAAGTATATGCAATGTTTAAGTGTTATAAATCAAGGAAATAGAATAATAAAAAACCAGAGGGGGTAATTTACTGAACTAAATGTTAACTATATGTTGACATTTACATTGTTACATTTATATTCCTTATAATTTAAATTTCTTTTAGTAAATATAATAAAATAGGGTCAATTTACATTTACACTAGTTGTAAGTAAAATTGACGTAAAGGGGTGGTTGGTTGTGCGTGGATCACCTTTGAGACCTATGTTTCCACATGCACACCATTTTGGCATGAATTCAAAAAAATTGGGGTGGCTACTCATAAATGTGCCCCAAATTTATTTTTGACAAAATTAGAACTCATAAAAATGTCATAAAGTAATCTAGAAGGCTCCAAAACCTAAAAAATGGATATTAGTTGGAAAACTTACATCCTAAAACCCTTATGTTCAATGCTAAAATCCTAAAAATGACTAAGTAATGACCATATTAGATTTTATAAAGCTATCTTCTAAATTATAACTCATGGTATTGTGAGACCAATTCTAGAAGATGAAAAGTGACCCACATTTATTATATTTACTAAAATAAATTTAAATTAAATTATACTTAACATTTATTTTAGTAAACGTCCCTTGCCTTTTGGTTACACATTTAAAAAAAAACTATTTTTTATTTTTTTGGAGATAGTTCGGGTGGGGGCATGATCATCTATCCATTTTTCATTAGTTTTTAGGGTCCATTTACTTATAAAATTAATAAAAAATAAATATTCATTAAATTAAGAAAATATATATAAGTTAAAAACTAAATGATATTATCTAACTTTCCATCAAAGGGTTTTAAACAATAGTAAATGATGCTGAAAAAATGAAGGGGCACACAATCGGCTATTTACTATATTTTTTTGAAATATAAGAATCTCTCTTTAAATTTAAAATGATTTACCTACTTATACTTGACCAAATTTGAAATTAAATAATTCATGTTCTTATATCATCTTCAAATTTTGAGTATAGACATCTCAAATAATATATACAAGTTGATATTTCTCTTTTTTTTGGGAAATTGTTTCCATAAGTAACCCCTTTTGGCTCACCATTTCCATGCACTTACTTATGGCTAATAATAACTCTCCCTTAACTAAAATAATTTTTTATCCACATAGAAATGACCAACTAATATTCCATTATGTTTTTATTTGATTAGGTTCTCCCTCATAAAACCTTGAGGCATACAAAATTTTTGTCCCTTGAACAAAAAACCATCTCATAAAAAATATTCTAAGAAAATATTTCTATCCAATGCTAATTTTATTCTTGTATATTTCCCATGCATCTCTAAAATCAAAATCTTCCTCATAAAAACATCTCATAGAGTCAAATATAGAGACTTATATTCTCATCTCATTCAATAGTAGGAATCTTGTATTCAATGCATTAACAACTCTATTTGACTTGCCACTTCTATGCTTCAATATAAATGAGTAACTTTATAGAAATTCAATCCATTTCATCTACTTCTAATTCAACTAACTTTGGATGTTTATAAATTATAGTGCATGATATTTATGTATAAAATTAACTCCCCGAGTAATAAATAATGCATCCACTTGAGAGATTTTGCTATGGAATAAAACTCTTGGTTATAAACTTAATATTTACACTTGGATTCATTTTGATTCTCACTAAAGTGAGTAGGTTTTATTTTTTAACCCTAAATTTAAATATGTTATGGTTACCGAGGGTTAAAATATATTAGATTAGATTTTAAACAATGACAGTGAACTAATTTAATAAACATTCTAATTAATACAAAACTCAGATAAATAGTATTTTGAAATTTATAAAACTAAGGTTTACTAAGAATAGTAGAGTATACCTATTCATAAATATTACAATAAATAGGGAACAATGATACTTAGCTAGTTTACTATGCTCGTGCAGGTCTAAACTAGAACAAGCTCAAAGTGGACTAGAAGGTGATCTTAGAACAATAATCAAATTATGGAAAAATTATTTTTGTGGCCTTTAATGATTGTGTCAGATCTAGAAAATTGTGTTGATATAGGTGTCTAAATTTGATGTAGGTGTCCTATATGAAATACTGACTAAATTTGCATGCAATCAACTAGAGCCTTCTAGATTTTTTCCTTTCTTTCAATGTCTTGATATTATGTACACAAGTTATCTCTCTTTTTCAAATGATCAAACCCTATCTTATTCACCCTTGGAGTGACTTTGGAAAGAATGGGTTAGTGGGCTCATAGTGGTGATTTATCCCAAGGATCCCTTTATCCATGGGAATTGCCTACATATCCAATACTTTGAAGAGGGCCTCATAATTATGTATTTTTCCCCTAAGTGTTATCTTGAATGTAAACAAGGATGTAATGGGTGATAAGCAAAGACATGTAGTGATCTATCTTATAACTTTGAAAATATGTCTCATGATCTTCTCTTCGAATGCTTCATATCTATGGGAATACTACTTCTATGAATGATATAAAAATAAATACGAACAAGATAAGTTTTCTCACTTGAATGTTTGATTGAGTGCTTCTTGGTATGTTTCCTTGTAAGTTGTCAATATTTTATAGGTGAGAAATGAATGAGGGTTGATATTATATAGATACCAATCCTTTTTGTAAATATCTCAGACTTTGAGGCTGAACTTTATGATACATTTTATTTGAAAATTGTATGAATTTTGGGCACTGAACAATTTGTAGGAAAAATGGACACTTGTGTCAATAAATGTGTATGTTTGGGATGTAATTATCTAGGGAGATAAAAAATAATCATAGGTCCAAAATTGGTAGTGAAGGATAGTGACTAGGTTTAGAGATTTTTTCATAGTATAATAGGCCTAGTCATTATAATAACAATGGTTGGACTAAGAGATAATTAATTTAGTACAAATAGATAGTGAATGTGAGCCTTTTGACAATGGGCATGTATATAACTAAAAGGTACATCCATGATAGATATTTAAAAAGTATAAAAGACTGAGGTATTACATAAATTAGACTTTAGTGTCTACATTTTCCCACCCATTTAATCTAGTAATAAAATTTCTAGTTTAAAGGAAATAAATGCACACCTAAGTATGTATAACACACCTTATCTTTGCATGAGCCCAACTTGAGTGATTTAATAGTGAATAACATACAACCAAAAAATTGATACAATAAATAATCAGTGTATGAAATCTATAATTGAAATAATTTGAAGTGCTTGAAATTAGAATGATCAAGGTTAGGTGTACACCTCTGTGTCAATGCAACCATATTGAATTTTGGCAATTAAATTTGAAAGGATGCCTCACTATGAAGAATTAAATTTTAAATTAGGAAAAATATGAACCTGAACATGCATATATATTGATATTAGAGGACACATTATTCCAACCTTGGTGTAAAGGTGATTTGAAACACATCTTTTGAGATTATTTTATCTCAATCATGCAACCCAAATATATGCATGCTCTTATGAGTGTGAGAGATTTAATCAAATATTAATATATATCTAGTAAGGTTAGATTATTTAATCAAATAAAACCTATAAGTATGGAAAGTTTAGATGATTTAATCAATTCTAAGTTACAAGTTTGGTAAGATTGAATGATTTAATCAACTCATCCTTCCAAAGGTGAACCAACTACTATAGTATATTAACTTAATAATAGTGCATAAAATTCCAACCTAGGTATAATAATAGTCCATAACAATATGTGAAATCTATAATTATTTTATTTTACAATTTTAGGTGCCCTTTTCATGGCATATGCACCTCATATATGTTTCAAGCTGAAATCTAGGTATAATAATGGTACCAATGTATAGAATGCTACCACAAATATGTATCTAAATCATATAAATATGAAATATGGTGAATAAAAAATTAGTGAAAGTTGGAGGACATATTTATATGACATACCCCCAATGAATTTGTAGAATTGGAACACTAGTGTAAATATGGATACCATGTTTCCATAACATGACCCCATTGTAATCAAGTTTTTTTTAGTACTGAATAAGTATGGAGGTCATGCCATATTTGGCATGCCCCCACTAAATATAAAACTATGGAAGTGTGTAATCCATGCCTCTATGGCATGCCCCCATTGATATTCTCCCTTTTGAGGTGAGCAAAAGTAGAATCTAGTAGTCACCTTACTTCAAAAGGACAAGATAACTATATAATCTATGTATGGATCATGTAACATACATCACTAACATATATAGGTAGTTATAACATTGAGGTACATAATATGTGATCACATCAAGTCCTAAGAAACATGATATAGATCATGGAAATGTCTAGATATTACTAGTACATGCTCAAAAAGCAATCGAACATCCACACAAAAGCACTCAAAAGCAAATCAACATGAAATAATCTAAGGAGACCTCATACAAGGGGAATGCTAAAATGCCACACAATTTAAGGGACATGACTTAGTCAAAAGTCAATAAATCATAGAATTACATATTCAAATATCTACATAAAACAAACAATGACATATTCAAATGTTAAAATAAGAAAACATATGCATAGGGGTTGCAACCAATGGAGAATATTTAAATGCTTAAACAAGAAATATAATCACAAGAAAGGAAAACATTAAAGGAAGTGATAAAATGGAAAATAATGAAAAATATAAGTGACTAATATGAAACTAGCATAGTAATTCCTAAACATACATGTTTACAAAATATTAAGTACAAAGCTTATCAAGTACATTGTGAAAAGGTATAATTATGGATATAGGCATGCGTAAGTATATATAAGATCAAAAATGATAATGGAAAGTTGTCATTGAATAATTTAACTTGGGTGTATCATGATCAAATAAGTATATTCCCCCAATGTATGAAGGACGTGAATAGAGGGAAATACCAACACCTGTATGTGAATATATCATGTATCTGGGTATGCCTATATCAAAATCAAATGAAATGTGAAACATATATGTACACAGGATAATAATGATATGTTATGTTCTAACATGAAGTAAATATCATATGCTTAAGAAATATTACATCTAGGAACATGTTTATTTTTTGGTATTTTTGAATTATTTGAATGTTTTTGGGATTTTTGGAATATTTGATTTTTTTGAATATTTAAATATTTTCAAGCTTAGGTCAGATCATTTGAATTATTTGGAACATGTTTTTATAGATGAAAATGTTTCATGGCATGTTCCTCCTCATGATTTACTTGTGAAAAAAAATTACCATCATGTGGTATATGGATCAATTTGCCCTCATGGGAAAAAGAGATATCTTGCTGATTTTGGTCAAGTTTTACTTCCATCTAGGATAACCAAAGGGATCCTACTAAGAATACATATTGATATTTTTTTGGCACAACCCAAAATCATGTTTGAATTAATTTAGGACCACAAAAAATTAGTATTACTATGTTTCCCAAGGAATCTTTCTAACCTCCTTTGTGTTGTAAGTATTTTAGATCAAAGTCAAGTTGTTAAAAATGTATTACATTACAAGTCATTTTTATTTATGTAGGATGGACATGTTTATTCCCAAAGTAAGTAACACCCATGGATAATGTGATTGTTAGATATTGTTCAACTTGAGGTTTTTTTATTCTGAATGTGTATCATATACCCTTTGTCCTTCTATATCTTTATTTGAATGATGTTGTAAAGGTTTGTTCTAATTTTATTGATCATTGAGTTGTGGAATTGAATATTTGAGAGGTGTATCAAATTTATTATTATGTTTATCAATAAAATATTGTAATTCATGCCTCAAGGTGTAACATCTATTTTTAGAATGCCTAGGGCCTTGGTGATAATCATAATATGCAGTAGTATCATATATTTCTAGTAGAGGTTGGCTCATTTCAACCTATACAAGGGGATGGAGGAATATGAGATGAAACTCAACAAGATTATAAATAAAATAAATCAAATACTTAATTAATCATGTAAATTGTCTTATAGGTTAATTTTATGAGAGGGACGAGTTATATTTCTATGATATGGTATTGACTGATGTTGTGTGTTTGATTACAAACTTTACATTGGTTTTTGAATGAATAGGTATGTGAATAGATGTAAATAAGATAGTTTAATTGGTATTTAGGTATGATAAAGAATTATTTTAAAAATAAATATTATTCTTGGTCCATTTGATAGAGTTAAACACAAAGGATACATATGGTGTCTTTACATTATTTGGTAAGGTTATTATTTGTAATGTTCTCAAAAGAGTACCCTTATATGAGGGTGACTTTTGTAACAGGTCAAAAAGTGAAATTTTATCGATAATATCATTTAAGTGTTTTTGAATATTATAGCCATTGAGATCTATTTCATATGCCCCTTTTGGTTTTCTTTATTGTGAATAGCAATTTTCATTGATAAAGGCAAGTCTTAATTAATGTTATCTTTTGAAGGCAAATATTTGTAATCAAAGGTAATAATATTTGAATTATGTATTATATCTTGCATAATACACATAAAATAATTCAATGTTATGTCACCTGATACTTGGGTTTTAAACAATGATTCCTACATCCTTATAATTTAATGATTGTTTCACAAGGTAAAAAATTTAGATCTTGGTATATGTATTTATTTATTGCTCAACATGATTGGGTGCAATAGTGATTTTTTGCATAGGTTCCATATAATTAAAATAAGATTTGTAAAATTTATTTTATTCTTTACCATGGTGTTACTTCTCTTGACTATGTTTTTGACTGATTTGGTAATGTATGGCGTATAAAAGATAAGAATTACTATGACATATTAGAAAAAGAAATACATGATAAATACACACATGATTAATTCATTTAAAATAAATAGAAATATGATTTTAAAATATTTATAGTTTATAAATTAGATAAAAATAAGAAACTTTAGGTAAATCTGGGGTTTGAAGACTAGAGGTTGGGTTTACCAAATGTTAAACCCTAATTTTAGATATGTTGTGGTTATCTAAGATTAAGGGGTATTAGATTCAATTTTACACAAGGATGGTGAAACAACCTAATGAGTAGGCCAATTGATATTAAACTCAAATAAATAATATTATAACTTTATACAACCAATATGTTATAAAAATAATAAAGTACAAATTTTGATAGTTATTTTAATAAAAAAGGAACAATGATATTTAATTAGTTTACTATGCTCATGCATGATATAGGCAAAGATGGAAGTGAATAACAAGATGATCCTATAATAGTTTTTATATTCTATAAATATTATTTGTATGGCCTCAGATGCTTGCATCAGACTTGGATAACTACATCAACTTAGGTGTCAAGTATGGAATACTAACTAGATCTAGATGCAACTAACAAGAGATTTTTGGGTTTTTTGTCACCTTTATTTTGATGTATTAAAATTAGGTGTATAGGATATCACTATTTTTAAAATTATAATTATATTATTCACCCTTGGAATGATTTTTAGAAAAGTGGGTTAGTCGGCTCATAGTGTTGAGCTACCCCAGGGACCCCATTATCAATGTGATGCAGAGCATCATTAGATGACTTACGGTGATACTATGTTTGAGAGACTAATGTTAGTCATTTTTTTTT
Organism: Torreya grandis; assembly: GCA_037957365.1. Taxonomy (NCBI): domain Eukaryota; kingdom Viridiplantae; phylum Streptophyta; class Pinopsida; order Cupressales; family Taxaceae; genus Torreya; species Torreya grandis. The sequence goes on along the minus strand of JARHVA010003352.1, from coordinate 965,660 downwards.
ATTTTTTTATGTTTTATAAGTATTATATGGACCATTAGGATGTTTTAGAGTCATTATAAGTCTTATAATGGTGTTTTATTATCTCTTCTATATTTTCCTACCAAAATGTAGAATTCAAAAATTTGAATTTTTTAATTAGGCCAAGAGTGTTGTTTTGGGATTTGTGAGAAATGTTAAGGTTGGTGAATGTTTTTGAGGGTCCCAAATGTTATTATGTGTGTTTTTATAGGTTTTTAAACTTTAATATCATGGTGAAGATCAATATGATCCAATAAAGACAATTTATAACTGCCACCTACATGGGAGTTGGCCATGAAGGAGTTTTCTTATTTGTTGGGTGTAATAAGAGAATAGAAATGAATGTAGATGAATTGTGTGTGTTGTATGAGATTATTATAATTTTATAATAGAGGATAAATTATAATAATATGGGTGTATATTTCTAATAAATATCAAGATTTGAGAACTCTGCCTACCTTGAAAATTTTGTATATGCTTGTTGTATGTGAATGATATCAATGAAAAAAAGAATGTTTTAGAGGTATCTATGTGATTACAAGATATTATTGGTATATTAAAAATATAATATTATTTTTATCTTTTAATATATTAGTTTTACATCAGAATTTTTTAGATAATAAAGAATCCATCTATAACACATGTCATTTAAAAACAATTCTACTCATGCATAGTCAAGTTTGACAAGTAAGTCTTGTGTTATAATGGTTGTTTGAGTGATATTTGAATTTTATTGAATAAAATAAATAGTGGAGAGTATAATATTTTTAATATTATCACTTTTGAGGTTGAAATATCCATTATAATTTTAATATTCCAATTAAGTCTTCACACAATCCTTTTTTAACACACAAAATTTTGAAATTTACTTGTTGGGAACATTTTATGATTGATCATGAAAATTTAAATCTTGGATAAGGTAAATATAGGTGGTTAAGACCCTAAAAATCCATTATTTTATTTTTTAATCACTTAAAACTCAAAATTTACCCTTTTGTTAGCTCTCAGCATAGTACAGGCCTGTGTACAACTAGACGTAGGGTTTGAAAATGGAAAGTTACATAACATTTGTTCCATCTAGCCAAAATTTATTAAAAATTAGAATATAATGTATTTTAATTTTTTTTATAGGATTAAATAGGTTTAACTTCATTATATTTTCATACAATATGGTCATCAGGTATGTCACATCAAACTAGGCATAAAGAGACATAATTAGTTAAGAGGTGTGTTGAGTTAGTAGGGTTATACTGAGAGTTGGGTCTTAAAAATTTGTATGAAGTTATAAGATGATAATTGGTATACCAATATGTATTTATTGTTTTAACCTCTATTTATTATTTAAACCATCTTGATTTGTGTGAAAATAGGGCTACAAGGAATAGGCCTTAAAGAAGGACAGTGAAGATTGAAAAGTGCAAACTTGAGGATTGAGGATTGTGATTGGATGTCTATGGGAGTTAAAATAGGAATATTTATGGCCATATGGAACATAATGAGGAGATAATATGTATTGGAACCAATTATTAATATTTTAACCTATGAACCTATCATCAAGAATGAGTAATGTGGTGTATGAGATGATGAGTGTGATGTAAAAAGAAGGATGAGAGTCTAAGAAGTAAGAAGGGTGAGATTTATTGAAGATAAAAAGAGGATTAAGCATTGAAAAAGGCTTATGAATCTCATTAATGGAAAAATTAATTAAGAGTTTCAAGTAAAAATCAAAGGTACTTACATGATAAATCAAAATTAGAGGTTAGAGAAAGAGACCAAAGCCAAGAAATCATATCTAGGTAAGCTAATGGAGAATATAGGCATCAAATCTACATCAAGTGGTTTAAATTAGGTAAGCTCTTGGAATAGTTTATCCTTTTGAGTACTAAATATTTCTAATTAAATTTTTTAAAGGTTTATATTTAAGGTTGCATGAATTTAATTTACATGAATGAGTTAGAGAGGTAGAAAAAGGTAAGAGTTTGTGTTATAAGAGTATCCACAAGAAGAAAGACTCCAAGAAGAGGAGTAGTTCCAAGGGAAAAAAAACTTGGAAAAAAGTGTCAATAGAATAAGTAGAGGAGAGAATATAGGTTGAAACACCAAATTAAGGTGAATGAGAAGATGAAGATAGAGAAGGAGAATGTGAGGAAGGGATTAGCTAAGTTAGAGTACCACATTGAGAGAAAGAAGAAGGAAGACCCAAAGAAAAATGGGTTGGCTATTGAAGAGGAGATGTGTGAGATAGATCAAGGGTTAGAGAGGATAAATATCTTGGTGGAGCTCATGTGACAATAGTAAATCCAATGGTATGGCTAGGTAATGAGGAAAAAGAGAGTTAAGTGGCCTATAAGGCTACTCATGGAGAGAAAAAGGAATATTTTCATGAGAGATAATGAGAATCAAAAGAAGTTGTTATGTAGGAAACTAAGAGAGGAGATGAAGAAGTTTATGAGGGATGAAAAATTTGGTAGATAAGAGGAAGGTGAGAAACACCTTAAGGAGAATGAGATAGTCATGAAGAAAGATGAGAGGAAACAACTAAAGTAACCAAAGAAGGAGAAGATGGAGGAAAACAAGCTTCAAGATTTTAAATTTAAAAATTTATTGTCATGTATGCATGTAGGTAAAAAATTGAAGAAAGAATAAGTCCATGTTAAAGATATAAAAATTGAAAATATGAAGGAAAGAAAGCATGAACAACATGCTTATGTTGAAGAAGAAGTTGATTGGGCAACCATGTATATAGGTAGAGTGGATTGTTATCCTAAAAAAGGAGAGATACTTAGAGAAGGAGATCTTAAATAATAAGGATGATTCATTTAAGGTATAAACGAAGAAATTTTTAATCAAGAGGTTTGAAACTTAGAAATCTGAATTCATATTGAAAGAAGCAATTAAAGAGCTTGAATAAGAGATTTTAGGTGATAAAGATTTTCTAGGTGAGAAATAATATCAACCATTTGTCTATGAGAGTTGAGATAAATTTCAAGTAGAGATGGAAGATTTGGAGTATGCCATAATCAATGGGGAAGAGGAAAAAATCTATCTAAGAACAATAGTTGAAGGTATGAGTGCTTGGCATGATACAACAGAGTCTCAAGAGAGAGATGTATTGATGGATGAGGCGACATACATCATGGAGTAGAAAGGCATATAAACTAATTTGCATTAAAAAGGAATGTCTAGCTTGACATAAGATGGATATGGATCACAAGTATAAGTTTTAGTACATGCTATGAAAGAGCATAATGAATAAGAGGAGTTTATGTGGAGAATATTGAATCAAGAGGCTAAATATGAAATATTAAATTTCCTCAGTCAAAGTGAAGAGAAGGTAAAAGTTGTCATACAAGAGCTAGAGACAAAATTTCAAGATGAAGAAAAACAAATTTCAAAGTCAAGGAACATGTTTCCCATAGAAACACTTTGAGGACGTGAAATTTTAGGTCATACAAGGGCATAAAATCATAAACAAGTAATGATTTGTAGCCAAAAAGATGGATAAGAATTGGGACAAGGTAAAATAAACTAAGTTTTAATATAAGGTAAGATGAGCATAGAATCATGTGAGTTGGACAAAGAAAAAGTATGGGTAGATAATATCACAAGAAAAGAGAAAAGAGGAAATGATAAGGAACTCAAGAAAAATAAATGGATGCTTAGAGAGGCTTGGAAGAAAAAACTAATATCAAGAGAGAATGAAAAAGACCATGAGGTCATTGAAGAGACTAGAAAGTATCATGAATGTAATTTGATGGATACTAAACATGATGGTATAGGTATGGATATGTAAGAGATGGATTCAATATATGATCACATGGATAAGATAAACAATGAGGTAAAAGAGCTCTCCATAGAGCTAATGAAAGAGGAGAACAACCATGATCCTCACAAAGGAAGTGATAGGATGAAGAATGATTTTTTGGAGGAGGACAAGATCTGTCATAAGGTTATCTAAGGAAAGAGTAATATCAATATAGGATTTATAAATTAAATAAGAGGAAGTATTCTCCCAATAACTAGTCTAAGTAGCATGCCTAGAGTTGAAGAACAAAGATTCATGGAAGTAGAGCTCTAAACAAGTGATCAAGAGACAAAACAAGTGAAGAAATAACAAGGTGAGGAGTCTATTTATTCAATTAATAATTTTTTAAATGAGTTGGTTGAATATATGTATGATGATGGTATTATAATAGGTTTTTAATAAGTATTGAGATATGATGAACTTGTACTAGCTAAGGAGATGCCAATGCAAGATGAACAAGAAGGATATGATAAGAATAACCATGAAAATGTGGAGTGTCATGAGGAGGAAGACAAGGAGAATATATATTAGAATATTAAAATGGTGAATATGCATAAGAATCCATTAGGGCATGAAGATGAAGGAGAAAGAATTGTCAAGAAGCAAAACCAACAAGGAGTGCATGAACCAAACATGACCAATAAAAAAGGAAGTTATGGAGTAGGAGTAAGAGTGATTAATAAGATACATATATGAATAAAATAAATATGATATGGATGAGATATAATATGAATACAATAAATATTTTCATCAGATCTTATACTCCATGGAGATAGAAAATGAGTTAGCAAAGAAGCAAGACAAGCTAAGAAGACAAAGATAAAGGTACCAAATAAGGAGAAATGACAAAGATAAGAGGAGTAGAAGTAAGAGGAGATCATAATATCATAGGAGGAAGAATTGGAAATCAAATAATAAATTAGAAAAGACTCATTTGAGTAGGAGCTCAAATTTTCCCACTTAGGGAGTATGATGTAAAGCATCACACGATGACTTAAGTTGATAGTATGTTTGAGAGGTTAATGATAGTCATTATTATGTTTGTTCTGGGTGCTATAGGTATTATAGGTACCCTTATGATGTTTTATAGTCATTATAATTCTTATAATGGTGTGTTATTATGTCTTTTATATTTTCCCACCAAAATGTAGAATTTGAAAATTTGAATTTTTTAACTAGGTTTAGAGTGATATTTTGGGCTTTGTAAGAAATTATAAGGTTGGAAATTTTTTTAAGGGTCATAAATTGTAATTAAGTGTGTGTTTATAAACTTTTAAATGCATATATAAATAAAAATGGAAATATGAGGCAAGAAATACAAGTTGTAACTGCCACCTACGTGGGAGTTGGCCATGAAGAAAGAGTTTTCTTATTTGTTGGGCATAATAGGAGAAAATAAATGCATGTAAATGAATAGTGTGTGTTTTAGGAGTGTATTATAAGGTTATAGGAAAGGATAAATTCTAATAATATGGGTGAATATTTCCAAGAAATATAAAAATTTTAGAAGAACTCTCCCTACCTTAAAAATTCTATATATGCTTGTTGTATGTGAATGATATCAATGAGATAAAGAATTTTTAGAGGTATTTGTGTGATTATAGGATATTATTGGTATATTATAAATATAATAATTTTTTTATATTTTCATATAGTGTTTTTACATCATCGTTTTCTAACTAAGAAGGAATCGATCTATATGATAGGCCATTTAAGAATAATTTTTCTCATGCATAGTCAAGTTTGACAAGTAAGTCTTGTGTTGTAATGGTTCTTTGAGTGATATTTGAATTGTGTTGAATTAGATCAATATTGGATATTATATTATTGTTAATATGATCAATTTTTAGGTTCAAATATCCATTATAAGTCTAATAGTCTAATGAAGTCTTCACACAGTCCTCTTATTTTGAAATTTGCTTTTTAGAAATGTTTTATGATTTATCATGAATAATTAACTCTTATATAATGTAAATATATATTTTAAACACCATAAAAAACTATTATTTTCATTTTAAATCACATAAAACTCAAAATTTTCCCTTTTGTTAGCTCTCAGCTTAGTAGAGACCTGTTTACAACTAGACCTAGGGTTTAAAAATGAAAATCAGCATAAATTTTGTTCCATCAAGACAAAATTGATAAAAATTTAGAATATAATGTATTTTAATATTTTATAGAGTATTCAATAGGTTTAAATTTAGTATAGTTCCATATAGTATAGTCATCAGGTTTGTGGAATTAAACTAGGACTAAATAGACCTAATTGGTTAAGAGGTGTGTTAAGTTAGTAGGGTTATATAAGAGTTAGGTCCTAAAATTTTTTATGAAGATATAAGAGGATAATGGGTATCCAAATATGTATTTATTTTGTATATAAAATCTATATATTATTCTCTATGTGTGTGTGTGTGTGTGTGTGTGTGTGTGTGTGTGTGTGTGTGTGTGTGTGTGTGTGTGTGTGTGTGTGTGTGTGTGTGTGTGTGTGTGTGTGTGTGTGTGTGTGTGTGTGTGTGTGTGTGTGTGTGTGTGTGAAAATAAGGCTATAAGGAATAGACCTTAAAGAAGGAAAGTGAAGATTGGTTGAAAGTGCAAACTTGAGGATTGAGGACCATAATCGGATGTATATGGGAGTTAAAATAGGAATCTTTGTGGACATATTATACATAATTATTAGATAATAATCATTAAAACCAAGTATTAATCTTTTAGCCTATGAACCTATATCAAGGAATGCTTAAATTTGAACCATGCAAGAGAGTGAAGTGATGAAAGTGGTGTATGAGATGATGAGTATGATGCACTAAGAATGATGAGAGTCTAATAAGAAATAAGGGTGAGATGTCTTTAAGATTAAAATATGATTAAGTGTATAACAAGGCTTATGAGACTCATTGAAGGTAGAATTGATCAAGAGTGTCAAGTAAGAAGTAAAGGTACCTGCATGATAAAGCAAAATCAAAAGTTAGAGAAAGTGATAAAAGACAAAATATCAGAGACAAGTAAGCTATTTATATTGTAAGCATCAGATCTACATCATAATGGGTACTACCTACATATTCAATACTCTAAAAAGGGTCTTATAATTACGTAGTTATCCACTACATAGTGGCTTGTGTATGTACAAGGATGTAATGTGTGATAAGCAAATACATGTAGTGACCTAGCTTGTAACTTGGAAAATATGGCTCATGAACTACTCTTCAACTAATTCAGACCTACGTGAATATTTATCCTATGACTAATAAAGAAATAGAGATGAACATGGTAGGTTTGATCACATGTATTCTTGATTAAGTGAATCTTGGTATGGTTCCTTATGAATTCATAGTATTTGCTAAGTGAGGAATGGACAAAGGTTGTTATTTGTATATATACCAAACCCTATGGGAAATATATCATGCTAAATCACTTATGATGACATTTAGGATACATTTCATTTACATATTTGATGACTTTTAGGCATTGTACACTTTGTAGGAAAAGTGGACACTTGCATTAACACATTGTTTCTATGCAAAATTGCTTTCTACATTCAAAGAAGAAATAAGAAACTGAAATAAAAGGTTAAGGCTAGAAGTACCTGATAAAGTTGAGCACACCGAAATCAGACGTTGGAAGATTCTCCTCTTTGGCTGTGGAGGAATGACACCTGTGAAAAAGAGACTAAAACACGGAAAGATGTTAGTCAAAGATATGGTGGGTTGTCAGGCGAACGCCCGATCCCGGAAGTACGAAGACTCCCTAAAAGGATATCAACCCATTGATAAAAAGCGTAATATTGGATGAAAGTAGATAAAAAAAGATGAAATGACAGAAATAAATGACAAAAAATAAAATGCGTACCTGATATGCAGCACTGTTCTGCACAGTCACCGGCGTCGGTCTCTGTGGTGCCGGCATCGGTCTGGGAAGGTGCCGACGTCGGTTAAGGTGCCGTCATCGGTCGGGGTAGTGACCGGCGTCGGTAGGGGTAGGTTCTGAATAGAGGTCTGGGAAAGTTGCAGAAGGTCTTAACAGGGTCGGGACAAGATTTTAGACAGAGTCAGGACGGGGTTTTTGGTCGAGTCTAGGGGTTTGAAGCTTCAGGATGGCAGAAATAGGGAATAAATAATAAGAAAGAAAATGAAAACAAACACAGAAGATACTTACCTGTCAGACGCCATGATGAAAGCGATAGTCGAAGTTCTTGTGCAGTGCTGGAAGAACGAATGCTGGAGTTGATGGATGCTGGAGTTGATGGATGCTGGAGTTTGAACGCTGGAGAGCCTGTAGATGTCAGAAAAATGGGAGTCAGATTATTGATCGGGGAGGGGAGATTGAAGGAAGGCCTCGGGATGGTTTCGAGAGACGGTTTGATAACCGTTTCGAAAAACTGATCGGGAACCGAATGGTAACTGATAACGGATAACGGGATGGTGACCGACGTCAGCAGGATTGCCGACGTCGGCCGATAAGTGACCGACGTCGGCAACATCGGTCGGGTAAAGACCGTCGTCGGCAGATGCACAATGAGGACAGAGTCTAGCTTTTAGTTCTCTGCTCATTGTTACATGCTGCCAGGGTCAAGGTTGGTAGAACAAGTGATCGTCAAGGGTTAAATAGGCGAAGAAGAATAAGATGGGGAGTGACCAGGGGAGTCGACACGATTTCGGTGTCTACATTTGCCCCTTTTTGTCTTGTTGGTTGTTCTGACGAACTGCAAGACAAAAATAGGAGTGAGTGCCCTAGGTGAGGGATAAGGTTGATTTCGTCTTGTTGGTTGTTCTAATGAACTGCAAGAAAAAATAGGAAGTGGATAGGTTGCCCCGATTATGGATAAGGTATTCCCCCTCAAAGCAGGAGTCGAGGGAAGGGAACCGAGAATCGGGTGCTGATTTGACAAAGAGTGGATGAAAAAGGGGGTGAGGGTGAATGCTGCGAAAGTCGTGATTGCGCGCATACCACTGCATGAGATGGTCAGGCCAAAGTGTCGCAGGTCAAGGGTCGAGGAGTGCAAAAATCGAAGTAACTGGGCCCCAGCATTTAGTCGTTTGCTGATTGGGTCACTCAATCTAAGCTGAAGCTCCAAATGGTCATCGTGTTCTAGGTATCCCGAGCTCAGGAAGTGCTCCTAGAAACACGAAAAAGCCACAAGTAGTGCGGATCAACCGGTTTGCGATCTTATACTTGTGAGTGTCCAAAAAAGGTATACGCACAATTCTGCTAACCAGTCATGAGGTAGCATACATGCAAAAACAACCAAGGCAACAATGTCTTGGAAGTAGTCGAGGTCAGCGGAGATAGGTATGATCTCCAATGGTTGGTGGTTGAGGGGAGGAATGGACGAAAGGATGTGGCCGAGCTAACCCCAGAAGACCCCATGTCAACTGAGTGCTGCCTACATAGCCCTGGTGATAGGGCTTCAGGCCAATGTAGTTCTCCCTAGAAGGGAGGGAGGGTCAAAGGGATAAAATGGGTCATGGTCAAGGACAGGATTATGGTTAAAAAAAGGAAAGAAAGTTTGTCCATCAGAGAGACGAACAAATGAGAATGGTCGAGCTAACCCCAGAAGACAGTCGTGTCATCTGAGTGCTGCCTACATAGCCCTGGTGATAGGGCCTCAGACCAATGTAGTTTAGACCAAGCGTCTGAGTGGTAGACAGGTGGTTAAAATGGTTGATAGATTGGTCGATGATTGGATGAAATGATGAGGAAAAAAAAAGATGTTGCAGCCTTTTCCAAATGGTGTATTCTGCAACATTGGTTGAGGGGTTTTTCATCCCTAGCAATATTCCATATTCATGATGGATGTATGCTAAAAATGAATTGAGGTCTATTTATGCTTCAGAAAGTATTGGTTTATGCTGAACATAAATTGTGGTGGGTCGATAGTTTCCATGTGTATTGGTGTCCATAGAAACTAGGGTGAATAGGCTAGGTCAGGTTGATGGTTTGAAAAGAGAGTTGAGTCGATTGACAAGTGATGAAGGTGAATGTGACCAAAGTGTAGAAGAAGTGAAAAGCATATTGCTCTTTCATTGACAAGGACCAAAAAGATAGCATAGATAGGGGTTATGAGAACCAAGAGCCCCATTCATGCGTGACGTCGTTGACCGTGGTTATGTTAGAGCGGTAATCGAATCACTTAGACATTAAAGTGAGCTCGAAGTCCCTTGAGCGGGTGATAGGAGGAAGAAGAAGGGTAACCTGTTTTAAGAGCAAAGATAACGATGCCCCTTTTTATAGGAGACCCTGAGACAACTATAAGTCAAGTCCATGACTCATTCAATTTTTTTTTTTTTTTTTTTTTTTTTTTTTTGGCGCAGACTGATCAATGCGGGAAGCCTGCATAGAGATGTCGTTTGTTTGGTGGTTAGGTTGTGAAGCTAATCAATGCGGGAAGCTTCTAAAATAATGCTGTTTATTGCCAGATTTAGTCATAGCCATCCTTCGAGGGAGTGGTCTAGATTTTTGTTTAATATAAAGGCTTTTGAATAGCTGTCATTCGAGGGAGCAGTCTATTAATTACAGCAATGATAGTACAGCTGTCCTTCGAGGGAACAGTCTGTTTGTTTGATTTTGATATTGATATAGTGACCATGGATATGTTTTGACATCTTGATTTGTTTTTATAGAAATGTGAGTCATGGACAAGATTATAGAAGGTCAAGGACTCCCTTTTATGAGGACAAAGCATCCATACCGCATAAAAGGGTTATAGGAATTGTTAAGAGGAATAGGGTTGAAATGAGGTAGGATTAAGAGGATGGGGATTGCTCAAGGGACGAGCTCAAGTTAAGTGTCAAGTGGACGAGTACTCGACTAGCAATAGAACGGTCGCAGATGCAACGTATTAAGAGGCTCAGGTTCTGGGCGTCCATCAAGAGAAGACAGATGGTAAGTCCCTGATCCATACTTGTGCGTGATAATAAAAGGTCCGAGCCAATTAGGAGCAAACTTGCCTCGTTTACTTCGCTCCATATTGGTCACGTGTTGATGGTGGATGGATGGATGTGAAGTTGACTGATATGGTTGTTGATTGATCGAGACTGGTTGAATGTGTGGATAAAAAGGTTGGTCAATGTTTGATTGAGATTTGGTCATTTGATAGTTGGTCAATGGTTAGTCGAGGGTTGATTGGTTGGTATTTGGTCTTTGGTTGGGTCGAATGTTTGGTTGAGGTCGGGTTAAATGTTTGGTTGCTAGTCTGGTTAAGGCTCAGTTGAAAGAGTGATTGATATGTGGTCGAGACTGTGTTGAAAAATTAGTCAAAGTTTGGATGAAGGTTGAATTCCCCCAGCGGCTAGGGAGAATGTTTGATGGATTGGTTAAGGTCGGTTGAGATTTAGTGGTCAGATGGACTGTGTTGATGTCAAATAAGGGGGTTAAAGGCAACAAAGGAACCAGAACTTGGCGTGGAGATCCTGGTTTAGGTGATGAGGTTGGAGAGGTATGAGTTGGTGTTGATGATTTGTGGGAGGGAAGGTCTAGAGGATCCTTGATGAGAAGGGAATCCTTTCTCCGTTGGTGACGTATGACAGCTTTAAGAGCGCAACAATGCTCAGTGTCATGTCCCAGAGTATGATGATAGTGACAGTATTTAGAGTTGTCGAACCAAGAGGGTCTTGATCTGAGAGTTGATGAGAGGGGCGGTGTTGAAGGCTTGATAACGTGGTCAAGAAGAGAGGTGTCATTCCCCAGACATTGGTGAATGGCGACCTTGAGGGAACAACAATGCTCCGTGTCATGTCCAGGTGTGCGATGATACGCACAAATACGAGTGTCGTCGAACCAAGGTGGTTTAGGTCTGAGAGAATGATATGGTTTGAGAGGCGGAAGGTTGAGGCGAGATGACTGCAATAAGTGCCGTAACAGCAAGGTATAAGAACCTGCTAACGGGTCTGGATATTTTATTGTAGTGAGGGTTGATGACGTTGGTTTAAGAGGTGTAAGAGACGTTGGTCAATGATTTAGAGAAGATATATGTTTGACAGGTTGATAGAGTAATGGAGGCAACGTGCCTCTGTGAAGGATGGGAGTAGGCAGTACTCCTATTAAAGTGGATGGATGTGGGCCTAAGATTGAAGGTAATGATGAAGGTGGGGGAGGAGTCCTCCGGTGTGGTCTAATGGTCTTCGTTAGTTTGGGTCGAGGGCCACTATTGTGCAAGGCGAGGTTAGATACGGGTTTGGGTTTAGATGTGGATGGAGGTGAGTGAGATGTAACAATCTCAGGCAAAGGGCAAGAGGAAACCGTGACTGGGTCTTCCTCAATCGAAATGGGCGAAGAGATAGGGTCTTCTCTTGACAGAGAAGAAATAGGAGAGGGTGGCTCCTCAAGTGGGCAGATGGTGCCTTCTGCTTGTGCTTGAGGAGTAGGCAAGGTATGGTCATTGGATGAATGTGGGGCTAATGGTGTAGGTGTGATCAAGGCGTCCTCCAATATAGGAGAAATAGATGGAGGACTAATAGGAGAAGAGGGTTCTTCATCCTGTGAAGAAGGTTGGTCAGGGACAAGAGGTAAAATAGTGTTGACGGTGTGTATATGGTCTTGAGGGTCATTGATCATGGTTTGGATGTTGTCTTGAGTAGGCGGGTGGTTAGGAAAAAGTTGTTTGAAGATGTCGAGGTTTTGGTTGGGCGGTGCGTTCGGGTTATCCAAGATAAGATCGCCCTTGTCTAGCATGTCCTGGACGAGGTTTTTAAAAGTTTGATAGTGATCCGTATCATGGTCTTTGACACGGTGATAGTTACAAAAGTGATTCTCCCTGTACCATGCAGGGATAGATGTTGAGGGGTCAAATTGATGTGGTCGGATTGAAGGGAGATTGAGGACCCCCTGCTTGACGAGTTTATCCAAGATAGAGGCATATGACTCTCCAATTGGAGTGAATTGACGCTGTATGGATTGACGTTGAAAATGTTTATTGATGTAGTCTAATGTTGAAGATGTTGGTCGGTTAGTTATTGTTGAAGATGATGGTCTAAAGATGACAGTGTTCGCCGACCCCTTAGATTGAGAGTGGGCAGAAGAAGGTCTGGAAGAAGAATGGTCATTGGTTCTTGTGTTAGTGTTACACAATTTGACCTTATCTTCTTCAATAGCGCGGAGTTCAAGCTTTCGGGCCATGGTGAAGGCCTCGTCGAAAGTGTGAAATGTTTGAACCCGCAAGGTGGATGAGATGTGACTGACACATGCTCGGGAAAAGAGCTCAATGAGCTCGGGTTGAGGCAAGGAGAAAGAGAGCTGGTTAATCAGGTCTCTCCAACGGGCGACGAAATCAACTACTGATTCGTCGTCAAATTGCCTAATGGAGTAAAGGTCTGTGATCGAGACTTGTTTAGTGATATTGATTGAGAAATGGTCAACAAATAATTGAGCGAGTTGAATGAAGGAAAAGATAGAATGTCTGGCAAGGGAGCTATACCAGTCAAGGGCAGGGCCAGAAAGTGACATAGGAAACGTGCGTAATAATAACGCATCGTCGTGGGCGATAAGGTAGCAGGCATGTCTGAATGCCCGTAGATGTTGTTGTGGGTCTTCCTTACTCTGAAAGCGAGTAAATTTAAGAAGCTCCCAATGGTTGGGGTATGGTCGAATAGGGACAGAAGGATGAATGGGCTCGTTATAAATCTGGTCATATGAAGAGATATTATTTGAACCGGAGATAGAAGCTTCGAGACTGGACATTTTATCCATCAGCATCTTGATGACGTATACTGACAAATTGGCGGGTTGAGCGCCCCTAAGTTGTAAGGCACTTGGAAGAGGTTAGAGGAGGCGTGCGACATAGTCAGTTGTACCAGTAAGGGTGCAACGTACGGATGACTAGTCGCAGGGGCAGAAGTAGAGGTTAAGGGTGGTTGCGTCATGAAGGTTGAAGGTATAAGTTGACTAGGCACCACCAAAGGTGGTTGAATAGCGGCACTGGTAGAGGGATAGGTTGGCACTCCTACATTTGTGGGCACAAGAGTGTAAGGGGTCGAGGCAATCAAGTTCTGATACGATATAGAACTTGGTTGATTTGTAGATGATTGAGGGGGTAACGAAACCCCGATGGAGGTCGGTCTAAAAATAGACGAAGAGGCCAAACTTTCCGTATTGGCCATGGTTGAGTTAACGGTTGGGGCGAAAGGCTGAGTCAAAAAGGGTTGGGTGGCGAATGGTGTGGATGTCGTCGCCATGTCACCCGAGAGGTTTCGCGTTGGATTTCTTGCGAGATAGTTATGGAGGGCTGCGGTATTGAGGTCCAAGAATTTTTTGAAATCCTGGTCCCCTGCAGGGATGATGGGAAGTTGAGTCGGGGTCAGGGTCAGTCCTGTAGGAGTTCTTTCAGTCTCCGAGTGGAACTCCATGATAGGACGGGTTAGAGATGAGGTAGACGAAAGTAGTTGACGGCCAGAGTGGTCAAAAAGGGCCTTGGTTTGACTGTGTGTCAAAACCATAAAAGGCAAGAGAGAACGTCCTTACACACTCAAACAAGCAGATAAGAACTAAAAAGATGAAGACACAAGCAGATCCTAAAATTCTAGAAGTAAAATTTTTTAGGATTATAGTGGCTTATGCCTTAGAATGTGTGTTTGGGGAGGTTGGCTTTGTGAGTCGGGTCCTAGAAGAAGTCTATGGATGGTTTCGGGTTTTGTTATGGTGCTCAAGAAGTCTGTGTTAGGGTCTGGTATGTGGCCTGGTGCTAAGGAGCAAGCTCCCCTCACTTCACGATTCCAGTGGTTAGCTGGTTTCGCTTAGCCAAGATATACCTTGCCTAGAGATTATACTCCGCCAGAGAACGGAGTGGGCTTCCCCCTTGGTGATGAAATCCAAGTAGGGTTACCAGGACGGGTAAGGTATCCGCTGGGGGATGAAATCCCAGTCGGGCCTTGTCTCAGGTAAGTTAAGATGTTTGTTTTGTGCAGGTGGTTTGGTCGTGTAACATCAAGTGATCTAGATTAATTCAATATGCGGTTTAATTACTATGTGTGGTCTAAGAGATGCAGGCAAACAGAAATGAATGCAAAGTGTTTTAATGTCCAAGTCGAAATGTTTGTTCGTATGAAGACGAATGGAGAAAGAGTCGAAGAATATGAGTTTAGCTAGTCTAAAAGTGCAAGAAAGAAATGTTCGTTTTAGTTCTGCTTATGATGTCATTTAAGAAGAGACGAAAGGAGGCGAAAAGGAAGAAACCTAATGCGCCTAAATGAATGAAAGAAAGAGAGAAAGAACCCAAGGAGGACCTAGGGTCCCACCGGGCGTGCCAGAATGTTTCTATGCAAAATTGCTTTCTACATTCAAAGAAGAAATAAGAAACTGAAATAAAAGGTTAAGGCTAGAAGTACCTGATAAAGTTGAGCGCACCGAAATCAGACGTTGGAAGATTCTCCTCTTTGGCTGTGGAGGAATGACACCTGCAAAAAAGAGACTAAAACACGAAAAGATGTTAGTCAAAGATATGGTGGGTTGTCAGGCGAATGCCCGATCCCAGAAGTACGAAGACTCCCTAAAAGGATATCAACCCACTGATAAAAATCGTAATATTGGACGAAAGTAGATAAAAAAAGATGAAATGACAGAAATAAATGACAAAAAATAAAATGCGTACCTGATATGCAGCACTGTTCTGCACAGTCGCCGGCGTCGGTCTCTGTGGTGCCGGCGTCGGTCTGGGAAGGTGCCGACGTCGGTTAAGGTGCTGTCGTCGGTCGGGGTAGTGACCGGCGTCGGTAGGGGTAGGTTCTGAACAGAGGTCTGGGAAAGTTGCAGAAGGTCTTGACAGGGTCGGGACAAGATTTTAGACAGAGTCAGGACTTGGTTTTTGGTCGAGTCTGGGGGTTTGAAGCTTCAGGATGGCAGAAATAGGGAATAAATAATAAGAAAGAAAATGAAAACAAACACAGAAGATACTTACCTGTCAGACGCCATGATGAAAGCGATAGTCGAAGTTCTTGTGCAGTGCTGGAAGAACGAACGCTGGAGTTGATGGATGCTGGAGTTGATGGATGCTAGAGTTCAAATGCTGGAGAGCCTGTAGATGTCGGAAAAATGGGAGTCAGATTATTGATCGGGGAGGGGAGATTGAAGGAAGGCCCCGAGACGGTTTCGAGAGACGGTTCGATAACTGTTTCGAAAAACCGATCGGGAACCGAATGGTAACTGATAACGGATAACGGGATGGTGACCGACGTTGACAGGATTGCCGACGTCGGCCGATAAGTGACCGACGTCGGCGACATCGGTCGGGTAAAGACCATCGTCGGCAGATGCACAATGAGGACAGAGTCTAGCTTTTAGTTCTCTGCTCATTGTTACATGCTGCCAGGGTCAAGGTTGGTAGAACAAGTGATCGTCAAGGGTTAAATAGGCGAAGAAGAATAAGACGGGGAGTGACCAGGGGAGTCGACACGATTTCGGTGTCTACACACATATGTCTATCTAGGATGCAAGTGTCTAGGGACCTAAAAAATAGATACAAGTCCAAAATTGTAAATGAAGGACAATGATCAAGGTTATATATTTTTTCATAATATAGAAGACTTGGTTATTAAAATAATAATGGTCAGATTAAGAGATAAGAAATTTAGGCACAAATAGATAAACATGAGCCTTTTAGGAATGTGTAAGTTTATAAATGAAAGGTACAACCATGATAGATATTTTCCAAGTTTACAAGACTGAGGGACTACATAAATCAAATTCTACTACCTACACTTACCTTATTATACTCAAAACTTCTTCCATTATTGTTCCACTAACATCATAATCAACTTGGAATACCTTGTTGAATTTTGACTATAATAACACAATATACTTTGTCACCTTATTCTTCACACTCTAAAAAATTATTTGAGTTATGTTTGTCCATATGAAATAATTTTTGTCACCTCTTATTATCTTTTTAATAGGTGCACATATTCCGATGAATTTCCTTATGAACTTCCTATAGAAGTTTGCTAAAACCATAACATGTTATTGCTTCAAACATGATTTTTTGTGATGACTAATCAATAATAGATTTTAACTTTTTTGAATCCATCCTTAATCCATCATGAGAAATCACAAAACCTAATAAAACTAACTCTTATTTCATATAATTGTATTTCTTCAAGTTGAACAACAACATTTTTTATTTCAACCTCTATAACACTTGCCTCAAGTATTCTTCTTTTAGTTTAAAAAAATAGGATGTTATCCAGATACACAATAAAAACTTACTAAGAAATGGTTTCATCTCTTCATTCATAAGTATTATAAATGTACTTAGTGGATTGGTCAACCCAAATGGCATAACTAATAACTCATACAAAATTTCCTTTGATTTAACTATTGTCTTCCATTCATCACCTTATGTAATTATAGTTTGATGATATTCACTATTAAAGTTTATCTTTTTGAAGTACCTTGTTGCACTCAAATAATCCATTCAAAGTAAAGGGAATCAGCACTTGAATATTATCTTATTTATGGCTTTGAAATCAATGTACATTTTGTAATATCCACAATTAGTTAGTGCCAAAAAATATTAGAACTGCATGTGATAAAGCTTTTTATTCTCATCCCTTTATTTGATAGCTCATGTACCTTCTTCTCTACCTCCTTGTTTACCATAGGTGTCAACATATATGTTGTATTGTTTGATAACTAGATTTAGGAACAATATCCATGTGATGAATAATAATTTCCATGGGTTGAAACCATTCTCAAAGATCATAAAAAATGATCTCATCATACTCACATAAAAATTACTTCATTTATCTTGGTAACTCACTTTCTTTACCTTATTCCCCAACTTATGTTTTCTTGGGAATAAAAGCAAAGCATGCTTTTTCTTTATTCACCTCTTCTAGTAATTGGTTTCTAGAAACCAAAAGAATATTTTTACTATGGTCCACTTCTTCCCATTTGACCTTCAATTTGATCAATGCATACTTCTTTCTATTCTTCATAAGAGTTTAAGTGTTCACCCTACCATCATGTATAAAATTTATATCAAAGTACGAAGGCCTTCCAAACAATACATGACAAATATTGATAGGTTAGCACAAAAAAAATCATTATTATATGTTCCATTCTAAAAGTTAAGAAAAAAATCTCATTCACTAAACTATGATGTCATTTTCATAATTAAGACAACTTATATGGATTTGGATTCATGATTCTATTCAAACCAAGTTTCTCTACCATCTTATTCAAAACAAGATTTTTAGTGCTACCAATATTAATAATAACTTTACAAAAATTACTTAAATTTTTTAGATGTTCTAGAAAATATTTATTTCTATTGGTTTTTCATCCTCCTTATATGGTTTTAGTAATACGCTTTTCACTATGAATTCCTCTAAATTTTATAGTTCTTTTGTATGAGTACGTGATGGAAAATTTTCTTCAAATACTTGTTTAATGTGATTTATAACCTCATTCCTTCAAACATTGTTCTAAAATTCCTTAGGAAATTCAAAAGCTACATGTTTAACATCTCCATAATCAGAGAAGTTTCCAATGAATCCTCTACCAATTTATCTATCAAATTATTCTCTTCCTATAAAATAATACCTTCTTCCTCTTCATGATTGAATTTAAATTTGTGAAGTTATTTCTTCACCTTTGTGAGTTTTTTTAACCTCTACCACTGTTTCTTTATCCTCTTCTCCTTAAGAACTTTCCTCTTCCTCTAGGTATATTTTTTTGTTTCATAGACATATTCTCATTTGAATTCAAGGAGCATTGATATGCTTATTATATAGAATTCAATTATATCATTCCAAACTTATCTTGAATGGAAATGTGTAAATAATTTACATACCTTGAAATACTTTCTATGTTATAATCAACATGACTAGCTCAAATGGTGAGCTTTTACAACTATTTTGTTATTTACCCTAATTCTAGTTTTTAAACTAATAATAATAATAATAATAATAATAATAATAATAATAATAATAATAATAATAATAATAATAATAATAATAATAATAATAATACATAGTTGAGATATATAAATCAGTTCTACTTAAGGGGATAATAATGGAAACAAGCCCGAGTGTCACAAATATAAGATATAAAAATGCAATAATTTGATAAATAGGTTAAGAAATGAATTCACCTTGACTATTTTATAATTATGATAATGTATTTTTATTGTGTTGAATGTGTTTGACATGATACTTAATTTTTATAGCTACACTATGATCTAAGATGAGTACATAGTTGTATGGGATTGTCCTATACATGATCGACCATAATACACTTGACATGCCAATCATGTATTTGTGGTGTTGATCATGTCTCTATGTCATCAATATTATCTCTATAAGGTTTCAAAGTCTTGGTTTTCTAGTATTTATGGATTTCATATTCTTTATTATGAATATACTATCAATTAAAAATGTGTAGAGAAGAATATGCCATATGAATGAATCTTAAATTTTATGTAGATTAGACACCAAAAAAAAAATAATAATAATGGAGTCAGGAAACCACACAATAAGAATTGAAAAATATGTATCCTCCACACTTGTAATTAGACCTCCATGTAGTTATGTGATGTATGTATGGAATAACACAAATCCCTAGAAGTGATCAATTCAACTATTGAATTCTAATTACCCTCCTTTGGCACAAGGGAATGCATAGAGAGGCAAAGATGGATAAGTGTCACAAGTATGTAGTATTTTTAAGTATAAATTTAATGGAGAATATTGGATCTAGGATTGAACCTTAGTGAAATTACTAACATATGCTCCCATTTTGCTTGATTCTATGTCTCCTCTCTAGCTTTTTTCATGGCTTGGCAAGACTTTGTATTTATAACATGATCTAGGATGAGTAATGTGTGATAGTTGACTTTTGAAAATTAAAATGGGAAGGTTAATTAATAATTTAAGTTAAAACATGAAGAAGAACCCATAAATATAAAAGGGACAAGTTTGTAGGGGTATGGGATTGCTTATGATGGGCTCGTACAACTATGGGCTTGTCCAGGAAAAAACAAATGGCTTAGTTTTCAAGACAGGGTTAGATAACAGAGTTAAAAGAGTTAAAATGTATTAAATAATGTAATATAAATAAGTATTGAGGTGTTTTCTAGGCTCAATGGTCCAAATATAAAATCTTATGTGTTGGGGCCATCCTGGAAATGGAAAAATATATGTAAGTTTTCCAAATAAGCTAAATTGAGAATAAAACCCAGGAATAAGGGTTTTGTGCCAAATTTGGGTGTTTACATAATTCTCCCATTTTGAATTACGTATGAGATATAAATACATGCATGCACCAAATTATACATGTAAATAATTTGAAACATTCACCTTTTCTTACCTAGGGAATAATGAAGGTTTTGAATTTACTCTCACTAATTTTCCATCCACACCTTATTAGTTAATTTACTTGAAACAATTGTTAATTTTATACAAGTAGTTAAATTTATCATGATATACATGTGATTATTTTAAAATTTAAATTAACTCTTGAAATTTAAATTAAAATGAATAATAGGAAAGAATATACTTCTTTAATATTTCCCCCAAATGCCACCATAATTTTTACATCATTATACTTTTGGTAGGTGTTGAAAACATAATATAAAAATTTCTCATGAGAGTCACCAGCGCCCAATGCACACACCTTAGACTTTTGAAAAATTATTGAAACATGGGAGAAACATAGTTTAGGTATCCACCAAAACCCCATCCACTTTGGGATCAAGGAAGTAGTAATTAGCTCATCTTGGATCATAAAAGACATCTTAAATTTGAAAAATTCCTTTATAAATGCTCCTCTTTTGAATTGATGGATGAATATCCTGTTGCTATCACTAATCACAAAATCACACATAAAAATACCATATATAAGGAAAAATAATTTATTTATTATCTTTTATTATTAATAACACATATAATTTATAAAAATTTCCCTCATATGATAGAAACAAAATTAAACATGTTATTTTATAGACATGGAATTTTAATTTTGAATTTTTGAATTTTGATTTTTGATTTTTTTTGAATTATCATTTAGTCATGCTATAATATATCATGAGAAATCCCAATTTTCTCATGGGAGAAGTATACCTATACAAAAACCACATCCTAAAGATGGGCCCATTTAAAACAATGAGAACAAAATAAATCAACATTTCATGATAGATGTATGGTAATTATTATGGAAAAATAGGCACCAAACAAGGATCACACAATGTTGGTGACTGGAATCATGTCATGCCTCAAAAAAATAATATGAAAAGAGGATCCTATAAGGATCATGACACACAAACAAATAAACACATGGACATACAATCAACTATTCGTATTCAAATAATCAATGTAATTGTGTAAACATAACAATATAAAAAATCCATGTGGTAAGAGATGTATATTATACCAGTAAAAAATATAATAATAAAATAATAAAAGATAAGCAAGGATATATATCAACATGAAATAATCATTTAAAATGACAATGCTCCCAAGCTATGACATGCTATCTATGAAATTGATCCATCAAATATGTGGGCGTACCATGTGAAATATATTATTATATAACCCATGAATCTACATATTAATCACCCAAAATATTATTAAAAATATATGCATAACCATGGATAATAGAAACCTCTATAATACGTAAATGTGTAGCATATATAAAATCAATAATTTAGAATCTTTGAAGTTTTTCTAGTGTTTTTGAATTTTTGAATTTTGTTAACATTTTTAAGTTTTTGAAATTTTCTAATGTTTTTGAATTTTTGAAAATTTAATCAATGTTTTTAAATTTTTGAAAATTTGTTATATGTTTTTGAGCTTTTGAAAATTTGCACAAAGTTTTTGAAGTTTTAATATTTTTCCAACACTTTTGAAAATTTGATATTTTATTAATGTTTATGAAAATTTGAAATTTTAGTAATGTTTTTGAATTTTTAAATTTTTTTGGAATGTTTTAATGTTTCCACCCCTTGATGGGAAATATATGAGGCATGTAGTCACTAATAATAATAAGTATATTGTGATAAAATGAGCAAATATTGTATTAAATATCATGATCCATGTAATAGTGCAATCCAAATACTTAATATAGGTCCAAAAGTGTAATGTAAAATTGAGATATCATGACATATGATAAATCCAACTACATGCCAAGGCCAAATAACATGTGAAACAATGGTTAAAAGTACTGATATATTTGGGGAAGACCCCATGTTTCCCTAATATGGAAAATTCTTAAAGGAATTCATATAGAATAATGATAGCCATCATACGTCAATCTAGTATAAAAATAGTAGAGTCTAAAATAAAGAATATGAAGTGTTAATTGTATATAAAATACATGCATGGGTATAATGACCCCCATAAATAAATATGTGTCATGCACCCTAAACGCGGTATGTATAATCAAGTTTATAGTGTATTGATAATGAATCAAAGCTCATATGAAAAATATACAACTAATGTAACAATCCATGTGAGTAATATGACATGTTAAAGTGATACATGTATAATCAAAACAATGTGTAGGATGAAGTTACTAGTGTAATGCCACCATGGGTAGATTATGATAAAGTCATATTCAAATAAAAACTCATAATATGTTAGTGAGAAACATGTGTGTGAAAAATGCTCCCACATAGGAAAAACATGTATATAGATATATCTAATAAATATTATGCTTGGTTACAATGCCCCTATAGGAAAAATATGTACGATTTTGTAAGAAATCATGTTTTTATTTTTTAGTTATATATTAATAAGAAAATATAAACTAGCATAAGGAAGAATGGGTATACACAAAAAATAATGAGTAAGGTTTGAAAACCAGAAGAATGAGATGAGGAGGATTCTAAGCATCTATAGGCTTCCCCCATAACTTAATACATGTTATGAAAAAATGTCCCAATATGTATGCTTTCATCATTATGAATACTAATGTAAC
This sequence comes from Torreya grandis, assembly GCA_037957365.1. Classification (NCBI taxonomy): domain Eukaryota; kingdom Viridiplantae; phylum Streptophyta; class Pinopsida; order Cupressales; family Taxaceae; genus Torreya; species Torreya grandis. The sequence continues at coordinate 942,940 of JARHVA010003352.1, read as the reverse complement.
TGATAATAATGGGACCAACAACCAAGTGTTTAAGTACAATGAAACATAACAAGAAACATGGAATGGATATCTTATAATAATGTCAATTCAAATAGAAGGTAAGTGCCATACAAAATATAGAAAATAGAATAATGCAATTAAGCTCAAGAAAATCCCTAATTCAAAGTTGTAGATGGTGATGTATAAAATATCCTCCAATGTAATGATGTGACAGAAATAAAATGTACATATCCATGCACTCTTGTAATATATGTATTCCTTAGTGAGTAAAAATCAAGATATATGTAGAGGTATATCTATATAACTTAATGTAATTATTAAACATAGTAAACAACATCTCCATCTTTGGAGAGTTTTAGATGGTATTTATAAGCATATTCAATGAGATTACCCCACCTCTTACTAAAATCAAGGTATATTATTTATAAAATGAGTGTGAAAACATAGATATGTAAATTCCATAGTGTATGTAAAATATGTATGATGTGTATCATATGACCAAGATAAAGGTAATCATTTTTTTATACTTTAGTATTTTATGAATGTTTTATTTTTTATTTTTGTAATTTTAGAAAAGAAAACATAAATAAGATATATGTAAGGAACAATAAATAAAATAAGAAAATATATTTAAAATACTATCATGTAGTAAATATGTCAAAATGGTGAAATCAAGCTAATGGGTTACACTTTTACCTTAATTTTGGAAAAATATATCTACAAATTTAAGAATGGCAAATAAAAGTTATATTCAATTTTTATTGAGGTTATGATGTAAGAAAATTATATGATATAAATAGACTATGCCACATGATAATTAAAACAAATTAAAAATTATATAGTTATATTCCATTTTGACAAGGATATATAAGGTTATTTTTTACTTTCCAAATAATGGTATAGTTACACAATCTAAACATATAAAATTATTAATATTATATAAGATATATTTTCATGTTTTATACACTATCAATTAAAATGCAATCATTTTTTTTGAAAAATTTCATACATATTTTTATTAATTAATAAATTTTTATTTAATAAATATCATAAAAAAGTATATGTTTTGTTATGCATACCTTAAGGTGGCCTTAAAAATGTCAAAATATAATTTTTCTTATAGGGATTAAAAAAATACATGTTTATATAGTGCCTAAATTTTAAATAATCTATTTAATATTTTATAAATATTATTTTATTTATAGTTTCTTATTTTATACTAAATTCTGATTGCCAAAAAGTGTAACCCATTAACATGATTTTACTTAAGATATATGTGTTAAAGTAGAAGATGCCCCATAAAGAATTAATGTTTGATTTTATGGGGGTGGTAAGTATCCCCCAATATCTGAAATCTTCAAATAAGGGATTATCCTTATCCATGTCTTGATTGCATTGAATTTGATCACTATTAGTGGCATTTGTTGAATCCTTGAAAGGTTGTTTTCATTTTTAAATAATTCCCTTTCCAATATATGCTTGATTATAAAGCATGATTTTGACTCGATCAAATAAATCTTGAAGTTTGTCTCTTAAAGTAATGAACCTATTTTTAAATTCTCTCTTGTTACATAATAAGGTAATAAAATATTTGTAAGAAGTTTGTTTATGATTTACAAATGTATTACGCATAGGGGGAAATTGATCAAGTTCATTTCCACTAGGTTTTAAATTATGTTATATTGATGTTTGAAAACTACAAATGATTTAGTTACATTTAGTTTAATACTTAGAATTGATTGTTTCTTGTCCATGATATTAGATATTGCTTGAGTTGAATTTTGAATAATAGGTTTTCTTGATTACTCAATAGGAAATATTTTTTCTTTGTGCTCATCTTATGTTAAATTTAAATTCATATTTATAAGGTAGGCGAACGACTCAAAAGGAATTATATTATCTATGTAGTATCGTATAAGGCTATTGTTAAATATTTTTATATGTGAATGTCACATGGTTGATATATTAATGAGGGCATTTGATAATGGAGTCATAAGATATAATCTAGTATGATTTCTATTGTATATTTATTTATATGTTTAATGATTTTAAATATATCTCTATATGTATTATTAGTGATATATTTGTTAAGGAAAGATTCTTGCAAGCCACACATTGTATACAAAGATCCATTTGGTAAAAAATTATACCAATTTTATGTTTCACCTGCTATTTTTCTACAAATTAATTTGAGTATGACCAACAACATTATTCAAAATATGATATAAATCGATAAAAATGATGAAAGTGGGCTTGAGGATCTCATGTTCGTGAAATAGGTTAGATTATAGAATAAATAAGTTGTGATGAAAAGGTATGTCTAATATGTTAATTTTAATAGGATTATAATACACATAATTATCCCTAATGTTTATTTCATATGCATTTTGATAAAGTGATAGATTATGCATTTTCCATTTTAATTATTATATATTATGCATCATGTTAAGTAACTCATTTGTAGTAATGGTTATTCTCTCAATATTTTCATTTAACGGTTGAGCCTTACAATTGATAATGGGTGCATGTATATTACCTTGCATGGGTGTAGGAGACAAAAATTTGGCACAAATAATAAATGTCTCGATGCTAAAATCACATTCCTTAAGTGTGCTATTATGAATGTATTCAACATTTATTTAGTTTTTCCTAAAAAATAATGCACAAAATTAGGATTTTCAATAATGATTTCTCTAAAATTTGGACAACACAATCACGAATAATTTTTTTCTCTAAAAATGTGACATTTTTTAATATATCATCTATGAAAGACATAACACCTTCATATATTTCCAAAAAATTTCACCATGATTAATGCTAATATATAAAAAATTAAAGGTATGAAGGTAAAAATAAAAAATAAGGTTTAAAATAATTGTGAAGACCCTAAGAAGAATAGGGTTAGCAAAATCCTAGGTTAAAGTAAGAAAAAAAATCAAACCTTAGGTGAGATTAGGATAATGTAAGAACCTAAATAGTAATTAGGTTTTTCAAAATGAGAACACGTAAAAAGATATTATATCTGAAAATAAAATTTGAAGTAAGCCATGAAAGTGTAAGAAAATAGGGTTTATAATAAACTCTAGGTTGAATGTTCAAAAGAGTCAGGGTTCACTATTTATTCTTATCCTAATGCTTGTTTTTACATAGAATATGATTGAATTTTTTAAATAACTAAAATACATAATTTAAGCATACTTAAGAGGCTAGTAATGGAAACAAGCCCAAGTGTTGCAAACATAATCTAAAACAATGCATTAAACTGATAAAGAGGTTAAGAAATGAATGTATATTGAATTTTATATAAATTTGAGATGATATTCTAACTGTGTTTGACTTGCCCTTAAATTTTGGGACCTATATTATGCTCTCAAACAAGCCTGTAGCTTTACATTATTATATTGTACATGCTTAGATACATCAATCTCAACATACCAATCTTGTCTTAATGGTGTTCATAATCTCTCTATGTCATTGGGGCTATCTCTATATGGGTTAATAATCTAGAGTTTTTGATGTATATTTATTGTGTCTTCTTGACTATGATAATACCATCACTTAAAAAAAGTGTACGAAAAAATATTCTATATGACTAAATCTTCACTTTCACCTAGGTTGCACACTTTAAAACAAAACCATAATAATGGAGTTAGGAAACTGTTGATGTAGTGTTTCAAAATACATATCCCACATGCTGAGAATCGTAAATCCATGTAGTTTTATGGTGTGTGGATGGAATATATCAAGCAAGGGTTTCAACCTCCTCTTCCATATAATTTTTCAATACAACTATTAAATTCTAAATACCCTCCTTTGGCATAAAGGAATGTGTAGAGACACAAAGATGGATAAGTGTGTCAAGTGTGTTGTGTATAAAAATAATATTTCCACACTTTTATTGATTAATAAAACTTCATATGTTGTAGGAATTTACCAAGTCTCAATCTCTATGAGTGCATGGCTTAAGGGGTGCATCGAGAAAGGGGTGGGCAAACCTTGGGTGTTTTGTAAGATTGTTGTTCCTTTTGCCACATGTTATTTATAGTTTTGCCTCCTAAAACCATTGAAAATAATCTTATTTATCTCTTTCCTATCTATTCCCACCATTTGTCATGTTTTATCCCTCATTTCCTATATATTCCCCCCTTTTGACCTATTCAGTAAGCTAGGTCAACCTGGTTGACCTAGCTTATTCTAGGGATACTTTTCCTTTCCTTGTTGCTTTACATCTTGATTGACCTAACACAAAATTTAGGAATTATCTCAATAATGTGGCAGGTTCAAAAAATCAACCTATCATAACCAACATGTTCGAAATCAGCCTATGAACCTATATCAAGGAATGCTTAAATTTGAACCATGCAAGAGAGTGAAGTGATGAAAGTGGTGTATGAGATGATGAGTATGATGCACTAAGAATGATGAGAGTCTAATAAGAAATAAGGGTGAGATGTCTTTAAGATTAAAATATGATTAAGTGTATAACAAGGCTTATGAGACTCATTGAAGGTAGAATTGATCAAGAGTGTCAAGTAAGAAGTAAAGGTACCTGCATGATAAAGCAAAATCAGAAGTTAGAGAAAGTGATAAAAGACAAAATATCAGAGACAAGTAAGCTATTTATATTGTAAGCATCAGATCTACATCATAATGGGTACTACCTACATATTCAATACTCTAAAAAGGGTCTTATAATTACGTAGTTATCCACTACATATTGGCGTGTGTATGTACAAGGATGTAATGTGTGATAAGCAAATACATGTAGTGACCTAGCTTGTAACTTGGAAAATATGGCTCATGAACTACTCTTCAACTAATTCAGACCTACGTGAATATTTATCCTATGACTAATAAAGAAATAGAGATGAACATGGTAGGTTTGATCACATGTATTCTTGATTAAGTGAATCTTGGTATGGTTCCTTATGAATTCATAGTATTTGCTAAGTGAGGAATGGACAAAGGTTGTTATTTGTATATATACCAATCCCTATGGGAAATATATCATGCTAAATCACTTATGATGACATTTAGGATACATTTCATTTACATATTTGATGACTTTTAGGCATTGTACACTTTGTAGGAAAAGTGGACACTTGCATTAACACATTGTTTCTATGCAAAATTGCTTTCTACATTCAAAGAAGAAATAAGAAACTGAAATAAAAGGTTAAGGCTAGAAGTACCTAATAAAGTTGAGCGCACCGAAATCAGACGTTGGAAGATTCTCCTCTTTGGCTGTGGAGGAATGACACCTGCGAAAAAGAGACTAAAACACGGAAAGATGTTAGTCAAAGATATGGTGGGTTGTCAGGCGAACGCCCGATCCCGGAAGTACGAAGACTCCCTAAAAGGATATCAACCCATTGATAAAAAGCGTAATATTGGACGAAAGTAGATAAAAAAAGATGAAATGACAGAAATAAATGACAGAAAATAAAATGCGTACCTGATATGCAGCACTGTTCTGCACAGTCACCGGCGTCGGTCTCTGTGGTGTCGGCATCGGTTTGGGAAGGTGCCGACGTCGGTTATGGTGCCGTCATCGGTCGGGGTAGTGACCGGCATCGGTAGGGGTAGGTTCTGAATAGAGGTCTGGGAAAGTTGCAGAAGGTCTTGACAGGGTCGGGACAAGATTTTAGACAGAGTCGGGATGGGGTTTTTGGTCGAGTCTAGGGGTTTGAAGCTTCAGGATGGCAGAAATAGGGAATAAATAATAAGAAAGAAAATGAAAACAAACACAGAAGATACTTACCTGTCAGACGCCATGATGAAAGCGATAGTCGAAGTTCTTGTGCAGTGCTGGAAGAACAAACGCTGGAGTTGATGGATGCTGGAGTTGATGGATGCTGGAGTTCAAACGCTGGAGAGCCTGTAGATGTTAGAAAAATGGGAGTCAGATTATTGATCGGGGAGGGGAGATTGAAGGAAGGCCCCGGGATGGTTTCGAGAGACGGTTCGATAACCGTTTCGAAAAACTGATCGGGAACCGAATGGTAACTGATAACGGATAACGGGATGGTGACCAACGTCAGCAGGATTGCCGACGTCGGCCGATAAGTGACCGACATCGGCGACATCGGTCGGGTAAAGACTGTCGTCGGCAGATGCACAATGAGGATAGAGTCTAGCTTTTAGTTCTCTGCTCATTGTTACATGCTGCCAGGGTCAAGGTTGGTAGAACAAGTGATCGTCAAGGGTTAAATAGGCAAAGAAGAATAAGACGGGGAGTGACCAGGGGAGTCGACACGATTTCGGTGTCTACATTTACCCCTTTTTGTCTTGTTGGTTGTTCTGACGAACTGCAAGACAAAAATAGGAGTGAGTGCCCTAGGTGAGGGATAAGGTTGATTTCATCTTGTTGGTTGTTCGAATGAACTGCAAGACAAAAATAGGAAGCGGATAGGTTGCCCTGATTATGGATAAGGTATTCCCCCTCAAAGCAGGAGTCGAGGGAAGGGAACTGAGAATCAGGTGCTGATTTGACAAAGAGTGGATGAAAAAGGGGGTGAGGGTGAATGCTGCGAAAGTCGTGATTGTGCGCATACCACTGCACAAGATGGTCAGGCCAAAGTGTCGCAGGTCAAGGGTCGAGGAGTGCCAAAATTGAAGTAACTGGGCCCCAGCATTTAGTCGTCTGCTGATCGGGTCACTCAATCTAAGCTGAAGCTCCAAATGGTCGTCGTGTTCCAGGTATCCCGGGCTCAGGAAGTGCTCCTAGAAACATGAAAAAGCCACAAGTAGTGCGGATCAACCGGTTTGCGATCTTATACTTGTGAGTGTCCAAAAAAGGTCTACGCACAATTTTGCTAACCAGTCATGAGGTAGCATACATGCAAAAACAACCAAGGCAACAATGTCTTGGAAGTAGTCGAGGTCAGCGGAGATAGGTATGATCTCCAATGGTTGGTGGTCGAGGGGAGGAATGGACGAAAGGATGTGGCCGAGCTAACCCCAGAAGACCCCATGTCAACTGAGTGCTGCCTACATAGCCCTGGTGATAGGGCCTCAGGCCAATGTAGTTCTCCCTAGAAGGGAGGGAGGGTCAAAGGGATAAAATGGGTCATGGTCAAGGACAGGATTATGGTTAAAAGAAGGAAAGAAAGTTTGTCCATCAGAGAGACGAACAAACGAGAATGGTCGAGCTAACCCCAGAAGACAGTCGTGTCATCTGAGTGCTGCCTATATAGCCCTGGTGATAGGGCCTCAGACCAATGTAGTTCAGACCAAGCGTCTGAGTGGTAGACAGGTGGTTAAAATGGTTGATAGATTGGTCGATGATTGGATGAAATGATGAGGAAAAAAAAAGATGTTGCAGCCTTTTCCAAATGGTGTATTCTGCAACATTGGTTGAGGGGTTTTTCATCCCTAGCAATATTCCATATTCATGATGGATGTATGCTAAAAATGAATTGAGGTCTATTTATGCTTCAGCAAGTATTGGTTTATGCTGAACATAAATTGTGGCGGGTCGATAGTTTCCATGTGTATTGGTGTCCATAGAAACTAGGGTGAATAGGCTAGGTCAGGTTGATGGTTTGAAAAGAGAGTTGAGTCGATTGACAAGTGATGAAGGTGAATGTGACCAAAGTGTAGAAGAAGTGAAAAGCATATTGCTCTTTCATTGACAAGGACCAAAAAGATAGCATAGATAGGGGTTATGAGAACCAAGAGCCCCATTCATGCGTGACGTCGTTGATCGTGGTTATGTTAGAGCGGTAATCGAATCACTTAGACATTAAAGTGAGCTCGAAGTCCCTTGAGCGGGTGATAGGAGGAGGAAGAAGGGTAACCTGTTTTAAGAGCAAAGATAACGATGCCCCTTTTTATAGGAGACCCTGAGACAACTATAAGTCAAGTCCATGACTCATTCAATTTTTTTTTTTTTTTTTTTTTTTTTGTTTTTTTTGGCGCAGACTGATCAATGCGGGAAGCCTGCATAGAGATGTCGTTTGTTTGGTGGTCAGGTTGTGAAGCTGATCAATGCAGGAAGCTTCTAAAATAATGCTGTTTATTGCCAGATTTAGTCATAGCCATCCTTCGAGGGAGTGGTCTAGATTTTTGTTTAATATAAAGGCTTTTGAATAGCTGTCCTTCGAGGGAGCAGTCTATTAATTACAGCAATGATAGTACAGCTGTCCTTCGAGGGAGCAGTCTGTTTGTTTGATTTTGATATTGATATAGTGACCATGGATATGTTTTGACATCTTGATTTGTTTTTATAGAAATGTGAGTCATGGACAAGATTATAGAAGGTCAAGGACTCCCTTTTATGAGGACAAAGCATCCATACCGCATAAAAGGGTTATAGGAATTGTTAAGAGGAATAGGGTTGAAATGAGGTAGGATTAAGAGGACGGGGATTGCTCAAGGGACGAGCTCAAGTTAAGTGTCAAGTGGACGAGTACTCGACTAGCAATAGAACGGTCGCAGATGCAACGTATTAAGAGGCTCAGGTTCTGGGCGTCCATCAAGAGAAGACAGACGGTAAGTCCCTGATCCATACTTGTGCATGATAATAAAAGGTCCGAGCCAATTAGGAGCAAACTTGCCTCGTTTACTTCGCTCCATATTGGTCACGTGTTGATGGTGGATGGATGGATGTGAAGTTGACTGATATGGTTGTTGATTGATCGAGACTGGTTGAATGTGTGGATAAAAAGGTTGGTCAATGTTTGATTGAGATTTGGTCGTTTGATAGTTGGTCAATGGTTGGTCGAGGGTTGATTGGTTGGTATTTGGTCTTTGGTTGGGTCGAATGTTTGGTTGAGGTCGGGTTAAATGTTTGGTTGCTAGTCTGGTTAAGGCTAAGTTGAAAGAGTGATTGATATGTGGTCGAGACTGTGTTGAAAAATTAGTCGAAGTTTGGATGAAGGTTGAATTCCCCCAGCGGCTAGGGAGAATGTTTGATGGATTGGTTAAGGTCAGTTGAGATTTAGTGGTCAGATGGACTGTGTTGATGTCGAATAAGGGGGTTAAAGGCAACAAAGGAACCAGAACTTGGCGTGGAGATCCCGGTTTAGGTGATGAGGTTGGAGAGGTATGAGTTGGTGTTGATGATTTGTGGGAGGGAAGGTCTAGAGGATCCTTGATGAGAAGGGAATCCTTTCTCCGTTGGTGACGAATGACAGCTTTAAGAGTGCAACAACGCTCAGCGTCATGTCCCAGAGTATGATGATAGTGACAGTATTTAGAGTTGTCTAACCAAGAGGGTCTTGATCCGAGAGTTGATGAGAGGGGCGGTGTTGAAGGCTTGATAATGTGGTCAAGAAGAGAGGTGTCATTCCCCAGACATTGGCGAATGGCGACCTTGAGGGAACAACAATGCTCCGTGTCGTGTCCAGTTGTGCGATGATACGCACAAATATGAGTGTCGTCGAACCAAGGTGGTTTAGGTCCGAGAGAATGATATGGTTTGAGAGGCGGAAGGTTGAGGCGAGATGACTATAATAAGTGCCGTAACAGCAAGGTATAAGAACCTGCTAACGGGTCTGGATATTTTATTGCAGTGAGGGTTGATGACGTTGGTTTAAGAGGTGTAAGAGACGTTGGTCAATGATTTAGAGAAGATATATGTTTGACAGGTTGATAGAGTAATGGAGGCGACGTGCCTCTGTGAAGGATGGGAGTAGGCAGTACTCCTATTAAAGTGGATGGATGTGGGCTTAAGATTGAAGGTAATGACGAAGGTGGGGGAGGAGTCCTTCGGTGTGGTCTAATGGTCTTCGTTAGTTTGGGTCGAGGGCCACTATTGTGCAAGGCGAGGTTAGATACGGGTTTGGGTTTAGATGTGGATGGAGGTGAGTGAGATGTAACAATCTCAGGCAAAGGGCAAGAGGAAACCGTGACTGGGTCTTCCTCAATCGAAATGGGCGAAGAGATAGGGTCTTCTCTTGACAGAGAAGAAATAGGAGAGGGTGGCTCCTCAAGTGGGCAGATGGTGCCTTCTGCTTGTGCTTGAGGAGTAGGCAAGGTATGGTCATTGGATGAATGTGGGGCTAATGGTGTAGGTGTGATCAAGGCGTCCTCCAATATAGGAGAAATAGATGGAGGACTAATAGGAGAAGAGGGTTCTTCATCCTGTGAAGAAGGTTGGTCAGGGACAAGAGGTAAAATAGTGTTGACGGTGTGTATATGGTCTTGAGGGTCATTGATCATGGTTTGGATGTTGTCTTGAGTAGGCGGGTGGTTAGGAAAAATTTGTTTGAAGATGTCGAGGTTTTGGTTGGGCGGTGCGTTCGGGTTATCCAAGATAAGATCGCCCTTGTCTAGCATGTCCTGGACAAGGTTTTTAAAAGTTTGACAGTGATCCGTATCATGGCCTTTGACACGGTGATAGTTACAAAAGTGATTCTCCCTGTACCATGTAGGGATAGATGTTGAGGGGTTGAATTGATGTGGTTGGATTGAAGGGAGATTGAGGACCCCCTGCTTGACGAGTTTATCCAAGATAGAGGCATATGACTCTCCAATTGGAGTGAATTGATGCTGTATGGATTGACGTTGAAAATGTTTATTGATGTAGTCTAATGTTGAAGATGTTGGTCGGTTAGTTATTTTTGAAGATGATGGTCTAAAGATGACAGTGTTCGCCGACCCCTTAGATTGAGAGTGGGCAGAAGAAGGTCTGGAAGAAGAATGGTCATTGGTTCTTGTGTTAGTGTTACACAATTTGACCTTATCTTCTTCAATAGCGCGGAGTTCAATCTTTCGGGCCATGGTGAAGGCCTCGTCGAAAGTGTGAAATGTTTGAACCCACAAGGTGGATGAGATGTGACTGACACATGCTCAGGAAAAGAGCTCAATGAGCTCGGGTTGAGGCAAGGAGAAAGAGAGCTGGTTAATCAGGTCTCTCCAACGGGCGACAAAATCAACTACTGATTCATCGTCAAATTGCCTAATGGAGTAAAGGTCTGTGATTGAGACTTGTTTAGTGATATTGATTGAGAAATGGTCAACAAATAATTGAGCGAGTTGAATGAAGGAAAAGATAGAATGTCTGGCAAGGGAGCTATACCAGTCAAGGGCAGGGCCAGAAAGTGACATAGGAAACGTGCGTAATAATAACGCATCGTCGTGGGCGATAAGGTAGCAGGCATGTCTGAATGCCCGTAGATGTTGTTGTGGGTCTTCCTTACTCTGAAAGCGAGTAAATTTAAGAAGCTCCCAATGGTTGGGGTATGGTCGAATAGGGACAGAAGGATGAATGGGCTCATTATAAATCTGGTCATATGAAGAGATATTATTTGAACCGGAGATAGAAGCTTCGAGACTGGACATTTTATCCATCAGGATCTTGATGACGTATACTGACGAATTGGCGGGTTGAGCGCCCCTAAGTTGTAAGGCACTTGGAAGAGGTTAGAGGAGGCGTGCGACATAGTCGGTTGTACCAGTAAGGGTGCAACGTACGGATGACTAGTCGCAGGGGCAGAAGTAGAGGTTAAGGGTGGTTGCGTCATGAAGGTTGAAGGTATAAGTTGACTAGGCACCACCAAAGGTGGTTGAATAGCGGCACTGATAGAGGGATAGGTTGGCACTCCTACATTTGTGGGCGCAAGAGTGTAAGGGGTCGAGGCAATCAAGTTCTGATATGATATAGAACTTGGTTGATTTGTAGATGATTGAGGGGGTAACGAAACCCCGATGGAGGTCGGTCTAAAAATAGACGAAGAGGCCAAACTTTCCGTATTGGCCATGGTTGAGTTAACGGTTGGGGCGAAAGGCTGAGTCAAAAAGGGTTGGGTGGCGAATGGTGTGGATGTCGTCGCCATGTCACCCGAGAGGTTTCGCGTTGGATTTCTTGCGAGATAGTTATGGAGGGCTGCGGTATTGAGGTCCAAGAATTTTTTGAAATCCTGGTCCCCTGCAGGGATGATGGGAAGTTGAGTCGGGGTCAGGGTCGGTCCTGTAGGAGTTCTTTCAGTCTCCGAGTGGAACTCCATGATAGGACGGGTTAGAGATGAGGTAGACGAAAGTAGTTGACGGCCAGAGTGGTCAAAAAGGGCCTTGGTTTGACTGTGTCAAAACCATAAAAGGCAAGAGAGAACGTCCTTACACACTCAAACAAGCAGATAAGAACTAAAAAGATGAAGACACAAGTAGATCCTAAAATTCTAGAAGTAAAATTTTTTAGGATTAGAGTGGCTTATGCGTTAGAATGTGTGTTTGGGGAGGTTGGCTTTGTGAGTCGGGTCATAGAAGAAGTCTATGGATGGTTTCGGTTTTGTTATGGTGCTCAAGAAGTCTGTGTTAGGGTCTGGTACGTGGCCTGGTGCTAAGGAGCAAGCTCCCCTCACTTCACGATTCCAGTGGTTAGCTGGTTTTGCTTAGCCAAGATATACCTCGCCTAGAGATTATACTCCGCCAGAGAACGGAGTGGGCTTCCCCCTTGGTGATGAAATCCAAGTAGGGTTACCAGGACGGGTAAGGTATCCGCTGGGGGATGAAATCCCAGTCGGGCCTTGTCTCAGGTAAGTTAAGATGTTTGTTTTGTGCAGGTGGTTTGGTCGTGTAACATCAAGTGATCTAGATTAATTCAATATGCGGTTTAATTACTATGTGTGGTCTAAGAGATGCAGGCAAACAGAAATGAATGCAAAGTGTTTTAATGTCCAAGTCGAAATGTTTGTTCGTATGAAGACGAATGGAGAAAGAGTCGAAGAATATGAGTTTAGCTAGTCTAAAAGTGCAAGAAAGAAATGTTCGTTTTAGTTCTGCTTATGATGTCGTTTAAGAAGAGACGAAAGGAGGTGAAAAGGAAGAAACCTAATGCGCCTAAATGAATGAAAGAAAGAGAGAAAGAACCCAAGGAGGACCTAGGGTCCCACCGGGCGTGCCAGAATGTTTCTATGCAAAATTGCTTTCTACATTCAAAGAAGAAATAAGAAACTGAAATAAAAGGTTAAGGCTAGAAGTACCTGATAAAGTTGAGCGCACCGAAATTAGACGTTGGAAGATTCTCCTCTTTGGCTGTGGAGGAATGACACCTGCAAAAAAGAGACTAAAACACGAAAAGATGTTAGTCAAAGATATGGTGGGTTGTCAGGCGAACGCTCGATCCCAGAAGTACGAAGACTCCCTAAAAGGATATCAACCCACTGATAAAAAGCGTAATATTGGACGAAAGTAGATAAAAAAAGATGAAATGACAGAAATAAATGACAAAAAATAAAATGCGTACCTGATATGCATCACTGTTCTGCACAGTCACCGGCGTCGGTCTCTGTGGTGCCGGCGTCAGTCTGGGAAGGTGCCGACGTCGGTTAAGGAGCTGTCGTCGGTCGGGGTAGTGACCGGCGTCGGTAGGGGTAGGTTCTGAACAGAGGTCTGGGAAAGTTGCAGAAGGTCTTGACAGGGTCGGGACAAGATTTTAGACAGAGTCGGGACGGGGTTTTTGGTCGAGTCTGGGGGTTTGAAGCTTCAGGATGGCAGAAATAGGGAATAAATAATAAGAAAGAAAATGAAAACAAACACAGAAGATACTTACCTGTCAGATGCCATGATGAAAGCGATAGTCGAAGTTCTTGTGCAGTGCTGGAAGAACGAACGCTGGAGTTGATGGATGCTGGAGTTGATGGATGCTGGAGTTCAAATGCTGGAGAGCCTGTAGATGTCGGAAAAATGGGAGTCAGATTATTGATCGGGGAGGGGAGATTGAAGGAAGGCCCCGAGACGGTTTCGAGAGACGGTTCGATAACCGTTTCGAAAAACCGATCGGGAACCGAATGGTAACTGATAACGGATAACGGGATGGTGACCGACGTCGACAGGATTGCCGACGTCGGCTGATAAGTGACCGACGTCGGCGACATCGGTCGGGTAAAGACCATCATCGGTAGATGCACAATGAGGACAGAGTCTAGCTTTTAGTTCTCTGCTCATTGTTACATGCTGCCAGGGTCAAGGTTGGTAGAACAAGTGATCGTCAAGGGTTAAATAGGCGAAGAAGAATAAGATGGGGAGTGACCAGGGGAGTCGACACGATTTTGGTGTCTACACACATATGTCTATCTAGGATGCAAGTGTCTAGGGACCTAAAAAATAGATACAAGTCCAAAATTGTAAATGAAGGACAATGATCAAGGTTATATATTTTTTCATAATATAGAAGACTTGGTTATTAAAATAATAATGGTCAGATTAAGAGATAAGAAATTTAGGCACAAATAGATAAACATGAGCCTTTTAGGAATGTGTAAGTTTATAAATGAAAGGTACAACCATGATAGATATTTTCCAAGTTTACAAGACTGAGGGACTACATAAATCAAATTCTACTACCTACACTTACCTTATTATACTCAAAACTTCTTCCATTATTGTTCCACTAACATCATAATCAACTTGGAATACCTTGTTGAATTTTGACTATAATAACACAATATACTTTGTCACCTTATTCTTCACACTCTAAAAAATTATTTGAGTTATGTTTGTCCATATGAAATAATTTTTGTCACCTCTTATTATCTTTTTAATAGGTGCACATATTCCGATGAATTTCCTTATGAACTTCCTATAGAAGTTTGCTAAAACCATAACATGTTATTGCTTCAAACATGATTTTTTGTGATGACTAATCAATAATAGATTTTAACTTTTTTGGATCCATCCTTAATCCATCATGAGAAATCACAAAACCTAATAAAACTAACTCTTATTTCATATAATTGTATTTCTTCAAGTTGAACAACAACATTTTTTATTTCAACCTCTATAACACTTGCCTCAAGTATTCTTCTTTTAGTTTTAAAAAATAGGATGTTATCCAGATACACAATAAAAACTTACTAAGAAATGGTTTCATCTCTTCATTCATAAGTATTATAAATGTACTTAGTGGATTGGTCAACCCAAATGGCATAACTAATAACTCATACAAAATTTCCTTTGATTTAACTATTGTCTTCCATTCATCACCTTATGTAATTATAGTTTGATGATATTCACTATTAAAGTTTATCTTTTTGAAGTACCTTGTTGCACTCAAATAATCCATTCAAAGTAAAGGGAATCAGCACTTGAATATTATCTTATTTATGGCTTTGAAATCAATGTACATTTTGTAATATCCACAATTAGTTAGTGCCAAAAAATATTAGAACTGCATGTGATAAAGCTTTTTATTCTCATCCCTTTATTTGATAGCTCATGTACCTTCTTCTCTACCTCCTTGTTTACCATAGGTGTCAACATATATGTTGTATTGTTTGATAACTAGATTTAGGAACAATATCCATGTGATGAATAATAATTTCCATGGGTTGAAACCATTCTCAAAGATCATAAAAAATGATCTCATCATACTCACATAAAAATTACTTCATTTATCTTGGTAACTCACTTTCTTTACCTTATTCCCCAACTTATGTTTTCTTGGGAATAAAAGCAAAGCATGCTTTTTCTTTATTCACCTCTTCTAGTAATTGGTTTCTAGAAACCAAAAGAATATTTTTACTATGGTCCACTTCTTCCCATTTGACCTTCAATTTGATCAATGCATACTTCTTTCTATTCTTCATAAGAGTTTAAGTGTTCACCCTACCATCATGTATAAAATTTATATCAAAGTACGAAGGCCTTCCAAACAATACATGACAAATATTGATAGGTTAGCACAAAAAAAATCATTATTATATGTTCCATTCTAAAAGTTAAGAAAAAAATCTCATTCACTAAACTATGATGTCATTTTCATAATTAAGACAACTTATATGGATTTGGATTCATGATTCTATTCAAACCAAGTTTCTCTACCATCTTATTCAAAACAAGATTTTTAGTGCTACCAATATTAATAATAACTTTACAAAAATTACTTAAATTTTTTAGATGTTCTAGAAAATATTTATTTCTATTGGTTTTTCATCCTCCTTATATGGTTTTAGTAATACGCTTTTCACTATGAATTCCTCTAAATTTTATAGTTCTTTTGTATGAGTACGTGATGGAAAATTTTCTTCAAATACTTGTTTAATGTGATTTATAACCTCATTCCTTCAAACATTGTTCTAAAATTCCTTAGGAAATTCAAAAGCTACATGTTTAACATCTCCATAATCAGAGAAGTTTCCAATGAATCCTCTACCAATTTATCTATCAAATTATTCTCTTCCTATAAAATAATACCTTCTTCCTCTTCATGATTGAATTTAAATTTGTGAAGTTATTTCTTCACCTTTGTGAGTTTTTTTAACCTCTACCACTGTTTCTTTATCCTCTTCTCCTTAAGAACTTTCCTCTTCCTCTAGGTATATTTTTTTGTTTCATAGACATATTCTCATTTGAATTCAAGGAGCATTGATATGCTTATTATATAGAATTCAATTATATCATTCCAAACTTATCTTGAATGGAAATGTGTAAATAATTTACATACCTTGAAATACTTTCTATGTTATAATCAACATGACTAGCTCAAATGGTGAGCTTTTACAACTATTTTGTTATTTACCCTAATTCTAGTTTTTAAACTAATAATAATAATAATAATAATAATAATAATAATAATAATAATAATAATAATAATAATAATAATAATAATAATAATAATAATAATACATAGTTGAGATATATAAATCAGTTCTACTTAAGGGGATAATAATGGAAACAAGCCCGAGTGTCACAAATATAAGATATAAAAATGCAATAATTTGATAAATAGGTTAAGAAATGAATTCACCTTGACTATTTTATAATTATGATAATGTATTTTTATTGTGTTGAATGTGTTTGACATGATACTTAATTTTTATAGCTACACTATGATCTAAGATGAGTACATAGTTGTATGGGATTGTCCTATACATGATCGACCATAATACACTTGACATGCCAATCATGTATTTGTGGTGTTGATCATGTCTCTATGTCATCAATATTATCTCTATAAGGTTTCAAAGTCTTGGTTTTCTAGTATTTATGGATTTCATATTCTTTATTATGAATATACTATCAATTAAAAATGTGTAGAGAAGAATATGCCATATGAATGAATCTTAAATTTTATGTAGATTAGACACCAAAAAAAAAATAATAATAATGGAGTCAGGAAACCACACAATAAGAATTGAAAAATATGTATCCTCCACACTTGTAATTAGACCTCCATGTAGTTATGTGATGTATGTATGGAATAACACAAATCCCTAGAAGTGATCAATTCAACTATTGAATTCTAATTACCCTCCTTTGGCACAAGGGAATGCATAGAGAGGCAAAGATGGATAAGTGTCACAAGTATGTAGTATTTTTAAGTATAAATTTAATGGAGAATATTGGATCTAGGATTGAACCTTAGTGAAATTACTAACATATGCTCCCATTTTGCTTGATTCTATGTCTCCTCTCTAGCTTTTTTCATGGCTTGGCAAGACTTTGTATTTATAACATGATCTAGGATGAGTAATGTGTGATAGTTGACTTTTGAAAATTAAAATGGGAAGGTTAATTAATAATTTAAGTTAAAACATGAAGAAGAACCCATAAATATAAAAGGGACAAGTTTGTAGGGGTATGGGATTGCTTATGATGGGCTCGTACAACTATGGGCTTGTCCAGGAAAAAACAAATGGCTTAGTTTTCAAGACAGGGTTAGATAACAGAGTTAAAAGAGTTAAAATGTATTAAATAATGTAATATAAATAAGTATTGAGGTGTTTTCTAGGCTCAATGGTCCAAATATAAAATCTTATGTGTTGGGGCCATCCTGGAAATGGAAAAATATATGTAAGTTTTCCAAATAAGCTAAATTGAGAATAAAACCCAGGAATAAGGGTTTTGTGCCAAATTTGGGTGTTTACATAATTCTCCCATTTTGAATTACGTATGAGATATAAATACATGCATGCACCAAATTATACATGTAAATAATTTGAAACATTCACCTTTTCTTACCTAGGGAATAATGAAGGTTTTGAATTTACTCTCACTAATTTTCCATCCACACCTTATTAGTTAATTTACTTGAAACAATTGTTAATTTTATACAAGTAGTTAAATTTATCATGATATACATGTGATTATTTTAAAATTTAAATTAACTCTTGAAATTTAAATTAAAATGAATAATAGGAAAGAATATACTTCTTTAATATTTCCCCCAAATGCCACCATAATTTTTACATCATTATACTTTTGGTAGGTGTTGAAAACATAATATAAAAATTTCTCATGAGAGTCACCAGCGCCCAATGCACACACCTTAGACTTTTGAAAAATTATTGAAACATGGGAGAAACATAGTTTAGGTATCCACCAAAACCCCATCCACTTTGGGATCAAGGAAGTAGTAATTAGCTCATCTTGGATCATAAAAGACATCTTAAATTTGAAAAATTCCTTTATAAATGCTCCTCTTTTGAATTGATGGATGAATATCCTGTTGCTATCACTAATCACAAAATCACACATAAAAATACCATATATAAGGAAAAATAATTTATTTATTATCTTTTATTATTAATAACACATATAATTTATAAAAATTTCCCTCATATGATAGAAACAAAATTAAACATGTTATTTTATAGACATGGAATTTTAATTTTGAATTTTTGAATTTTGATTTTTGATTTTTTTTGAATTATCATTTAGTCATGCTATAATATATCATGAGAAATCCCAATTTTCTCATGGGAGAAGTATACCTATACAAAAACCACATCCTAAAGATGGGCCCATTTAAAACAATGAGAACAAAATAAATCAACATTTCATGATAGATGTATGGTAATTATTATGGAAAAATAGGCACCAAACAAGGATCACACAATGTTGGTGACTGGAATCATGTCATGCCTCAAAAAAATAATATGAAAAGAGGATCCTATAAGGATCATGACACACAAACAAATAAACACATGGACATACAATCAACTATTCGTATTCAAATAATCAATGTAATTGTGTAAACATAACAATATAAAAAATCCATGTGGTAAGAGATGTATATTATACCAGTAAAAAATATAATAATAAAATAATAAAAGATAAGCAAGGATATATATCAACATGAAATAATCATTTAAAATGACAATGCTCCCAAGCTATGACATGCTATCTATGAAATTGATCCATCAAATATGTGGGCGTACCATGTGAAATATATTATTATATAACCCATGAATCTACATATTAATCACCCAAAATATTATTAAAAATATATGCATAACCATGGATAATAGAAACCTCTATAATACGTAAATGTGTAGCATATATAAAATCAATAATTTAGAATCTTTGAAGTTTTTCTAGTGTTTTTGAATTTTTGAATTTTGTTAACATTTTTAAGTTTTTGAAATTTTCTAATGTTTTTGAATTTTTGAAAATTTAATCAATGTTTTTAAATTTTTGAAAATTTGTTATATGTTTTTGAGCTTTTGAAAATTTGCACAAAGTTTTTGAAGTTTTAATATTTTTCCAACACTTTTGAAAATTTGATATTTTATTAATGTTTATGAAAATTTGAAATTTTAGTAATGTTTTTGAATTTTTAAATTTTTTTGGAATGTTTTAATGTTTCCACCCCTTGATGGGAAATATATGAGGCATGTAGTCACTAATAATAATAAGTATATTGTGATAAAATGAGCAAATATTGTATTAAATATCATGATCCATGTAATAGTGCAATCCAAATACTTAATATAGGTCCAAAAGTGTAATGTAAAATTGAGATATCATGACATATGATAAATCCAACTACATGCCAAGGCCAAATAACATGTGAAACAATGGTTAAAAGTACTGATATATTTGGGGAAGACCCCATGTTTCCCTAATATGGAAAATTCTTAAAGGAATTCATATAGAATAATGATAGCCATCATACGTCAATCTAGTATAAAAATAGTAGAGTCTAAAATAAAGAATATGAAGTGTTAATTGTATATAAAATACATGCATGGGTATAATGACCCCCATAAATAAATATGTGTCATGCACCCTAAACGCGGTATGTATAATCAAGTTTATAGTGTATTGATAATGAATCAAAGCTCATATGAAAAATATACAACTAATGTAACAATCCATGTGAGTAATATGACATGTTAAAGTGATACATGTATAATCAAAACAATGTGTAGGATGAAGTTACTAGTGTAATGCCACCATGGGTAGATTATGATAAAGTCATATTCAAATAAAAACTCATAATATGTTAGTGAGAAACATGTGTGTGAAAAATGCTCCCACATAGGAAAAACATGTATATAGATATATCTAATAAATATTATGCTTGGTTACAATGCCCCTATAGGAAAAATATGTACGATTTTGTAAGAAATCATGTTTTTATTTTTTAGTTATATATTAATAAGAAAATATAAACTAGCATAAGGAAGAATGGGTATACACAAAAAATAATGAGTAAGGTTTGAAAACCAGAAGAATGAGATGAGGAGGATTCTAAGCATCTATAGGCTTCCCCCATAACTTAATACATGTTATGAAAAAATGTCCCAATATGTATGCTTTCATCATTATGAATACTAATGTAACTGATAATAATGGGACCAACAACCAAGTGTTTAAGTACAATGAAACATAACAAGAAACATGGAATGGATATCTTATAATAATGTCAATTCAAATAGAAGGTAAGTGCCATACAAAATATAGAAAATAGAATAATGCAATTAAGCTCAAGAAAATCCCTAATTCAAAGTTGTAGATGGTGATGTATAAAATATCCTCCAATGTAATGATGTGACAGAAATAAAATGTACATATCCATGCACTCTTGTAATATATGTATTCCTTAGTGAGTAAAAATCAAGATATATGTAGAGGTATATCTATATAACTTAATGTAATTATTAAACATAGTAAACAACATCTCCATCTTTGGAGAGTTTTAGATGGTATTTATAAGCATATTCAATGAGATTACCCCACCTCTTACTAAAATCAAGGTATATTATTTATAAAATGAGTGTGAAAACATAGATATGTAAATTCCATAGTGTATGTAAAATATGTATGATGTGTATCATATGACCAAGATAAAGGTAATCATTTTTTTATACTTTAGTATTTTATGAATGTTTTATTTTTTATTTTTGTAATTTTAGAAAAGAAAACATAAATAAGATATATGTAAGGAACAATAAATAAAATAAGAAAATATATTTAAAATACTATCATGTAGTAAATATGTCAAAATGGTGAAATCAAGCTAATGGGTTACACTTTTACCTTAATTTTGGAAAAATATATCTACAAATTTAAGAATGGCAAATAAAAGTTATATTCAATTTTTATTGAGGTTATGATGTAAGAAAATTATATGATATAAATAGACTATGCCACATGATAATTAAAACAAATTAAAAATTATATAGTTATATTCCATTTTGACAAGGATATATAAGGTTATTTTTTACTTTCCAAATAATGGTATAGTTACACAATCTAAACATATAAAATTATTAATATTATATAAGATATATTTTCATGTTTTATACACTATCAATTAAAATGCAATCATTTTTTTTGAAAAATTTCATACATATTTTTATTAATTAATAAATTTTTATTTAATAAATATCATAAAAAAGTATATGTTTTGTTATGCATACCTTAAGGTGGCCTTAAAAATGTCAAAATATAATTTTTCTTATAGGGATTAAAAAAATACATGTTTATATAGTGCCTAAATTTTAAATAATCTATTTAATATTTTATAAATATTATTTTATTTATAGTTTCTTATTTTATACTAAATTCTGATTGCCAAAAAGTGTAACCCATTAACATGATTTTACTTAAGATATATGTGTTAAAGTAGAAGATGCCCCATAAAGAATTAATGTTTGATTTTATGGGGGTGGTAAGTATCCCCCAATATCTGAAATCTTCAAATAAGGGATTATCCTTATCCATGTCTTGATTGCATTGAATTTGATCACTATTAGTGGCATTTGTTGAATCCTTGAAAGGTTGTTTTCATTTTTAAATAATTCCCTTTCCAATATATGCTTGATTATAAAGCATGATTTTGACTCGATCAAATAAATCTTGAAGTTTGTCTCTTAAAGTAATGAACCTATTTTTAAATTCTCTCTTGTTACATAATAAGGTAATAAAATATTTGTAAGAAGTTTGTTTATGATTTACAAATGTATTACGCATAGGGGGAAATTGATCAAGTTCATTTCCACTAGGTTTTAAATTATGTTATATTGATGTTTGAAAACTACAAATGATTTAGTTACATTTAGTTTAATACTTAGAATTGATTGTTTCTTGTCCATGATATTAGATATTGCTTGAGTTGAATTTTGAATAATAGGTTTTCTTGATTACTCAATAGGAAATATTTTTTCTTTGTGCTCATCTTATGTTAAATTTAAATTCATATTTATAAGGTAGGCGAACGACTCAAAAGGAATTATATTATCTATGTAGTATCGTATAAGGCTATTGTTAAATATTTTTATATGTGAATGTCACATGGTTGATATATTAATGAGGGCATTTGATAATGGAGTCATAAGATATAATCTAGTATGATTTCTATTGTATATTTATTTATATGTTTAATGATTTTAAATATATCTCTATATGTATTATTAGTGATATATTTGTTAAGGAAAGATTCTTGCAAGCCACACATTGTATACAAAGATCCATTTGGTAAAAAATTATACCAATTTTATGTTTCACCTGCTATTTTTCTACAAATTAATTTGAGTATGACCAACAACATTATTCAAAATATGATATAAATCGATAAAAATGATGAAAGTGGGCTTGAGGATCTCATGTTCGTGAAATAGGTTAGATTATAGAATAAATAAGTTGTGATGAAAAGGTATGTCTAATATGTTAATTTTAATAGGATTATAATACACATAATTATCCCTAATGTTTATTTCATATGCATTTTGATAAAGTGATAGATTATGCATTTTCCATTTTAATTATTATATATTATGCATCATGTTAAGTAACTCATTTGTAGTAATGGTTATTCTCTCAATATTTTCATTTAACGGTTGAGCCTTACAATTGATAATGGGTGCATGTATATTACCTTGCATGGGTGTAGGAGACAAAAATTTGGCACAAATAATAAATGTCTCGATGCTAAAATCACATTCCTTAAGTGTGCTATTATGAATGTATTCAACATTTATTTAGTTTTTCCTAAAAAATAATGCACAAAATTAGGATTTTCAATAATGATTTCTCTAAAATTTGGACAACACAATCACGAATAATTTTTTTCTCTAAAAATGTGACATTTTTTAATATATCATCTATGAAAGACATAACACCTTCATATATTTCCAAAAAATTTCACCATGATTAATGCTAATATATAAAAAATTAAAGGTATGAAGGTAAAAATAAAAAATAAGGTTTAAAATAATTGTGAAGACCCTAAGAAGAATAGGGTTAGCAAAATCCTAGGTTAAAGTAAGAAAAAAAATCAAACCTTAGGTGAGATTAGGATAATGTAAGAACCTAAATAGTAATTAGGTTTTTCAAAATGAGAACACGTAAAAAGATATTATATCTGAAAATAAAATTTGAAGTAAGCCATGAAAGTGTAAGAAAATAGGGTTTATAATAAACTCTAGGTTGAATGTTCAAAAGAGTCAGGGTTCACTATTTATTCTTATCCTAATGCTTGTTTTTACATAGAATATGATTGAATTTTTTAAATAACTAAAATACATAATTTAAGCATACTTAAGAGGCTAGTAATGGAAACAAGCCCAAGTGTTGCAAACATAATCTAAAACAATGCATTAAACTGATAAAGAGGTTAAGAAATGAATGTATATTGAATTTTATATAAATTTGAGATGATATTCTAACTGTGTTTGACTTGCCCTTAAATTTTGGGACCTATATTATGCTCTCAAACAAGCCTGTAGCTTTACATTATTATATTGTACATGCTTAGATACATCAATCTCAACATACCAATCTTGTCTTAATGGTGTTCATAATCTCTCTATGTCATTGGGGCTATCTCTATATGGGTTAATAATCTAGAGTTTTTGATGTATATTTATTGTGTCTTCTTGACTATGATAATACCATCACTTAAAAAAAGTGTACGAAAAAATATTCTATATGACTAAATCTTCACTTTCACCTAGGTTGCACACTTTAAAACAAAACCATAATAATGGAGTTAGGAAACCGTTGATGTAGTGTTTCAAAATACATATCCCACATGCTGAGAATCGTAAATCCATGTAGTTTTATGGTGTGTGGATGGAATATATCAAGCAAGGGTTTCAACCTCCTCTTCCATATAATTTTTCAATACAACTATTAAATTCTAAATACCCTCCTTTGGCATAAAGGAATGTGTAGAGACACAAAGATGGATAAGTGTGTCAAGTGTGTTGTGTATAAAAATAATATTTCCACACTTTTATTGATTAATAAAACTTCATATGTTGTAGGAATTTACCAAGTCTCAATCTCTATGAGTGCATGGCTTAAGGGGTGCATCGAGAAAGGGGTGGGCAAACCTTGGGTGTTTTGTAAGATTGTTGTTCCTTTTGCCACATGTTATTTATAGTTTTGCCTCCTAAAACCATTGAAAATAATCTTATTTATCTCTTTCCTATCTATTCCCACCATTTGTCATGTTTTATCCCTCATTTCCTATATATTCCCCCCTTTTGACCTATTCAGTAAGCTAGGTCAACCTGGTTGACCTAGCTTATTCTAGGGATACTTTTCCTTTCCTTGTTGCTTTACATCTTGATTGACCTAACACAAAATTTAGGAATTATCTCAATAATGTGGCAGGTTCAAAAAATCAACCTATCATAACCAACATGTTCGAAATCAGCCTATGAACCTATATCAAGGAATGCTTAAATTTGAACCATGCAAGAGAGTGAAGTGATGAAAGTGGTGTATGAGATGATGAGTATGATGCACTAAGAATGATGAGAGTCTAATAAGAAATAAGGGTGAGATGTCTTTAAGATTAAAATATGATTAAGTGTATAACAAGGCTTATGAGACTCATTGAAGGTAGAATTGATCAAGAGTGTCAAGTAAGAAGTAAAGGTACCTGCATGATAAAGCAAAATCAGAAGTTAGAGAAAGTGATAAAAGACAAAATATCAGAGACAAGTAAGCTATTTATATTGTAAGCATCAGATCTACATCATAATGGGTACTACCTACATATTCAATACTCTAAAAAGGGTCTTATAATTACGTAGTTATCCACTACATATTGGCGTGTGTATGTACAAGGATGTAATGTGTGATAAGCAAATACATGTAGTGACCTAGCTTGTAACTTGGAAAATATGGCTCATGAACTACTCTTCAACTAATTCAGACCTACGTGAATATTTATCCTATGACTAATAAAGAAATAGAGATGAACATGGTAGGTTTGATCACATGTATTCTTGATTAAGTGAATCTTGGTATGGTTCCTTATGAATTCATAGTATTTGCTAAGTGAGGAATGGACAAAGGTTGTTATTTGTATATATACCAATCCCTATGGGAAATATATCATGCTAAATCACTTATGATGACATTTAGGATACATTTCATTTACATATTTGATGACTTTTAGGCATTGTACACTTTGTAGGAAAAGTGGACACTTGCATTAACACATTGTTTCTATGCAAAATTGCTTTCTACATTCAAAGAAGAAATAAGAAACTGAAATAAAAGGTTAAGGCTAGAAGTACCTAATAAAGTTGAGCGCACCGAAATCAGACGTTGGAAGATTCTCCTCTTTGGCTGTGGAGGAATGACACCTGCGAAAAAGAGACTAAAACACGGAAAGATGTTAGTCAAAGATATGGTGGGTTGTCAGGCGAACGCCCGATCCCGGAAGTACGAAGACTCCCTAAAAGGATATCAACCCATTGATAAAAAGCGTAATATTGGACGAAAGTAGATAAAAAAAGATGAAATGACAGAAATAAATGACAGAAAATAAAATGCGTACCTGATATGCAGCACTGTTCTGCACAGTCACCGGCGTCGGTCTCTGTGGTGTCGGCATCGGTTTGGGAAGGTGCCGACGTCGGTTATGGTGCCATCATCGGTCGGGGTAGTGACCGGCATCGGTAGGGGTAGGTTCTGAATAGAGGTCTGGGAAAGTTGCAGAAGGTCTTGACAGGGTCGGGACAAGATTTTAGACAGAGTCGGGATGGGGTTTTTGGTCGAGTCTAGGGGTTTGAAGCTTCAGGATGGCAGAAATAGGGAATAAATAATAAGAAAGAAAATGAAAACAAACACAGAAGATACTTACCTGTCAGACGCCATGATGAAAGCGATAGTCGAAGTTCTTGTGCAGTGCTGGAAGAACAAACGCTGGAGTTGATGGATGCTGGAGTTGATGGATGCTGGAGTTTGAACGCTGGAGAGCCTGTAGATGTCAGAAAAATGGGAGTCAGATTATTGATCGGGGAGGGGAGATTGAAGGAAGGCCCCGGGATGGTTTCGAGAGACGGTTCGATAACCGTTTCGAAAAACTGATCGGGAACCGAATGGTAACTGATAACGGATAACGGGATGGTGACCAACGTCAGCAGGATTGCCGACGTCGGCCGATAAGTGACCGACATCGGCGACATCGGTCGGGTAAAGACTGTCGTCGGCAGATGCACAATGAGGATAGAGTCTAGCTTTTAGTTCTCTGCTCATTGTTACATGCTGCCAGGGTCAAGGTTGGTAGAACAAGTGATCGTCAAGGGTTAAATAGGCAAAGAAGAATAAGACGGGGAGTGACCAGGGGAGTCGACACGATTTCGGTGTCTACATTTACCCCTTTTTGTCTTGTTGGTTGTTCTGACGAACTGCAAGACAAAAATAGGAGTGAGTGCCCTAGGTGAGGGATAAGGTTGATTTCATCTTGTTGGTTGTTCGAATGAACTGCAAGACAAAAATAGGAAGCGGATAGGTTGCCCTGATTATGGATAAGGTATTCCCCCTCAAAGCAGGAGTCGAGGGAAGGGAACTGAGAATCAGGTGCTGATTTGACAAAGAGTGGATGAAAAAGGGGGTGAGGGTGAATGCTGCGAAAGTCGTGATTGTGCACATACCACTGCACAAGATGGTCAGGCCAAAGTGTCGCAGGTCAAGGGTCGAGGAGTGCCAAAATTGAAGTAACTGGGCCCCAGCATTTAGTCGTCTGCTGATCGGGTCACTCAATCTAAGCTGAAGCTCCAAATGGTCGTCGTGTTCCAGGTATCCCGGGCTCAGGAAGTGCTCCTAGAAACATGAAAAAGCCACAAGTAGTGCGGATCAACCGGTTTGCGATCTTATACTTGTGAGTGTCCAAAAAAGGTCTACGCACAATTTTGCTAACCAGTCATGAGGTAGCATACATGCAAAAACAACCAAGGCAACAATGTCTTGGAAGTAGTCGAGGTCAGCGGAGATAGGTATGATCTCCAATGGTTGGTGGTCGAGGGGAGGAATGGACGAAAGGATGTGGCCGAGCTAACCCCAGAAGACCCCATGTCAACTGAGTGCTGCCTACATAGCCCTGGTGATAGGGCCTCAGGCCAATGTAGTTCTCCCTAGAAGGGAGGGAGGGTCAAAGGGATAAAATGGGTCATGGTCAAGGACAGGATTATGGTTAAAAGAAGGAAAGAAAGTTTGTCCATCAGAGAGACGAACAAACGAGAATGGTCGAGCTAACCCCAGAAGACAGTCGTGTCATCTGAGTGCTGCCTATATAGCCCTGGTGATAGGGCCTCAGACCAATGTAGTTCAGACCAAGCGTCTGAGTGGTAGACAGGTGGTTAAAATGGTTGATAGATTGGTCGATGATTGGATGAAATGATGAGGAAAAAAAAAGATGTTGCAGCCTTTTCCAAATGGTGTATTCTGCAACATTGGTTGAGGGGTTTTTCATCCCTAGCAATATTCCATATTCATGATGGATGTATGCTAAAAATGAATTGAGGTCTATTTATGCTTCAGCAAGTATTGGTTTATGCTGAACATAAATTGTGGCGGGTCGATAGTTTCCATGTGTATTGGTGTCCATAGAAACTAGGGTGAATAGGCTAGGTCAGGTTGATGGTTTGAAAAGAGAGTTGAGTCGATTGACAAGTGATGAAGGTGAATGTGACCAAAGTGTAGAAGAAGTGAAAAGCATATTGCTCTTTCATTGACAAGGACCAAAAAGATAGCATAGATAGGGGTTATGAGAACCAAGAGCCCCATTCATGCGTGACGTCGTTGATCGTGGTTATGTTAGAGCGGTAATCGAATCACTTAGACATTAAAGTGAGCTCGAAGTCCCTTGAGCGGGTGATAGGAGGAGGAAGAAGGGTAACCTGTTTTAAGAGCAAAGATAACGATGCCCCTTTTTATAGGAGACCCTGAGACAACTATAAGTCAAGTCCATGACTCATTCAATTTTTTTTTTTTTTTTTTTTTTTGTTTTTTTTGGCGCAGACTGATCAATGCGGGAAGCCTGCATAGAGATGTCGTTTGTTTGGTGGTCAGGTTGTGAAGCTGATCAATGCAGGAAGCTTCTAAAATAATGCTGTTTATTGCCAGATTTAGTCATAGCCATCCTTCGAGGGAGTGGTCTAGATTTTTGTTTAATATAAAGGCTTTTGAATAGCTGTCCTTCGAGGGAGCAGTCTATTAATTACAGCAATGATAGTACAGCTGTCCTTCGAGGGAGCAGTCTGTTTGTTTGATTTTGATATTGATATAGTGACCATGGATATGTTTTGACATCTTGATTTGTTTTTATAGAAATGTGAGTCATGGACAAGATTATAGAAGGTCAAGGACTCCCTTTTATGAGGACAAAGCATCCATACCGCATAAAAGGGTTATAGGAATTGTTAAGAGGAATAGGGTTGAAATGAGGTAGGATTAAGAGGACGGGGATTGCTCAAGGGACGAGCTCAAGTTAAGTGTCAAGTGGACGAGTACTCGACTAGCAATAGAACGGTCGCAGATGCAACGTATTAAGAGGCTCAGGTTCTGGGCGTCCATCAAGAGAAGACAGACGGTAAGTCCCTGATCCATACTTGTGCATGATAATAAAAGGTCCGAGCCAATTAGGAGCAAACTTGCCTCGTTTACTTCGCTCCATATTGGTCACGTGTTGATGGTGGATGGATGGATGTGAAGTTGACTGATATGGTTGTTGATTGATCGAGACTGGTTGAATGTGTGGATAAAAAGGTTGGTCAATGTTTGATTGAGATTTGGTCGTTTGATAGTTGGTCAATGGTTGGTCGAGGGTTGATTGGTTGGTATTTGGTCTTTGGTTGGGTCGAATGTTTGGTTGAGGTCGGGTTAAATGTTTGGTTGCTAGTCTAGTTAAGGCTAAGTTGAAAGAGTGATTGATATGTGGTCGAGACTGTGTTGAAAAATTAGTCGAAGTTTGGATGAAGGTTGAATTCCCCCAGCGGCTAGGGAGAATGTTTGATGGATTGGTTAAGGTCAGTTGAGATTTAGTGGTCAGATGGACTGTGTTGATGTCGAATAAGGGGGTTAAAGGCAACAAAGGAACCAGAACTTGGCGTGGAGATCCCGGTTTAGGTGATGAGGTTGGAGAGGTATGAGTTGGTGTTGATGATTTGTGGGAGGGAAGGTCTAGAGGATCCTTGATGAGAAGGGAATCCTTTCTCCGTTGGTGACGAATGACAGCTTTAAGAGTGCAACAACGCTCAGCGTCATGTCCCAGAGTATGATGATAGTGACAGTATTTAGAGTTGTCTAACCAAGAGGGTCTTGATCCGAGAGTTGATGAGAGGGGCGGTGTTGAAGGCTTGATAATGTGGTCAAGAAGAGAGGTGTCATTCCCCAGACATTGGCGAATGGCGACCTTGAGGGAACAACAATGCTCCGTGTCGTGTCCAGTTGTGCGATGATACGCACAAATACGAGTGTCGTCGAACCAAGGTGGTTTAGGTCCGAGAGAATGATATGGTTTGAGAGGCGGAAGGTTGAGGCGAGATGACTACAATAAGTGCCGTAACAGCAAGGTATAAGAACCTGCTAACGGGTCTGGATATTTTATTGCAGTGAGGGTTGATGACGTTGGTTTAAGAGGTGTAAGAGACGTTGGTCAATGATTTAGAGAAGATATATGTTTGACAGGTTGATAGAGTAATGGAGGCGACGTGCCTCTGTGAAGGATGGGAGTAGGCAGTACTCCTATTAAAGTGGATGGATGTGGGCTTAAGATTGAAGGTAATGACGAAGGTGGGGGAGGAGTCCTTCGGTGTGGTCTAATGGTCTTCGTTAGTTTGGGTCGAGGGCCACTATTGTGCAAGGCGAGGTTAGATACGGGTTTGGGTTTAGATGTGGATGGAGGTGAGTGAGATGTAACAATCTCAGGCAAAGGGCAAGAGGAAACCGTGACTGGGTCTTCCTCAATCGAAATGGGCGAAGAGATAGGGTCTTCTCTTGACAGAGAAGAAATAGGAGAGGGTGGCTCCTCAAGTGGGCAGATGGTGCCTTCTGCTTGTGCTTGAGGAGTAGGCAAGGTATGGTCATTGGATGAATGTGGGGCTAATGGTGTAGGTGTGATCAAGGCGTCCTCCAATATAGGAGAAATAGATGGAGGACTAATAGGAGAAGAGGGTTCTTCATCCTGTGAAGAAGGTTGGTCAGGGACAAGAGGTAAAATAGTGTTGACGGTGTGTATATGGTCTTGAGGGTCATTGATCATGGTTTGGATGTTGTCTTGAGTAGGCGGGTGGTTAGGAAAAATTTGTTTGAAGATGTCGAGGTTTTGGTTGGGCGGTGCGTTCGGGTTATCCAAGATAAGATCGCCCTTGTCTAGCATGTCCTGGACAAGGTTTTTAAAAGTTTGACAGTGATCCGTATCATGGCCTTTGACACGGTGATAGTTACAAAAGTGATTCTCCCTGTACCATGTAGGGATAGATGTTGAGGGGTTGAATTGATGTGGTTGGATTGAAGGGAGATTGAGGACCCCCTGCTTGACGAGTTTATCCAAGATAGAGGCATATGACTCTCCAATTGGAGTGAATTGATGCTGTATGGATTGACGTTGAAAATGTTTATTGATGTAGTCTAATGTTGAAGATGTTGGTCGGTTAGTTATTTTTGAAGATGATGGTCTAAAGATGACAGTGTTCGCCGACCCCTTAGATTGAGAGTGGGCAGAAGAAGGTCTGGAAGAAGAATGGTCATTGGTTCTTGTGTTAGTGTTACACAATTTGACCTTATCTTCTTCAATAGCGCGGAGTTCAATCTTTCGGGCCATGGTGAAGGCCTCGTCGAAAGTGTGAAATGTTTGAACCCACAAGGTGGATGAGATGTGACTGACACATGCTCGGGAAAAGAGCTCAATGAGCTCGGGTTGAGGCAAGGAGAAAGAGAGCTGGTTAATCAGGTCTCTCCAACGGGTGACAAAATCAACTACTGATTCATCGTCAAATTGCCTAATGGAGTAAAGGTCTGTGATTGAGACTTGTTTAGTGATATTGATTGAGAAATGGTCAACAAATAATTGAGCGAGTTGAATGAAGGAAAAGATAGAATGTCTGGCAAGGGAGCTATACCAGTCAAGGGCAGGGCCAGAAAGTGACATAGGAAACGTGCGTAATAATAACGCATCGTCGTGGGCGATAAGGTAGCAGGCATGTCTGAATGCCCGTAGATGTTGTTGTGGGTCTTCCTTACTCTGAAAGCGAGTAAATTTAAGAAGCTCCCAATGGTTGGGGTATGGTCGAATAGGGACAGAAGGATGAATGGGCTCATTATAAATCTGGTCATATGAAGAGATATTATTTGAACCGGAGATAGAAGCTTCGAGACTGGACATTTTATCCATCAGGATCTTGATGACGTATACTGACGAATTGGCGGGTTGAGCGCCCCTAAGTTGTAAGGCACTTGGAAGAGGTTAGAGGAGGCGTGCGACATAGTCGGTTGTACCAGTAAGGGTGCAACGTACGGATGACTAGTCGCAGGGGCAGAAGTAGAGGTTAAGGGTGGTTGCATCATGAAGGTTGAAGGTATAAGTTGACTAGGCACCACCAAAGGTGGTTGAATAGCGGCACTGATAGAGGGATAGGTTGGCACTCCTACATTTGTGGGCGCAAGAGTGTAAGGGGTCGAGGCAATCAAGTTCTGATATGATATAGAACTTGGTTGATTTGTAGATGATTGAGGGGGTAACGAAACCCCGATGGAGGTCGGTCTAAAAATAGATGAAGAGGCCAAACTTTCCGTATTGGCCATGGTTGAGTTAACGGTTGGGGCGAAAGGCTGAGTCAAAAAGGGTTGGGTGGCGAATGGTGTGGATGTCGTCGCCATGTCACCCGAGAGGTTTCGCGTTGGATTTCTTGCGAGATAGTTATGGAGGGCTGCGGTATTGAGGTCCAAGAATTTTTTGAAATCCTGGTCCCCTGCAGGGATGATGGGAAGTTGAGTCGGGGTCAGGGTCGGTCCTGTAGGAGTTCTTTCAGTCTCCGAGTGGAACTCCATGATAGGACGGGTTAGAGATGAGGTAGACGAAAGTAGTTGACGGCCAGAGTGGTCAAAAAGGGCCTTGGTTTGACTGTGTCAAAACCATAAAAGGCAAGAGAGAACGTCCTTACACACTCAAACAAGCAGATAAGAACTAAAAAGATGAAGACACAAGTAGATCCTAAAATTCTAGAAGTAAAATTTTTTAGGATTAGAGTGGCTTATGCGTTAGAATGTGTGTTTGGGGAGGTTGGCTTTGTGAGTCGGGTCATAGAAGAAGTCTATGGATGGTTTCGGTTTTGTTATGGTGCTCAAGAAGTCTGTGTTAGGGTCTGGTACGTGGCCTGGTGCTAAGGAGCAAGCTCCCCTCACTTCACGATTCCAGTGGTTAGCTGGTTTTGCTTAGCCAAGATATACCTCGCCTAGAGATTATACTCCGCCAGAGAACGGAGTGGGCTTCCCCCTTGGTGATGAAATCCAAGTAGGGTTACCAGGACGGGTAAGGTATCCGCTGGGGGATGAAATCCCAGTCGGGCCTTGTCTCAGGTAAGTTAAGATGTTTGTTTTGTGCAGGTGGTTTGGTCGTGTAACATCAAGTGATCTAGATTAATTCAATATGCGGTTTAATTACTATGTGTGGTCTAAGAGATGCAGGCAAACAGAAATGAATGCAAAGTGTTTTAATGTCCAAGTCGAAATGTTTGTTCGTATGAAGACGAATGGAGAAAGAGTCGAAGAATATGAGTTTAGCTAGTCTAAAAGTGCAAGAAAGAAATGTTCGTTTTAGTTCTGCTTATGATGTCGTTTAAGAAGAGACGAAAGGAGGTGAAAAGGAAGAAACCTAATGCGCCTAAATGAATGAAAGAAAGAGAGAAAGAACCCAAGGAGGACCTAGGGTCCCACCGGGCGTGCCAGAATGTTTCTATGCAAAATTGCTTTCTACATTCAAAGAAGAAATAAGAAACTGAAATAAAAGGTTAAGGCTAGAAGTACCTGATAAAGTTGAGCGCACCGAAATTAGACGTTGGAAGATTCTCCTCTTTGGCTGTGGAGGAATGACACCTGCAAAAAAGAGACTAAAACACGAAAAGATGTTAGTCAAAGATATGGTGGGTTGTCAGGCGAACGCCCGATCCCAGAAGTACGAAGACTCCCTAAAAGGATATCAACCCACTGATAAAAAGCGTAATATTGGACGAAAGTAGATAAAAAAAGATGAAATGACAGAAATAAATGACAAAAAATAAAATGCGTACCTGATATGCATCACTGTTCTGCACAGTCACCGGCGTCGGTCTCTGTGGTGCCGGCGTCAGTCTGGGAAGGTGCCGACGTCGGTTAAGGAGCTGTCGTCGGTCGGGGTAGTGACCGGCGTCGGTAGGGGTAGGTTCTGAACAGAGGTCTGGGAAAGTTGCAGAAGGTCTTGACAGGGTCGGGACAAGATTTTAGACAGAGTCGGGACGGGGTTTTTGGTCGAGTCTGGGGGTTTGAAGCTTCAGGATGGCAGAAATAGGGAATAAATAATAAGAAAGAAAATGAAAACAAACACAGAAGATACTTACCTGTCAGATGCCATGATGAAAGCGATAGTCGAAGTTCTTGTGCAGTGCTGGAAGAACGAACGCTGGAGTTGATGGATGCTGGAGTTGATGGATGCTGGAGTTCAAATGCTGGAGAGCCTGTAGATGTCGGAAAAATGGGAGTCAGATTATTGATCGGGGAGGGGAGATTGAAGGAAGGCCCCGAGACGGTTTCGAGAGACGGTTCGATAACCGTTTCGAAAAACCGATCGGGAACCGAATGGTAACTGATAACGGATAACGGGATGGTGACCGACGTCGACAGGATTGCCGACGTCGGCTGATAAGTGACCGACGTCGGCGACATCGGTCGGGTAAAGACCATCATCGGTAGATGCACAATGAGGACAGAGTCTAGCTTTTAGTTCTCTGCTCATTGTTACATGCTGCCAGGGTCAAGGTTGGTAGAACAAGTGATCGTCAAGGGTTAAATAGGCGAAGAAGAATAAGATGGGGAGTGACCAGGGGAGTCGACACGATTTTGGTGTCTACACACATATGTCTATCTAGGATGCAAGTGTCTAGGGACCTAAAAAATAGATACAAGTCCAAAATTGTAAATGAAGGACAATGATCAAGGTTATATATTTTTTCATAATATAGAAGACTTGGTTATTAAAATAATAATGGTCAGATTAAGAGATAAGAAATTTAGGCACAAATAGATAAACATGAGCCTTTTAGGAATGTGTAAGTTTATAAATGAAAGGTACAACCATGATAGATATTTTCCAAGTTTACAAGACTGAGGGACTACATAAATCAAATTCTACTACCTACACTTACCTTATTATACTCAAAACTTCTTCCATTATTGTTCCACTAACATCATAATCAACTTGGAATACCTTGTTGAATTTTGACTATAATAACACAATATACTTTGTCACCTTATTCTTCACACTCTAAAAAATTATTTGAGTTATGTTTGTCCATATGAAATAATTTTTGTCACCTCTTATTATCTTTTTAATAGGTGCACATATTCCGATGAATTTCCTTATGAACTTCCTATAGAAGTTTGCTAAAACCATAACATGTTATTGCTTCAAACATGATTTTTTGTGATGACTAATCAATAATAGATTTTAACTTTTTTGGATCCATCCTTAATCCATCATGAGAAATCACAAAACCTAATAAAACTAACTCTTATTTCATATAATTGTATTTCTTCAAGTTGAACAACAACATTTTTTATTTCAACCTCTATAACACTTGCCTCAAGTATTCTTCTTTTAGTTTTAAAAAATAGGATGTTATCCAGATACACAATAAAAACTTACTAAGAAATGGTTTCATCTCTTCATTCATAAGTATTATAAATGTACTTAGTGGATTGGTCAACCCAAATGGCATAACTAATAACTCATACAAAATTTCCTTTGATTTAACTATTGTCTTCCATTCATCACCTTATGTAATTATAGTTTGATGATATTCACTATTAAAGTTTATCTTTTTGAAGTACCTTGTTGCACTCAAATAATCCATTCAAAGTAAAGGGAATCAGCACTTGAATATTATCTTATTTATGGCTTTGAAATCAATGTACATTTTGTAATATCCACAATTAGTTAGTGCCAAAAAATATTAGAACTGCATGTGATAAAGCTTTTTATTCTCATCCCTTTATTTGATAGCTCATGTACCTTCTTCTCTACCTCCTTGTTTACCATAGGTGTCAACATATATGTTGTATTGTTTGATAACTAGATTTAGGAACAATATCCATGTGATGAATAATAATTTCCATGGGTTGAAACCATTCTCAAAGATCATAAAAAATGATCTCATCATACTCACATAAAAATTACTTCATTTATCTTGGTAACTCACTTTCTTTACCTTATTCCCCAACTTATGTTTTCTTGGGAATAAAAGCAAAGCATGCTTTTTCTTTATTCACCTCTTCTAGTAATTGGTTTCTAGAAACCAAAAGAATATTTTTACTATGGTCCACTTCTTCCCATTTGACCTTCAATTTGATCAATGCATACTTCTTTCTATTCTTCATAAGAGTTTAAGTGTTCACCCTACCATCATGTATAAAATTTATATCAAAGTACGAAGGCCTTCCAAACAATACATGACAAATATTGATAGGTTAGCACAAAAAAAATCATTATTATATGTTCCATTCTAAAAGTTAAGAAAAAAATCTCATTCACTAAACTATGATGTCATTTTCATAATTAAGACAACTTATATGGATTTGGATTCATGATTCTATTCAAACCAAGTTTCTCTACCATCTTATTCAAAACAAGATTTTTAGTGCTACCAATATTAATAATAACTTTACAAAAATTACTTAAATTTTTTAGATGTTCTAGAAAATATTTATTTCTATTGGTTTTTCATCCTCCTTATATGGTTTTAGTAATACGCTTTTCACTATGAATTCCTCTAAATTTTATAGTTCTTTTGTATGAGTACGTGATGGAAAATTTTCTTCAAATACTTGTTTAATGTGATTTATAACCTCATTCCTTCAAACATTGTTCTAAAATTCCTTAGGAAATTCAAAAGCTACATGTTTAACATCTCCATAATCAGAGAAGTTTCCAATGAATCCTCTACCAATTTATCTATCAAATTATTCTCTTCCTATAAAATAATACCTTCTTCCTCTTCATGATTGAATTTAAATTTGTGAAGTTATTTCTTCACCTTTGTGAGTTTTTTTAACCTCTACCACTGTTTCTTTATCCTCTTCTCCTTAAGAACTTTCCTCTTCCTCTAGGTATATTTTTTTGTTTCATAGACATATTCTCATTTGAATTCAAGGAGCATTGATATGCTTATTATATAGAATTCAATTATATCATTCCAAACTTATCTTGAATGGAAATGTGTAAATAATTTACATACCTTGAAATACTTTCTATGTTATAATCAACATGACTAGCTCAAATGGTGAGCTTTTACAACTATTTTGTTATTTACCCTAATTCTAGTTTTTAAACTAATAATAATAATAATAATAATAATAATAATAATAATAATAATAATAATAATAATAATAATAATAATAATAATAATAATAATACATAGTTGAGATATATAAATCAGTTCTACTTAAGGGGATAATAATGGAAACAAGCCCGAGTGTCACAAATATAAGATATAAAAATGCAATAATTTGATAAATAGGTTAAGAAATGAATTCACCTTGACTATTTTATAATTATGATAATGTATTTTTATTGTGTTGAATGTGTTTGACATGATACTTAATTTTTATAGCTACACTATGATCTAAGATGAGTACATAGTTGTATGGGATTGTCCTATACATGATCGACCATAATACACTTGACATGCCAATCATGTATTTGTGGTGTTGATCATGTCTCTATGTCATCAATATTATCTCTATAAGGTTTCAAAGTCTTGGTTTTCTAGTATTTATGGATTTCATATTCTTTATTATGAATATACTATCAATTAAAAATGTGTAGAGAAGAATATGCCATATGAATGAATCTTAAATTTTATGTAGATTAGACACCAAAAAAAAAATAATAATAATGGAGTCAGGAAACCACACAATAAGAATTGAAAAATATGTATCCTCCACACTTGTAATTAGACCTCCATGTAGTTATGTGATGTATGTATGGAATAACACAAATCCCTAGAAGTGATCAATTCAACTATTGAATTCTAATTACCCTCCTTTGGCACAAGGGAATGCATAGAGAGGCAAAGATGGATAAGTGTCACAAGTATGTAGTATTTTTAAGTATAAATTTAATGGAGAATATTGGATCTAGGATTGAACCTTAGTGAAATTACTAACAT
Organism: Torreya grandis; assembly: GCA_037957365.1. Classification (NCBI taxonomy): domain Eukaryota; kingdom Viridiplantae; phylum Streptophyta; class Pinopsida; order Cupressales; family Taxaceae; genus Torreya; species Torreya grandis. Next base: position 905,111 of record JARHVA010003352.1, on the reverse strand, counting down.
ATGCTCCCATTTTGCTTGATTCTATGTCTCCTCTCTAGCTTTTTTCATGGCTTGGCAAGACTTTGTATTTATAACATGATCTAGGATGAGTAATGTGTGATAGTTGACTTTTGAAAATTAAAATGGGAAGGTTAATTAATAATTTAAGTTAAAACATGAAGAAGAACCCATAAATATAAAAGGGACAAGTTTGTAGGGGTATGGGATTGCTTATGATGGGCTCGTACAACTATGGGCTTGTCCAGGAAAAAACAAATGGCTTAGTTTTCAAGACAGGGTTAGATAACAGAGTTAAAAGAGTTAAAATGTATTAAATAATGTAATATAAATAAGTATTGAGGTGTTTTCTAGGCTCAATGGTCCAAATATAAAATCTTATGTGTTGGGGCCATCCTGGAAATGGAAAAATATATGTAAGTTTTCCAAATAAGCTAAATTGAGAATAAAACCCAGGAATAAGGGTTTTGTGCCAAATTTGGGTGTTTACATAATTCTCCCATTTTGAATTACGTATGAGATATAAATACATGCATGCACCAAATTATACATGTAAATAATTTGAAACATTCACCTTTTCTTACCTAGGGAATAATGAAGGTTTTGAATTTACTCTCACTAATTTTCCATCCACACCTTATTAGTTAATTTACTTGAAACAATTGTTAATTTTATACAAGTAGTTAAATTTATCATGATATACATGTGATTATTTTAAAATTTAAATTAACTCTTGAAATTTAAATTAAAATGAATAATAGGAAAGAATATACTTCTTTAATATTTCCCCCAAATGCCACCATAATTTTTACATCATTATACTTTTGGTAGGTGTTGAAAACATAATATAAAAATTTCTCATGAGAGTCACCAGCGCCCAATGCACACACCTTAGACTTTTGAAAAATTATTGAAACATGGGAGAAACATAGTTTAGGTATCCACCAAAACCCCATCCACTTTGGGATCAAGGAAGTAGTAATTAGCTCATCTTGGATCATAAAAGACATCTTAAATTTGAAAAATTCCTTTATAAATGCTCCTCTTTTGAATTGATGGATGAATATCCTGTTGCTATCACTAATCACAAAATCACACATAAAAATACCATATATAAGGAAAAATAATTTATTTATTATCTTTTATTATTAATAACACATATAATTTATAAAAATTTCCCTCATATGATAGAAACAAAATTAAACATGTTATTTTATAGACATGGAATTTTAATTTTGAATTTTTGAATTTTGATTTTTGATTTTTTTTGAATTATCATTTAGTCATGCTATAATATATCATGAGAAATCCCAATTTTCTCATGGGAGAAGTATACCTATATAAAAACCACATCCTAAAGATGGGCCCATTTAAAACAATGAGAACAAAATAAATCAACATTTCATGATAGATGTATGGTAATTATTATGGAAAAATAGGCACCAAACAAGGATCACACAATGTTGGTGACTGGAATCATGTCATGCCTCAAAAAAATAATATGAAAAGAGGATCCTATAAGGATCATGACACACAAACAAATAAACACATGGACATACAATCAACTATTCGTATTCAAATAATCAATGTAATTGTGTAAACATAACAATATAAAAAATCCATGTGGTAAGAGATGTATATTATACCAGTAAAAAATATAATAATAAAATAATAAAAGATAAGCAAGGATATATATCAACATGAAATAATCATTTAAAATGACAATGCTCCCAAGCTATGACATGCTATCTATGAAATTGATCCATCAAATATGTGGGCGTACCATGTGAAATATATTATTATATAACCCATGAATCTACATATTAATCACCCAAAATATTATTAAAAATATATGCATAACCATGGATAATAGAAACCTCTATAATACGTAAATGTGTAGCATATATAAAATCAATAATTTAGAATCTTTGAAGTTTTTCTAGTGTTTTTGAATTTTTGAATTTTGTTAACATTTTTAAGTTTTTGAAATTTTCTAATGTTTTTGAATTTTTGAAAATTTAATCAATGTTTTTAAATTTTTGAAAATTTGTTATATGTTTTTGAGCTTTTGAAAATTTGCACAAATTTTTTGAAGTTTTAATATTTTTCCAACACTTTTGAAAATTTGATATTTTATTAATGTTTATGAAAATTTGAAATTTTAGTAATGTTTTTGAATTTTTAAATTTTTTTGGAATGTTTTAATGTTTCCACCCCTTGATGGGAAATATATGAGGCATGTAGTCACTAATAATAATAAGTATATTGTGATAAAATGAGCAAATATTGTATTAAATATCATGATCCATGTAATAGTGCAATCCAAATACTTAATATAGGTCCAAAAGTGTAATGTAAAATTGAGATATCATGACATATGATAAATCCAACTACATGCCAAGGCCAAATAACATGTGAAACAATGGTTAAAAGTACTGATATATTTGGGGAAGACCCCATGTTTCCCTAATATGGAAAATTCTTAAAGGAATTCATATAGAATAATGATAGCCATCATACGTCAATCTAGTATAAAAATAGTAGAGTCTAAAATAAAGAATATGAAGTGTTAATTGTATATAAAATACATGCATGGGTATAATGACCCCATAAATAAATATGTGTCATGCACCCTAAACGCGGTATGTATAATCAAGTTTATAGTGTATTGATAATGAATCAAAGCTCATATGAAAAATATACAACTAATGTAACAATCCATGTGAGTAATATGACATGTTAAAGTGATACATGTATAATCAAAACAATGTGTAGGATGAAGTTACTAGTGTAATGCCACCATGGGTAGATTATGATAAAGTCATATTCAAATAAAAACTCATAATATGTTAGTGAGAAACATGTGTGTGAAAAATGCTCCCACATAGGAAAAACATGTATATAGATATATCTAATAAATATTATGCTTGGTTACAATGCCCCCATAGGAAAAATATGTACGATTTTGTAAGAAATCATGTTTTTATTTTTTAGTTATATATTAATAAGAAAATATAAACTAGCATAAGGAAGAATGGGTATACACAAAAAATAATGAGTAAGGTTTGAAAACCAGAAGAATGAGATGAGGAGGATTCTAAGCATCTATAGGCTTCCCCCATAACTTAATACATGTTATGAAAAAATTTCCCAATATGTATGCTTTCATCATTATGAATACTAATGTAACTGATAATAATGGGACCAACAACCAAGTGTTTAAGTACAATGAAACATAACAAGAAACATGGAATGGATATCTTATAATAATGTCAATTCAAATAGAAGGTAAGTGCCATACAAAATATAGAAAATAGAATAATGCAATTAAGCTCAAGAAAATCCCTAATTCAAAGTTGTAGATGGTGATGTATAAAATATCCTCCAATGTAATGATGTGACAGAAATAAAATGTACATATCCATGCACTCTTGTAATATATGTATTCCTTAGTGAGTAAAAATCAAGATATATGTAGAGGTATATCTATATAACTTAATGTAATTATTAAACATAGTAAACAACATCTCCATCTTTGGAGAGTTTTAGATGGTATTTATAAGCATATTCAATGAGATTACCCCACCTCTTACTAAAATCAAGGTATATTATTTATAAAATGAGTGTGAAAACATAGATATGTAAATTCCATAGTGTATGTAAAATATGTATGATGTGTATCATATGACCAAGATAAAGGTAATCATTTTTTTATACTTTAGTATTTTATGAATGTTTTATTTTTTATTTTTGTAATTTTAGAAAAGAAAACATAAATAAGATATATGTAAGGAACAATAAATAAAATAAGAAAATATATTTAAAATACTATCATGTAGTAAATATGTCAAAATGGTGAAATCAAGCTAATGGGTTACACTTTTACCTTAATTTTGGAAAAATATATCTACAAATTTAAGAATGGCAAATAAAAGTTATATTCAATTTTTATTGAGGTTATGATGTAAGAAAATTATATGATATAAATAGACTATGCCACATGATAATTAAAACAAATTAAAAATTATATAGTTATATTCCATTTTGACAAGGATATATAAGGTTATTTTTTACTTTCCAAATAATGGTATAGTTACACAATCTAAACATATAAAATTATTAATATTATATAAGATATATTTTCATGTTTTATACACTATCAATTAAAATGCAATCATTTTTTTTGAAAAATTTCATACATATTTTTATTAATTAATAAATTTTTATTTAATAAATATCATAAAAAAGTATATGTTTTGTTATGCATACCTTAAGGTGGCCTTAAAAATGTCAAAATATAATTTTTCTTATAGGGATTAAAAAAAATACATGTTTATATAGTGCCTAAATTTTAAATAATCTATTTAATATTTTATAAATATTATTTTATTTATAGTTTCTTATTTTATACTAAATTCTGATTGCCAAAAAGTGTAACCCATTAACATGATTTTACTTAAGATATATGTGTTAAAGTAGAAGATGCCCCATAAAGAATTAATGTTTGATTTTATGGGGGTGGTAAGTATCCCCCAATATCTGAAATCTTCAAATAAGGGATTATCCTTATCCATGTCTTGATTGCATTGAATTTGATCACTATTAGTGGCATTTGTTGAATCCTTGAAAGGTTGTTTTCATTTTTAAATAATTCCCTTTCCAATATATGCTTGATTATAAAGCATGATTTTGACTCGATCAAATAAATCTTGAAGTTTGTCTCTTAAAGTAATGAACCTATTTTTAAATTCTCTCTTGTTACATAATAAGGTAATAAAATATTTGTAAGAAGTTTGTTTATGATTTACAAATGTATTACGCATAGGGGGAAATTGATCAAGTTCATTTCCACTAGGTTTTAAATTATGTTATATTGATGTTTGAAAACTACAAATGATTTAGTTACATTTAGTTTAATACTTAGAATTGATTGTTTCTTGTCCATGATATTAGATATTGCTTGAGTTGAATTTTGAATAATAGGTTTTCTTGATTACTCAATAGGAAATATTTTTTCTTTGTGCTCATCTTATGTTAAATTTAAATTCATATTTATAAGGTAGGCGAACGACTCAAAAGGAATTATATTATCTATGTAGTATCGTATAAGGCTATTGTTAAATATTTTTATATGTGAATGTCACATGGTTGATATATTAATGAGGGCATTTGATAATGGAGTCATAAGATATAATCTAGTATGATTTCTATTGTATATTTATTTATATGTTTAATGATTTTAAATATATCTCTATATGTATTATTAGTGATATATTTGTTAAGGAAAGATTCTTGCAAGCCACACATTGTATACAAAGATCCATTTGGTAAAAAATTATACCAATTTTATGTTTCACCTGCTATTTTTCTACAAATTAATTTGAGTATGACCAACAACATTATTCAAAATATGATATAAATCGATAAAAATGATGAAAGTGGGCTTGAGGATCTCATGTTCGTGAAATAGGTTAGATTATAGAATAAATAAGTTGTGATGAAAAGGTATGTCTAATATGTTAATTTTAATAGGATTATAATACACATAATTATCCCTAATGTTTATTTCATATGCATTTTGATAAAGTGATAGATTATGCATTTTCCATTTTAATTATTATATATTATGCATCATGTTAAGTAACTCATTTGTAGTAATGGTTATTCTCTCAATATTTTCATTTAACGGTTGAGCCTTACAATTGATAATGGGTGCATGTATATTACCTTGCATGGGTGTAGGAGACAAAAATTTGGCACAAATAATAAATGTCTCGATGCTAAAATCACATTCCTTAAGTGTGCTATTATGAATGTATTCAACATTTATTTAGTTTTTCCTAAAAAATAATGCACAAAATTAGGATTTTCAATAATGATTTCTCTAAAATTTGGACAACACAATCACGAATAATTTTTTTCTCTAAAAATGTGACATTTTTTAATATATCATCTATGAAAGACATAACACCTTCATATATTTCCAAAAAATTTCACCATGATTAATGCTAATATATAAAAAATTAAAGGTATGAAGGTAAAAATAAAAAATAAGGTCTAAAATAATTGTGAAGACCCTAAGAAGAATAGGGTTAGCAAAATCCTAGGTTAAAGTAAGAAAAAAAATCAAACCTTAGGTGAGATTAGGATAATGTAAGAACCTAAATAGTAATTAGGTTTTTCAAAATGAGAACACGTAAAAAGATATTATATCTGAAAATAAAATTTGAAGTAAGCCATGAAAGTGTAAGAAAATAGGGTTTATAATAAACTCTAGGTTGAATGTTCAAAAGAGTCAGGGTTCACTATTTATTCTTATCCTAATGCTTGTTTTTACATAGAATATGATTGAATTTTTTAAATAACTAAAATACATAATTTAAGCATACTTAAGAGGCTAGTAATGGAAACAAGCCCAAGTGTTGCAAACATAATCTAAAACAATGCATTAAACTGATAAAGAGGTTAAGAAATGAATGTATATTGAATTTTATATAAATTTGAGATGATATTCTAACTGTGTTTGACTTGCCCTTAAATTTTGGGACCTATATTATGCTCTCAAACAAGCCTGTAGCTTTACATTATTATATTGTACATGCTTAGATACATCAATCTCAACATACCAATCTTGTCTTAATGGTGTTCATAATCTCTCTATGTCATTGGGGCTATCTCTATATGGGTTAATAATCTAGAGTTTTTGATGTATATTTATTGTGTCTTCTTGACTATGATAATACCATCACTTAAAAAAAGTGTACGAAAAAATATTCTATATGACTAAATCTTCACTTTCACCTAGGTTGCACACTTTAAAACAAAACCATAATAATGGAGTTAGGAAACCGTTGATGTAGTGTTTCAAAATACATATCCCACATGCTGAGAATCGTAAATCCATGTAGTTTTATGGTGTGTGGATGGAATATATCAAGCAAGGGTTTCAACCTCCTCTTCCATATAATTTTTCAATACAACTATTAAATTCTAAATACCCTCCTTTGGCATAAAGGAATGTGTAGAGACACAAAGATGGATAAGTGTGTCAAGTGTGTTGTGTATAAAAATAATATTTCCACACTTTTATTGATTAATAAAACTTCATATGTTGTAGGAATTTACCAAGTCTCAATCTCTATGAGTGCATGGCTTAAGGGGTGCATCGAGAAAGGGGTGGGCAAACCTTGGGTGTTTTGTAAGATTGTTGTTCCTTTTGCCACATGCTATTTATAGTTTTGCCTCCTAAAACCATTGAAAATAATCTTATTTATCTCTTTCCTATCTATTCCCACCATTTGTCATGTTTTATCCCTCATTTCCTATATATTCCCCCCTTTTGACCTATTCAGTAAGCTAGGTCAACCTGGTTGACCTAGCTTATTCTAGGGATACTTTTCCTTTCCTTGTTGCTTTACATCTTGATTGACCTAACACAAAATTTAGGAATTATCTCAATAATGTGGCAGGTTCAAAAAATCAACCTATCATAACCAACATGTTCGAAACCCTTTAGGGTGAGATACTACTATATATACAAGGTCATTCCTTATAATTTCAAAAGAGAGTTGAATTAAGAAAAGAAGTATGAATGAACATATGCTTATTGGCCATTCTACTTAAGTAATAAAGCTTTAGGGTTCGATACTTTATTTTGGAGCTCTGATATTGTCTTGTGTAGAAGTATTTTAGATGATTAGGTAGGTCATGTAACTAGACCTAATTTATCTTGGTTGTTCTTACAAGCCACAACAATTCTTACAAAGAACCATTGGCCAAGGGAGTGGTTGAGACTTGGTAGGTTTGTCTTCCAAGTTAATTATTCCTAACTTTATTTCTCCTTTGTAATAATAGATAGATAATGTAGTATGTATTCTTCTCTCCCATGTATTAGGATTCCATATACATTGATGTGAGTACATGTCTCCTATAAATGTTTAGTTTAATTTTTATTTACTTGTTTTGTTTTAACCCCTACTTTTTTCCATAAGCTTTGGTGAGAACTATATTAGTTTAATTTTCTTGTTATTAGATTCATTTACTTTCTTGTTTATTATCATAAGTGAATATAGAAACCATAGGACTCTTTTAGGGTTGTTGTATGATTATGTTTTATTGTAGGCTTTGGAACCCTACCTAGCATGATGTGTTGTGATAGATGATACAAGTGATCCCCTAATTAGGTCTAGTAGATCCTCATATTGGTCAGTCTCCCACTTAAAAAGTGTATGCCCCAATTGAAAGTGTAGGTGTGATCTGTCTTATCTAATCCAAGATTGATTCATGTACATCATGAAATTTTGACTGCATACATTTTGATGAACCTGATGTGAATCAAACCCTTATAGGGTTTATTTCACTTATTTTAATCATTTTGTCATCTTTTCTATCATATGTTTTGACTTCTGGCTCAATTCTATTGACCCTAATATTTTTCTTTGTGTAGGAATAGGTAACTAGATTGACTAGCTCAACCCAACATAGGTTTCTATCACTTTACAAACTTTCTATTCAGCCTACTAGGTCAACCAAGTCAACCTAACACATTTCTAGCCACTTTATAGTAGGTTCATGTTCAAGATTCATAGTGTAGGTTCTAGGTTCTAGATTCTAAACTTTCAAATTTGTAGTCTAGTCAACTAGGTTGATCAACTTGACTTATCACATTTCTAGACATCCAATTTAGTCTACTATGTTGACCAGGTTGACTTAGCACACCTTTTTAGCTTTTTTAGCAGATTCTTGTCTCACATGGTTGACCGTCTCAACCTAATTCTATAGATTGGGCCAATTCTCTCCAAGGTTATAGTTTAGTTACCTAATTTATTTTCATCTCCAAAACACCAAGGTCAATTCTTATTTTCTCTATTTCACTTTGCTTTGTACTTTTCTTTTAAATTTTCAATATGTTTATATATACCAATTGAATTTGCCAACATCAATTTAATTATCTATTAATTTCATTTTAGTATCTACTTTTCTAGACTAGCTACAAGTATATCTCATTTCATTTTTCATCTTTTTAGAAATCCTTTCTCTTTTTCTTTCTATTGTACTACGTTGACTAGCTTGACTCTATACTATCTCAAGTCTTACTTTTTACCTCTATCAATTACACTAGGTCGACCTGGTCGACCTAGTAGTTTTTTTAGCTCCTATGCACTGCACTAGGTTGGCTGGGTTGACCTAACATAGTTTTCAAGCCTTCTTTTTTTGGCCAACTTTTGCTCTCTATATTGGGTCAGTTCTATGGACCTTATCTAGCTTTATTATCCTTATTTTCTACCAGATTGACTTAAATTTATTTCTACCACTTTTTGAATCTTTTGTTTTTTGATATTGCTTTCCTTCCTCTTTCATCATGGACTTCTTATTAGGTGACAACACTAAATATCAAACAACATGCATGATGGAATTTACCAATCCTCGTAGGGTGTCCCATAGACAAAGTAAAGTTTTGTTTGAAAATGCTAGTAATGTCCATATTGCATCTTGCACAATGGACTATGGGTTCCCTCATGATACCTCTTTGCAACATAATCCTTCTTTTCTCCTAGAAAACTAACCTAAGTTAGAGTATACTCCCAAAATACTTTTCTTTATTAACCAATTTCCCCAACATAAAGGAAAAGATCCATCTACCATTTACAATCTCATTATTAGTGGTCAAGACAATGAACCTCATTCACCACATTCTACATTCTCAAATGGATTTGGTAATACTAATTTCTTTGCTTTACAACCTCTCCCTTTGATCATGACCCCTTCTCATGCTTCATATTCTTCTTTCCTTTCTTATACCTCCATGCCTAGTATCTCAACTACCATGGCTGGTTCTACATCTAGTGGACCTCTCTTAAGATCCACTATCCTTAACCCTTATACTAGTTCATTATTTTCTACCAAAGGCACTCATTCTTGTAGTGCCTCTTCTCACTAGTCCATATTTTTCTACACAAGAAACCTTTACCACTAGTATCTCTCATTCTCACCATTCATCTCAAGCTCTCAACAACACCAATATTGGTACCCAAGCCACTAATACCAATACCAAATCTTCTAATAATGTTAGTCAAACTCACCAACTTCTATTGCAAAATCTCAATCAATTAATGCTTTCCAAGCCCATAACACAAATCAAATGATGAGAATGCAAAATCACCTTCTTCATCTTAAAATACAACTACAACCAATGGATTGGGGCACATATAACCAAAGTGTTCCTCCCCTTCGTCTTCAATATTCTCAAGGTAATCCTATTCCTTAACCTCCTTTAATCAATAAAACTATCAAGCATCTACAAAATAAACCTCTCACTAGTGAAATTGATAACATTGATATATGAGGTATATCACCTACAATCTCTTATAATGGATTAACTGATCCTTCTCTTCATATTAAAACATTTATGAATCTTTATAAATATTGGGTTAAATTAAACACCTTTACCACTACCAAGATCCTTGCTAAGACCCTCACATGTGATGCCTTGGATTGGTACAATCAACTTAGACCTCATTCTATTACTAGTTTGGAGGATTTAGTGAATGCTTTAGTTCAATAATTCCAAACTAGTGATCTTTCTAAAAACACTTTGGCCCATTTCATCAATTACAAGCAAAGTGAAAATGAAATTGCCCAAGAATTTTTTAAATGATGGAAGACTTTATCAAATAAATGTGAACACAACATGGCCAATGATAATCTATTTCATCTCTTTACAAATTCTCTTTATCCTAAATTACAATATCGAGTCCATACCCTTTCTCTATGTACTTTGGAAGAAGCTATTGATCAAGCTAAATGATAAGATTTCCTTTTACATCAATTTGAGCCACCTAAACCTTCCATGGGTTCTCGTATATTACTTAAAAATTAAAACTATAATGTTTCCATTGATGGTGTTTGTGATTCATATGATACCAATCACCATGTTCAAACTATTGTTCCTACCCCTTCTTCAGAACTAGCTTCCTCTTCTCAATAATTTACTAATCCTCATTTCTCAAAAAGTAAAATTAATGTTCATAAACCTCTTTCCTTAGCTGAATTGCTTAAATGTCTACCTAGGCCTCTCTTCCTTGTGAAATTGACCCTACTCATCTTATGAAAACCTAGTAGGATACTAACAAGTTTTGTTGGTTTCATGCTAGTTGGGGTCATTCTCATGAGACCTATAGACAAACTCATAATTTAGGTATGGAATTTCTTCTTGGAACTAATTTTGACTATGGTTTTATCACATCCCAATGCCAATAAGCTTATGAGAATTCATTAAAAGAATATAAAAATCATGATAAAGTTCAAGCCTTGAATCAAGTAAACACTCATTTAGCTATTTAAATTATCCTTTACCTAATCAACAACCTAGTCATCAACAAATTCAAAATAACTAAGGCAAACACATCTCTTCCACCAATAATGTAGAAAGTCTTGTGGAACTAATTTCTAAAGAGAATGTGGTTAGCATGAATAATATGTAAAGAGTAGTGGCTTTCATCAATTCTCAGCCTATCTACACCTTGCCTCCTTCTCAAGTATATTGTGTTATCCAAGACTCTTCTCCAATTCATTTAAATGAGTTTGGGCAATAATATCTTATAACCTTTGATGAAGATCCAACTTATTATTCTCCTTTGGATAACACATCCCATGTTATTTCTACCACTCTTCCATCATCTTCTCCCTCTAATGTTAATCAACTTTTTGTTAACACCTATTTTACTCCTAAAGATAAAGTTAAACCTATTAGTTCATCATCTCAACATGATTTACAACCTGGTTCTAAACCTTCTCATTCTTATCAACACAAATTTCAATTCTCTTCATCTCTTCCCTCTGAAGACCTCCTTAACCATTACATTCTTATATATAATTTTTATTGCATGGGTTATGATGAGTGGGATCCCATTGTAGAGCTCACTAATCTCTATTCTCAAATTTCATTTCTTGAATTCATGAGGACATCTCCCTATCATTCTAACCATCTTATGAAATTATTATTTGAGATGAATGTCCCTCATCCTCCTTTAGCAGGATGAGAGGTAGCCTTATCTGGTTCTGAGGACAGTATCTTGCAATAATGTGAAGAGATGTCCATTAATGTTGATGAAACTATCGACACTTCTCTTTCATTAAAATTTCTCATTGAATCTATGATTTATGATGAGATTCTATTTCATGCAGATGATCCTCCCCTATTTATTAGCATCCAAATTGGTGATATCTAAGTTGAGCATGCTTTGATTGATGAGGGTTATAGCACTTATGTTGCTTCTCTTGATTTCATTAAAACCCTTAGATATTATGAATGCAATCTTAAGTCCACACTTATCACCTCTCAAGGATATGATAGAAGGCATATGTCTCCTCTTAGGTGTGTGTGGCTTCCCATTACTATTCCACCTATCACCATTCATGTGAAGTTGATGATATTTAACTTTCCTCTTTTTTATAACATCTTTCTTAGTAGGACATGGACTCATGGTATGCGAGATATCACTTCTTCCACCTGTCAATGCATTAAATTACTTCATAATGGAGCCATTTATAGGATTCAAGGAGATACTAACCCTTAGAATTTTAAACAATTCTAAGATCGTGGTGTTTTTAAGATTCCTACTCTTGAGCCTCTACCTAGCATTCCATTTTGTGAGTCACAACATCTAAATTTTCCTATCAACTCAACCAAAGGATATAATGGGCATCCTAATCTTATTGTTAATATTCCTCCCAACCTTTTAGACTTTGATGATGATGATCTTGATGAGACTAATATCAATATCAAAAATTCTAATCTCACACCTCATCTCATCTCACAACTTCCTACTTCCTTACAACCTCATTATCGTAAACCTCCTTGCAATGGCATTCTTGTAGTGTTATCCAAGACTCATTAATTTATTCACCATTCATCTTCTAATGACAAAGTTATTCTATCTTGTGCCATCGATCTTCATTCACTTGATTATGATGATGGATATTCCTTAGATGATCCTTTATTAGGTTGTCTTGTCCAAGCCCATGATACCAAGATTGTGCATTATTGTTATTCTTTACTTGAGTCTTTTCATGCATCCTCTCATGTTTTAAATTTTATAGTTCATAATTTTTGTATTTTTTATCTTTATTGTAGAGTGAAGATGACACCAATACCTCCTATTTTTGATGAGCCCCATAGGACTATGCTCATGGATTGTGATATGATCGCCCCTTACCATTTTTTTAGGTCCCCTAATTCCCATCATTAATTTACTCTTGATGTTAGTGCTACCCTTATTAGACCTTCTATTGATCCTACTCCTCCCATAATGGAACCTATGTTAGAACTAATTATTATTTCTACTTCCACTATTGGTGAGCCTACTCTTTCTTCTTTCACTAGTTCTCTTCCTATTAAGGCTAGTTCTATTCCTTCTCCATCATCACCTCCTCTTAGTGATGGTTTACTTTCTTTGCCTAAGATGGATCCTTTACCCATAAAATGGGTTGATGAGTCATCTCCCTCTTCTTCCACACTTGTTACACCTTCTCTTATGAATGTTCTTCCTAAACACACTCACACGCATATCTATTACTTTCATGGGACAAATACTCATTCTTTTACCCATTATCATAAGGTGCGATAATATATTGATACTTTACATTCTTCCTCCCATCCATAGACACTACCATACCTCCTCCCAAAATTATTCTTGAATATATACCTAAGTATGGTGAGAGGTATTATATATTGCACCAATACAGTGCACATCATACTGTTCATTATCATATCCTTCAACAACATCTTAAGGATCATATTATAGCTATCCATGGACCAATTACTATTTTTCCCATAGGTCATTTTTACAAGAAGGTTCCCCCTTATTCTCCCATAGTTTTATCTCCTATGGTTCCTTTTGTGCCTCCACATGTGGTTCCTTCTCCACCCCTGGACCCTCCTTCACCTATGGATCCTTCTCCACTGGTGATTCCTCCATCCCCCATAGATCCCATTCCCACACATTATTATAATCATCCTTTTCCTGATTTCCCTCCTCAACATGATCTAATGAGTGTTCATACCTTTTTAGTTGAAGAGATTAGAAAAGAAGAATTTTCCAAGTATTCCACAAAGATCAATGACACATTACAAGTAGCTCATGCCCAACTTCATAGAGATTTATCTGATGTCTTAGATAATGTGTGTGGATAGATTTACCTATACTTATGAACACATGCATGGTAATTTTACATTTATATTTAGATTGGATGCGTGACCCATTTTTACTTCTTTTTGTATATCTGATTATATCATTTGACATTGTGTCAAATTATTGCTTAACTTATATCATTATCTTCTTTGTTGTACTATATTTATTGTTAATTTTATATTCTATCTTTTTTACATATGTTTGTTCTTCCTTATTATTGCTTTATATTTCTCTTTTATTTTTGTTTCATCCCTTGGATATTTATTTTGTGATTTGATTTGTAAGACCATAGATAGGAGCCAATAGATCCTCACAAAATCACCATATTTAGCTTGTTGTTGCCTTGTATCTTCATGATTATTTATTTTCTTATCCTTGCTTTTCATAGATAATTGTCATGGTTACTTGGTTGTATTTACCCTATTCCCTTTGGTTATTATCTCCTTTTACCATGTGATTAGTTAGAAAACAATCTTTCTCATTACTATTTCCTTTTACTAGTCCACCTTTGGATCTCCCTTTTCCATTCTTCCTTTTTCTACAAACTAAGCATATGCATAGTTGAGATTTGAGATCACATATTTTTTCATTATCAAGTAGAAGTGTCCTAGTTAGTCTTTTGTCTTTGGTTACTTAGCTTCCTTTAGCATTATCCTATAACTCATTCATGTGTATCATTATCTCTCTCATGCTTGGTCATTCCAAATCTGTATGGAGGAGAAAAAAATCCTTCAAAATAAAGTTAAAAGCTAAATCATTTAAAAGGCAATGATATCAAAAGGCAAAAATTTGAAATATTCTTAAAAGTATAATCACACTAAAAGGTATGATTCAATAACATATCCTATCTCCAATCAAAGTTCAAACTCCACAGTCAATTTCACATAGAGCCAAAGTCCTTTGGGGTGTGGTAAGCTAGTAGATTGGAATATGGGAATTCAAAAAAGTCTTCAAGTGCTACCTACTTTCTCATGCAAGTACCCAATCTTTGTAGTAGATCGATAGCTCTATAAAGGGTCCTGACGAATGGGAAACATGTCATGGGGAGGTAGGTCCATTTTAATTTTTGATTATACCAATATACCTTCATGAGCTAATCTTAATAACACACTTATCTTCCTATAAATCTTTGTGTATATAGGGAATATATTTCCTTTGTAAATATATGATCAGTAGTCACTTAGTGTCTTCTCATATTCTTAGTATGCATCTTATCTCTTAAGGTCTTCTCTTAAGATGCCTAAGTCTTTGTTTTTTACAATCTCTTTTTCATTCCTTTTCCTCATATTTCCTCTTGAGAAATATTGTCTTGCTTTCTGATCACACCCCTTGGGCTTTTGTTTTGTGAGTTTCAACATAAGACCATGGATAAGACTTGATAATTCCTCAAAAAATTACCATTCCTTTTGAATTTTAATCCAATATTATTATTCAACTTGCCAATGTTGTTTTAGCATCCTTTTGGGTTTTTCATTTATGATTTTTTTATCCTATTACCCTTTTGCCTATGTACTTGGTTATTCATGCTTATTCCACCCCATGTGGTGTTTCCTTTGTTGAGTTGTAGTATAATACCATGGATAAGGCCCAACCCTCCTCACAAAGTTTTCCAACAATCAAGTCACCATAAAATTACATGCGTGAAGTTTGAGATAAGATTTGATTGATTATGAAGTTACACATCATTTGACATGCTTCCCATCTTGAACTAGTATGTTTTATGTTTACTTCATTTTTATTTCACCTCTTATTTTCTTATTTTCTGAGTGCAAGTAAGATTTCAACCATTTCTTGAATTTTTTCATACTTGCTAGCTTAAATTAGTGTGATAAATTTAAGACAAAATTTTCATTGACTTTTCATTTATTTTTCTTACCTTGTGTGACCTTCTGCATACCTTCCATTTTATTACTTTATTTTTCATACTTCCCAATGTGATATAGTATGATTTTACTTGTTTTAATTTGGTGCAAAAATCTTTCATATTTGGTTTGAAAAAAAATCCCATTTTTACCATCTTCTTTTCCATTTCTTGGTTCTTTATACTTAGTCAGTTTTCATGTTATTACACATTTCCCAACTTGAATTGGTGTGTAGTGCATTTTTGATTGATTATATTTTTACAAGTCTTTTTACCTAATTTTTTTTAACCATTCATGTCTTTCTCATAATGCTAAAAAATAAACCACATCACATATATTTCCTATAGCATATACAACAAAGCTAAATACATGAATTAGAAAGAAATATATCCAAAGCATCCACATACACAACCAAAAAAATGATAAAAATATATCCATAGTGACCACATACACAATCACATTAGTAATCCAAAATGATACATCATATATATATCTCAAGAGTTTGATACAACATATACAACCATAAGAAATGCTCTAGCTTTAGGGCTGGGCTCCAACCTATCTATCTCATGACCTAGTTATGCCATTTGCTGAGCCCTCAATTCACTCCTCTAAATGGTACACTATAATGAGGTAGTCTGAGATCTCAATCCCTCTACCTATCCCTATAGATGTGATATTTTCACTGATGCTTATACCAACTCGGCCTAAGTCAGTGCATGTGCCTACATTAGTTGGGTCTACATCACTGCATATACCTACATCATCTATGCCATTATTTATAGATGCACAACTCTCTCATTGGTTAGGGTATATCAAGCCTACCTCTCTCTTGTACCAATCTCTATTCATGGCTATGCCCTCTCTTTACATTCATAACTACCTCATGATCTCTCCTTCTACTCTAAACTAGCTTGCCTAAGCTAGGGCAAATGGTACACTTGAATCCTCTAGTATAATGGGGTCATATGGCTATAGAGCCTTATCTAGGATGCCATGGAGTGATCCCCTAACTAGGGACCCCCATCTCTCATCCTCATCTTTAGGTATGCCTATAAAATCACACTAGATGGATATTAGATCACTATCATATATCACAATATCTATCTATCTATCTATCTATCTATCTATCTATCTATCTATCTATCTATTTATCTATCTATCTATCTATCTGTCAGGTACCTAGAACAACAAACATACTCTAGTACCAGTTGTAAGGGAATCCAAGAACAAACACACCTGTTTTGATCCCACTTGTTAGGATCTTGCTCCTTAGATAGAGCACAATATGATTACCAAATATAAGCAATTAAACATGCGGAAATAACCATAAGCACAAGTAATTAGAATTCAAAAATAGCACATAATATGAGAGACAATACACTATCTTGTATTAACACTTGTACAAAAAGAATACAATAAAGATCCGTCACACTCTTCCACCTTATAGAGGCTTCCCACACCTCAAGTGTACAGTAATTCTTCTTCAAAACACTCTCCTACCAAAAACGGTCCCAACAACCAACTCACACATAGAATTGGTGTTCACCTCTCCAACCAGTCAGTAATAACCCTGCTAGTACACCAAGCACTCTAAAGTACTTCAATTTGATCTCCCATGAACCTGTAACCTACAATTCAACAGACCATACTTACACATGTAGATCTCCTATGAGTTTGTAACAACCTACAACTTAATGATCTTACAATAGAAGGATCTTCCTTGCCTTCCTTATTAGCTCACACATTACAATACATGCCAATGGGTCTATAAATAGATCCCAGACTTAAACAATAACTTAGAATATTAATTTAGACAATTATCCACACAGCTCAAGACTCTAACTGGCCTTTACATGAAAACACTTCATTCACTTAACTAACTGTTCATGCAACGAACAATTTTGGAACACACAGGTGACCGATGTCGGTCCTTGCTTGCCTGGTTCTACCGACATCGGCTAACTTCTTATCGTCACCAATTGCCTTCTACATTGGTTATGACCAATGTCAGTCATGATGCCAATGCCGGTGCTTTTGGTTCTTCAGCAACCTTCAGTTTCTATCTACAAAATTGAAGCTTTTAGCTCCACACCCTAACAATCTCCCACTTGGAGATAAATAGCTACAACTGTACCTATACCTATACTTTGTCTAGTTTATTCTCTTGGCTTTGTATCCCTCCTCAAGATCACTCTTGAAGACCAACCACCACACACCTTGTAGTGCAAAACCTATCATCCAAATCACCTGCCACATCCACATCTACAAACCATGTAGAAAATAACATGAACCTGCATAGCATGTGCACCTGCCACTGGTCTCTTTAAGAATCCACTGAACTGCCCTTCAGTACTTCTTTCTCAGATTGGCTCCAAACTTGTGATAACTCCCACTGCTTGAGAAATCTTAGGTCTAGTACATACCATGCACTCAACCTCATTATGTGAATCAAGACACCTATTCTATGAACTGTCCAACCATCGACATGCTAACTGGTCTCACACAATCATCCTGAAACAAAGTCAACATGTGACCTTCCATGTCTCTAGAACACATTCATACCAAAGAATCTTGCTGCTCCTAGATTCTCCATGACATCCCTCTGAACTAGCTTTACCTTTAGTTCAACAATACCTGTATATGTAACCCTGCAACAAGCACATCATATAGTAATAGGATAATGTAGCTAATATTATCTAACCTGGTAAAGAGAAACACAATGATCAAACCTCCATTGCCCTACAGCTTATACAAGACCATATACCCTGGCCTTTTATCTCATGTATCCATTTTTGCTCTTCTTCATCCTAAACATCCATTCGTCTCTCAGTGCTTACTTCCAACTGGAAACTCCATCCAAAACTCCTATTTGGTTCTCCTCCAAGGAATCACATCCTCCATCCATGCCAAGCTCCCACTGTTTCAGGGATCTACCTATTTTGCTTCTTCAATAACTTCCTAGTTCTATACCATAAGTGAGCAACAAGTAGTGTAAAGAAGGGAAATGATGAATTTGAGGCTTACATACCCTTTAAGTCCTCCTTATGGGCACTTGAGACACTTTGACAGCTTGTTGTCCACCCAAAATTTATCTCAGTGATCGATGCTGGTCATATCTTAGTCTGCACCCAATCGATGTTGGTTCCCTGTGACTACCTCCTTACCAACATCGGTTCCCCCTAGCTGATGCCGGTAGTTATCTACCCTGAGTCACCGACATCGGGCTGCACATAGCTGACATCGGTCCCTGTTTGGACGCTGATGCTGGTTTTCTTGCTGACATCGGTCTCTATGTTTTTCTAGTGAGAATTGACTTTTTACTGCGAGCTCCTTTTGGATCAAACCCTTGTCCAAATCACCCTTGCTCTGCTCAAAATTATTCTACCCTTGTGTTGAACTCTGTCTGTCACCTTCTCCTTGAAAACCAAGGCTTTCTTATTCTTGTCACCAGCATTGAATCTCTCAAGAAACATCACTTTCTTCTTCTGCATATAGAAATCATGATCCATGTCTTCTAAATCTAAAAGCATACCCTTTAACTCAAGAACATGCATCTCTTTCTTATTCATGTGACGAAGCCTATTAAGCCACATCTTTGAATCTACAGCTGAAGTAGATAACCTAGAAAGAGAATCAGTAATACAAGTAGATAGATAAAGCGTACCTACTTTCTTACCTCTTGCTACAACAAGTGCACCCTTGGTAACCTTCCAAGAATCCACTGTGAGAGTTACTATGCAACCCTCATCACCCAAACTTCTTATAGAAATCAAATTCCGCTCTAGAATTGGGACATGCATGACCTCCTTTAACACCCATGTGTTACCTGTCTGCAATTTCAGCTTCACTTTCTCTTTGCCAACCATCTGACAAGGCTTACCATCCCCTACTCAAATTTCTCCAAAGTCTCCCTGGACATACTCATGAAAAAATTCCCTATGTGGGGATGCATGAAAAGAGGCACCAAAATCTAAAACCCAAGATTCTACTTTATCCAAAGAACATACCAGAGCATCTTGTGCAACGTAATCTGCAACATCTACTTCTTCTTCATGTCCTTCATGCTGATCTTCACCTGATCTACGATCTCTCTTTAAGTGCCCTTGATTTCCACATTTCCAGTAGGTTATTCTGCTATACCTAGACTTGGATCTCCTGTCTATCTTCGACCTTGATCTCCCACACTCTATCTTCTCTCTTTGCCTTCCTCTGCCTTCAACACTCAAAGCATTCCCTGATGATTCACCTGTGCTTTTCCTACGTATCTCTTCATTCAAGATCACACTCACAACATCATCCACTTTTAAGACTTTTGAAGCAGACACAGTAATAGAAACTACCATTACCAAACCTTCCCAACTTTCAGGTAATCAACACAAGATTAAGAGAGCTCTAATTTCATCATCAAAAACAATATTGACTGAACTTAACTGGTTTACCAAACCATGGAAATCACTAAGATGACTATGAATAGATCTACCTTCCAACATTTGCAAATTAAATAAATGCTTCATAAAAAATACCTTATTAGAAGCTGAGGGTTTTTCATATAAATTTTCCAAAGATTCTATCAACTCTACTATTGTCTTACACTGTGATAAGCTGGAAATCACAGATGATGGAAGAATCAAACTTATAGATCCCAGAGCCTTCCGATCAAGAACCTCCCATTCTTCATCCTTCATATCTTGGGGTTTGCAATCAACCCCACCCAATGGTAAGTACAAATCTTTCTGATACAGATAATCCTCAATCTACATCCTCCATAATTGGTAGTTCTTGCCATTAAACTTCTCCATTCATAGCTTACTGTCTTTTGTCATTTCTCAACTCCCACTCAAATAGAAACCCTATGAGTAACCTGTAATCAAAACACACTAACCAGATCTAATCCAATCTGTTATTATCCTAACCAAAAGCTCTGATACCACTTGTCAGGTACCTAAAACAACAAACATGCTCTAGTACTAGTTGTAAGGGAATCCAAGAAAAAACACACTTGTTCTGATCCCACTTGTTAGGATCTTGCTCCTCAGATAGAGCACAATATGATTACCAAATATAAGTAATTAAACATGTGGAAATAACCATAAGCACAAGTAACTAGAATTCACAAATAGCATAGAATATGAGAGACAATACACTATCTTGTATTAACACTTGTACAAAAAGAATACAATAAAGAGCCGCCACACTCTTCCACCTTATAGAGGCTTCCCACACCTCAAGTGTACAGTAATTCTTCTTCAAAACACTCTCCTAATAAAAATGGTCCCAACAACCAACTCACACACAGAATTGGTGTTCACCTCTCCAACCAGTTAGTAATAACCCTGCCAGTACACCAAGCACTCTAAATTACTTCAAGTTGATCTCCCATGAACTTGCAACCTACAATTCAACATACCATACTTACACATGTAGATCTCTTATGAGTTTGCAATAACCTGCAACTCAATGATCTTACAATGGAAGGATCTTCCTTGCCTTCCTTATCAACTCACACATTACAATACATGCCAATGGGTCTATAAATAGATCCCAAACTTAAACAATAACTTAGACTCTTAATTTAGACAACTATCCACGTAGCTCAAGACTCTAACTAGCCTTTACATGCAAACACTTCATTCACTTAACTAATTGTTCGTGCAATGAATAGTTCTGAAACACACAGGCGATCGATGCCGGTCCCTGCTTGCCTAGTTCTGCCAATGTCGGTTAACTTCCTGCCATTGCCAGTTGCCTTCTGCACTGGTCATGACTAACTTCGGTCATGATGTCGATGCCGGTGCTTCTGGTTCTTCAGCAACCTTCAGTTTCTGTCTGCAAAGTTGAAGCTTTTAGCTCCACACCCAAACACTATCTATCTATGTATCTATCTATCTTTCAATTCAAAGATTAAGTAATAAATTAATCATATTTTTATTACCTATCTATCTCAGCTACTATGGTCTCACCATCCATATGACCACCTATCACAATCTACCCATTTGTGCAACCTCTTACTACCTCATTTTTAGGTTGACTCCTTAGCTCAAACTTAGACATCATGGCTCGTGTCTATATTAGCCTACACCTAAGTGGCCTCTTACTCATCTATGTATCCTCTAACTCCTCTACTAACTCACTAAGGATGATGATGGTCTCTATTTTCTCTTCCTACCTCTATTGATGTTGTGTCCTTGATGTAAATAACTCATTTCTCTATGGAGATGGTGGTATATATGGTATCACTACCTCTTCCTCCTCCTACTCTACCACTCATCATGCCTAACTAGTCCATGGCCACTCTTGGCATAGTTGTAGTATCAACCTCACTATCGATGGTCTAAATCCCCTCTTCCCTCATAGCTCCCTCAAATGTCAAGTCCACTACTTGATCATGAGCATTAGTGTCACTAGATGAGGTAGACCCCTCTATCCTATCACTTTTTCCACTATATGTGGCTCTATCCACCATGCATAGTGTCCTATCTCCTCTCTCCTCTCTAGTGTTGGTCTAATTATGTGTCAGCTCTCCCAAGTAGTCACTAGCTACTCATATGGTCACCATGATATGGTGATACATCTCACTATCTATAGTGATAACATGTGGAGCATGAATTTCACTACCTAGTCCTCTCTCTATCTCCTTACTCAAGGTAACCTATCATCGATCACATGGGGAAACCTAGCTAGCTGATACATAAGAAATCTCTCATATATCCATGTTGTTAGTAGTATGATTGGTCCCATAGTCTTTTTACCTCTGACCAACATCTGATATAGATCATATACAAGCTGGACCTATATGATAGAGCCTAGATCATTTAACACTCACTCCTATAACATCATCCTACCATCTAACTTGTGATAGAGAACCTATTGTCACATATAGCCTAGGCTACCACGTATAATGGTACCTTACCATCTAACTTGTGACAAAGCACCTGTTATGTCATAAGGCTTATCACTACCTTCTAGAGATCTTAAATTAATGATATATAGACATCATCCATGCTCAATCTCCACCTCGATAATATCATCTCTAAGCTTGTATCCCACATGGCTAAGGTTCTCCTCTCCTCTCCACTATTTGGTATCCCTATGGTCAATAGTGCTCCTACCATAGGTAGGCCGATGATAGCATTGACATCCTCTATTGTGATATCCACCTCTATCACATCCACATCCACCTCCCATCTAAACTTGTTAGTCAGTCATTCCTAATAACTAAGGAATATGACTAATAGGTTTGTGCTCAAGGGTATCCTACACATATCTGCTATACCTCCTAGACCTATGGATATCAGTCTAGCCCTATCTCTATCTATCAATCTCTCCAATAAGTTTGGTATCCAAGAGATGTCCAATAATCTCTAGAACTATTTTCATCTCTATAATTAAGAAACAACAAAGGATCTATTAGTTCTTCCATGTCATGTATAATCATAATACATTCTTTATAAATTCTATTTTTAATCATAAACAAGTATAATTTATTCATTTTTATCTATTTTAGCCTATTTTGGTCCCCCTTGCCCTTATTTTGAACCATTCTAGATCTCTTTAGGCTTTCTACATGTTTTCTCTAGTTTATTGGTCAACCTATTTTGACCCAAAATTTTCCTATTTTTCTCCACAATTCTTATTTTCCTTCTTATTCTCTTTTCTCTGGTGCTAAGTTTCCATGTTGGCCCTTATGAACCAACTAGATAACTGACACTAGGTTTTTGGTTCCAAAATGTACTAGGTTGACCTATACCCTTTAGGTTGACCACATGGATTTCACCCTGATTTACTCTATTAAGTTGATTTGGTTGACCTAGTAGGTTTTAGTGTGCTGACCTAACACATTTTTCTAAAAACTTACCTTTTTGTCTTTTTCCCTAATTCCATCCAACCCATTTCCCATATTCCTATTTCCCTCCCTTAGAATCTAATTTTGTTAATTTTAATCATATATAAATTCTTAAAATTAAATTTGATCAAAATTCACTTAATTCATTTCAATTTTTTAAATTCTAGTTTGAGATTCTTAGATGCATACCTGTAGTGTACCCACTCTCACTCTTGGAGCTCCCTCTCATATATCATGTCATTCCCTCACCATTCTATATTGTTTTCTCTCTAGAGCTATTTTTGTCTTCTCTTACAATTCAAAATAACAAAATGAATTCTCTTTTTCATATTTAAAACTAATTTTTAGCCATTCAAATTCTTAATTTATTTTCCTTTAGATTCCTTCTTTTTCTCATATCTTTATTTCTATTCATATATTTTTTTAAATCATAAAATGTGTTAGATTCATGATGACATAGAGATTCTTTTCCACTATTATATGCCTATCTTCCAAATATTTTGATTTTTGTCTATTTTTGCACTAACTTCTATAGGTCCATTTAGTGTGCTTTACATTGGACACATTCAATTTCTTTTAGTCTTATTCTATAGCACTAAGGTAAGTTAAGTGTATGTGTTTTTAAATTATATCCTTTCATTTATCTTATTTTCTTCTTATTTTACTTTACTTAGCATCAACATTATGTGTCATCATGTTCTATCCTAAAGTACCATCATGTGTTACACTTACGTGACACGTGATGAGATTCAACTAGGGCATATGTATATACATAATATTTCCATAATTTTATTTATTATTGACACTTCATATCTTGAAAGAACCTACCAAGTCTCAATATCTTTGAGTGCATGCCTTAATGGGTGCACTAGGAAAGGGGTGGGCAGACCTTTGGTACTTTATAAGATTGTTTTTCTTTTTGTCACTTAATATCTACACTCTTTTATCCTAAAAACATTGAACCTAAGATTATTTCTCTCTTTCCTATCTATTACCACCATTTTTCATGTTTTATCCCTCATTTATTACCTTGTTTCCCTTTTGACTTGTTCAATAAGCTAGGTTGACCTAGTCAACCTAGCTTATTCTAGGGATACTTTTCCTTTCCTTGTTACTTTACATCCCAGTCAACTTAGCACAAACTTTAGGCATTATCTTGATAATTTTCTAGGCCATCCTAGTCAACCTAGCATAACTAACATGTCTAAAAGTCTTTAGGGTGAGATACTACTATATATACAAGGTCATTCCTTACCATTTTAAAAGAGAGTTGAATTAAGCAAAGAAGTGTGAATGAATATCTTCTTATTGACCATTCTACTTGAGGAATAAACCTTTAGGGTTCAATACTTTCTTTTGGAGCTCTGATCTTGTCTTATGGAGAAATATTTTAGATGCTTAGGTAGGCCATGTAGCCTAGAGCTGATTTATCTTTATTGTCCTTATAAGCCACAACAATCTCATATAAAGTACCATTGGCCAAGGGAGAGGTTGAGACTCGGTAAGTTCATCTTCAAAGGTAAGTATTCTTAACATTATTTCTCATTTTTAAGAGTAGATAGATAATTTAGTATGTATTTTTCTCTCCCATGTATTAGGATTTCATAGACATTGATGTGAGTATATGTCTCCTATACATGTCTAGTTTAGTTTTTATTTACTTTTTTTATTCTAACTCCTACTTTGTGCCACAAGATTTGGTGAACACTAGATTATTTTACTTTTATTATTATTAAATTAGTTTAATTTCTTTTTTATTATCATAAGTTAATATATAAACCATACAACTCTTTTATGGTTGTGTGATTATGTTAACTATAGGCTTTAAAACCCTACCTAGCATGATGTGTTGTGACAGATGATATAAGTGATCCCCTGATCAGGTCTAACATATCCTCATATTGGTCATTCTCCTGCTTAACAAGTGTATGCCCTAATCAGAAGGGTAGGTGTGATCTATCTTATCCAATCTAGGATTGATTCATGTGCATCATGTAATTCTGATTGCATACATGTTGTATAGTGAAGAAAAACCTGAATGAAGAAGCTTTTCTCTATGATTTAACCTTGGTGAAAGTGTTACAAAATGTTATTCTCTCTCTTGATTATCTATCTCTTATATAAATTCTATAATGGTTTGGTAATAACTTGTATTTACAAGATGATCTAGGAAGATTCATGTATTCTAGTCAACTTTTAAAAATGCAAATGGGAAGGGTTAATGGGAAATGAGAAGGAAAAAAAAGATAAAATAAACAAACTCATAGGGGTATTAGCTTGTCAAGGATGAGCCTATATAACTATGAAATTTTATATGAGATAAGTAGGGATTGGGTTTTTATATAGGGATAAGAAACATGTAATAAGTAGTTAAAATATACTAATAGATAGATTATAGATAAGTATTGACGTGAATTTTAGGCTTAGTGTATAACATTAATACCCATGTTTGTTTGGGACCATCTTGGAAATGGGTTAAAATGAAAATTTTTAGTGAATATGCTAAATTAAACATGAGAATATAGGTTTGGTGCTAAATTTGGGTGCCTACATTTGTGTAGTATTTCACACTCATTTCATTTTGCCTTAAATTATGTAATTTCTTGAATAAAATCATCTATTAATCAACTGGTTAAAAATTACTCTTTGATTATGTAATCATTGTCCCAAGTTTTGATTTTGTCTTTACCTATTATACCTCATATAGCTACACATGATCCAACCACAAGGATGCATGTCCATTCAACTTTGTATTAAAAAAACCTTGATTTATTCAGATATTCCATATGTTATGATAATAAAATTACTTATCCAATGTAGTGATCCATTTAATGATTTCTTTAGGACAAAATATACCATAATAGATAGTGGTTTTAAATGTGGGATTCTTTCTATTTTAATAATGGATTTAAAAAATATATATTTTTATTCATATACTAGTTATTACACATGAACCTCATGTGCATCTTCCTCTTCACCATCATTGAATTCTACAACAACAAATCTAAATTTAACACTCTCTATAGCCTCCAAACAAGATTGGATTCTTCTCATCATTTATACCAAGTATGTAATTATTGGCACATTCTTGATATTATATTAGGAGATCCTCTGTGTTCCAATTTTATTCCTTGGTAATGCAATTTTTTTATTTAACTTATAATTGACTCTAAAAGAGTATCACGTAATAAATGTGGTAAGGCATAACCTTGATCTAATGCCAATTTAAAAAATCAAATTTAGGGTGTTAAATAAAATAACCTTAGATTGCGAGACATGTTTCAAAATCACAAACAAAAAAACACACAATCCATGCACATGCATAATAAAGAACATCACATTTATTGATTCAATGAGGAAATTACAATGCATATACACAAAAAATAAGTATAATCTTATTAAAAATAACAATACATGTGTTACAATATAAATCTATTCTTCGACATGGATAAATATTATAGTTCTTTACTCTAATGTGTCCACCTATAGTAGGTCACTATTCATAAATCTCGTATCATTGAACTTTTTGAAGCATATCTCTTCTTTAGATAAAACCCCTCATTAGAAGGAAATAATCTCCATTCAATTGTGTTCTCCACTAGCCATTATGGAATACCAAATGTTTCATATTTTAAAACTTGTGGTGTTTCATCTTTCATTGTGTCTCTTTAACTCCCATCAAATGTGCAACTTATTTTATAGGTACACAAAGCTCTGAAAATGATGCTAACATAAGACAAAATTTGAATCTAACACTAAACATGGCACAATGTAATGTGATGTGTCCATGTGGTTTATCTTTAGGTTTTAGGAGCTTAGTATATAAGCATTATTACACACCATATTTAAAAGGGTTTATGCCACTTATTGATGTTGTATAGATATTATATATATGATGTGGTGCACTAGAAAATGTTTTAGAGTTGTGAATATAAATGTAAATATGTGTCATGATTTTAGGAATTCTACCAACTAATAAGGCTATTTATATATTATACACATGGCATGGGGTGGTATCATACACTATAACATGTTTTATAGTTCTAAAAATAAATATAACTACACATCAAGGTTTTAACCATCGTGCCACTGAAGATTGTGTAAAAACTTAAAGTGATGGTATGATTATTTTGGAGATATTTTGGACCTATCAATGTGGTTTCAAATTACTAAAATAAAATATAGCAAAGGATTGAGTACACTTATTATTAATACCTAACCTAATCATGTTTTTAAGTTGATGAAATATTTCTTGTGAACCTAGATACTCTTGCATAACTAGATCATATGAATGAATGGATTACAAGTAAATGTCAACACAAGTACTAAGATTCACAATACATTTACAATATATATATATATATATATATATATATAATTTCCAATTAATTAATTAAAAGATAAAATTTTATAAGTGTAACTTGAATAACATGATATTTGATGATAGTCATCAAAATTAGAGTTCAAACAATTGTGCCTAGTAATGTTAGTGATTATGCCCAAAAAATTGGCTCTTATTGGATAAGTTAATTAGGAACCTAATTTTTATTTTTTGGAGAGTGGGTAAAATTTTTGGAAAATTATATAATTCTAAAACTTGTATGTAATAATAATCCAAGGGAAAAGATACATTAATCATTAGTTAGTTGAATCAAACATCAAAAAAAGAAGATTGAGATAAATCATTTCCAAGCCTAGATACTAGGGGGAATTTGGTGATAACAAGACCAAATGAAACACAACTAAAAGGACAAAAGACAAATCAATTTCACCTTCCTTATAGCTCTAAATTACTTGTTGAATGGTAGTTGGCTTGTTCATCTTGTGTCCAAATTGGAGTCTTCATTGGCACTCTTGATTTATAGGAAACATCTCCCCTTTAAACACTATGGTTTTTATCTTGGCATGTGTTTGTCTATGAATATTCTCTTATTTAATTTAGAATTATAACACTAAACAAAAATGTTTTTTGGAAGTGAGTGTGAGGCCTTGTATTTATAGGCTTAAAACTAACCCCAACCTAGGTGTAATTAGGTCTAGGCTAACCTTGGGTCAACCTTAGGAGGCAAAATACAATAAATAATGTCCTTAATTATGAATTATTGGAGGCATGGCTCAAAATTTCTACTTTGTAAGGTATTTATGTTGATATTTTGGAATTATTGACTTTGAGGATGATGATATCACCATGAACTCATTTCCATTTGATATTTATTGAATTTTGACTTTTGAAAATTATATTTTCACTAATTTAATATGGATTATTTAACTAAACACTTAATTTAATTTGATTGTTAAATTAATTATGCTTAGGATTTTGGTCATTTTAAGAATTTGATCAAGTGCACTACTTAATTAGTCTAAAGTGTTAGTTTACTAGGTCTCAACCTAACTGGGAATGAATCCACATGAGTTTATCATTGCATATAAGGTAATAATTCAAATAGGGATTCTCTAATGCAATTTTGAGCACTTACATCCAATCTGAAGACTAATTTAGGATGTTTAGTGTTTCTTAGGATTAATTTGCATCATTTAGTAGAAATCAATCTAAAGTATGATTAGACATGGATGTGTTTGAAAAGGAATGTCTACATTTTGCCCCTATTTGAGTAGGTGTTTCAAGACATGGGCACAATAATGTCTTCTCAAATAATGAAAAAGTTGTTATGATTTGGTTAATGCCCCAAAGGGTGGTTGATGAGCCTTAGATGTCCCCTGGATCCCCCCTCAAGGGATCAAGTGATAAATGGTGTCATCGAATGGGCCCTCAAAAAGAGGTAATGACATGGTGTAACAGGAATAGGGGTGGAAATAATGATTTTCCCAAAGGTAGTTATAATCATTAGCATAGTGGAGATGCCCTAGTATGGTGAATGGGATATTGATTTACCAAAAGATGGTTATAATTAGTGGTATAATGAAGGTTCCGTAGTAGGTTAGATGGGTTGAAATAATGATTTGACCAAAGGCATTTATAATCATTAGTGTAATAAAAATTCCCTAGTAGGGTGTATGTAAGCATGATACAATTCTACTTTTCCCTAGTAGGGTGGATGTGATATGTGAAAGTCTAAATAATTTTCCATGTTATATCAAATCAAAAAAGGAAGCTCACATAATAAACCCATAAACATAAATTTATGGTGAATTGCACATAGGATAGGTATGAATTTGGACTACCTGTTAGTACAGAGATGCACATCCTAACTAGTAGGGATTACTATTCATTTATTATTTAATTACTCTATGTACAGGTAGTGTTTAGGTATGTATGATGTGAACAAGTTGAATTACTATTGATAAAACCACTTGATAACTCCATTTGAATTGATTTTTTTTAACTTGTGATATTATGCATCATAGTTATAAACAAGTATAATAATAATGTGTATCCTAAGCATGGAAAAATCAATTTAAATGAAAATATAAATCACTAAGGTGTAAGCTATGAATAATCAAATCCCAAGTGAATATAATGCAATAAATCAAGTGTAGAATGAACACAAATATTCACAGCTCAAATGCAAGATATGGTTAATCAAGACTCAAGTGTAAATAAAGTGTAATAATCCTATGATAACTGAGGGGAAAGGAGGCACACAAAATAATATAAATTCAAAAAGTAAACAAATCAAGCCCAAGTTGTAAGCAAGATTCAAGTGTAAAATAATTCTCCTTAGACACAACATTTAAAAATAAAAAAACCATAAAGTAATATACAAGTTACTCTAAGGTGCTTGAAATAAAAAACTACTCTAATGTAAATGAACAAAAAACTAATATAACTATTCGTGCATGTGTAATAGAATTTTATGCTAAAAAGAAATGTTTATCTTAGGATATAGGGAATAATGGCACTAGAACAATTGGGGGGAATATAAGAACAAGGGGTAGTCAAGCTGACTCCAAATGCACTAGGAAATCATATGTTGCCTACATAGTCCCATGGACACAAGTTCCAACATGAAATTTAGGCCAAATGTGGTTCTCCTAAGATGTAATATAGAATAAAATTGTATAGGAAATTAAGAATGGGATTGTAAAATGATGAGAGCATAAAATAAAAGGGGTTGATGCTCACAATTGTGAGAATGTCAGGCACAATAATTCATGATATTGCAAGAGCATGGTTTAGGATAAAACCACACTAAAATAAAAAAGGTGAGTGTTCACAAATGAAATTGGTTAATAATTCATTATGTTTGCTACATATAAGGCTTGGAACAAAAATAAGCTCACAAAATGGTGAAAGCATGAGAGGGATATGACTCACAAAATGGTGAGAGCATAAATGACTCAAAAAATGGTGACATTGTTTGGAGATAAATATATAAGAATGAATGATCCAAGAAAATGACAAATGATATCAATCATCGAGACTGGCCTAATTAACTCCAAATGCACAAGACCATTAGATACTGCCTTCATAATCCATGGTCATGAGGTCCAACATGGAATTTAGGTCAAATGTAGTTCTCCTAGGAATGGGAAGGGAACACTATTAGAAAAATTTAATAGGAAAATGGAAATGGTCATGACTTGACCCATGTGAAAGCTTTAGTTATACCTATTGACTAGGAGATGCACACCTTGAGTAGTATGGGTACAATCTAAATGGCTTAGTGTTTAAGGCTTGTTTAGGAGTTTCTCTAGCATTTTCCCATGTTTTTAGGTTTTTTAGGCATCTCAAATCAATGGAGAATTATGAGATATAAAAGGGATTAAATCATAAAATGGTGAGAGCATGGTCTTAAATTAATTGTAAAATGGTGAGAGTGTGGGAATAAGGGTTGCTAAGTTGACCTCAAAAAACACTAAGTGATACTCACATATTCCAAATAGACCTCAATCCATTGTAGTTTGTCATGAAACAAAGAATGGTAAGGAAAGGCATGGTAAAAGAGTTTTTCCTAAGCTATAGGAAATAACACAGGCAAGTTTACCCTATGGGGAAGATGGGTTGAAATAATGATTTTCACAAAGGAAGTTATAGTCATTGGCACAAAAACCCAATAGGGCAGATGTAGAAAAATTTCTAAACTAAAGGATGCAATTGTTAGACCACAATCATACTACCCTAAGATACTTCCCATTTGTGAATAAACGTGCTCAAAGAGTCATAAAATTGAATCATCTATTTAAAATGTGTCTCAATCCAACCACTAAAGCTGTTTAAGGCATCAATAAATCATAACCAATGTCAAAATGGAAAAGATGGGAGGTTAAACAAACTTCAGCCAATAGGAAAGGTATATAATATAATATTAAGAAGGTGATGTTATAACACAACTTAAATAATCCTTATAAACAATAATTCAGGTATCCTAAGATAAAAAGTGATTGAGATGTATTATGTTCATTGGTTCATCAAGTTCATCTCCTTCTGGTGTATCTAACCTATATGCTCCTAAACCATAGTTAATAATAATAATGTAAGGTCCCAACCAATTAGGCTTGAACTTTCCCTTTTTATTCCATTCAACATTGACATTCTTATAGTTTTATTTTAGTATAATATCACTAAGATAAAACTCTCTATGTTTCAGATGCTTGTTATATTGACCACACAACCAATTTTAGTATGCCTAAGGACTATTCATAGCGGCCTTACATTTTTTTAGTAGTTATAGCTCATGTAGATGAGCTAATCTATAATCCTCATCATCTAGGATATGTTTCAATGAAAAAACAAAGAAGGAAACTCAAACTTGATAGGAAGAATGACCTTAGTACCATAAATTAGGGAATATGGGGTGGCTCCTATTGGAGTGCAAAAATTGGTATGATAGGTCCAGAGGGAATGGAAGATTTCTAAGTGTTAATCATAGCCAACATCATTGATGATCTTTTAGAGAATCTTGAAAATGGTTTTGTTAGATTCCTCAACTTGTTACCTTATGGGTAATATGCAGTGAAACTATGCTAGGTAATGTTAAATTTAGCATAGAGAGCTTTGACATCATTGTTTTAAAATGAACTAAAATTATTAGATATAATGTCAGAGGGGATACCATAATGGCATATGAGGTGATTGATGATTAATTTGGATAAATTCTTTCCTATCATGTGAGGGGGATGGATTCTACCCACTTAGTGAAGTTCTTGGTGGTGGTAAGGATATGTTTATATCCATCTAAAGAGGTAGGATTAATAATAACTATGATGTTGAGTCCCCACATTGAAAATGACCATGGTGTAGTCACTATCTTGAGTGTTAGGGATAGAACATGTATCAAATTAGAATTCTTCTAGAAAATTTTACACCTTTTAGCATAAGCATCTGCATCTACTTCTATGGTTAGCCAATAATAACCATTACACAATAATTTATTGGCAAGGTTCATGTACTTATCTAAATGTTATTTTAGATTTTAACAAGGTTAAATAAGGAAGCTTAGTTCTAGAAATTCTTTTAAGATAGAGTGTAGGTCCAAATAAGGTATAATGAGAAGCTTTGTGGGTGAGGGATTTTTTTTTTACAAAAAAGGTTTGGTGGAAGGACTTGGTCATGAATGTAATTGTATATCTAAGAATACCAGGTAGAACTAGGAGTAACAATATCATAGATCATCTCAATGGTTGATGGTTCATGGGCTAGTGAAATACTATGTTCAATGAGTAACTCATAATCTCTTGCATTGTTTGTAATGTAAATAATAGAACCAAATTTAGCCATAACATATATTGTCCTGTTATTGGCTTGAGGTATATGTTCAAACTAAAGGTGGGAAATCTATTAATTGAGAGTGTCTACCATGGATTTATAAGGTATTAGTTTCTCATCCTTAGTATAGAATTGGTGTGTGACCTAATTAATGATAATCTATGAATCTCGATAAACTAATATATGTTGAATGTTCCACTATAACACTAAATGAATCCATTAAATGAGTTATTCATACTCATCCATGTTATTAGTATAAGGAAAGATGATATAGAAGGACTTGGGAATGAGATTACACTATGGTGTTATGAAAAAATACTTATCTTGACCCGTGAGACATGAAAGAACCATCAAAATAAAGCTTCCATTATGGATCTTCATGAGGTGTTTCAGCTAAGGTCATAATGGACTCATCTAGAAAGACAAGTGTGAGTGGTTGAGTGTCAGGAAGAGGAGTTTCATCAAATAGGTCTATAATTATCTATCCCTTGATAGAATTTTGGTTAGAATATTCAATCTCAAACTTTCTCATAAGGATAATCCATTTATCCATATGGCCCTATATAGCTATTTTAGAAATTAGATACTTGAGTGGATCTACTTTGGCAATGATAATGGTCTTATTATTTAGCATGTAGTGGCATAACTTTTATTCTAAAAAGACCATAGCTAAACAATATTTATTGATTGGTGTATGATTATGATCATACATGACCATTATGTGGCTTAGGTAATAGATGACATGCTCCTTCCCCTATTCATAATGTTGTGCTAATAGTGCCCCTAGGTCATTTTCCTTTGCAAAGGGGTAAAATAATAATGGCTTGTCTAGCATGAGTGGTAACAAAATAGGTGGCTTGTCTAGGTATTATTTCAATTGGTAAAAGGATTTTTGATAGTCTATAATCAATGAAAAACTAGTGCCTTTCTTTAGTAAATGGGTAAATGGATGTCACTTATCAGCCAATTATGATATGAAGCATTTGATTCATTCTATCTTACCCTAAAAACACTAGAGATGCTTCAAAATAGATGGTGGTGACATATTGTTAATGGCCTTAACTTTGGCTACATCAACTTCAATGCCCTTGTGGGAGATAATGAAGAATAGTAATGTTTTAAAATTTACACCAAAGATGCACTTTTTTAGATTGAGTCTAACCTTGTACTCATGACATCATTCAAAGATATTGTGAAGAACAATTTAATGTTCAACATGGGTATTGGATTTACCCAAGGTGTCATCAACATAGTATTCAAATATATCTTTCATATTATAATGGAAATTTACCATCATGGACCATTGGTACATTTCCCATATATTCTTGAGGCTGAAAGGAATGACCTAATAACAAAACATTACACAAGGAGTGGTGAACACTATCTTGTGTTAGTCCTTTGGTTAATACTGATTTGATTGTATCTTAGAAACCATCTTGATGGAAAGCATTTCATACCCAACTATGGAGTCAAAAATCATGTCAATATTAAATAGAGGAAAGTCATCCTTTGGGTAGGCCTTGTTAATGTCATGAAAATAAGTTCAAAATTTATTACCTTTTAGATTTTTGCTGACTGGTATAATATTGGATATCCACTTTGAGTAATCAATAGGATGAATGTACCATGTATCTAAGAGTTTCTATAGATATCTCTTGACTAACATGGAAATGTGAGGATGCATTTTCCTTAGATTCCACTTAACTGGCTTGGCATCGGGATGTATAGCAAGGTGATGTACAACTAAGGTGAGGTCCAAACCTAGCATGTTGGAATAAGCCCATGAAAAAATGTTGATGAACTCTCTCAAGAAGGATTTAATTACTTCACACTCCTCAGTAAGGGACATGCCTAATTTGATCTACTTTAAATCAACTTTTGTTCTAATGTTGACCTAAGAAGTGCCCTCCATAAGAAGTGTGGAACCATATTCTAAGAGAGTTGACAAAGGTGTGAATTAGTTGGAAAAATATCAAAGTCCTCTAGTCAGACTGGCTCATCCGATTCTCCCAAATATGATGAATCAAAATCACCCAATGGTGACAAAGGCCATGTAACAAATAATTTGGGACATTATTTGACAATTTTTGCAAATACCCACTATTATTCTTCACTTATTTTAGACACAAAAAATGATGGTGGCCTTAGTGGCACTATGTGCTTCATTTAAATAAGGGTGAACATCCCCATCTAATGGTATGTGAAATAAGTTTTCACCAAGAGACTAGTCCTTTTATTTACTTTTATCTTGGTCTAAAAGTGCCTCAAAGAGGTTTTCACTTTTGATCCTTAATTTTTTATTTTATTTTTATTTTTGGAATAGGAAGTTCACCCACTCTCCAAAATATGCAACAAGGTCTAATCTGATAGATAAACTATGTTTATGATATCCAAACATAATTTGGTCTCTTAGGCATAGAAAGTCATGATTAGCCTCATCATTCACAAACTCATCAAGTGCCACTATTGATTCTTGTTGGTCCTAGTTGATGAGTTGTGGATGATGAAGGAAAAGTGGTGAAAGATGGATAACAAGTGTGATTGTACATATGATATGTGGGTTAATTAGGTTGGTATTAACCAAGTCCTCATATATATTGTATCATACTCTACATCACTTCCAACATCATCATCAATAGTCATTGGTGTTGGAACATGGATAAGGTATCCAAGGTCACCCATAGGTGGTTATAAATCCAATACCATGAGTTATTTATTAATTGGTCATGGAAATTGGCTCAAGAATACCTTGTTTAGATTCCCTTAGGCCTCTTCTTTCATAATATTGATTATCCATGATCCAAATAGGGATGGGATGCTTTTTACTTTGGTAGAACTTAGAGAAGTCATCTATACAGCCATGAATGATCCTCAGCCAGTGGGTCTTGTTCTTGACTAGGGTTTGGTGTGAAAATAAGTGGCTCTGGGGCATTAAACTTTCTCTTTTATCACCATTCCATATGAGCTACCTTGGATTGAGGTATTCAATAGGTTTTAGGGGCGTATAGAAGTTTAGCTACATGGAATGCATTATATATGAGGTACTCTCCTAGGAATTTTTTAGAGATGGTAAAATGGTTTGATATTTCAAGATGGGCACAAAGGAAGTAAAGGCAAAGCTCTTAAAATCTATATAATTAGAATCTGAAAATTCCAAAAGTAGGTATTTGTCTTTCTTAGACTTAATGTCTAGGCCAAAATGATAATTTTAAATTTCATACTTGGCCTCTAAATGTTTGCAGAATTCATATGGCTATGGGTCAACAATAATAGTTACTTTTATCCTAGAATGGGGGAACTTGATACATTGGTGTAACCTAGAAGGTATTGACTATATTTTTTTTTATCCATAGTCAGCCTAGAAATAAGTTTCTATGATAAATCCAAATCCAACACATGGAAAAGTATGTTATGGGTAAAGGGCCCAATGACAACTAGAAATTAAGTGGTTCCCTATGATTATCATTCTTCATTATCTTAGGCCTTGATGGTAATTGTCTCTAGCTGAAGATCGATAATCGTATATCCTAGATGCTTGACCACCCATAGAGACATAATGTTAAGGCCCAACCCATTGTCTATGAGGACATTTTTAAATTTGTGTCACATTTATGACAAATTTTATATACAATGGGCTATTATGAAAAGGGCCCAAGGATGACATATCAATTTGGTCAAAGGTAAATTATTGGCCAAAGGCTAGGTGTTCAACCAAAGCTTGGAATTTGTTTAGTGTAATGTCATTTGGAACTTGGGACTAGATCAAAAGTTTTGTAAGGATATTTTTGTGGATGGTAGATGTATGTAACAAATCCAAAATAGAAATTTGTGTAGGCATATTTTTCATTTGATCCATAATATCATATGTTTTCTTCTTAACATTGGTAATTGGATTACTCTTAGATAGTATGGTGGACTAAATGGGCTCATTGGTAGAAGGTGGCTGTGGCCCTAAAATGGTGACTTTATTTCATCAAGTTAGGATTTTGTAATCTGGATTGGGTAAAGGTAAATTATAATTAGAGGAGGAAGAAGGAATTGGGAATTTTATCCTTGATTAATATTGTGCTTGGTTACAGTCACCAGTCAAAAGAGGAGTGCCATCATAAGAAGGTTGATAGGCATTGTTAAGAAATGGTCTTATTCTATTGGTATTTGGTATAGGGTTGGTCATGATAGTATCTATATGACCACTTATAATAAAACTTAAAACTTTATTGTAGTCAAATGTGACAATGTGATATGCCTCTTAGTCAGATGGGTTATTTTAACCTTGGTTTTGGCCATTGTGTTGTTATTGTGGTAGTGGAGGTGGCCTTTATTATTGTTGATTTTGATTGGTAGCGTTATGTTGTGGAAAAGGATCTTGGTAAATACCTAGGTTATGATTGGAAGTGGAAACCCTGTTATCTAATTTGATCTCTACATTTTCCAACATGTTATGAATGAGTTGCCATAGTTGTAAAAATTAATGTATGGAGTGGAATTTAACTCAGTGATAGTCATATAATTCATGATCCTTGTACGAATCAAGAAAATGTACATCTTCAAGGAATAACTTAAGTATGGGTCAACTAATCATGTTAGCAATGACTAATTTTTAGAATACTGATTTAATTGGTTCTCCAAGATCATTAAAGAATTTATCCTTAGGATTTATTCTTACAGGAGGTGCTTGAAATGGAGTAGGTGGAAATTCTTGAAAACATGAAAGTGGATACATTTGTGAAGCTAGCTAAGATTTTGGAATGGGTTGCACATATGGAAATGATTGGTTATATGGAGAGGGTTGGTTATATGGAATTGGTTGAGTAGATAGTGTTTGCACCATTTAGACATAGCATGACTTTGTAACTCCATTAATAATAAAAATATTATTATAGTTATAGGCATAGGGCTTCTCAAAAGTATTGGCCTAAGGTGGTATAAGATATTGCATTTGAATTGGACTTTATGTTTGGTATTGGCCTTGATTTTAATTTTGGATCTAGTTTTTAGTTTGGTTTTATTGAAGAAAATTTGATTATCCCCTTATTAATAAGGGACTTCTCAATTTGTATACCCTTTTAAATGATCTCCTCAAATGTGTGAACACATTAATGCTCTAGGTGGTAAGATATATCATTGTGAAAGTTCATGATAAATATATCTATCAACTATTTATTAGGTAAATTGTGCATGAAATGGCTTGCAAGTACTCTCTATAGTTGAAAGTAGCTTGCAAATCTCTCACCAGCTTTTTATCTATCCTAACCCAAATCTACCATAGTAACCTCATGTTTGAGATTATAAGAGAAATGTTGTACAAATTTTTTTGAAAGGTAATCAAATTTAGATATATAATTCTTTGGAATTTTAAGAAGCCATTCTTAGGCTTGTCTAGCTAAACTTATAAGGAAAAAGAAAATCAAGTAGATATCACTATAAGCCACTAGCTAAAAAGCAACAAAGAACTCATTCAAATTCTCCCTAGGGTCACCTTTGCCCTTATATTTATCAAAATTTTGTGGATCATAACTCTTTGGATATGGTATTTGAAGGTACTCCATGTTGAATGGATATGAACATACCTCATCTAGTTTAAACTT
This sequence comes from Torreya grandis, assembly GCA_037957365.1. NCBI lineage: Eukaryota > Viridiplantae > Streptophyta > Pinopsida > Cupressales > Taxaceae > Torreya > Torreya grandis. The sequence continues at coordinate 865,959 of JARHVA010003352.1, read as the reverse complement.
TTTCTTCTACTTCCTAGTTTGAATGGCCACAATTACATCCTTCATCTGTTGTAGTTCTTGGGCTAGAAAACCATATGGCACATTTTGTTGTGTTTGTGTCTAGGTGGTTACAGGTGAATTACCTTGACTAGGGTATAATGGAGGAATGTGGTATTGTATAATATTAGTTTGGTTGATCAACTGGCCTATAATATGCATCCCTTGGCTAGGATTGTATTGATGATATGGTACATACTATTGATAACTATGCTAGATAGAATTGGTATTATGACTTTGGTTTGGAGGGAACTATGGCTGAGATGGAGGTATTTGGCTTTGTGGAATGTATTGTGTCTTCTAAGTTTTAATAAGAACATGTTTTTGACTAGTCAAACCATGTTAAAAGGCACTCATTATTGGATAGAGGTTTGTTTTTGAAGGTATTGCATATTAATCCCTTGAGGTATTTTTTGGGAAAAAATAAATGATTTCCTAGTGAGGTTAAGGCCCTATTTTTAGGTGAAAACTTATTTCCTATTTGGTAATTATTGATTATTTGGCACTTGTTTCATGTTTGACACTTATTACTAACTAGCCACTAGCTTCTATTGACTAAATAAGATATGTTGTTGATTAGAAAACATTTTATATGGAATCACCACTTGTTGTAGTGGCATTAGTCTATATCTACTATCTTAGAATGTTACCCACCCATTGTTAGGGTGGAATAGTGTTCACCACCTATTGGGGTAGAATGTTGGTCTACATTTGGTTATTTTCTACTTGCTATGTGTTTGAGTAAGTGGAAGTGGAGGAGTGGTCATTTGTTACATTTATGAACTTGACATTTGTGCCCCATGATATTTTGAACCACTTAAGGTGTTTATGGGGGAAACTTATTTTGAGGTGTTGTGTTACACATGAAACCCAATTTGGTGTAGATTAGGACACAATTATGTTTTATCCACCATGTTTTGTGAAGGGTTTAATGTAGGAGCCATAGTTTCTTCCCTGATGATTGAGATATTAAACATGTCCCCAAATTCAGTACTTTACATGAATGGGTCTATGTTTGTATTAGTATAGATTGATAAGTCAATTTGCACCTTTGTTGATGGAGTTAAATCAAGGAGTGGTGTATTGGACATGATTATTATATTTAAATTCTTGGCCAAGTTGAGGTACATTTGGTACATTTGTTATATTTATGCCATTTGGTTAACAATTTGTCCCTTTCCTTTTGAAATCATAGTAAGGTCTTGGTTATTCATTGGTATGAGGACCTGCCTATGGATAGATGATGCATGCTATAATAATGTAATGGCCAATGCATTACTAGGACATCTAGCCAAGCTAGGTAAACTTTTATGTTGAAAATTGCCTAGGAATTTAACACCTACTTATACTTATCTAACAAAGATTTCATCCCTATTTTATGAAAGGTGATGATCACACAAGTAAGGATATTAATTGGTCTAAGTTGGAACGATCACATAGTAAAGCTTATATTGTTGGATGTGTTCCATGCTAGGTGGTATGCTAGTAAGGTATTATATAGTTTAGTCTTGGTCTTACCTTAGATAAGATAGTGTGTTGGCAAGATAATGGGCTAATGGGTCTTGGATATACTATATATAATGGACATCATATGTGTGATATGGATCTATTGCATACATTCAGTCATCTCCATAAGGGTCTTGAGTGAAAGGGTAACTTGTGACAATGTTTTAATTTTTTGAATTATAAATAGTTCCACAATGTGTATGGCGAGACATGGTTGAAGTAATGGTAAATGTCTTACAATAAGATTAACATATCATTGTAAAATCCTAAAAATTGGTCTAAAAGAGGAATTGGTCTCTAAAAAATTGGTATATTGTTACAAATGTCTGAAACAAACTTGGTCTTGGTCTAAACCTTTCATACAAAATACACTTATCTCTTGGAAAGAGGTATAAAAGTGAAACATAAACTTGGTCTTGGTTAAGGTCTTGAACTACGTCTAATGAAAGTTTGGAATGCAAACATGGAACTAGTCTTTCTAAAAAGGTCTTGAACTTGGTCTAAAGGTAAAACATACTTTCTCTCTATAAAACATTGATAGGTCTTTGGAAAATGTCAAAAAACTAGTCTTGGAAATGAACTTAATATAGGCATGAAACATTAAATGAACCTAAGTCTAAGGAAATTGGTCTACAACAAAGAGTGCATTTTGTCTAGGTAATCTTGGAAAACTTGTTCTAAAGTGAACTTGGTCCAAAGGGATCTCACAATAAAAAAACATAGGTCTAAAGTTGTTCTATGAAAATAAATTAGAAATCCAACTCAAGTATCACTAATTAAGTGCAAAAATTAAAACATTCAAGCCCAACCAGTAAGCAAGAATCAAATGTAAACGAATTTTACTAAATCTATACTTGGAAGCAAGTTTTAGACATAGTTTGAAAATACAACTTAACTCTTGGCACAAGGGTTGAATGTCTATGTGAATGGCATAACCATGATAGATTTTAAATTGGATTCACACTTCTTGGATATTTGAAACTTGGTCTAAATTAAATCTAAGTTGTCTAGGTAATAATGGCCATCGTAATAATACTTTTTAGAAATAGAGGGCACAAATGGTTTTTAGTCTCATTTTGAATAAGGTAAATGGTCTAGAATAATTTTGGTAGTGTAACACTTCTTTTTGAAAAGTGGTGTGTAACATGTGTTTTTTTAATTTGTTTTGATTTGGATTAGTAATTTTGGACTCAAAAAACAAGTAAAAAGAATAAATAGCACCCGAGTGCAAAATCCTACACTAAAACTGAAATGAGGTATGCATAGTATCTACTAAAGTTTCCACCAATGTATTAGTCTTGAAAGGAATTAATTGCTAATCCAAAAATAAAAGAGTTCATGTAGGTAGTGTTTTTAATCCCCCCTATGTATCTCAAGAATTGATACATGGAAAGGAACTTATAATGTCAAAGCAACTCGACATTTGGTTGGATGTTTTGTGGTAAGTGGTGTCAACTATTCTAAATTTTTGACTTGTCTTGTTTACATGGTAGACAAGTGCCTAGAAACACTTGGGTAAAAAAATCATGTCAATTGGATCCAAAATTTATAGCTTGTTATGTAAAGGTCTTATCCTTTATACAATTACTTTAGTCATGTACTATTTAGTGAATTTTGATGTCTAGATTGCTACATGGCATAGGGACCCATTAGACTTGTTAGGCTAACCACTTAGCCACCATCCAATCCAATGATACACCCAATTTATATACCCCATCGAAGAGTGGGGTTGGAATAATGTTGGGAAATGAAACCCTAGGTTAAATTACTCTTAAAAAAAATTTGAGGGGATGAAATCCCATTCATAATCCAATGTAAAAATTAAAAATGGAAGAACTAGGTCATTTTTGAGTCACCTAAGTCCCTAGGAATAAGGGGAGAGCATACACAACATTTTTTTTGTTTAAATTAAAAAAACAAGTAAAACAATGCATTTTTGGTCACCCAATTTCCCTAAAGGGGAAAAGGGGAGAGCATATGTGCAATGTTTTATTAAAAATAAAACTAAGTGCTTTACATAAAAGTAATAACAAGAAGTAAAGTGATCTTAAGAGCTATAAGTCTAATGTGTTTGTTCTTTTAAAAGCACCTATTGAAATATGAATGATGTTAGGCCTTTGTTTTAACCTTGAAAGTTATTTTTTAATGTTTTAAATCACCAGAATAAATGTTAAATGGTCTTTTTAATGTTAAAAACTCCTCTCTTTCACTTAATTCTTTGTAAAAAATGTTAAAAGATTGATTTGTGTTTGATTAGTTGATGAAAACAACCTGCAAGTTAACAAATTAGCTCCAAAAACTATGAAAAAATTACTCTTGGGAATGATTTTTCAATTAAATTATCAAGTTTCAACTATGAAATTATAGGTAAATAAAAAACACCGAAAGCAAAAAAATGTAGAAAAGTTTACGGTGCAATTTTATAGTTTATGAATGATTTCATAGTTTCGTTGGTTGATTTCATAGTTTTATTGGTTGATTTTAGAATTTTATCTGATGAATTCTCAATTTTTATTTCCAATTTCATGATTATCCTTACTAATTTCATCATCTCTAGATGAATTCACAACTATGAATTCATAATAATTTCATAGTTTTCCAAAAACCTATAAAAACATAGATATACAGTAGAAATGATTAAGCAATTTTGACCATAATTTCATAATTAATTATTTAAAATTAATAAATACATAGACAAGTTAGAAAATTTAGTAAAAATTATTGGATGATTTCATAGTTTAGCTATATGAATTCACAAAATAGTTTTTTATTCACAAAATAATTTTTCAAATTCATGTTTTACAGGTCTAGTATGAAACAAAAACAATTTTAAAATGATCTAAGATGAATTTATAATTTTATTTCTCAATTTCTCTATTTATGGATCTAAATTCATATTTCTACAACAAATAAATTCATAATTTTATAGGCCAAGAAAAAATGTAGAAAAATTAATCAAAAATAGTAAAAACAAGATCATTAATGAGTTTTCTTGGCTCACAAGAGGTCCCAAAAATATCCTATGATGTAATTGGGGTGAATGGTCCCACCAGGCATACCATTATGTATGCAATAGGAATCCAATGGAAAATATTCATTAGTCACTCATTAGTTGAATCAAACATTAAAAAAAAACAAGATTAAGACAAAGCATTCCCAAGCTTAGATACTAGGGGAAGTTTGATGATAATAAGACTAAATGAAACACAACTAGAAGGATGAAAGACAAATAAATTTCACCTTCCTTGTAGCTCCAAATTACTTGGTAAATCATATTTGGATTATTTAACTTGTGTCTAAATTTAAGTCTCTGTTGACACTCTTGCTTTGTGAGAAACACCTCCCCTTTATCCACTATGTTTTTTCTCTTGGCATGTGTTGGTTTATGAATATTTTATTATTCAATTTGGCATTATACACTACACAAAAAAGCTTGTTGGAAGTGAGTGTGAGTCCTTGTATTTATAATCTTTAAAATAACCCCAACCTAGGTGTAATTAGGTCTAGGCTAACCTTGGGTCAACCTTATGAGTCCAAATACAATAAATAATGTCCTGAATTATGCATTTATGGAAGCATGGCTCAACATTTATACTTAGTAAGGCATATATGTTGATATTTTGGAACTATTGACTTTGAGGATGATGATGTCATAATGACTTCATTTCCCTTTGATTTTATTGAATTTTGATTTTTGGAAATTATATTTTCACTAATCTAACATGAATTATTTAACTAAGTGCTTTTTTTATTTGCTTGTTTAATTAATTATGCTTAGGCTTCTGGTCATTTCAAGAATTTGATCAAGTGCCTCACTTAATTAGTCTAAATTGGTAGTTTTCTAGGTCACAACCTAATTGGGGATGAATCCATGGGATTTTATAATTGTATATAGGGTAATATCCCAAATAAGGATGCTTTGACATAATTGTAGGCACTTACATCCAATGCACGAATGAATTTGGGTTGGTCAATGATTTATAAGCTTAATTTACATTATTTGGTAGAAATCAATCTAAAGTTTGATTAGACATAGATGTGGCAAAAAAGGAGTGTCTACAAAACTTATTTGACCACTATGCTCACCTAGTTTTGATCTTTACTTCCCTACCCTAAATTAATCTAATTGACTCAAGTGTTATTGAAATATTTGATTCCATTTGATCTAAAATTCCCATGTCATGCCCAAAATATTTATGAATAAAACCAACACAAAAAGGTATAATTATTTAAAAAAAATTAAATAGGTATATAAGACATGTAAGCACTGTGCCTAAAAAATATGCCATAGTGAAAATAAATGGGTGTATCAAAAAATGTACATAAGTTCGCATTGTCCTCATAACACCCATTCTGACCTCACTTGTACCAACCAACCCTTTGTGATGAAAATGACCTATAATGGCCTAGATGATATTGGTAGGTTTGATAACCTTGAGGTCCCAATCTAGATTCATATTTAATATGAGATAGGGTTAAAAATTGACTAGTGTCAAATGACCCACTCTAGTTCCTTAGGGGGTTAGAGTATGACTACAATTGATTCAAACCAATGAGAAAGCTTAGTTCACACCCTAATTCAAAAGTTGGATTCTAATTTTGAGTTGAATTTGATTTAATAATGGGGCTACTTAAATATATTTTAGACCTCATATGACCCCAAAATGGCCTAAGACATTTGGGCCTAACCCATTGATGTTGGATTTTACCATCTCCACCATTGGATCTAGTTTCATCTCATCTCTTGGATATATTATTATCTAAAAAACCCTAGGAATCATTATAGAAAACTATAACAGATCTAAAACAAATCTAATATTTCACAAATGAGTTTGAAGAAGAGGGATTGAGGAATTAAAGGAAGACTTATCCATAGTATTTCTTCTTCACACTCAAGCCCTCGAATGACCTCCAATAATGAAGTTTCTAAGCTTTCTTTGTTTACTATCATAATTAATTTTAGTCTATTTTTATTTAAGTAACTTATTCAATGTGTGGCTAGGTAGGTTATAGGGCTTCATATAGCATCACAACACTTATAATAAGATTCTAGGCTTCACATGGGTGAAAAGGCTTATAGGCCAAAAAGCTTCCAATCACCATGTGACACTTAAGATATATTTTTTAAAAAGTTAAATGGTTTTTAATAGTATTTTATTTATTTATTTAGTTATTAAAAATCAAAAGAGCATGAATAAATTATGTAAAATCTACAATGCTTACAAAAATGTATTTTTCCAATAAAACTAATTATAGAAATTTTTAATGAGCATATTAAAAGAATAAATTTTAGGAATCTATAGTGCATTTTATATTAAAATCAAGACTTAAAACTTTTCAAATTTAGAACATTTAAATGTTGTATCCTAAAATTAAATGACAAATTGTTACAAAACAAATAATAAGATAAATTCAAACTTTTCAAATTCAAAACATTTAAATCTTGTATCCTAAAATTAAATGACAAATTGTTACAAAACAAATAATAAGATAAATTCATAAATAAATTGAATTAAGGACATTTATATGCATTTTTAATTTTTTTAAAATTCATTTTTCTAAAACAAATAAGGTTTTGAGCATTTTAAGTGATTTCAAGAGTTTAACAATTTAAATATATAATAATTTATTTTAAAATTTTCAATTCCCTTTCAAGTAAAAATCAAATACAAATAATCCACTTTATATTTTGTATAAAAATTATACAATCTCATAGAATTAAATTAAAAAAATTTCACAACCAAGGGGACACAAGATTTAAGACAAATTAAAAAATTTCCAAACAATATAAGGGTCAAAGTCCAATAGTGTGTCCCAATTTTTGGAATAAATATACCACATATACTAAAATCTCCCTTCTTATATACTTGAGTTTAGTTGGTTGAAATTAGTAAAACATACGTGTTTTAGCTTATATATAAACTTAGTGTATCCAATTTTTTTAAAAACTTTAAATCCTACTAAATATTTTTTGGATTTATTTGTTATTATTATTTTAAAACTTTTTGGATACTCAACAGGACATAATATTATGCTTTAAATTAAAAATTATTACATAATTAAAACTTTCTAAAAATTGAAAATACATTTACAAGGCATAGAAATCCACAAATCAAAGTTACATAGGTGTTCCCAATAACCCAAAAATATTCAAAAATATCCATTCAAGGCGAGCTCAAAATTATCTTTAAATGACCTAACCATATTGACATCATCAAATATGATATTATTCAATCCCCAAACTAATAAATATAAAACAGCATATCTAACTAAAATGTTAAGGTGGAAATATGGAAAACACAAGGTTATGTCAAGTAAGCCTAAGAAGAGGGTGTAGGAAAGTCTAAAGGAGACACTGTTAAAATTCACTATAAGTGTTTGGATCCTCTCTCTTCCATATATAAAAATGTAAAAAATGTCTCACAAAACATAATAAGGTAGTCCAATAATATTTACACCTAAGGGAGGAGGGAGAAAAGATCCTAATACAACAAGAAACCATGCCAAACACCTCTATCATTATTCCTTAGTAAGAGGACAAAATTATAAGAAAGAGGGGGAAATTATTTTACCAACTTTTTGAACAAACCCAACTCCTAGCCCAAATCTTGTTCAACAAGCTATAATATAGATAATTTCATCCCTCTAAACTTACATATAATTAGGCTAGTCTAATCTAGGCAATATAACATGGCCATTTTAATTCCATAAAGACACATAAAAACTAAAAACCTAAACGTGTAAAAAACCTTCCCAAAAATCACATTAATTTTTTCAAAATAAACATGAATAGTCTTGGACTACTTTACCAAAATATAAAATAGTGGGGGTAAGCCCCATGATCAATCTAATTGACTCTGACTCCCCCCCTAGTTATTTATGTAGATTGTAAGTTGGAATGTGAGAGGGATAGAAACCTCGAATAGAAAACTAGTTGTAAGATAGTTCAGACTCTCAAGAGATAATTTAGATTTCCTTTTTTTTGAATAATTAAAGGCTATTAGAACCCAACTATCCTTAGTCTTGGATTTTATCTGGCCCAATGTTCCTCAATTCTCCACCAGTCATTAAAGAGGGAAAGGGGGGCCTCTATTTTGGTGAACCCTAGATTGAAAGACTCTATTTTTGAACATGGTGTCTCTCCCTGCAACAGAGCTATCTAGGTAATTATAGCTTGCCAAAATTAGACATTTGGCCTATGTAACATCTACACCCCGAATGACTATAGGGAATGAGCTGACCTATAGAATTGGCTGGCCATAAATATTTAATATGTTCCTTGGGCATTTGGAGGAGATTTCAACATGATGGAAGATAAAGAGGATAAATTAGGGAGTGACCACCTAGCATGGAAAGGAAATGAGCTATTTTTATGGTATAAGTTTAAAAGAATACACAAAATTGAATATCCTCTCTAAAAGGGTACAAGCCTAAGCAAAGGTATTTGGTACACTTGATGTAATAATTAAAGTAACAATAAAAGGTATTACTAAAGACTTGATAGATTTTATTTGAATATGGAGGCACTTACTATGTATCCAATCAAAGATGTTAATGTGGTGATAGTGATTCCCTATACTATGTCTGACCACCACCCTATTGAAATGAAATTTTCATTTGTTAGTGAGGAGAAGAAAGACATTCCAAAGTTTAAAGGGTTGTATAAATTCAATATGTCACATTTGGATAACACGATTTGTTTAGAGGGCCTACAATTTTCTTATAATATTGGTAAATTTGTTTGCAACTCTAGCTCCAAAATTGATCACTAGAATTCTAGTATGGAAATTACCAAAAACATTTCGAGGACATATGGGCAAATCAAAGGAAAAAATCATAAAAATGCTATAAGAGATGCTCAAAAGAAACTTATTTGAGATGAAAGCTCAATTCCACTAGACCCTACTAATGGAGCTCTCCTTGAAGATATTAACCTCCTAAAGCACCAAGTTTGATAGTCTCAGTAGTATATTGCTAGAGGGGCACAAATCTAGTCTAGACTAATCTGTCTAAAGATCAAAGATAGAGACTTTAAATTCTTCTTCAAATTTTTGAAAGCTAAACACGTAAGAAGCAAGATTATAGGGATTGAAGTTTATGGGAAGAATTTTTAGGATGCTACCAGCATTAAAGAATCTTTTTTTTAACTTCTATGTAAACCTTTTCTATTCTGATGGGTCTAATGTTCATATAAAATACAATAGGGTTATATGTGAGGCCTGCATTCTTAATAAGGTGACACAAACTCAGTTCTCTTTCTTAAAAGTTGTTATCTTACTAAATGAGGTTAGAAACACTATTGACTCATTAAATGAAGATAAAGTGTATAGGGTGGATCATTTCCCTACTAAATTTTATAAAGTCAATAAGGAATGAATTGCCAAGGATTGCCTTGAGATCTTTAATGAGGCCATTGATGTCTATACACTTGGCCTGAATAATAATAGAGGGGTCATTAGTCTTATTATTAAGGATGGTAATCTATATTTAGTCACAAATTAGAGACTAATTTGCCTCCTCAATGTCTCCTACAAGATTCTAGAAAATATCATTACAAGGAGGCTGTCATCACTTTTGCCCTCTATTATCTTAGAGACCCAAACTAGCTTTGTTGAAGGGAAGTAAATCCTTGATAATTTAATCACCAAATGGGAGATTCAAAATAGGTTTTAAGAATGATCTTTCTTGACTTTGAAAAATCTTATGATAGAATTGAATGGCCCTTCATTAAGAGAACGTTGCATGCCTTTGGTTTCCAGGATAGACTTTTTAGAATGGTTAATGTACTCTTCAAGGATGCTTCAACCATAATTTAAGTCAATGGGGAGCTAACAAAATCTCTTAAGCTTCAATGCTCCATTAGATAAGGTTTTCCTCTTACCCCATCATTCTTTGTTTTGGTAGTGGATGCACTACATTATCTTCTTAGATTCTCTAACATCAGACCTCTAGTCAAAGGTATATCACTCCCTAATAATGATTCCCTAATTGATGTATTATTTTCTGATGTTATATCAATATTTGTTGAATTGGAGAAAAATAACTTAGATTAGGTTGTGAAGAGGATTGATATATACTACTCTACCTCTACATCAAAAGTGGCCATGCATAAATCTCATATACTGGGCTAGCATGAGCAACTTCCTACTTGGTTGGAATTAGAAAGGACTAGATGAGATGGTTAAATACCTAGGTATTCCTTTTTCCATAACACCCTCCTTAAAAAGTATGTGGGAATGGATTTTTGATAAAATCAATAAGAAAATTATAAAATGGCATGGTCATCTACTATCTTTACCAGGAAGGATTCAAGTCTACCAAAAAGTTCTCTCATCATATAATATATACTACTCCTCTTGCTGGCTCTTTGGAAAAAATCAAATCAACATCCTCCATAGGATCATAAGAGATTTCTTATGGTTTGATGGGAAAGGGGTCAAGAAAAGGCACATAGTCTTGTGGAAATTTTGCTTGAAACCTAAAAATATTGGTGGACTGAGGCTAAAGGACCTTCAGTTATAGGGAATAACTCTGGAGGTTAAGTGGATAATTAGAGTCTCCATTGGAAATTAGCCATGAAAAGTATTGGTTAGGAATATTATTTCAAGAGGCTTTCCTAAAGGAAATACAAATTAGAAAGGGTTAAATATTGTTGATCTTCTCATAGGGCCTTTCACATTTAAAGTTACTAGTTCTCCCATATTTTCCTCAATATGGTTATCCTGGGATGCTACCAAACCCTTCATTACTACTAAATAGGTATTCAACTAGTTTAGAACATCATGTCAAGGATATAGATCATTATGGTGGAATTTGACTATCAACAAGAACCTATTAGCCCTCACTAGAGGATGCTCTACCTATGATTGGTACACCAAGGGTTGAGAAGCTTCAAGGATCTCTATGCCCATGCAGGATGAGACTCTTGGTCAGAGCTCCAAGCTAGATTTTTGTTCCCTAACTCCTAATGAAAAACTTTCACATTTAACCAAACAAATTTTAAGGGGAGAAATAATGTGGTGTTCATAGAAGAAGAGGGTGAGTTCTGGGATAGTGTGAAGTGGAAAAAAGGCCTACCTCTACTTGAGTATTCTTCTCAAATTATTTACAAGAAAATATCCTTCTCTAATGTCCCCTACCTCACTTTCAATTGTATCTGGTCTGTGCTTGATCCTACGCATGATTGGTCTTTTAAGTTTGATGTGATTTGGGCCTCTTGTCTTAAACCCAATAAATCTTATTTTTGCTTGTTACTTATGTATAAAAAGTTGTTTGTTGGTGTTTTTTTGAACAATTATGGCCTTTCTAATCCTTTTTTTAATTTTTGTAGTGTAATTAAAATGGTTGAGTATGTTTTTTTATCCTACACTTATGCCTCTAAGTTATGGCATTATTATCTTAAACCTTAGAATGTGGTTTTTGGTTATGAGATTGTCTAGTTGAACATTATAGTTGGTTATGCTTGTACTAAGTTTAAAGTCCACCATTTTTTTCATAAATTTTGGATTGTTGTCTCTACTAATATTTTATGGTTTTTATGGAAGCAAAGGAACCTAGAGGTTTTCCAAGGAAAGGATAGAGTGCTTACTGACTTCACAATCGAAGTCATCCTTCATTTTTTATCTCTACAAATATTCCTCTAGTTGAAAGTGCTTTAGGACCAACTCGAGTAGTTCCTTAAGACTACTCTCCTAAAGGTTACCTCAGACTTCTTCATTACTTTTGGGGGATAAACTAGACTGAGCCCTCATCCTAACTAGGCTGACAATCTAGTGTAAGAATGGATCACCCCATCTAAATCTGACCAAAATGGTCTTGATGGCTAGTTGGATATGAATGAGAGTGTGATATAGGCTATGCATAATGAGTAAGATGGTAGCTATATTATCAAAGAAGCCAAAGGAACTTTTACTCTATTTGACCTGAACCTATTTCTTGAGGTGGGTTATGAGAATGCAGGGATAGGGCCTATATCTTATCAACTTATTTCAAAGGCACATAACTAGGGTGAATAAGAGGAATTATGGAAGATGATTGATGATAACATCAAAACTTTTTTTATAAAGTAGAGAGGCTAATCAAAAGTTGAAGCTCAATAGATGTTGAGGATGTCTTGAAGTATGTGAAGCAAAGAAACATGAAAGGATTGTTGGATAAAGTCAACCATTGTCCTACTAAATTGGCCTTAAGATAAATACAGATGGGACCTGTTAGTGGTAAAAGTGATTTGGAGGGACCTAACTTGGTGGACTCAGATGATGGATGTGGAGGTGTAGTGTTGCTTTTAGTAGGGTATAGGACCTGTATGTTTGATTTTGCCACCTTTAGGGTGGCCTTTATTTGGTAGCTACTATTTTAATTTGCATTTCTACTTATACTATTGGTTTTTGTTTTTTAGGTTGCTTGTTTAGAGCCATTTTTATATTGAACTATCAATTATTATATTTGCTGATGGGGGATGCCCCACATCTACTTTTGCCTCTACTAGAAACTTTTTAATTTTTTTGGCATCTTTGATACATATATTAGTAATCGATCTTCAATATAAAAAAATAAAAATGAACATGGATCAAGCCCAAAATTTTCCAAGTGAACATATGTAAGCTATAACCAAATATAGATTCACAAGCAAAGAAAAACAGAAATTTTAAATTAATACAAGAAAAATCATGTGAAAAATATAAATTTTACCAAAATACATTATGGAATTCCATGATAAGAAGCCCTTACCTTAATTCCTCCTCTTGACCCATTTTACCATCCCTTTCTAAGCTTTCATTCCTTATAATTGATAATCATGTAAACTAAATCTAGTCATTGAGTAAACAAAAGAGGCAAAAAGAATCACCCAAAATAAAAGTCTAAAAATCCCCCATAAGTTATGATTTCCCACTTACTTATAGAAAATTCCTTGAAATTCTCACCCAACATGATCATGACACTTTTGTCCTTCCTCAATATTTTCCTCACAAGTATTTCACACCATTACTTCTCATTACATCTCAATAACTTCTTCTTCTATATCACATGGACACTATGTACTTTTTACAACTATAATAATTAATTTTATATATGCATTACTTATCTCTCTATCCCAGGCATTAAATAGGGAACTTGGGTACCTCACAATATTAAAAAATAAAAAAATATACTACCCAAACCATCCATAAAGGTCTAAGGATTAATTACACACAAGGTCAAAACTTTCCTCTTTCTCTTCAATAAATGCAACTTCATCTCTAAATCTTAGTCTTAGAACTTTTAAAACATTTATGAGTACCCCACACATCCACTTGGTATTTTATAACCTCATAAATCATCCATAAGTAAGGTTGAAATGGAATGAAATACATGGTTATGTGCAAACACTAAACATTTCAAAAATGGATCCTTTAGATCACGCATGCACGCACGCACGCACGCGCACATGCACGCGCACGCACACACACACACACACACACACACACACACACACACACACACACACACACACACACACACACACACACACACACACACACACACACACACACACACACACACACACACACACACACACACACACACACACACACACACACACACATGCAAGGTTAGCTAGAATAAGCCAACAACCTAGGTAAAAAATGGTTAGGACATGCTTAGTAGAGTTATAGTATGAATTTCATGCTCATTGTTTTCACTTACACCATTTCACACATCAAAAATTCTAATACAAATGATATTTAAAAAAATCACATCATAATATATTATAATAAATAAACACAAATCATACAAGGTATATATACACTAAAATACTATATCCATACTCTAAAATCCTTCACATGGAATATGAATCATAATATATAGTTAAAATACATCCATAATATTCATATAAAAATCCAAGAGATGTATGTACACTAGTTCAACTATTTAAAACATTAATACACATAATCAAACACTTCCCATATGTTAGTCAACAAAGTTAACAACTCTTTGTGCATAAATATAAGTGACAAGAAGTCCATCTAAAAATATGATAACAATGTATAAGGGGAAACATATAAGAAAGATAAAAAATGGGCCTTACATCCCCTCTCGTTATTCAAACTTCCTCTTGGAAGTCACTGATAAATGTGGGAATACTAAGCTTGTAAAGGTATTCATCCTCTAAGGTGGTGTAGGAACACCCTAGTTCAAAACCAATCTTGTATCAACAAAATCTACTTAGATTATAAATAAGCAATATGAAATTTTGTGTGCAAATATCTATTCCTACATAAGTCCCTTAAAGTGTTTCTCACAACCTTTGCATGTGAAAACAAATTGTGCAATTATTTTGGTACAAAAAACTTGTAAAATTTAATTTTGATGTAGGTTTATGACCCACTCTAACAAAGTGATGGATGTTCACCCTCTCATTTTAGGATCACAAATTTCAAGCTAGAGCATGAGTTGTAAATATGCAATTTTATAGATAAAAAAATTCTAGAATTACAATTAAGTGATACAGTCTCTAGTTTATCCCCAAAACATTCCCCTATAGATGAATTATTCAACCTAATTGGAAAACTAAACTATAATAATCATTGATAGTCATAATGATGCTAGTGCACAAAAATATATCTTGATTGAAATAAACATAAAAGAGGTGGAAAAGTAGAGTATAGAATAATGTTTTCTATGTTGGCAAAGATATATTACTAAACCAATTAGCCTTTTGAAACTCATTATTTAGTTTAGTGAATATTAATTTAATTATAGTTATTACTTATATTTAGATGAATAATTTGAAGAGTTTAAGAGAAACATATTGAAAATAAATTTCTATGACATCTACTTTATAGGTTTTTGACTTAGGATAGATTTATATTCATGCACACTCATTAATAAAATTAAATTTATAGTAGAAGTTTAAATCACAAAAATTTATAAAACACTAAAGAAATCAATTTGAATAATATTAAATCCACACATATGAATCTCATTTACTAATCAATATAATTAAAACATCTCATGCATTACTTAAAATTCTAGAAATCCAAAACAACATAACTCACTGAACTTTTTGCAGAATTTTAGACCTCAAATTACATAAAACCTTCATTTATCCAAGAGAGGTGAATACAAAGTGTATATATAATTTTTATATGGGCACCACCACACTTATAAGTATAATTTTCATTTAAATTTAGAAACAAAATTTAAAAATTAGACTAAAGTTAATCTATGTAAAAGTTTATAGTGTTTTTCTAAAAGCAACATCCAACCTAAATTTATTTTATTTTATAAAATAACTATGATTTATCTAGTTATTTATCTTTATTATTGATTCTATAAACTAAAAGTGTATGCTTTTTAATCCTCATATATACTGGTAAATTAAAGATTTGAGCTCTAAATAAAGATTCAACCTTAAATAGTAACACTACATGGTTGGAAATTGGAATGTGAAAGACTCCCATCACTATAGTGGATATTTGAATATTATATTTAGAATAACTCACTAAATCAGTGACCTCATTTATTCATCCATTTTTTTCCTCTAAGACTTTCCTTTTGAAATTTGTCATGAATGTGACTAGGTGGATCATAAATTCTACAGTAGATACAAGTTGATTGTTGGGAAAAATAATGATATGATCCTACTTCTTGAAATAATTTCAAAAATTAATGTATTGAACTATTAATAAAGTTGATGATAACACTAATTAATGTCATACCACCCTTGAAGATAAGTTATCACATGCAATTTGTTTTTGACAAATCCTAGTATCAAATAATATCATCAACCTCAAATATGGAAACACATTATTATTTATCACCCTAGTCAAATTTCTAAGTTTGGCCTCCATCTTGGTAATTTTCTCCTAATATAGTTTAAAATTTTGATACAACAAATAACTCTTATTATTTTATTAAAAATTGGTGACCAATAATTCATACAAAGACTCTAATATATATTCAACTTCTTTAATGATATTTTTTTATAATCATGGCCTTGGTCTATGTTTCTATCCTTCTCATTTTAGAGTTTGATGCCTGGGATTACTTTCTTATCCATTTCCATAGTTACTATAACTAAAAATTTAATATATTCTTCAAATTCATCTTGTTCTCTATACATTCCTTTTCTCTTTCTGGTTAGTGTGAATAATTATTCTTTAGTTTCAAATAAAGTGGGAGATTCCCCTTTAGTGATTTTCTTTCTTGTGATTTTTTTGAAATTAAATGTAGGCTTCTCAAAATATAGTTTAAACTCAAGTTCATCAAATATAACCATCTCTTGCCTTTGAGACTTATAAATTTGTATTTTATCTATCTAACTTTATTCTTTCTAAGGTAAATCAACAATAAAATTTGTTGGTAGAGTGGCAAAGGTAGATGATGTGGTAGGAAGAGGAGTGGCCAATGTAATAGTTGAATCAATCCAACAAGAATAAAGGTAATGTATGCAATAAATTCAAGGGATAGGATGGTAGTACTAGGGATAGGAGATGTGATTTAAGAGGTGATAATGGTTGGCATGGGAAGGGTAGTTTATGCACCACCAATATAAGTAATCTTTTATTTATCAAGAACCACGCCAGATAGTTTTTATTTTTTGGGATTAATTGGGTTTAGATATAACATGACCAATAAATTTAAGTAACATACTAATGATAATGATCCTTGTAGTTAAAAATATGTGTAATGGTTCACTATCAATAATGAAGCCTAAGGCTTAAGTGGAACTCCTTGAGAGGGATTTGTCTATCCCATTTTGTTTTGGTAACTAATAAATGAAATATAATTTATATGATAAAAGGAAGTGGGTAAAATATTCCCTAAATATTACCCTCAATTTGGCTTGAAACATGGGGGGATGGATAAATTTGGGGGACAAAAAAAGTGACATAATGAAAAACACAAAAAAAATTCTACAAAGGGTATACATTTAATTTTATATTACATTTTATATTCTTATAAATAAAATTTATTTTAATAAGTATAATAAATTAGGACCACTCTGCATCTTCTAAAATTTATTACATAGTTGTAGGAGTTACCATTTAGAAGTTAGTTTTTTAAAATCCATTTTGGTCAATAATTAGTTTTCAAAATTTCAAGATCAGAACATAAAATGATAAACAAAGTTTTGAATCATGTTACATATGTAATAGATATATACCATTGAGGATTACATGCCTAATTTACTAACTTGAGTATTCCATATCTACTCTAGCTACTTGAGTATGCCATACCTGATTGAATAAACAAACCATATCTTTATCTCAATGAGTATGCCCTACCTAAATACACAAGCCATATCTTGATATTTACTATTCGTTACTAGTGTCAAAGTAAGTTCTCCACTTACTCAACCTGATCTACTTCGAAGTCTTCTAGAAACTTGTTAGAAATTAGGTCTCTTCCTAATAATAAACTATCTCTTGGTCTATCACAAAAGGTATTCAGAGTATTGGTCTTGAAAGACTAATGAATTATTATTTATTATTATCTATAGACTTATTATCCTATGTATTCAAATCAAAAGACACTTTAAATGACTTAAAATAGGGTACTTAATCCAAAAAACATTAATCTACCTTCAAACAAAACCTTTCTTTGAATCCTAAAGCAATCAATTGTACATCCTCACTTCTTTGAACAAGACTATGAGGGTTTAACCAATGATTTGACTTGAGCTTCTTAGTGCATGAATAAATTCAAATAAAAAATGAGGTGACAAAAACTCTACCCTTTATAGGTCTATTAAGTCAAATTCTACCTCTTAAGGACTTGATACAAAGAGTTCTACAACTACCTTATTTTCTAGACTCATTCACTTCACAAACTCAATAAAAGATCAATAAAATGATACAAGACTCATAGGTGTCTTTAAATAAGCTCAAAATACTAATTAGATCACTAAAGTGTTGAAAACATTGACTTAGTCCTAATAATTGCTACAATACTATATATAGGTCTATTTGGTCATGAAAAGGTGTTCTTAATATAAGATTATCAAATGATTCTTATATAACTTTCTTAAGATGTCTGGAAACTATCTCTAAGGATGATAAACTAATTTATTTTATTAGTTTTTTAAGAACTGGACTTCAATGGAAACTCTACTCTTTAGTTATAGATGGCCTAATCTACCTAATTGGAAGGATATTGAATCAGCTTAACTACCAAATGTTTTGAATCATTTTAATAAAGTATTATATAGTCTCTAAAAATTAAAACTGGACCTTCATAATAAGTTTATACTCAATCAACAAAGTAAAACACTTGATGATTTTCTTGACTGAGCTTTCTTGTGACTATCTATAAATAGATCAAAAAATAGTCTTATGTAATTGTAAGCACAAGGTGAGCTTGAGAATGATACCTATTGTAATAACTTATAAACCTTCTCTAGAAAATTCCTTTGGATTTTGAGGATAATCAACCAATTCATATGTAAGTTATGGTTTTTTTTTTTTTTGTATCAAAAACCCTATTCTAGGGTTTGACTATGCACACAGAGCCTGATAACTTCAAATTGATTGATCATATAACTTAAATACTATTTTCAATAACTAACACATGGAATAGAGTATTAACTACCACCCTTAACTTATCCAATATTCTAAACAAACTCATGTAACTTTTTATTTGTGATACAAGAGACTAAAAATGACTATACATACATAAAAATAAGGGTTAGAAGGTTTCAATGACATGAAATTTGGATCAAGTATAAATTCTATTAAAATAAAGTTGGATTTCATTAACACATGCACTAACTTTTTGAATACAATAAATTAAGTAATAAAACACCTTTTATTCACAAGAAAATGATTTTTTGGACTACATAGACCCATGATCTATCTTGGAAAACTATAAATTCTACTTGTAGTCATGAAGTTATTCACTTTTAAGCTTGTTCTGACCTTCAATTCCTTCTTTTTTATAGGTTTGAAGTTGATCAAGTTGTTGGATATGTACCATACTTTGAGTTTGTTATCTTTGCCTTGGAATCTTCATAACAACTTTATTCTCAACTTTGAAAATAAACTTTAATTAATGGGTCTATCAATATGCATAAATGAATAGCTTATAATAAAAAACTTATATCATATATAATATTGATACATTAATTTATACATTACATCTACCACATACATAGTACAACATGTAGGTATGTAGTTAGTCATACATGACATATTCTTGTTGTCATTATATGGTCACTCATGTTGGACATGAATGCAACTAGTCACCCAAGTACATTCCATTTCCACCTAAACCATTAACCTTAAACCCTAAACCCCAAACCCTAAACACTAAATCTTAAAACCTAAAAATTGAAACCTAAACCCTAAGATATAAAATTTGAACCATGAACACTAAATAATATACTTAAACCCTAAATCCTAAGCCCTAAACCTTGAACCCTTAACCCTAATACATTATCTCTAAACCCAAAATAATAATCCCTAAACCCTAAATCATAAACCTTAAACATAGAATGTTAAAACATTAAACCCTATAATTTATACCCTATACCCTAAAACCTAAAACCTAAATTATAATCCCTTAACCCTAAACACCAAACCATAAACCTAAAATCCTAAATCTTAAACACTAAAACATAAACCCTTAACATATATCCTTAATTTTAAACATTAAATTCTTAAAAAATCAAAATCATGAACATTAAACCCCAAACCCTAAACTCTAAACCCTAAACCTTGACCCCTAAACTCTTAACCCTAAATTATAATCCTAAAACCCTAAACACTAAACTCTAAAAATTGAAAGTAGAACCATAAACCATAAACCATAAACACATAACCATTGACTATCTTATCCCTAGGCTATCCATAGAGCCTTAAACTATCCCTAGGCTATCCATAAACCTATTATAGAGCCTTAGATTTACATTTCTAGTCATTCAGTAGACCACAGTCACTTACAACTAATCAAGACATAGTCATTGAACTGCCATCCCTGAGTCTAATCTAAATTGCTTATCAGTCTATAAAAAGGACATTAAAACCACATTTGGGACACTAAAACCATATGATGCTAGTGTACCCAATTGGGTGCTACTATCTTTAGCCCCAACTCTTCTCAATAGATAGTTTATCAAATGTGTGCCCCTTTTAAGGTCAACCTAAGCTCATTTTATTATATGTACAAGTAACAAAAACCTATAAATATAGGTCTAATCCACCTCTATTAATTAAATGGAAAATATATGTAAAATATATTCAAATTAGATAAACTTATGTAAAATCAAGGTACATTATCTCTATTATACCCTAATTTATGCATAATACCATCTATAATTAACCTAAGTCTAGTTTTCAAGCATTCCAAAGCTAAAGCACATTCAAGGCATCCAAGGCTACTCTCATTATAACATTCACTTGCACATACATCAAGCATCAATAACTAAGTGAGAGA
Source organism: Torreya grandis (assembly GCA_037957365.1). Classification (NCBI taxonomy): domain Eukaryota; kingdom Viridiplantae; phylum Streptophyta; class Pinopsida; order Cupressales; family Taxaceae; genus Torreya; species Torreya grandis. The sequence continues at coordinate 845,001 of JARHVA010003352.1, read as the reverse complement.
ATTAAATTGGACATGATCCCTCTTTGGAGTATTGGTATGTAGGCAACTTTATACATAGTGGGGTGTCGAGGATGTCTAGTCCATCCTACTAACACACTCAGTTATTTTTTATATCACACTTGAAAAAAGAAATAAGGTTTTCATAAGAAATCAAGTTTTATAGGTATGATAAATAACTACAAGATTTAGTCATGTAGGAACAAAACATACAGACACAAGTTTAGGTGATCCCCAAAAATAGGAAGATTCTTGCAAAGAGGACATTAACACCACATTGAGGACACTAAAAATGGATGGTGCTACTATCTAAACTAGGTGCTACTATCCAATAAATAGATGAATATCAAAATCCTATTGGTGATATAGACTACTTCCCAGATCTCTAGTTTTAGAACCCAAATCATCTATGATAATCAATTTTTAGTTAAGTCTCTATTTATCCCTATTTGTTTTTATTTATAGAAATTTAAACAAGGACAAAATCATGAGAAATTAGTAGCTTACTTATTTTAACTTATTTGAGTTATTAGGTATCTCATGTCTTTAACCAAGCATAGGTAGTTACATGTGTGAAACCCTAAAAGGTTAAATCATTTAGTGAACTCATCTTACTTTAAATATTACATCAAAACCCTAGCTTGAATTTATCCAAAAAAATTCAATAAATTTAGGGCTTAAACTTATGATTTTCTAATTTTATTTAGAAAACCTAACTAAATTAAATTAGTTTTACATTAGGTTTTCAATTTATTTTAGATATAATTTAAATTTTTACAAAATAAACCTTATATTCAGAAACGCTAGCCCTAGACACACTTATGGTCTATATCCTTTCTCTATATATACTCAGATTTTATATTCACATATCTTCTAATTTATATAATCAGGATTATAATGATAGAATAAATTAATCACTTTTTATTGCAAAGTCTAATACTTTCATTCACATGCTTATTCTCTTTAATTCGAAATGAACTCAGAAAAGATGTAAAAACATGTATAGATGATGATTTATATAAAATCTAATATTTATCATATTCCATAACATGTTACCTTTCTTCTATGTGCAAAATAATTAAGATGTTATTCTTTACTCACATAGACATATGTATACATGATGCTTCATATCAACTAAAATGCCTTTTATATTGCATTATTTATTTTTCATGTTGCCTTTATTCTATGTGAAATACACATAAGATAATATTCATTCAACACATAGATAACTTGTTAACTCAAACCCATACACACATAGTGAATTTAGCACATAAACTAGCCACTGTGTTTCAAGTTTCAATGACATATATTATGCACAATAAATAATCTCCTTCTCCTCCTCCTCATCTCCATGAGGGTTATAGGTACTTTACCTCTAACTAGGTCCATGATATCATTCCTCCATGAGATGAAGTAGACTATAACACTATCATTAATCCCCCTAATCATCATATTCACTCTTCTTCCCTATGGGGTGCTTGCCTACGTATTAAAATAGAAACAAATAGGGTTTGCGCTTGTGAGACTCTATGTGATCAAATTATCAGTATGACCAAGATAATTATAGGTTTAAAAAATCAAAATCAACTACTATATGAAAATATTAGAACATTGGAAAATCAATGTAAATCATGATTATGTATCTTCAAGTAGTCAATTTATGGTAAATAATGTTACATATCAAAACATGAAATCATAACAAAGTACATCTACAACTAGTGATTCAAAAATCGTTCAAATATCAAATAAGATCTCTAGTGAGATACTTAGGGACATGATTAAAGATAAATTGATCAACCTACCTCCTCTACACCCAATGAAGATATCCAAATATTTTTGTGCATATCATAGAATTCATGGGCACCACACCAATTCATGTTTAGCATTGAAAATAGTATAAAAATGGTTACCAAAGCATAACTTAAAACAAAACAAGGTTCTTAAATCACAATCAACTCAAAAATAGTTCAATAAGCACAAATAAATCAAGCAAAGATACCTCTCTAAAAGGAGGATCAAAATTCAATATGGTATGGATTTGGTCAAAAGTATGTACAATAGTATGATTCTCATGATCAAGGTTTGAGTAAATAAGCCCGAGGTATTACTTCTCTTTTCCTAAAAGTTGATAATATTGGTCAACAAGGTTTGGGTTTATTAAGCATTATAAGACACATCAATAATAGATATAGTTTATCAAGGCAAAACATTGAGATACACATGCAATATTACCAAAAGATTAATAGCTTTATTTACAAATTCAAAATCATGCTCAACCAACAAGCATTCTCAAAATAGGTTTTATAGAAAAAGAGCTTCCACAACACCATATATCTACAACAAGCATATTTTTAAAGGGAAAAATCATAATCAATATGCCAAATCATAATTTAGAAAGGTTAAATCCATAGTATGAGACAATTCCTTTTAGCACACCAAGTTATTATGATTCTGATGTGGAATAATATTATGATTTAGATGAGTAACAATACTCAAATTACCACTACAACAACATTCAACTACAACATAGAGATCACACTTCATGAGAGATTATCATTCCTATTTTTGACAAAGTTCATGGTGATGGTGAGCCTTCCATAAGACTCATTGGTTAATATGGTTCTTACCCTTATACATACTTCCTTCTGTCCCTTGCTCATTGTACATAGTTTATTTTCATTTGTTTATACATAGCTTATACTTAGAAAACACAAAAAATATAACATGTCAAAATACAAAAACATTCAAATATTTCAAAAATGATTTTTTTATAGATTCTATGCATTTTTATGTTTACATTTCTACTACTTACAAGATATTGCATATTTCTAACTATCCTAGTATAGTTGGTTTTATCATACACATATGCTTTACTTATTCTTATCAAGTGTTTGTAGATTCTAGATAGGAATCTAGTCCACTACATTGATGTAGATTAGTTATCATCTACCCATTGGGGGCATTTACACTGATCCAGATTTATACATTACTACATCTACCCACTTGTGGGCATCTCCTATACAATTAGTATAACCAAGTTTTATCTTACATAATGTACATTTTAATTATGCATTGATTTATCTTGATATTGATAATTTATATTTATTGCTTAGATTTTTATGACTGTCAATATTTAGAATTAGTATATATGCACCCTAAAACCTATATTAATTTGTATTACACAATTATAAATGCTTTCATTTATAGGTCCTAGATTAGACTTGATTATGTTACTATGTTTCTTACATCTTCAATGGAATTTGAATATGCCATTATTCCTTAGATTCTATGCCACTTCTCTATTTGTATGCCTTAAAAATGTTCCCATGTCCCTTGTGTGTGATATTTAATGCTTCTATGTGTAGACATTTGAACATGTCCTTCTATGTGGCTCTACGCCAAACTACTTGTTATTTGTGTATGTGGAGATTTTAACATGTCCTTATATGTATTCATTCTTAGGTTTAGTGACATGTTCCCTTATCCCTTATATTGTGGTCCCTTGGCCTACCTTTTTCATGCCTCATATTATTGTATGTTTGCTTCCTTGTATGCTTCTACACCATGACACTTGTATTTACTTGTTACACACACACACACACACACACACACACACACACACACACACACACACACACACACACACACACACACACACACACAGACACACACACACACACACACACACACACACACACACACACACACACACACACACACACACACACACACACACACACACACACACACACACACACACACACACACAAGTTTTTGATACCATGAGGGATCTCATGCATCTAAAATTCTTATTGGGAGCCTTGATGGACATCATACCCTACCCCCCTAAGTAGTTACTCAAATTTTACTGCTATACACATTGATTACATGTATATTGACACCCTTGAGTAATGTTAGATTAAAACATAAATCTTACATTCCCTACTTATAACTAGATACATTTACATTCTGATGCTATGTTTTACATTATATTGGAATATCATACACATGCTCTGACTAACATATTTTGTAGAGTTACTTATTTAGAGTATATTTATCACATAGGTTTCACAACTACCCTCAAAATAGGGGGAATTCATAGGTGTTTGTCATAGATATTAGGCTCCTAATTTGATATTCACAAATATATTTTAGCACATAGGCTCTATTTCAAATATTAGACTCATGGAAAACACAAAATAGAACAAAGACTCAATAGTCAGTTTAGATCACATAAAAATCAGACCAGATAGTCACTAGTGCTTAGATTGGGATACTAGCACCATAGGACACTACTATCTAATAGCCCTAGCTTTAGGACAGTCTAGATCATTTAGACCAATACACTAGGTATAATACATATTTACACAAATATAGTCATAGGTTTGGTAATATTATTTAGATTTAACTTAGATTCAGTCATTTAAATTCATATTCATATCATTTAATCATATTTGGGGACATCATGCATGGCATGATAACTCATACATTTAGTTCAACTACATAGATTCAAATATTACATACTTGATTTAGATTTATTATACTTAGATACTAGATTAGGGGCATGTGTGCAACACATAATTTTCATATACTTAGCTTTAGATAGGTTGATCGGATGGAATGGAAAACTCCATGTCATTCTCTACATTATATATAATTGATATCACATTCTCGGTTGTCACAAGATTCATGTCTTACTCCATCTATAGTGGTTGGAATTCCTAAGTGGCCCAAAGCTACCTAATATACTTGAGTGGTCATAGAGCTAAATACATAGTTAGATTACTCAGTTAGATACTTTTAACACTTTGTGAAATATAGTTATAGATGCATATACTTCACATAGGAGGCAATGATGGATTCATGGCCTACTTGATTTTTTGAGCCATGTACATCATAGGGTTCAATACACTTACAATATTATCCAAGCTATTTAAAAAGATCATGATCCACCAAGCATGGGTGGGAAATGATGGAGTCAAAACTAAATTGAGTTCTTGAGCCACCCATATGAGGATTGAGTAAGCCATCAGTTCAGTTCATGTTATTCAATGATATGATCAATATACACATTCACACAAATAGGTTTTTTTAAGGTTCATGTATTAGTTCATGTACAAAATAAGGTGTATTTATTCCTTTCCTCTCTCTTTACTCAGTTATCTCATTTCAACATAGTCTTTGGGTTTTGATTATCTCATTAGTAAGGATAGATTTTTACTTATTTCATTGTAGGACATTACCTTGGATCATGTTTCACATATGCAAACCTAGATTTGCATACTCAAACTTAGTGCATAGGATTCACTTCCAAGGTAAGTTTAGGTACACTTCTTTTTCATTTATGATAGTCATTTTTCTTTATTTCATTACTAACATAAATGGTAGGAAAATGTAATCACCTAAAAGTGGTAATTGGATGTTAAGAGTGTCTCTTGAGTTAACCTATCTATAAGCTAGGCATAGACCTATTGTAGAGCCTTAGACTTACATTTCTAGTCATTCAGTAGACCATAGTCACCTACAAATAGTCAAGACACAATCCTTAAACTATCATCCCTAACTCCAATCCAACTTGCTTAGTAGTCTATAGAAAGGACATTAGCACCACATTTGGGACACTATAACCACATGACACTAGTGTCCCTAAGTGGGCACTACTATCCTTAGCCCCAAATGTCTTGATGAGTGTTGTTAAACTCCTCACTTAATCAATGTTTAATTGATGTCTTATCAAGTAGGTTGGTGTCCAAAGCCATCTGCAATAAGGTGTAGGATGGTAGATCTAGAAGTCTGCTTGTGGGGGTGTTTGATGGTCCTATTCTAACTTTGACTAATGACAGAAATGTGTCTTAAACTACTTGATTCACTCTTTTTCTGAAAAGAAAAAGATGTAACTATTTAATCAAATGAATCCACTCTTTTTCTTGAAAGTAAAATCACACTCCTATTTACGCTTGCATGGAAATGGAGATATTTAACTTGAAAAGGAAATTTGCTTCACACGTTTACTGTAAAAGAAAACACACTTTGCTTAGAAAGGAAATGACTTTTGAACTGTGAATTTGTTTTGATGTTTTATGAATGAATGCGAACATTAACAATATTCTAATTAGTGATAACAATGAGTTAATATAACATAACATAAGTACCATACACAATTCCTGGTTCCAAGGAGAGTGGGTCCTTGCTCCTCTTAGACTCAGGAACAAAGATTAATCAATGTTGGAAACTAAAGTGATAATTCATAAAACTAAATGATTACAATCTATCTAAAACCTATAATATGCTTGTATGTATCTTTCATCTATTTTCTTTCAATAACAAAAGCTTTACATTTTATGCTAATACAATCAACTCAAAATAAGATGGAAAGAGATAAGATTCCTTGGTCGATCCACTCATCCAAAAATATGAAATTAGATTTCCAAAAGATCTAATTATTCTAATTAAATAGATATACTATCCTATAATAGTCCTAAGATCTAAATATATACAACTTTATCAAAAGCAAATCGTACAAAATAGTAGGCAAGTATTTTCCTCATTTGACTCCAGCTGTAATTATTCTCTCTCATCTTATTTGGCTGCCACCTTCCCCATTTGTAGCTTTGTCTTTATATAATCCATGGAATTGACCCTATAGATTCAATAGGAATGAGCCTATGAAGTCCATAGAAACAAGCCTACGGAGTCTGTAGAAACAAGCCTATGAAGTTCATAGAAATAAGCCTATGGAGTCCATAGAAACAAGCTTGCACCATCCTTTAAACTGATGCCATTCATGATGAATTATTAATATTTCATGTTGGTCCTCCTATGTACTCATATGAACACATGTGTCTCAAAAGTGCAAAAAAATGGACCTACAAAGTCCGTAGATTCATTATGTGTGAGTTTGTAGTTCTGCTGGATGGAGATCAAAATTGAAATTTCACTATACATCACCTATGTCTTCTTCTTGAGAATTATTCACAACAAAAATTATTAAAATATTCTATTTATTAGACATTATTAACAAATTAAAGGTTTAGTCTTTGGTTTAATATAAACAAGATAAGTATCTACTTTCCATGTAATAGCTATCTAATAATCTATGATTTGCATAAGATAATATCCTTAGAGAGATGAATTGAGGGAAATAACATGTCAATAATGAGCCATATTCTAAGCTCATCATCTATCTAATAGATATTTTTTCAAATGTGTGCCCAACCTAAGGTTGGCCTAAACTCATTTTATTATCTTCACAATCTAATCCACTTCTATTCACTAGATGGAAAATAGATGCAAAAGATATTCAAATCAAAGATAAATTTGTGCAAAATCAAGGTAGATTATCCCTATTCTACCTTAGTTTTTGTATGCTACCATCTACAACAGCCCTAAGTCTATTTTTTAGGCATTCCAAATCTCAAGCACATTTAAGGCATCTAAGGCCACTCTCATTCTATAATTCACTTGCACATATATAAAGTACTATGTGGGATAACTACATTGGACTTGATCCCTCTTTAGAGTATTGATATGTAGTCAAATCTCTACATAGTCAGGTGTCAAGGATACTTATTCCATAATACTAACACACTCAATTCTTTATCATATAACACTTGCAAAGAAAACTAGGGTTTGGATTGGAAATTAGGCTTTTTAGGTATAATACACATCTATAGGATTAGTCAAGCAAGAATGTAACATACAGACACATGCACAATTACTCCCTAAAAACAATAATAATCCTATAAAGATGACATTATCACCACATTTATGACACTGCACATGAATGATGTTACTATCTAAACTGGGTGCTACTATCTAGTAAATAGACAAATATCAAAATCTTCTTAATGACACTGATTACTACCTAGATCTCCAGTTTTAGAACCTAGATCATCCATGATAGTCAATTTTTAGATAAGTATATATTTATCCCTATTTTTCACTATTTATATAAATTTAAACAAGGTCAAAATCATAACAAATTATTAGCTTAATTATTGTAAATTATTTAACTGATTTAGGCATCTCAACCCTTTAACAAAACATAGGTAATTACATTTGTAAAACCCTAAAAGGTTAAATCAATATCAATTCTATAGCTTGAAGTTGGGTCATGAAAATGGATGCTAAAACTTCAATTTATGGGATTTTAGGTGAGAATATGAATGGTTAGGATAAATATGGGTTTATTAAATTATATTAATTTTGGATGGTTAGATTTGAGTCCTCATCCATGTGGAAGAGACCAATTCCTCATGTATTTGAGACAAAATGTGGAAGTTATTTGGATGACTCACCAAGCTATTTTAAATGTTCAATGATGACTAGAAAATTAGTCAAGCAATTTAAGGAAGTGGCTAAATGACTCAACACTTGGTTGAGAAACACATGGAATATGTTTTGTGACTTGGAATTTTGGATTTTATTTAGTTTTGTGGAGTAGGTGTGTATGGATAATTAATTAATTATTCAAAAAAGTGATGGAAATGATGTTATAATTAAATTTAATTTTTAGAATGATTGTTGAGTTAGTGCGTCATTATTTAGAAAAGTTAATTACAACACTAAATGTGGCAGAATTTAAGTGTCTACATCTACTCCTATTTAAAAGGGTGTTATCACTATAAGAAGTAATGAATTTTAAAATAATAAAGAAAATTTAGAGTGAAAACATATGTAAAAATATGATGCCCTAGGTGGATATGAATGACTATGAATTATGCCCCCTCGAGTGGTCATGTGGGGATAATGGATGTAGATGAACACTTAGAATGAAGGAAGGTTATATGGAAAATTATGGAGGTAAGAGCACCATTAATGGAAATATGAGTTTTAATAACAAACTTACATTAGTTTATGTACATGTAAAATGATTTATCTTGAGCAATAGGTGCTAGGGAGTCGATTGGAGAAATAAGATTTATTTTTCATAAGTTACATGCTTATATTGTGTCCCATATATATTGTTACATGGTAGAAGATGTGGGAATGATATATCCCATTGGTAATATGTGGGCCATAAAAAGAGAAATAAAATTCCAAGGATGAGTGATCAAATTTACTAGATTAAATTATAAGCTGAAATAAAGATATTGGGTAATCCAATGATTGGAAGAGAAAATGAGGTGATAGGGTGGAAAATATGAAAAAAAAATAGTGGGGGGGGGGGGGGGGGGGGGTAAAATATATGAATGGGGTGGGTGAATATATATGGGTAGGGGTAAATTTAAATTTTATTATGTGAAAATTCATTAGGTTGATTTGCTATCTTTTGTTATTTTGCTCTGGTGTGTAAGAGAGTGGAGATGAAATTGGAGCATATTCCAGTGGATAGGCATTATAGCAAGTGTGTTTGAGTTAAACAAAGGCTATATGGGATCAAAGGTATAGTATTCATGGTTTTTCAGTTTTAGGGTCATATATGATATGTAAGATTGGGTTGAATAAACCCACTATTTTCTAAATGATGGTTTTGAAGTCGACTTTAATGATTTTATTAGAGAGAATTTTAGGTTTGTTAAATAGGTTAGCAATTTTTTTATAATAGTGATTTTGTCAAAATAAATGGAAAATTAATTAAAACCTATAGTGAGTTCATTTTACATATACTAAATTCATCATAACATAAAATTTATCAAAGGTTTTAGAAAATTCTTTTAGAGTTTAATGAATTTATCATTGTGAGCATGTAAGATAGACATCTCATCTTAGATATATTGTGATGTGAATAATGATTATGATAAATAGTTTTATAATGTTAGAAATAATAACATTTCACCTTTTATATTTGTGAAAAAGAGACACCCTATACTTATTATACAAGAGAGTCAATTAGGTGTGTTACTACTAATGCATAGATTCAATGACGACAAGGTGGGTGTATTAGAAATAATAGGATTGGTGTACATTACAAAGATTACTAAGATCCATATGGATATGGCACTACTTAAGGATTTAAAAGAGGAATATCAATAATATACCAACACATTTTAGTTATTTTCATGGGAGATGACCATCACATTTGATGATTTGTGGTGGATTATTTGCATCTAGATATAGGGTGTGAAAGGATATTAGAGAGAGACTGCACAAGAAGTATCATTGGCTAGGGTGTTTAGAGATACATTTATCTCTATGATAGACCATGGGATATATTTTAATGCCTACATGACATTAGAGGAGGCATATGGACTAACATTAGTGTTGATGGCTCTTGTTGGTGGCATGCTAATACCAAACAAGAGTGTGAGATTGTTTATTGATGGCTTATTAGATGTTATTATGGCTATGTTGGAGAGTGTGGAAGAGTTTTCATTGGAACCTTATGTGTTGGAGCACTTATATAGAGACTTAAATATAATCATGTACTACATATGTGGGTGTGGGAGCATAATATGGTTGAGAGGCTAATTGGATAGTTGAGATAGAGAGAAAATAGAGAACTAATTACTTATATATGGTATATTGTGATAGGTGCATAGAGGAATCAATTGGGTGATTTTAAATTTTACAAGAGGGAACTAGATGTGTTAGGGAATACATACATTACATGGATGATTTATAGGGAGGAATATCCATAGTGGGGATAAAATGCATGATATATGGATTACATGTTGACACCTTGCTAAATTATTGGCAAACATGAGTATATTGTAGAACACTATATGATATAAATAATTATGATATAGTTTAGTACACATCAATATTTTTTGACAAGGCCACATGTGATTGCATAGGTAGTATGATATAGACCCTAGTGGGGACCATGCATAGTATAAAAGGTGGAAAATCATATCTAGGTATAAATATAACATGTACGCTATCAATTGAGGAGGGATATAGTAGATGAAGGGGCGATTGAGGCTTATAATAATGGTGATAGCAGATGCAAACATTTTGATTGAAAATTACTTATCAAAATTTAGGGACATGGAGGAATATTATACATAAAGTTTTCAAGATATGACCATGAATGAGTTGAAAATAGAGGATACTTGTGTAAGTAGTTTCCCTAGGGAATTGAGGACATGTTGGTGGTGAATATGTTCACATTAAGGAGCTTTGAGTTGAGGAGGTTGAGGGAGATAGAGTGTGAAGATATTAAATTATGATTATGAATTATAATTATGATTAGGGATATGGTGAGGACACAATGATGCACACAACACTAGATAACCATAGAGGTATAAATGATGATGTTAGGCCATCAAGGTTGACATGATTAGTGGAGAATGAGGCCTTTATATAGAGGATAATTTAGATACTATAGTGAGAGACATGGAGATTTTAAGATATCAAGGGGATGGAGTGGATAGAGGGTGTCAAAGAGCCACAAATATAGTTATATTATAGGTTGAGGTTGATAGGTTGACAAAAAATGTTAGGAGTAGATAGGAGGGATTGATAACCCAAGATGTGGGTACACATGATACATGTATTACACATAGATACCATATATATTTGGATACATTTTTGATGGATCTATAGAGGGAAAGGATCTATTAAATACATTGGGACAACTAAAGGCCATATCATATGTGGTGTAGGAAATGGAGTGGGCATCATACTATATGAGTCTCTACAAGTGAGTGATGCCTGTAGATCGATGAACAACATCATTCATATATTAATTGAGTGTGAGGATATCTAGATTTGGTAATATAAAAACATGTAATATAGTATTAGGTTGTTTTTTAGGCTGATAATCTCATCATGCCATATGGCCTCCATGAAGTAGACCATAGTGACTGAGATCACCCCTACAAAGGGAAAAAGTGAGAGTTTACAGTGATATATATATATATATATATATATATATATATATATATATATATATATATATATATATATGTATGGTTTATTATCGCATGTGATTGTGTTATGGATTGCCCTATGTTTATTGATGTTTTATTTTGATGGATGTAGGAGATAGATGGATGGATAAATGTATATGTTATTTTTTCTCTTCCACATTTTATATTTGATACATGTTAGTCATTTTATGTTAGATTAATGATGGGCTTTACAAAGTTGATGTGAAAATGTATCTGTGAAAGTGAGATGGGTTAATAGTTTCCTTTTATAGGCTTTGCTTGGAGTTCTAAAAAGAATTCAAAAATTATGTTTCAACATGAATTGAGAAACATTTGTTTTATGTTACAAAATAAAATATGTCTTCAATCACAAGGAGGTGGAGACAAACTAAGGACTACACTTAACTCCCATGTTTTAGGGGCTCACAAATCTAAATTGACAACAAGCATTTCATCAAATAACCGATAGTCATATAACAAAGATAAAAATAATTGTATTTATCATAGTGGGATTCAAATTAAGTTATAAAACTATTGGCCTTATTACAACATAATTATGGAGGGAAAAAATAAAATCTACATATATACCTTTTAATGGTAGTCTCATAGTACACTCAGAGCAAAAAGAATCATTACAAAATAGTTTTGGTCCTTTTTCTAGCCATCCCTATTAAATAAAGTCATTTTAATTATATGGAAGAGGATGGGTGACATATAAACTTATATAATGTAGTATGATCTTATTTAACATAGCTCTATTCTAACCATGTTCCACTTATTCATTTATTCCTTCTATGGGCATGCAACATAAGAAAGTTGAGGGGTTTATTGAAATGATATAGTTACACATTTGTGACTATTAAAATTCTCTACCACATCACTCATTTGACCCTTTAGATGAATACCAATGTATCCAAATGCCAAAAAATAAAAAAAATAGTCAAAACAAAAATATGCACCTATAACAGTTGTTATGAGCTGGAATAGTAGTTGTAATGGTTTACTTTAGGAAGCTATAACTTTCACATATAGACTTAAAATGAGATGATATATTTTTTAAAGTTCATATTTTTTTAATTGGAATATTAATATGTAATAAAATTTAGGTTTTGGGATGTTATTCATTCCAATTTTATTACTTTTCCCAAACTATTCTATTTTAACCTAGAAATGCATACATTTGTTACAAGTAAATTCTATACTATATCAAGTTAATTGAACTTCCTCTAATGTCCTTAATACTAATGAAGTGTCTAGAAATTGATGCTTAAAAATAATAAATTCTCCATGATAATACCAAAACCAAACATCAAACAAATGAAATAAAACACATAAGCACACTACTTTATTTTTGGTTGATGCAAGATTGCTTGGGACCTTAGATGTTCCTACATCAGACATTCGAGGTTCAAAAATGTGAGCTCCATCTCACATGGATGGGTTAAGTAAAAAATATACTCTTTTTTTAATGAGGTAAAGTGACCATGGCATCCCCTTCTAATACGCTAAGTAACACAACTATTTAATCTTGTATTTATGATATTTCCTACTCCTACTTGCTAGTTTCAAACATGTTCTCTTCTCATTTATGCTCTCTTTATTATTCCTTGTGGGATTTTAACACACACCATAATATCTCTCCTTTATAGTATTAGACCCACCATCATCCATCCTCCTCCACCAAATGCTTAACCAACTATCATTCGACTCATTTATGGCCGAAACCCACTTTCAACCATCCAATATTGCCAAGATGCTCTTTCAAGCATCCCACTCTCCACGTGAGATCAAACCAACCATAAACCAACCACCACATCCTAAATCTCACTTATATTTGATCACACATTATATAAAAAATTGTTGTATCCTTTTCAACATCACATAACATAGTTTGTAGTTGCTCTCTCATGGTTGCAATCTCATCTATCATCCCCAATCTCATCACAATTGAATAAACATACACTTTGAAATTGAAATGATATCCCATACCATTTAAAATAAACCTCATGTACAATATTAAACTTCACATCCTTTAATGTCTACATTTTTATAATAAGCAATATCTCCATCTTTGCTATAAAATTAGCTTTTTTCACATGACAAGGCTACTATACACATCAAAAACTCCTTATTCCACTTGGAGAGATCAAAACACCCACTCTCCATACTTGAAACATCACATAATTAAGCTGATATGAAACTCAAATACTCCAATTCATCTATATCCCCACTATAATCTTACTCTATGTCAATATTAGGCTTCTCAAATACTTCTCCATCATTCAACTATTCTAGGGTAAGGTATTCTTCCACATATGGATGAAAATGAGCCTCCACATTCATATATCCTTGAGAACCAACTTTTTCCCATGATTCACTATTATCTTATCTCCATATTGACTTGAATACAATCACCTATGGATAGAATATCATCACCAAACAACTCTTCATCTACTATTTCCATATCCATCTCTTGGTCAGTTTCTTCACTCTATTTCTCATACTAGTGAACATGTTGGATTGCACACACTTAGTCCTTTTATTCAATATATTATCCATGGATAGAATTAAACATTTCAAAAACACATTATGGGAACCAAAAAATCCCTCAAATAACTCATCAACTCCTCCACCATGCCCCAAGGACATGTTTTCCAACTCCTCTATGATATTATCATGTTACTCATGATTGTCTCTCTATCTATGGGATACCAATAGACCATTTTCAACAACACTCATGGCTATTTTATATTCATTCCAATCTCTATTTTCATTTTCTGCATATGGTTTAGACTCCACTATCTTCTCCTTTTGTGCACTTACTTGCACAACCTCTACATCTAATGATTATGCCATGGAAAATTAAAACTCTACTTGGATACTCTCTTTAATCATCTACAACTCTTCATTATAGTAATATTTTTTCACATCAAATATTTTATTCATAGAAACATATGTCACACTTTAGTTTTCCTAAACTTTACTACCATCTAAAATAAAATGGACAATTGCATTGCCATCATGAACTAAGGAAAAATCTAAATTTGGCCACACATGGGTCTTCACAACCATTTTCCCATCATCACACAATGGGTATTCATCTTATGGTGAATAATGTTTCAACTATGATTCATCATTCGTGTGTATTTCATCAACCATGGGATGCTAAAAAATGTCATTTATCCCTTTGTTATGAAAATAAACATTAGGATCTAAATATAAAAGCATCACCTCCTTGTTGTTTCCACAATAAATTTCTCTTTGGTGAACCTATGAAAATCCATGCTACTTCTAAAATTATTCTTTGGTTGTTCACATGACAACTTCCCATCATTATTTTCTCTGTCTACAATATTATACTCACCAACTCTCTCAATATTATTCACACAAAGCTTCTTCAACCATATCATATATAATTTTAGGTGTACAAAGTGACCTAAAAACTTAAAAACCATTTTTTATAATTTACACACCTTCCAATTACCTTTCCCTTATCACCTAACTTGAATATATTTCCAATACACCACTAAAAATCCACACAACTACTTACACACAACCTTCACCCTCATAAGGTCAACAACATTCTCATGCTCAAAAAACATTTCTAGCTCAAAAATCTAAGTCAAGAGTTGTTCTATATTTTATTTTCCACAAATTTAAAAAATATGAATAAGGGATTTACCTTTTTCCTTAATTATAACCTCGATTAGTCTCTTCCATCTATTGACATATTTTCCTCTACTTTCCTAGTCTCTCTCCAAAATCATCTAAATGATCTTGTAGGTACAAAATCCACAACATCAACTCTTCCTCATCACCATAACATGTAGTTGTAACAACATCAACTTGTGTAGTCATTCCCATCATGTATAGTCTCTCTTCAAATAGTCTCAACATATCTATCAACTTACACATCTCAGGTGCCCTTCACTTGTGTGTCATCTCTCACCATAAATTAATAGGATTATATTTGATAACCTATAATGGAATCTGATTTGATCCTCTAAAAAACTCACTCACACTTTTTCAAGACTTCTTACACAACTAAAAACATCTATGTAAGATTTTCTATTATAACTCACAATATCTATGTAGACTTCTATCTCATAGCCTATAACACACATTTAGAAGTTTTCACATACAATTATTTTAAGGAAACAACCTTACTTTGATACCACTTGGTGTAATAATAAGTATGGGGAGAAAAAATAAGTCCTACCCTGAAATCACATGTTGTAGGGGTTAAAAAAATCCAAATTAACACATGCATTTCATCAAATAATTGACACCCATATAAAAAAGATCAAAACACTTATATTTATCACATCAACATTCAAATTTAGTTCATCTAATATTTGGATTATTATAACATAAACATGGAGGAAAATAAAAAAATCTATACCTATAGGTCATACACACAGACCTCTACCTTTTAATTTTAGTCTCATAATACACTCAAACTAATAAGAATCAATACAATATAGTTCTGGTCCTTTTTCCAACCATCCCTCTAAAATAAATCCATTTTGCTTATATGAATGAGGATGGAAAACCTATGAATTTATTTGATATAATATTTTCTTATATGATGTATACATTTTTTGACCATGTTTCACTTGTTCATTTATTATTTCTATGTGCATGCAACATAACAAAGTTGAAGGGTTTATTGAAATGAGACAAATAAACTTTTGTTACTATTCAAATTCTATCCCATGCTACTCATTTAACCCCTCAGATCACCGTCAATATGGCTAAAAATGCTAAAAATTCAAAATAATAGTTATAAAAAAATACGCACCTACAACAGTTGTTACGAGCTTGCTTTAGCAGTTACTAAAAGCTAATAGTTGTTAAGGGCTACTTTTGGAAACTATAAATTTCACATATGGACTTGAAAAAATATGTTAGTTTTTTTATAAGTGTATAAATTTTCAAGTAGAATATAAATATGCAATAAAATTGAGGTTTTAGGATGTTATTCATGACAATATTATCACTTTTTCCAAACTTGTCTATTTTAACCTAGAAATGCATATAGTTGTTGCAAGTAACTTCCAAACTATATCGAGATAAATTGAACCTCCTCTAATGTATTTTATACCAATTAAGTGCCTAAAAATTGATGCTTTTCCAAGAATAACTTATCCATACTAAAACCAAAACAAAAAAGCAAACAAAAGAAATAAAACACACAAGCACACCACCCTATTTTTGGTTGATGCAAGATTAATTAGGACCTTAGATGCTCCTAAATAAAATATGCACCAATGGTATGGGAAAATCATAATGTCTATTGTGATATAGGCATGGGTACTGATAGAGTAATAAGTTTAATACTTAATGCATCACCATATAGAAGATCATAATAACACCATTTGTAATGCTCATAGTGATCTAAACCCCCCAAAAAAGAAACAATGAAAACAAGACAAAAAAGCATTTGAAAAAATGAAACCAAGTAAGGAAAATAAAAAAATAAACAAACAATTATACAAGTAATTAAGTAAAATAAATATTTTGTACAAACAATAAAGTAACTAAAAAATCAATACAAACAAATAAGCAAATGTTTTCTTTTTGGATGTCCTTGGTTAGAGTAGAACCCTTCTTCATATGAAATATTTGACAATGATAACCATATGATGAGTAATCTAGGTAAGGGGTGACTAGGGTACGTTACTAAGGGCAAGGGATTTTTATTGGTTTTTGTGATTTTTTTGTATTTTTAGGGATTTTTAGGAATGGGTGACTAAACTATATACATAAGGGAAAACCAATTTTAGATGTTTGGAATGAAGAGATGGGATTTATAATGAATGGTTATTTTATGGTGGATGGGTGAATGATTATATAAATATTATATACAAGAAATTTCCAAAACATGAACAAAGGTGGATTGATGCAATCACCAAGATCAAATCTTAAACTAAAATGTCATAGGTAATGAGGATAACCAAAAAATCAGTTATATACAAGTGGATAATGGATGGATGGATAAATGATATGGTATTCCTTAAAGTAACTAGGGTGTATATAGACAATGGTTTATAGAAGGTGCCATAAATTGGTTTTCACCATGGTACTTATCCAAGCACCATAAGAATGATTTTCACTTTTGGAGATATTATGTTTTTTCTCCCCCCAAATTTTTTGACATATATACAAAAAAATAGAGAATTTTAGGAGTTGAATCACTTGAGGTACATGATGTTAATTACTTCACCTTTTTATGTGGAATTTTTATAAGCACCTGATCCATATTTAAAAATGACAATGTATGGACCTAACAAGTTAGGTTCAAACTTGCCTTTATTATCATGATTGGTGTTGGTGTTTCTTTGGTTTTATTTTAGAATAAGGCATCTAATTTAAAACTCTCTATCTCTAATTTTATTGTTATAGATATGACAAAGATAGTTTTGATATGATTTTAAGTGCCTAAGGGCATTTGGACATTTCCCATCCAATAGATCAAATTAATTTAGCCTTGAGATGCAATATGATTCATCATCAATGATATTTTTTAAAGAGTCATGTAATGATGGAAACTTGATTTCAATGGGTGTGAGAATTCTAGTAAGGTAAGCCTAGAAAGTAGGGTAAAGTTGTAAATGTCTATCATGGCCAACATCATTCATGACATGCTTAATTATTTTAAGGATGATTTTATTTGATGCTTCCACTTGACTATTTCCTTGGGGATAGCATGGTGTGGACCATTTTTTCTTGATGTGGTATTCTTGGCAAAGGAACTTGACATCTTTTGTTTTTCAAAGACTTGTTGTTATTTGATATAATAGTAGAAGGAATACCATAGCAATAAATTATATGGTTTAAAATGAATTTAGAAATATATTTTCCAATTACGTAGGTTAGAGGAATGTCTTTGAACCATTTAATAAATTACTTGATGGTGGTGATTATGTGCTTATGACCATCAAAACAGTTGGGATTGGTTTTTATAATTAAGTATAACCCCCGTGTGGAAAAGGGCCATGGAGTGGTAATAGGTTTTAAATCTTATGATGGACTATTTATTAGGTCACCATGTTTTTGGCATGGGACACATTTATTAACATATTAGCATGAATCAATTTCCATCATTGGCCAATAATATCAAATTTTGAGAAGCTTATTTTCAAGGACCATTCCAAAAGTATGAACACCATAAATATCATTTTGAATTTATTTAATGACTAAGGCCACATATTGAGAGTTTAATCATTATAATAAAGTGTTAAGATTATATAACACAAAGAAATATTAATGAAATAAAGATGAAAAAAAATGAAAAAAAACACAACACAATAGAGACATATTTAATGTGGTTCACCCAAAATGGGTTACATCAACATAAAAACAAACAATTCTTCTCTTATTCACTCCAACAAATGAAGGGAAAAAATTGTAATACATTCACTATAATATCCTCTTCACTCACACACAGTGTGATATTGTGATTAAAATTCTATCATATAAAAGGAGGGTTACATATTAGGGAAAAAATGGACCAACATAGTTTATATCTAAAGTCCCATAATAACTCCTATAATAACATGTATTTTTAAGGATGGTAAAGTGAGAAGCTAGGTGGATGAAGTATTTATTATGATTGTGGGATAAGCTAGGATGGGCCAGATTATCATGAATGTATGTGTATGCATCTTAGTACCAAGGGTAATTAGGACCAACAACTTCACATACCATTTTAGATTTGAGAATATCATATGATGGAGATATTTTTAATCATTGTTCTTATTGTTGAAGTTTGGCATTGATGTTGTCATTAATGTCAAAAGTTCTTAAGAAAGATGTTCATGATGTCATTAAATAATGTTCTTGTTTGATAGAATCATTGAGAGGTATGACATTTTCTGAGGATCATGTGAGACATATGAAAAATTTATAAGAGCATAACTAAGTTTTTTAAGGTTAGTTGTCAATTTTCAAGAGCTTGAGAAGCCTAGTCATGACATTGATCATTGCAAGAAGAGACCATATGAGAAGGTATGAGTTTGGTGGCATAGTGAGATGGATACATAGAGGTATAAGAATATTTATGAGGTAATTTAAGCATGCATATCAGGTATTATATCACTCATGAGAGTCTCAGAGTGAGACTACATAGGTAGAACCTACAAAACTAGCATGCAACTAGACTAGTTCTAGACCCTACTTGACCTAAGTGTCATAAGGAATTATCAAGGCATATGAATAATGTATGGAAATGTTTGAGCTTGGTAATAGGTTTTATAAAATGTATATGAGGTAGATATCACATGGAAAGATACTTAAAGGTCATTTTCAAAGCCTAATGTGACTTGTAGGTCAAAGCCTATAGAGCAAATAGAGAGAGCATGGTCTAATAAGGTATGAGGTTATATTTCCAAAGTAATTATGGACATGGGAATTATTTTAAAGGTATTTCATGTTGTTTCAAATATTTAAAAAAAAAATCAAGTCAAAATTTGAAGGATAAGGCAAGAAAAAGTATTTTTAGGTCTCTCATGTGTACATAATGAAGGGTTCTCAACTTTAGAAGAACTTTCAAGTGTTCATTGGCATGTGTAACCTTTGCATGGGAACTTGAGATATTGAGGAGAGATGGGTAAGAGTAATATAGGATATATCTATGAATTATTTTTGGAAATTAGGGTAAATACTTTATGAATAATCATTAACACCAAAAATAGTGTTAACTAATGTAGAGGGTAAACAACTTCTTTCAAACTTTGTCTTTATTCTTGATGCATTCATTTAACATTAACCCTTGGGTACAACATGAATTTAATGATTATTTATTTAATATTATTAGTTCATGGTTATAGGAATATTAAACATTCTCTTTATGATCCTATTGGACCCCTCAAATAAATTATAATCTCCTTAAATAACATCTCACCTCAAAATTGAGTTCTACCTTCTCAAGACACAAGGCTAGTAGCCTTTTTTTTTAATAGAATTTCACAGTGTATAGAAATGTATAGAAGGATATGTGAAAAACAAACATTAATTTAGATACCCTATATCTATTTACACCTCTATATGAAATTTTGTCCTTTAACTCTAATCCTAAGTCCCCTATCTCGGCCTTTTTTCCTCTCGTTAGGCCTAATAGGTCATTGTCACTTTGTTGAGCATACATTCATCCTTTTACCATAAAAAGAAGTAAGTTCTCACTAATAAAACTCTAAAATATATTAGTATTTCATCATCCCCATATATTAACTAATTTATAGGGTATTTACATGGTTTAAATGCTTATAATACTAATTTTTTTCAAAACCCTTGAAATAGGGTTAACTCCTATGTGCACTTGAGAATACTAAAAAGGCCTTTTTTATCTCATAACATTTTTTCAAGCCACTATGATCATTGAATTCATACTATATGATGTTTATACAATTATTCTAAACACTATTTAGCCATACTTTTTCCTCTAATCAACATTTCAAATAAGATCTTAGTTAATCAGTGTATGTAGACACAGTCTACAAGGTCAGTGAGGGATTACTAGAGGGTTTATGAGACAAAGATTCATAACTAACTCAAAAAGACTTTAAAACCCCATAAATAACTCTTAAATTATTTGGTATGTTAATAACTTCCTAACCACTATCTTACTCACCAAAATGACTCATGTGAGTCATGTAGGTATTGTTAACCCTTTATTTGATCCTAAACACCTAACAACAAGTTGAGACCTCTTAACACAAGATAGATATCTCTTACACTACACATGAAATATGTAAATTCAAATCATGAATTTAGTGGGAAAATCCTTCCTAAGCCATAATTTGAATTCTAAGTACATCATAAGACTCCTAATCAACCTAGAAGGAATGTAATGACTCCCTAATGACTCCACACACAAAATGGACTAATATTTACAAGGAGGTAGTGATGCTCTTACATCATTAACACTCTCTAAAACTCTAAAAATAACCTAATGTGAAATATCTTATTCAAAATATCCTATAATGGTCTCAAATTACTAGACAAACTATTAGAGGTTGTAGTCAACTCTCCCAGTCAGCTCTAGGTATGATTGGTTTGTCAAGTGAGTATGTTGACCCTTTAAGAAAGGCCTTATTTCTTAGAGATTTATTGCATCAATCAGATTTGACTGAGTCAAAGTTAATAAATGGATAAAGGTTAAGTATTGATAATTTTCTCTTATGTCCATGGTGGTTTATAATTAGGTTCTAAACCTCAGTTGTGTTAAACTGGTCATACAAGTTGACCAGTCGTTAACAGGCCTAATGATGAAAATGGTGAGAAATACAGGTAAAAGTGAGAAGGTGATTAGGGATGAATCCAATGGCATTAATATATTTTTCAATACTTATAATAAATTTTCATATTAGATAGAATATTTGGAGATCATTTTATATAGAAAAATGTTTATCTCAAGTTGACTTGTCTAGCTCATTGAGGTCTGTGTACAGTGAGGTCATGAGATTGGTGTCTAAGGCCAATATTGCCATTATATATTATGATATTTTTATTGGAGGTTCTTATTGTAATGTTTTAGGATAATTTCCATGAATTTAAAGTTCTTTATTATGTTCTTTTAGGTGTCTTAAGTTCATGTTTCCATGATTTTGTTGTGAGGCTAGTTGGCAATTCTAAGTGAGCTATTTACAAATAAGGGTTTGAGTACTTTTGACCTAATTTATGGAGTATAAAGAAAATGGTGATGACCCTGAGGTAATGTGTCTTTTTTATATGTGATTTTTTTTCCATGGTTGTTTTGAAAAATTATGTTTATGCTTAATTTATTCAAGATAGACTTTTTGGGTATACACATGCTTAATTGTGAACAGTACTAATGGCATGCTTCAAGTGGTGATTGAAGCTAAAATGTGTCATGGACCTGATATGAGATTATTAAGGACCTATTTTAATTACATATGATATGTTAGTATTTTGTGATAAGTTTGAGAGTGTCCCAAAGAGTTTAAAAAGTAACATGTGCTAATGAAGGCCTAATTGAATTAGGTTTCTTTAAGGCCTAAAAGGGGTTTTTGGTCCTATATGCTATGATAAACATATTTTAATGTTTAATTAATGTTTTTTTCATGTAATTAGGCCTATTTTATTAAATATATAATTGGGAAAGAGTGTATGTCCAACTAAGAGGTGTATGAGCATGAGCCTAGTATAAGAATAAGGCCTAATAGGCCCAATTGTTTAGTTAGAGATTGAGAGTTTTGAAGAAAATAAAATAAAACTTTAAAGAGATAAAGGACGTCTTATATACCATTATTAGGGTACATATAAACTATCATGGAGATATTATAGGAGTAATGTATATTATTATCAAGGTCATATGACCTAACCAAGTTAAGGAGAGGGTTAATTGACCAAAGAAGGCTAGAGACCAGTTTGAGAAGGATATAAGTGTGTGAAGAGATGAAGGAGATCATCATATATTGTATGATAAATAAAGGGTTCTAAAGTTAATCAAAGGTTTGAGGTTAATGAGATAGTTTTTATTCATTCAAGGTGGTTGGTGCTTCTTTGCAAGTGGGTGCTTGTTAAAGCTTAGCCAAGTTGGTGCTTAGCTAGTTGGGGTTGGTGATCCAAGTGAAGTTGGTGATTCACTAAATCTTGATGTTTGTCTTATAATAATATAGTCCATTTGAATCATCAATGGTTTTTCTTCCCCTTTAGGGTTTCCCACTCAAATAATTGTTCTATGTGTTATGCTTTTGTATCATGTTTATAGCTCTTAATGTGTTGCTAGTTCACTATATTATTTTGATAGTTCATGAATGATAAAGTAAAGTTGTAAAAGTTTTTAAGATTGATTCACCCCACCAATAAATAATGATTGTTACAATAATTGGTATCAGATCTTGATCTTTTGACACAAGTTTAACATCCTGAAGGTTATCTTAAGAATCACAAGAATGTCTTGTGATCAATATGAAGAATACAACTTGTATGATGAATAAGTCTAATATGATAATGAAGAAAGAGAAGCTAAAATAGACCTTGAAGATGAGCTCATAAGTACCTTTTATGATTTGAAACATAAAAATAATAGTATCAAGTATATCAAAAGTCAGTTAGAAGAGGTCAACACAAGGTGTAAGTCAAAGTAAGCTGAGTATAACCAGTTGAAGATAGACCTAGATTCATTGAAGGTTGAGCATGAACAACTCATTAAAAAAGTTAGAAATTTTGAGAGAGATCATGACAAGTTATAACAAGTCAAAAATTCTAAAATGAAAAGGCTAATCAAGAAACCTAATGCTATAAAGGATAAGCCATCATGAAACCATGATAAGTACATAAATGTTATTTACTACATCTATCACAATATAGGACACATTGCAGTATTCTACTCTAATAGAGTTATAAGGTCCACAAGATTAAATAACACATATGAATCTCTTATAATTCATAATAAGGATAAAACATTGGTATGGAATCTAAATAAAGTTAGAATAGATCAGATTAAGCTCAAGAAACAAGATGGATTATTTTCCAAGGAGAAATAGAAGACCAACTAGGACTCTATATTAGCTCAAACTACCCTTCACATTCAATATGAAGGCATGAAATGGTATATAGATTAGTGTTTTATCAATCCACATGATAGGAGATAGAAATAAGTTCATCTCATTAAACAAGAATGTTTTAAGAATAGTGAGGTATGGAGACAACACAACTATCAATATACTTGGCAAGGGTGTCTTGATTTTAAGAAATGGAAAGATAAAGATACAAAATATGTTATATGTGGAAGGTTTGAAACATAACTTAGTGTGAGTCAAATGTTCAATCAAATACACACACTAACATTTCATGATAGAATGTGTGAGATAATGAGATCTAAATTAGGAAGGTTAATTTCCAATGCCAAGAGGACTGAGAATAACTTATATGTATTGAATGAGATCAATGAGAGATGTTTCATGAGCAAGATGGATGAAATTTGGCTATGCCATAGAAGGCTAGGTAACCTAAACTTTAATAACTTGGTCAGGATTGGCATTAAGAATTATGTGAAGAACATTCCTAAGATCATCAAACCTACAAATTTACTTTTCAAGGCATGTCAACATGGTAAGTAGACTAGAAGAAGGTTCAATTCTAAGGAGTAATATACTACAAGACACTTAGAGTTAATACACACTGATATTTTTGGGCTTAAAAGAAATCAAAGCATTTAAGAAGATAGTTACTTCATATTACTCATTAATGATTACACAAGAATGACTTGGATTGTATTCCTAAAAGAGAAATCAAAAACTCTTGATAAGTTCAAGGCATTCAAGGCTCTTGTTGAGAATGAGAAGAATGGGAAGATCAAGTGCCTAAGATATGATAGAGGAGGAGAGTTTTGGTATAATGAGTTTTATGACTTCTATGAGGTTCATGGAGTAAGGAGAGAATTCTCAATAGCTAGGACACCTCAGTAGAATGGGGTAGTGGAAAAGAAGAATATGATAGTTCAAGAGATGGATAGAACTATGCTAAATTAATCTATGTTATTTGATGGATATTAGAGAGAGGTAGTAAGTAATATTATCTACATTTCAAATAGAGGACAAATAAGGACTAATGGAAACAAGACTCCTTATGAACTATGGAAGGGTAGGACTACCAATGTATAACACTTTATAGTGTTTGGGACCAAATTTTTCATCAAAAAATATGATGAATACTTGGTAAAGTTTGATTCCAAATCTGATGAAGGCATATTTTTAGGATATTCATCAATGAGCTTAGCCTATATTGTTATAACAAGAAACTACAAAATATAGTGGAAAGCACCAATGTGAAGACTAATGAGACAAGGAAATCTCACTCATAGTCAAAAAACACTTTAGATAATTTGGACTTAAAGAATGAAGAGGAGACTATAAAGGTTTATGAGGAAGAAGAAGAAGTTGAAGAGAGATGAGACTCAAAAGGACCCTCAAGATAGATTTAAAGAAATCACCCTGAATCTCAAATCATTGGCAACAAGAATGTAGTAATGCAAGCAAGTATAAGATTAACAAGTAATATAAATCAAGATATTGTTGCTCTATTATCCAAGATTGAACCTAATATTATTATAGAAGTGTTAACCAAATTTGACTTTCAGGTCAAATTTTGACCCCTATAGGTAAAAAACTTGGTTTTTTAGATGTTTAGGGGTCAAATAATTTTTCATAGGATATAGTATAGTATATTTGATGTTATTTAGTTCCGTTTTAGCCTTAGTCATTGTCTAATGAGTTTATTTATCATTTTGGTTCATTTAGTGGGCTTTTAGGGGTCATAAATGCAAGTGGCATAATTCCCAAGGTGTCCAAGTGTCTTATTTTCCTTTCAAATATCTAATAGGTCGGATTAAATGTTAGGAATTGTTATTCCTTGATAAACCTATCATGATTTTCAAAAAGTTTCTCAAAATAAACTAATCCTTTAGTAATTTTATTCTCTTTGAGTTGAAGGAACTCTTCATCGGCTTTTGAATTTATTTCAAGAGCTGATTCCTATGGTGGAGATTCACTGCGTTCAAATTGAAGCTTTTCAAAGCTGTCTCTTTGTTCCAAAAAAGTAATGATTTAGTTATCACCATTGAATACCTACCAATGGTCAACATTATTAGGTACACTTAGTCAAAATACCAACTTGATAGTGTACCTATCTTCTTTGAAATCTTGGTAAGGGACTAAGAGAGTTGTAGAGACGACCAATGCATCTGCATGACTATTGAATTCTCTGGGCACAGTAGAAATACTAAAAGCATTAAAGATTTTAATGCAGTCTCACACTAAATTGTGATAACGTCACAATATTTTATTCTTGGTTTGATATAGGTTCCTTACCTAACAAACCAACATCTCATCTCCTTTGGCATGAAGGAGTTTAACACCTTTATCTTGAGTAGCCTTTAATCTGAGCAGTAGCAATTCATATTTAGTAGTGTTGTTGGTGTTGTTTGAACTACAACTTATATGCATAGGGGAATATGTCTCCTTGAGGAGATATTAAAATAATTCCAACTTGAAAACCATTAGAAGAGTTGCTGCCATCAAATTCTAGAATCCAAATATCATTAGAATTTGATCTTCTTTTAGATTTCTCTTCATCAAGAAAGGATGATCCTTTTTCATATGTACTGTACCCTACCAATTTTTTTGATGTCTTATCTAAATTTTTTGGATTATCACCTATGGAATTTTCATCTACTGAAATAGAAACATCTTCAGTAGTCAAAATATAATTACCCATGCCTAAAGATTCAAATAGAATTTGAGCTTTAGGGGCTAAAGTTTGAGTGACTATGTACTTTGATTCCTTCTCAGGAAGTAGCCTTTACATGATGCCCTTGATAGGAATCCTCACTTTAGATAGGTTCATGATAAATTCTCCACCAACATCCTTGTAGAAATTTCACCCAAGAAGAATGTCGTAGGAGGCTGGGATGTTAGCCAGCATGATTGCCATTTTAATCCTCTTATCTTGGAAAGCCACAAATGCATATTGAGCATATTTTATTTGTCCTAATAGAGGCACTTGTTTGTTTTTATAGAGAAACACCTCCCAAAGGTCCTAGTTAGTGTGAGACCAAGAGATTTTGCCACCTTAGTAGGCATGACATTGTCAGATGCACAAGAATCTATAATAAAATTATTTAGCTGATGACATTTATCAGCAGGAAGAAATAAAATGGTTATGTCTTTTCAGGGGTAGTTGGAGGAGTAATCACAAGATTATTTCAAGTAGGTGTGTTCTTTGGGGGATCACAAGTTACTTTTGAAATTTCTTATCCTGTAGGGATGGTTTTATTCTTGACGCATTAAACTAACCTATCCAATTGCTCAGGGTTAGATAGCAAGACTTTAAACTCAGACATTTGAATTTTGGTCTTCTTAGCATGGTCGATTATATCAAATGATTGAAATGAATTATGAACAGGGGAAAATAGTTTGTCAATCTAGTTTTTATTGGGTGTAGGATTGGTCTATGAATTTGAAGTAGAAGGTGAAGGAATATTTGAGGTACTTACTTTTTTAGTGATCACCAGGTCCTTTGATTGGAAAGGCAGCAAAGTTCCTCATTTAGAAATTGAAATTGCTGGTCAAGATTCTTCTGCTATTTTTACTTTATCCACTTATTGAGCTGACTAGTTTTGGGAATTGGTAAATATAGTGTATGATCCATCAAATGCTTCACCTTTACTTCTAGGTTCATCCTGGTAATTTAGGAAACCAATGTTGGATTTGCCAAAAACTGTTGGGTGAATATTTTGTCACCAACTGATTGACAAAAAAATAGGTGCATCAACCACAACATAAGGAGATTTATACATCAAAATGGATGTGGTGGCCATAGCCAAATTGAGACAAAACTCTCCTCTCAACAAGGGGAGGTTCCTTATAATCTATAGCATATATATAAGCTTAAAATACACTCAAGGGGAAATCATACCATCCATCTCTCTTTTTTTAGATATGATGTTCATAGAACAAAGGAGAATTTTGGTGTAATTTATTGAAAGGCACTTCTCTTCTTTTAGAAGTGATATTCAGCCAACAATAAGATTCTTCCTAGATAGTAACAAAAACTACAAGAAATTAATGAAATCACAGTCTTTCATTATCTCTCCTACTGATTAGGACAAAGTAACACAGAAGGATTAAGCATAGCTCAAAGTCTACACCAAAAATTGCAATCGAGTAAAGGATTATAGAGGATAAAGAGAGCTCAAAGTCTCTCTAGTATCCTTTACAAAAAACACAGACTAAAAACACTTATGGTAGCACAAAGTCTCCCACAGTTGGCTTCAGGGCATCTTCCAGCTTATGTCCACTTATTCTACTTGTTTGATTAAATGGACAAGAATGTATTTAAGAAAGAGACATAAGAACAATTTCCTAGATGACACAAGCTTATTTCAACATAAAGTCTAAAAGGTTGTTTGCTTTCTCATTCATTCAATAAACTATGATTAACAGTCTGAGCTCAAAGTCTCAAGATTGCCTTTCAATTTGGGTAGAGCTTCACTTTTGATAATAGAGAGATCTCTCTTATAAAAAATGGGAGATTATAATATATATCATTACAAGAAAGACTTGGGCACTTGTTTTCATGAAAAAAGCGTACGTTGAATTGAATGCATTGAAATATCTATGAAAGGGCTATGCTAGAATAAGTCATCAACCTTGACTTTAGCATTCTGAATTATCTCAAAATGTCTCCTCCTAAGCATGGGTTGTCTGGTCATCTTTATGATTCTTACACGACTGTCTATTCACCTTTACTCAATAAAGAAAAATAGGCCACATCCTTGAATGTTTATGTTCCCTGATGTCCACCTGGTGGACTATTCCATCTACTAGAAATAACTCTCCTACAGATATTTCTAGATTTCCTATATTTGTTCTCTCTTTCCTTGCCATATTTTGTCTTTCCTTGGTGATCTGAGCTCTCAGGGCTAACTTCTCACTTTCAGCTGGCTCTTCAACTCCTTCCTTGGTTGGTCAATAAGTTTATTCTCAGGGCTTTTAAAAATCAATGGTTATACCAATCACCCTAGAATTACCAACATTAAAATTAGAAAAGGCAGTAGAAGATTCAACTTTTTAAATTTCCATCGACAAGAGGATTATGTGCTTGATTGAACATAATAAGCAATGAACTATGGTGATGGACTGAATTATTGTGCATCAAAGTCTAGTGAAGAGACTCTTTAACCAGAAAACAAAGATTTTATTATTTATAGATTGGAAATAAAGTCTTGTTATGGGAACAGAGGAGAGAACCAAAAGGAATGCATGGAAAATCTTATTCCTTATGGAGATGCCCATTTCCCATTTATCATTTAAATGGTGAAAATAGTTTCTTGCTAAAATATCAAGATGGAATGCCATTTACTCTACCTCACAATGGGCAGCATCTGAAGCACTTCAATCCTTGAAGTATTAGATAAGTCTAGTTATACATTTGTATATATGTATAATCTTTATTTTTTTTGTGTTTTTCATTTGTTTTTAGCACTATTTGGTTTTTGGCACCTTTCTTTTTGGGTAACATGACTCTGTAGCCCAATGGCATAGATGAAGGCACTGAGATTATAGATTCTACTTCGATTGCTTTAATTTTTAATCAATGAAAGTTACCCAATTAGAGCCAGCTATTGTTCTCAAAATCCATCACTTGCTTTTGTGGACAACATACAAACCAAAATTCTCTCTTTTCTTTCTCAAAAATATTCTTAGCAGTTAAGTTTTTCAAATATTCAAGCCTTTTCAGCTAAGAAAGTCACAAGTTTAACAAGTGGGCTTTCTTTAAAGGAAGTTCAAAACACTTAAAGCTTTTCCTTAGTGTTTTAAGGATGGTTCAATGCCCAAGTTCAATCAAAATACTTAACAGTAGGCTTTAAAAAATTAGAATGAACCACCTTAAACCATTGAACCATTGAACCCCACCTCCAAAAGGTTCAAAGGTTCAACAAGTTCAAAGGTTCAATGACTTCGGTGGACTTAAAGAAAAGAAGGCTTCAAAGAGTTAAGATTGAATCATTGAACCATTAAACCTTGAACCAAAATGGTTCAAAAGGTTCAAAGGTTTAATGAGTTCAATAAGTTTGATAGACCTAGAGAATAAAAGGCTTCAAAGAAAGAGAATGAACCAATGAACCATTGAACCTACTGAAATGGTTCAAAGGTTCAAAGGGTTCAAAGAGTTCAAAGTTTGAATGGAACCTTTGAGTGAATGGATGAAGTAGAAGATTCTAGAAATAATTTCAAAGAGATGGTTTAATCAAAGAAGAAAAAGAAAGCGAACGCAGCCCTTCACAAAATGATTGAACCAATGAACCATTGAACCTTGAACCAAAAGAGTTCAAGGTTCAAGGTTCAAAGAGGTTCAAAGTGACTAGTAACATCTCTATAGACATCAATTTTAGGGTGATGGAATAACCATTGATTTTCAAAAGCCCTGAGAACAAACTCAGTGACCAACCAAGGAAGGAGCTGAACAGCAAATTGAAAGCGAGAAGATAGCCCTGAGAGCTCAGATCACCAAGGAAAGACAAAACATGGCAACGAAAGAGAGAATAATTTTAGGAAATCTAGAAATATCTACAAGAGAGTTATTTCTAGTAGATGGAACAGTCCACTAGGTGGACATCAGGGAACACAAACTTTTTAGGATGCAACCTATTTTTATTCATTGAGTAAAGGTGAATAGACAACCATGTAAGCATTATAAAGAAGACCAAACAACCCATGCTTAAGAGGAGACATTTTGAGATAATTTAGAATGCCAAAGTCAAGGTTGATGACCTATTCCAGCATGGCCCTTTCATAGATATTTCAACGCATTCAATTCAACTTGGGCCTTTTTCATGAAAATA
Organism: Torreya grandis; assembly: GCA_037957365.1. Taxonomy (NCBI): domain Eukaryota; kingdom Viridiplantae; phylum Streptophyta; class Pinopsida; order Cupressales; family Taxaceae; genus Torreya; species Torreya grandis. The sequence continues at coordinate 813,819 of JARHVA010003352.1, read as the reverse complement.
AGTGTCCAAGTCTTTCTTATAATGCTATATATTGTAATCTCCCATTTTGTATAAGAGAGATCTCTCTGTTATCAAAAATAAAGCTCTATCTAAATTGAAAGACAATCTTGAGACTTTGAGCTCAGACTGTTAATCATATTTTGTTGAATGAATGAGAAAGCAAGTGACCTTTTAGACTTTGTGTTGAAATAAACTTGTGTCATCTAATAAATTGTTCTTATGTTAGTTTCCTAAATACATTCTTATCTATTTAATCAAACAAGTAGAATAAGTGGAAATAAGCTAGAAGATGTCTTGAAGCCAACTATGGGAGACTTTGTGCTACCATAAGTGTTTTCAGTCTGTGTTTTGTGTAAAGGATACTAGAGAGACTTTGAGCTCTCTTTATCCTTCATAATCCTTTACTCTATTGTAGTTTTAGGTGACAAATTTGAGTTGCACTTAATCCTGCTATGTTACTTTATCCTAATCAATAGGAGAGACAATGAAATATTGTGCTTACATTGGTTTCTTGTGGTTTTTGTTACTATCTAGGAAGAATCATGTTGTTGACTGAATATCACTTTTGAAAGAAGAAAAGTGCCTTTCAATAAATTACACTAGAATTATCCTCTATTCTATAACCATCATCTCTACAAAAAGAGAGATGGATGGTATGATTTCACCCCTGAGTGTATTTTCAGCTTATATATATGCTATAGATTATAGGGAACCTCCCCTTACTGAGATGAGAGATTTGTCTCAATCTGGCTGTGGCTACCACATCTATTTTGTTGTATAAATCTCCTTATGTTATGGTTGATGCACCTATTTTTATGTCAGTCAACTGGTGACAAAATATTCACCCAACAAGAATGTCATTTAAATTAGAATATTGTATGTTATTTAATTGAAGATCAAGTAATCAACTGAAAAGGGGAAGTTTGACACTTGTATGACCCATGGAGAAAGGTGATACATGGGAGAAGGTGATGAAAAATCTATTAATCTTCCTAAAACTCATCTCAATGCATGACATGCTATGTAAGTTCTATTTTTAAACCAAAATTGTTCTTCTCCTTTACCTTTCTAGACATACAAAAATGACCATCAAGTTTGTGCTTATTACGGATAGTTGAAGAGGTTTCAGGTCAAATTATTTTGGGAGGTGATATTATACTTAGAGACCTTAATTTACATAATATAATTTTAAATAATGGTGTCCATTATTTATGAACCATCTTTTACAAGCTAACTATGTTTTTCTACTCACTGTTTCCTACACCCTATAGGTTTTGATCCATTTTAGATAAGTTCGCACAGACTAGTTGGTGAGGTTAAATCTAGAGGATTTTAGATATCTTATTAGATTCTCCCCATGATTATTTTCATGTTTCCTGATCTTTTGATGGGCAAGTTGTCTCATGTTGTAGGAAGGTGTCACTATTATGAAGTTTTAATCAATTTTTCCTTATTCTAGAATGTTGGTCTTCTACATAAGTTTCATGCGAATTGAAAATGATGATAAAAAAGTATCTAGGTCATATTATCACCTATTTCAATGTTTGGTTTCATCATATCATGCTTTGGGTAACTTTAGTCTAGCCATTCCTCTCAATCGATTCCTTACTCAATTTCATGTTGAAGCACACATGTATAGAGCTTGTTTTAGCTTGTTCATGGAGTTTTAATTAGTGTATATCATTTTTTTCAAATCATTTAGAGATACTTCAATGGTAGGAAGTAAAATAAATTACTTCCAACTCCTCTTGTAGATCCTTGAATGTGTCCTTTGATCATGCCTTTGACAAGATCGCTGATAATACATATAAATTATTGCCTATCCTTTGAGCATCTACAATAAACTCATTTGAATATTTTATTATAATCTCACAACCTTCTGCATAAAACTTTAATGTGTATCCTTGATCACATATTTGACTTAAACTCAATAGATTATACTTAAGACCTTTAACATACAAAACATTCTTAGTCTTGGTTCTACCATTATCCAAACTCAAAGTACCTTTTCTAGCTATCCTGGTAGTGGTTTTATCTTCAAATTTCACTATGCCACCATTGATATTATTTAGAGTTGTGAACTTACTCTTGTCTCCTATCATGTGCCTCAAACATCCACTATCGATGAACCATGGCTGATCTTCATTTCTTGTATGCAAAGTTGTCTGTACCAACATAGAATCTTTAGGTTGTTTCTTCTACCATGAACATGTCTAAACCTTCTTATTGATGAATGGAGCCTTGAATCTCTAGTCCTTCTTGACTAACTCAAACATGCTTCTGCAGTACCAAGCTATGTGTCCAAAGTTGTTACATTTGTAACATATTATGGCCTCTTCACTAAAGCTTGATAGAGGAGCAAAAGAGTTGTAGCTTCTGCTTGACTCTACATGACTTTCCTTCTTATTTCTGAAACTGTTAGCTCTTTTTCAACTTTCTAATTTCTTATAACCATATCCATTACAATAAAAATAGTAACCATAAAAATAAGACCTGTTTGTGTATCTCTGACCTAATTTTCTTTTGTAGCTTTGTTCCCTCTAGCCTTCTTTATTTGAAATGTCCTCTATATTCTTCACTTCTTCCCTTTTTGTTTCCTCTTTTGTAAGAGCTTCAACATAGCTCTTTTTATTTTCAAATCTGATACATGTCTTATTTAAATTTTCTTGTTGGCTTTCTAATATCTTATTCAACATGTTAGTGATATCCTCAAATTTTGAATCACTAATTACTATGCTATTAGATATTTTTCATTCCTTTTAGCTTCTTCAACGTGTGTTGTTAGAACATTAATTATTTCCTTTGACTCCTTTTCATTTTTCTCAATCTGGTGCTTCAATATTTAATTCTTCTTCTCAACAACTTCTAACTCTTCTAAGGCACAAATGAGTTCTCCTTCCAGATTCACTTCAGCTTCATCCTCTTCTTCTTCTTGATCATCTATAATTTTTCTTGTAGAGGCATCTTCATGTATGGCCATGAATAGAATCTCTTCTTCTTTTAAATCACTGACTCCACTATTTGCAGCTAAACTAAGATCTTTATAATACAGGCTCTTCTTCTCGAATGCCTTCTTGAATTTACCTTTGAAATTCTTCTTGTATGTAGACTTTCCTTCTTCATTATCATCATTACCCTTATTTAGGCATTTAGTTGAAAAATGTCTAATATTTTTATAATTAAAACATTTAAAAGGTAATTTTCCTTGATATTTATCTATTCCCCTTTTTGGCTTGCGAATGAAAAGAGCTTCATTGTCATCTTCATCATCACTAGAACTATCACTTGATTCTTGAATCTTAGCTTTCTTTTTCTTTGATGTCTTGAAAGCCACTTCTCTCTTTGAGGGTTTATCTTGTTTAGTCCACATCTCATATGCCATGAGTATACCATGAAGGTCATCCATCTTTAGTTTGGCTAAATTCTTCATCTCCTCGATTATCCAAACCTTTATATCATATCTCATTGGTAGAGATATCAAAACCTTTTGTACCACCATTGACTCTTCTAACTTTTCTCCAAGACCTTGAATCTGATTTACTATTTGATCAACTCATAAAAGATAACTTGCTATATCTTCTTCTTCTTCCATCTTCAAACTTTCAAATTATCTTCTAAAAGTCTAAAGCTTAGCTTGATGAACCTTTCCATCACCTTTGTAAATATTCTCAAGTTTTACCCAAGTTTCATGAGCAGATTTACATTGCATAACTTTAACAAATTTAGATTCACATAAACCACATAAAATAACATTTAAAGCTTTAGCATTACATTCACTTTCCTTCTTTTCTATTGGAATAATTACAAGTGTTTGTGGCTCTTCATATTCCTCCACCACTGCTTGCCATATGTTGAATCTAAGGGCCATCAAATAATTCTTCATTATTATGCTCCAAAAAGTATAATTCATCCCAACAAACAAAGGTGCCTTATTTCTAGAAAATCCTTGATGTGATCCAATCATCATGCTTTCCTGATCTTCCTTCAAGATGTAAAACTTTTTCAAAAGGAACCTACTCTAAAACCAATTTTTAAGAACAAGATATACTAAGAGGGGGGGGTGAATCAGTATATCATAAATCTTATAAACTTTACCTTAATCAAATTCCACTTTAACATACATTCAAGATATGTAATAAAAATGAAATAATAAACACCACACAAGATAGAGAGAGACACCATATTTAACATGGAAAATCAATGTGGGAAAAACCATGGAGAACAATCTCAAGTATATGAATGAACACCAATTCAAACTACAATATTCACAAGCACCAACTTGCAAGAGCACCAAAACCTTTATTGAGCACCAACACAAAAACTATTTGTGAGTACCAACCCATAAGAGCACTAACCCCTTTGCTGAGCATCAACACAGCAATAATTTGTGAACACCAACCAATAGGAGCACCAACCCCTTTGCTGAGCACCAACACAACAAAAATTCATGAACACCAACCCACAGGAGCACCAACCCCTTTCCTAAGCACCAACATATCAACTATTCATGAGCACCAACCCACAAGAGCACCAACCCCTTTTGTGTATACCACACAACTATCTCTCAATGTTTTTATCTCTACAAATGATAGTTCATTACAATATCTCTTTCCTCTCTCTCCTTTGCTCTTCTCAGCTAGATATAACAAATACAAATCATGATCTATCTCACACATTACAAATTGATTCTCAAGCCTTTATTTATAGCTTTCTAAATGACCTTTGGCCTTCCCCCTTTGTGACCCTTCAAGCCTCATGGGAAATGGTGCCAAACTTGCATGACCCTTCGTATCCTTGCATTTTAAAAGTCATGTGGTGACCCTTCATAAGAAAAAGTGTCCTTTCCTCTTTTGTCCTTATCTTAGACTTTTCTAATTTCTCAAAGTGTCTCTTCATGAGAAATTACGCCCTTCCTCTTTTTTCTTGACTTGGTGACTCTTGGAATTCCTCAAGATGACTCTTCATGTGAAAATGCATCCCAATCTTCTTTTGTCTTTACCTCATGACTCTTTGACTTCTCCATGGGCCCTTATTTTTTATTATATGCAACCAAAAATATATTCATTAATATTAAATAAATATTAACACATATTAGCTAAGATATTACTATTAAAAACATCATTAAATGCAATGGGGCCTTTATCACCAATAATGCTAGACCTTTGACATCAATGAAAATATTTACAATAAGGTTTAATGATTTATTGTTTAAAGAGATTTAAGGCTATGTTATGAGGAACATAGAGTTTATTTGTGGGGACCTATTTATGATCAATAAGTTTTTTGATGATCATCTTAAAAGTTGAACATCTATTTATGTCATGTTTGTGTGTGCGATGATACACACAAAATTCATTATCTATGAACCAAAGTGGTTTGGAAGAGAAGTGTTGACATGCTTGAATAGAGGAAGTCTAATAAATGAAGCCTCCAAAAGTTTGTCTAGGATTGAGGTATATGATTCCCCAAATAGGGTATATTGCCTAGGAAGAGGGTGCATGAATTGTTCTTGATGTGGTGAGCTAGTTGGTTGGTTGGGTAAGGTTATTTTATGAGATATTTTGGTTTACTTTGATTGGTTTAGTTGATATGATTAGATGGTTTGGTTTGATTGGTTCATTTGACATGATAAGTTGGTTTGGTTCAATTGGTTCAGTTGATATGATAAGTTGGTTTGGCTGGATTGGTTGGCTATGTTTGGTGGGTAGGTTAGTTTGGTAAGGTAGATAAGGTTGATTGGTTAGATAAGGTTGATAAGTTTGGTAAGGTAGGTAAGGTTGATAAGGTAGGTTGATAGTGAGTGGTTGATAGGTTAGATTGATGGTTGTTGGTTGATAGGTTAGGTTGATGGTTGTTGGTTGATGGGTTGGGCTGATAGTTATTGGTTGATGGGTTGGGTAGATAGTTGTTGGTTGAGTGACCAAAAGGGTAAACCAAACTCTATTATTGAGATAAATAAAGTTGCCACAAAGTGGGTTTATGTGATTGATATGAAGGTTGGGTTAGGTAGTCAAAAGTTTGATGAGGTTGAGGTGGTTCATATGATGGTTGGGATAGGTAACCCAAAGATTGGTTAGGTTAATTTTAATAATAGTTAAAGGTTTTTTGATAGGTTTTTGGTTGATCATGTTGTTGATAGGTTGCTAGTTGGTTTTAGGTTATTGGTTGGTTAAGGTGATGATCAATTGGTTGTTGATTAGTTATAGGTGGGGTTAGGTGGTTGTTGATTGATTGTTGGTTGGTTATAGTTCAGATTTGATCAATTGTAGGTGAGGTAAGGAGCATAAGTGGCTCATGATGAAAGATAAGATTCTAAGGCAAGAGATTTGTTGTCTTAAAATATAACAAATTTGGGATCTCTAGCTGAAAAGATAGGTGGGCTCCCCATTGATCAAGGTAATGAGGATAAGGTAGATAAAGGTCAAATGGTAGAAGGTAGCCAAAAAGAGGTCAATTTTATCACAACTCAAACAAAGAGAAGACAAAAAAAATTAAAGAAAGATAGAACACACTCTTAAGGAAGTTAAATCCTAATGTTAGTTTTAGTCTCACTTGTGGCTTATGCCTTAAGTTTTAAGATTTGACTCAACTTTGGTTTGGTAGAATGGGTACCAGATAAGAAATCTATGGTGAGGTTTCAAGTAGTGTTCAAATACTCAAAAGTAATATGTATTGAAATCAATACATGAATTCATATTTGGGCCTACCCCCTCACTTCAAACACTACATCGATAAGGGTGTCAGGGAATTAGCTAATATATATTGATTTCTAGAGTTTATACTCAACTAGATCATTATGTTGGTTCTCCCATTAGTGGTGAAATCTAAGTAGGATAGCTAGGAAAGGGTAAGGTGATTGATAGGTGATGAAATCCTAATCATTCCTTATGTAAAAATTTTATGATGTTTGATTAGTGAGTGGTTCAGTTTGTGTGTGATAAGAGTGATGGTATGGTTAATTACTTGCTTAATTATATGAGCTAAAAATGCAAACAAATGATGGATGGAATTGTTTTTAAACCCAAAAATAAATTTCAATTCCATTTATGAGGATAAAATAAGGAGAGAACATGTAAATGCAAACTATGAAAATAGAAGAAATAGTGGGGGTCCCATCCAGTGTGCCATAAATGATATACTCAATTTTTTCTTTATTTATTCAAGAAGAAAGAGTAAAACTAAAAAGAATGGTAAGGCTGGTAGAACCTAGATTTGGTTTGCATTCCATGATCCAAATGGTTGTGAGAGTTCCTCTTTGGCTTGGGAGGATGATCTACATAATAAAGAGACTATAAAATGGTTTATTAGTTAGGTAGGAAAGGTGGATTTCCTAGCAAGCTAGATCCAAGAAGTACACAACTTCCTTGGAGGTTGTCAATCCACCTTTAAAAACAAGTTAATGATGATAAAATAAGATTAGATAATAGATATGAAAGTACTTAATCAACTAAAGTAAATTATTTTCTAAGAGAAATGTGTTTAACAAAATAACATTAAGATAAATACTAAACTATCAAAAGGTTAGTTCAGGTTAGAGTCAAGTTATTTTTTTGGGTCTGTATAGTGACAGAGGTCAAGAAAATAAAATTTTATTGAGTTTATTGGGTGGTAAAGTGATTTTTGGTTGCTAGTTAGTTTTTGGTCTGATAGTGACCATCGATAGTTGATCTGACCATCAGAGGTCAAGCAGACCATCAGTGGTTAGATAGCTAACCATCAGCTATTAGATATATGACCATCGATGGTTACTATCAATCTAGTTTGGGTCAAATAGCTCAATTAGGTGAGGTTAATTGATTTGGTTCAAGGTTGGTTTGGTTGGATACTAGTTTCAAGATAGAGGGCGAGTCTCAAAGATTATTGGTTTAGAGGTTGATTACTCATATAGTCAAGAGGTCAGGGATTGGGTGAAAGCTATAAAAAAATAAATAACTTGGAACAATGAAAAAATACTTAGATGATAGTTTGATGAATAATTCCATTGATGGAGATTATTGGTGATGATTTCTAATGTTGATGATGATTGACATTAATTAATTGACCTGAAAAAGAAACACTGACCCATGAAGATGATATATATAGATGGCTCATGATAAATGTTGATAAATGGATGTGGATCCATTTTCACCTCCTAAAGGTCTCTTTTTATAAGAAAGGAGAGGAGGAAGTTTAGGTTCAAGAGGGGTTAAACTCATGTCAAAATATAACTTGGACATGCATTAACTTGCATAAGCTAATTATAAAAAAGAAAGTTGTATTTGATGTTGGAGTTAACTATTTAGGTGGTGGATAGTTGACCATCAGTGGTCAAAGGTCAAAGGTTAAATTGGTCAAAAATAGTGGGTTTAGACAATTAGAGGTTTGGCAGGGTAAATGGCTAGGAGGTGATTTAAGGAGGTCAAGTTGTGACATGAAAAACCATGGTGGGTGTTTTTTCAGTGTCTACGCTCTTGTATCCATAGAAACTCTAAGCCTTATATCCTCTTAGTGTTTTACTTTAGCACCCTACCAAACACTATTGGTTCCATTTAGATTCTTAGAGATATATTTTAGCACACCCAATGGGACCTCACATACAATTTCACATTAGTTTTTATCATATTTAGAGCTCTCTTAGACAACTGCCCTCTGTTAGTTATTAGGCTTTTCTTTCATTTATGTTTCAACTGTCACCTTGGTTATTTTCTCCTACGTTGGTTCTCTATCATTCTCCCTGTTGGTTCTCCATGGGTTTGCCTTTTCTATTATCTTCCATGTTGTTCTTACTTCATTACATCTATGGCTAGTCTCCCACCCTTGGGATGACAATCATATCATATTCAAGCTCTCATCTTTGAGCTCATTCATGAACAAGCCATGGCCACAATAGAATGTTATAGACCCTATAGGATCCAAGAGGTTACCTCTACCCAACATGGTGATCTGCACCCTCTCACATTCAAAAGGGAACAATATTGGCAAGTCTATAACCAATAGACTCAATCTACTTTTCACCATTCTAAGCTTCATTCATCTAAGGATTTTTTTCTCATCCTTGTGCCACCTCTCATTCACCCATTCAAGATGATGATGATCATATTACATGGATAAGGCCTTATGAGCTATGCATGATCATTGATGATTGTTATAGATGCTTTTAGGTGAATGAATTACATCATTTTCCCCCTAAGAGTTGGTGATGTGCTTCTTATGGAGATAGATATTACACCTATTCAATTTTTAGTATCTCAACTAATTCTCGCATGAGTTCCCCACCTTTTTATTGGTAAGAGACTCTATAGAAATAACACCCTCATATCCATATTATAGATCATAGGTATTCCCACTCAGTGAGGTATATTCATCATGAAGATTCTACCTATCCTCTTAGCCCTTATTTTAGATTTTTTGATGAGCGTATTAACTTTGATCATCATCTATGGACTAGAGATTTGTGAGAGGCCTATTAGGAGCATCAACACCCACTAATTAACCCTCATATAATGGCACATGATCAATATCATGGTGACTTTGGTCATCACAACCACTTCCATGAGTGTGCCATATCTTTCCATCATCCACATGAGGAATGTTACCCATATCATGGTCATTCCCCACCCCATGGTAGGGATGATTTCCATAATGAGCATCATCTCTATCAGGAGTCACCTTGATATCATCCTCTCCATGATAATTGTTATTGTGATGTATATGGGTATAAGAAACACTATTACCATCATGATCCCCCTTTTGGAGTTCATCACTAGCCTAATATCAACCATGATTATGAGGATCTCCATCAAAATCTTATAACCCTTTGGGTGCATGCTATTCCCCTTCCTACTCCTATCCCTGAACTGCTTAAGTTCAATGGGATATGAGACTCCAGTGTTATAGAGAATATTATGGCATTCATGATGACATGTATGGATTGGGAATAGGATGAAGGCATGATGTATAAACTCTTCACTCATTCTCTATGAGTTGAAGCTCTTGTTTAGTTTTAGAATATGCCTCTAGATTCTCTCTCTAGTTTCTAGTTTCTTCTAGATGAATTCCTCCAATATTTTGATATCTCCAAACCCTTTAACCTCAACATCTAGTCACTCACCTCCATGGAATAATCCAAGGGTGACTATAACTTTTATTTTATGTATAGGTAGAATTCATCCATCCATATATGCATAACATGGTTCTTAGATGACCAGCTTTATGATATGTTCATACAAGCATTGATGTAGGAGGTTCACCTTGAGGTCCTTAAGTTTGAACCTAACTCATATGATGAAGCTATTAATGAGTGTTTGAAAATTGAAGTATTTGAGGTATGTGTGGGCATGCAGCCCATACTTTCCCAAAAGTCATCCTCTTTGCATGATCACAACCATAATATGATAAAAAATGACGTCACTAATTCTCCTCTTCAGAAGGACAAAAAGGACAAATGTGAGGTGAATGATTTAATCAAGAAGCTAGCTATTAAGAAGGCTTCTAAATCAAGTATAGGAAAATAATAGATGGTATTTATTTATGACCCTACCATGTTTTTCAATTTCCATCAAATGAAGGGGCACGATGATGCCAATTATGTTGCCCAAAAGTCTAGTGTACAATTCTCACCTCTATTATAGAGTTATCCTCTTTTGGAACCCAGCCACAAGTTAGATGTGTTCAAAGAGCCTATACCTAACCATGACAAGGAGAAGAAGAGGAATAAAAATAAGAAATCAAAGGCTAATTCCCCTCATTCTCCTTATTGATCTTTCGCCTCTTCTAACTCCTCCTAGGTTGACCTGAGAGGAAAATCCAAACATGAGAGCAACAAGGTCATTGTTGCTATCAACATAGCCTCTATTAGGTATGAGTGTCTTGTCAACACATGATCTTGTTGGGCCACCAACCCTATTAGAAATACTAGTGTGTTGGGCCTCATTTCCATCCCATGGGGGTAGGGAACCCTAAAGTGAGATTTGAATTTAGGCATAATATCCCTCCTTAGGCTAGACAACATCCTTACTCTATCATAGAGGAGTTATAGGGTCTCTCGATTGGAATATCCATTTAGGACTTTATTCACCTTTGCCCTGAGTAGAATAGTCTCATCTTTATTGAGCTTGGTCTCTTTCACAAGGGTCCACTTCATGATGAAATTGAAGTGTTGTTCAATTTTGATTCACACGAGCACCCTCATACACCCATCTTATATTTCAACCCAACTTCTTTCCCAAATGATTTGGTTCTTGTAAAGAGGCTCAATTCCCTCTCTATATTAAGACTTCCATTAATGATTACCACATCAAGTGATGAATTATTGATGAAGGATATACATTAAATATCATTCCCCTATGTGTGTTTAATGAGATCAAGATTAGTCAGAAGAATATCTCTGATTTTTTCCATAACTATGTTGGTTTCAATAATGACATAATTACACTAGTGGGAAACGAGAAGCTCAAGATCAAGTTTAAACCCAAGGTAGTCAAAATTGATTTTTATGTGTTAGACTTTGATATTTCATACAACATTATTCTTGGCCATCCTTGGACTGCTTCCATGTAAACCATGGCATTGGCCATGTTTCACATGGTTTAGTTCATGCATGAAGGTGAGATTCATAACTTATAGGCTGACCTAGATCCCTAAGCATTGATCTACATAAATAAAAATCCCTCAAGTGAGTTTTTAGATATCTCCTCATAGGGATATATATATTCTCATACACCCCCTATTTTTGAGCCTCATTTTCTCAAGGATGAATGTTGTGATGTAGTTGAGTATCGAGCAATGTTCACTCCTTTAGAGTTTGGTACACATCAGCCAACTCCCTCTCTAAATACATAATGCCAAGTTAGATTTTCCCTTCTCAAGGACCTCTTTCAAGATGTCTCTTCAAACATTGAGCTTCCCCTCTCATCATGATTCTCCCATCGAAGTATCATCTCTCTCAATGTATTTCCCATAGAGATGGCTAGAGTCATTAAGTCTGATCTTGAGTGCTATGAAATCTATGGTATAACATGTAACCCAATGAATGAGAGGAGAGATTACAAGAATATAATGCCCATGCATCTTATGAATTTCCATCCTCTTAATTTTTTGGGTTCGTAGGTCTTGTTTCCCAATAATGACCCCACCTTTAGCACTCTTATGTTTTGGGTCATGATTGGTAAACCTAAGGATATGGATTTTCCATATCTTTCTTCCCACATTTTCCCTATTGTTTGGCCTCTTCATAGGATAAGACATGGATTACCTCAAGTTTAGGCCTCTAGCTAAGGTGAATTGGTGGCCTACCCTTGAGGGTAGGCCTAGGCTTGGGCTTGTGGTGCTTTGATGAGCCTTAGAGCTTGTTAGAACCCCCTCCCCAGGCCCTCATTCATTAAATTTCCCCTATCATGGCATCCATCATTAGACTCTTGTGGGCATCTTTAGCTATTTGGATTTTTAAATCATCCTTGGATGTAACTCAATATAGAAGAAAAATATTTTTCTTCTTTTAGTTGGTTAGGCTACTGCCTGTTGGTAGTTAGCCCTCTACCAACTCCCTCTCTCCTTCTTTGTAGTGCCTATAGGTGGTGTGGGTTAGTGGTTTTGGTTTCTTATAAATTTATCCACCATTATTTGGATAGTATTAATATATAATTAGCCTCATATCACCAATCCTTTCCTCTCATTATATTTTATATTGAGACACTTTCTCATGGTTGATCCCATATAGCAGCAATAACTCTACCTGTTGAGATGTCTTTCTTGCCTCTATTACTCTGACTCTTCCTCATGTCTACATGAGAGAGAAATGTTACCCTAGATTATTTATGTTTATTTTAATAATAAAACCATGTTTTTACAATATCACAAACATTATTTTCTTGTTTTTCCCTTTCCTTTCCTTTTTGGGCCCTATCGAGCTCCCCAAGCCTATATTTAGCCCTTTCTAGCCTAGGCCACAGGTTTTTGGGCTAAGTCATGGCCTAACATTAGGATAAGACATAACCTCCATGTAATTTTAGTGGTACAAGCCATAGGTTTTCCAAATTAGGCCATGTCTTGGGCCAGAGGCTTGTTTTTTGCCCTCTTTAGGTCTCTGTTTCATCTTATTTTTGTTATTGGAACCACATAACTTGCATCTTAAAGGTTTTGGCCCATTCTAGATGTAATGGTAAGGTCTATTTATCTCTTAGATGCCCCCTTGGGTGTTTTTTTAGACCTTATAATCTCTTAGACCCCCAAGTCCTCTGGCCTATTAGGCACATGTACTCCTTGTTGGATACACCTTATGGGCACTTTTGGGTATTTTACCTATTTTTGTGTTCCAAATTGCAAAACCTATATCTTAGGGGTTTTGTCACATTATTAGCACATTGGGGGAATTTATTTTTCAATTTGAGTCTTTCATGGGCCTAATCTAGCTCCTTTTTGGTCCTTAAGACCCCTTTTAGATCCCCATTGACCTCTTAGGCCCATGTCCCATTTCATGGGCACCTAGGGATATAAGTTACTTGTTGTACTTATTTTAGTTATTCATTCCTCTAATTTTCCATAGTTGATCGATTCTAACTCCCTCTTTGTATTTTTATTCATGGTTATAGGTAGGGTCATTAGCTAGCTGCAATGGTTTGGGACTTGTTGACTGGTCTTCATCTTCTCCAAACTTCTCCTCACTCTCCTTTGTTACCTCTTCCCATGGATGGTGTTGGTCAACCACTATGGTTATGGCTTGGTTTCATTATTTTTTTCCCTCATGCATCTCACTTACACCACCTTACTTTGAGATTGCCTTTTGTTACTTACTAGTCTTATGTCCTTGACCCCCATCATGGTGTACCTCTCAGTGGTGATTCACATAAATGGTGGTAGTTAGGGTAACCCAAGACTGGTAGTTGTAACTTAGGTTATTAACGATCCATGGGGATATGAGCTTGTTATATCTAGTTTCTTCTTTACCAATGAGATGAATAATAATGTTGAGTATCATGTAATCATTGGTGCCTTGACCAATGCCTATGAGTTAGGCACGTGCTATATGCAGTTATTCTTTGAATCATTATGTAATGAAATTACTTCAAGAATTAAGTATAATAGCATAATTATATCCAAATATGACTGAAATATATCCAAATATATGATAATAGATAAGCCACTTCAAGGGGGAAACCTCCACAAGCTTCAATAAGAGAAGAATTCACAATATGATGATAAATAATTACCCACTACCTCCTATATATAGTCTGTCTAGGCCATGGTTTCTCCATAGGCTAACCTACTAATCAAAATAAATCATAGATAAATGTAATATAACATCAAAGAGGGATAAGTAAGCCTCAATTTAGCTAATATTATCCTCATACATGTGATAGGTTAGGGGCGTAACATGCCCTTCCCCTTCAAACCAACATTGTCCTCAATGTTGAACAACTCTAGATGTTGTTGCAAAAAATCTTCACCTTCCCAAGTTGCATCTTCACTACTCTAGTTTTTCCAATTGATCAAATATTCCCTAATCTCTCTAGTTCTCAACCTCTTAGTACGTGTTTGGAGGATCTTCTATGGTTCCAAAATGACTCATCCTTCTTCATCTAGTTTTGGGTGGTCTATCTAGGCTGAAACTTTATGTCTAATGACCTTCTTTAAATAGGAAACATGAAATACTAGGTGTATGTGAGATGAATGAGGTAACTCGAGCTTGTAAGCCACACTTCCAAAAAAATTTATAACTTGATAAGGGCCGTAATACTTAGGATCAAGTTTGTTGTCCTTTTTTTGTTGCTTCAAGGATATTTGCTTATAAGGCTGCAAACGAACAAATACCCAGTCACCCACCTCAAACTTTTGCTCACTATGGTGTTGATCTACTTGTTTCTTCATCCTATTTTGTGCCAAGGCCAAATTCTCTCTTAAACTAGCCAAAACCTCTTGTTGATGTTGAATGTGCTCTTCCACATCTCGAGCCTTGGTGTGCACCTTTAATGAAGAAGTGATGGAAGGTGGATGGTAACCATATAGTGCTAGAAATGAAGACATTTTAGAAGAGGTATGGAAAGATGTGTTATACCGCCAATCTTCAAGTGGTAGCCATTTAACCCAATGTTCTTGTTTATCTGATACAAAACAATGGAGATACGCCTCTAAACATTTGTTAACCACTTTAGTTTGTCCATTAGATTAAGGGTGGTAAGATGAGCTATGAGCTATCTGAGTACCCAAACAAGAAAATAGTTTAGTCCAAAAATTACTGGTGAAAATAGGATCATGATTACTTACAATTATTTTTGGGTTTCAATGTAATTTGAGAACTACTTCCATAAAAATAACTAATACTGTACTTGCTGAAAATAGGTGTGAGAGAGCACAAAAATGGGCATATTTTGTAAGCCTATCCACAATGACCAAGATAACATTCTTACATTTAGAACAAGGCAACCTAGTGATGAAATCCATGGAAACCTCCTCCCACCTTTGACTAGGAATTGCTAACGGTTGTAACAGACCTGGGGTCTTAACTATTTCACCTTTATTCTATTGGCATATCAAGAATTCTTCCACAAAATTTTGTACATCTCCTTTGAGTCCTTCCCAAAATAATTCTTTCTTAATTATATGATAAGTTTTCAAGAACCCTGAGTGTCCCCCAATTGGAGATGCATGCAACTTTGCAAGAATCTTATGCTTAAGCTCTAAATTTTTGCATAAGTATAACTTACCCTTATACCATAGGACATTACCTTTCCATTAAAATTTGTTAGAGGATAAATTACCTTATTGGAGATTTTGAATTATATACTATGTATCCTTGTCTTGCTCCCATTCTAACCTAACTTCATCCACCTAATTTTCTTACAACATGGACATTACACAAAGTAAAGCTTCTGTGGATGCATCCCATCTGGATAATGCATCTGCTACTACTTATCTTTACCCTTCTTGTAGATAATTTCAAAATCATAACCCAACATTTTGGTTACTCATTTTTATTGTTCCTCAAATGATAATCTTTGTTCCAAAAAGTATTTGAGACTATCATGATCTGTTTTCACCTTAAAGTGTCTACCCATTAGATAAGGCCTCCATTGTTTAACTGCATGAAGAATAGCCATCATTTCTTTCCCATAGATAGGTTTTTTTAGATTCTTACCTTTGAATTGATGACTTTAAAACATAATGGGTCTTCCTTCTTGCATTATACTGCCCCCAATCTAGACCCAAAGGAATCACATTCAACAATGACTATCTATGAGAAGTCTGGAGTAGCCAAAACTGGGGTGGTGAACATAGTTACTTTTAGTTTCTCAAATGCTTTGGTGGAAACATCATTCCAATGGAAAGCATCCTTCTTTAGCAATGTAGTGAGTGGAGCTGTTATGCTACCATAACCTTTCACAAATCTTCTATAGTAAACCACTAGTCCAAGGAACCCTTAAAGGTTTTTGAGAGTTTTTGTCATGGGCCATTCCATTATCACTTTGATCTTTTGGGGATCAAAATTGAAACCTTCATGGGAAACAATGTGACCAAGGTACTCTATCTCCTATACTCCAAAAGCACATTTAGATGGCTTCACATAAAGTTGGTGCTTCTCCAAAACTATCAACACCTATTTCACATGTTGCAAATGTGCTTCCGATGTATGGCTATAAATCAATATGTCATCAAAGAAAATTAAAAAAAACTTCCTTAAAAAGGCATAAAAATAGTGTTCATCAAGCTTTGAAAAGTAGATGGTGCATTTGTAAGACCAAAGGGCATTACCAAAAACTCATAATGGCCCTCATGAGTTCTAAAAGTAGTTTTATGAACATCTTCATCCTTGATTCTAATTTGATGGTACCTTGAGCGAAGATCCAATTTTGTGAAATAATTAGCACCATGCAACTCATCAAGTAAATCATCAATTACTAGAATAGGAAACTTATCTTTGATGATGTACTTGTTGAGTTCCCTATAATCTGGGCACATCCTCCATGTGTCATCCTTTTTCCACACCATGACCACTAGTGATGAATAACACTTTGGCTATGCTTGATGATCCCTACCTCCAGCATCTCATGGACCATATTTTCAATTTCACTCTTTTGTGCATATGGAT
Source organism: Torreya grandis (assembly GCA_037957365.1). Taxonomy (NCBI): domain Eukaryota; kingdom Viridiplantae; phylum Streptophyta; class Pinopsida; order Cupressales; family Taxaceae; genus Torreya; species Torreya grandis. Next base: position 796,757 of record JARHVA010003352.1, on the reverse strand, counting down.
ATCTATATGGTTTGATATTTGGTGGTTGACTACCTAGAATTAGTTGAATGGCATGATCATGTTCTCTTTTTGGTGGTAGTCCTTTTGGCATGGCCCCAAAAATAGATGAGTGGTCCTAAAGAATTATCTGTAGATCAAGATGTGCAGATGCCTATGTGAGTTGAACTTCTATGGAGCATAATCATGAAATAATTCCCTCTGCCCCCTTTTTTAGCATTTTGGTCATCGGATGTGAACTAATCAATTGTGGATATTTTGCATGTAATCCACATAGTTCAATTTTCTTACCTTCAAAATGAAATTGCATGAATAGTTCTTGGAAGTTCATCTCAATGTTACCTAAGGTTGTGAGCCATTGGACTCCCAAAATAATGTTTGTGTTACCCATGGGAATATCAAACATAAGAGAGTCGATATTTTACCCACCCATAGTAAGATTAATACTATGGAATTTGCCTGAATAATTAATTATGCCACCATCTGCAATCATGACCTAAAATTTTAGTACTGGGTAGATGAAATAGTTCAATCGAGTGGACAACTTATGGTTTATAAAGTTATGTGTGCTCCCTAAATCAATCAACACTGTCACCTTTTGTTTCTTGAAGAAACCCACCACCTTAAGAGTTTATGGAGTGTTAATACCTACAAGTGCATGACAAAAGATTGTAGGTTGGGAATCTTTAGGTACCTCCTCTATAACTTCCTCATCATCATTGGAGGCATCATCTGCTTCTTCATCTTCATTGGGTCCCTCAATGTAGAATAACTTCTTCTTAGCACATCTATGTCCTTTACTCCACTTGTTGTCACAACCAAAACATAATCCTTTTACACACTTCTCTTCAATTTACTAAGGGGTCAATCTAGTAGGTGGAGGAAATGTTGGTGATGATATGCTATGATCTTTGAAGTGAGTGAATGCCTACTTCTTATTGGCTATGAATTTTTCCTCAGCTCTACGTGCCATGATAATAGAATAAAAAATCTGAAGTGGATTAAACATGCATATCTCATGTTGAATGTGGTCCTTGAGTCCACCCAAAAATAGGTCATTCAAGTTTACTTCAAAAATTGTCTCCACACATAAGGACAGGTTCTAAAAATGATGAATATAATCCTTGACAGAGCTAATTTGTCACAATTTTGCCAGTTGGCTAAAGTAATTCTCTGTCACACTATTGCCATAGTGTAATTGTAGCTCCTCTATAAAAATTGACCAGGTGACATTGAGAGTCATCTTTTTATTTTGAGCACACAACCATTAATACCAAATGAATTTATTAGGTTCAAGATACAAGGATTCCATGGTAACCTTCTGTCCACTTGGAATCTGATGTAGGTCAAAAAAATTCTCCATTTAGTTGATCCAATTGAGTGGATCTTTTCCATCAAATTTGTGCATATCCACCTTTGGTAATAGGTTCCTTTGTGGCCATGGAGTTAGATTTGAAGTAGACTGGTTAGGAGAACCACCTTGGTGGGGTTGTGCAATAGAGTTAGCTTGATGATTTGACTAATTAATTTTCAAATCCATCATGATATCTCCCAAACTATCTTGTATGGATTGCATATTAGATTGTATGTCTTGTACCTCACTCTGAATGCCTTGCACACTATAGTCAAGCTGGCTCACCTTGTGATCTATGTCAAAAAACCTTGGTACAAGGGTTTAGTACATCCCCCTTATAACTCCATCTCTTCCTTGTTAGGAGTTTAACCTAGAGTTTTAGCACCCTTTCCTTGGCCCTGAGTTTGTGGACCTGCCATAAAAGGGTTTTACGATGTCGACCCTTATTGGCACTTTTGACCCAACTTTGACAAAGTGATTTTGGAATTATGTCAGCCTAAAATCAAAATACACAAAGAAAATACCATAGCCAAATTTTTATAAGCTTTCCAAAAATGTAAATAACTCAAAAAAATTCTTTGAATTGCACACTATAAAGCAATTTAATGAAAAACCATAAAATAGCGATAAATTTTGTAAAACAGATCCAAATGAGATGAAATTTTAATGGAAGCTTAATTTGATTATTTCTCACCTCTAGTAAAAAAGTTTCATGGAAATTTGCAACCTTTTTTATATATCACAAAATTTAAAAATTTAGTGTTTCGCCCACAAGATTGCCCAAATCACAGCTCTGATACCACTTGTAATGAAATTACTTCAAGAATTAAGTATAATAGAAGAATTATATCCAAATATGATTGAAATATATCCAAATATATGATAATAGATAAGCCACTTAGAGGAAGAAACCTCCACAATCTTCAATAAGAGCAGAATTCACAATATGATGATAGATAATTACCCACTACCTCTTATATATAGTCTATCTAGGCCATGGTTACTCCATAGGCCAACCTAATAATCAAAATAAAGCATAGATAAATGTAATATAACATCAAAGAGGGATAATTAAGCCATAATTTAGCTAATACTATCCTCATACATGTGATAGGTTAGGGGCGTAGCACATTATTAATCATGTCTTAAATCACCAGTGTCTAAGCCATCCTTACCCCTAAGTTTCTCCCCCTCTTTAAGGCGACGTACAATTTGATCTCTTTCTTTGAAGACATCCAATTCACCCATACCCCTCATAGTGAGAAAACTAGGGTTGATGCCTTAGTGATTGTCATTATGGATAGTATGATTTTATTTGATATCACTTGCATCCCTTCTTATTAAGAGTTAGAGCTAGTTTTGGCATTAGAGTTAGATTTTAAATTATGTAATATTTGTACTCTCAATCATGGATTGAACCATCAACTTCTTCTACCACCATCCTTATCTGGTAAGTATAAGTACTATTTCATTTTATCTCCTGGGTTCTTGATTTCATTTTCTTTGGTGTGGCTTCCATGTACCACACAATAATCCTTTTTCATTCAAACATCAACTGATTGTACCTCAAGGGCATATGTAATCATACTTCTCATGACCCTAGTCCTCCTTGTGATTACACATCAAATCATACATAGAATACTAACCCTATTTATCCCACTTGGAGATATCCACCACTCACTTGGACCTTTCCTACATCATATTCCTATCCCCTATGCATCCTTAGTTCATCTTGGCCCTTTCTCATGTTAGATAAGCTGTTAGATAAGCTCTATAGGGACCCTCAGGGCCCTTCAAGAGCCTATTGACCACCCTAGGCCCCTATTTGATCCAAGCCATATCTTAGGGAGGAAACCCATGGCCTAGGCCACATGTTTCCTTCACAAAAGCCACATATTAGGCCACAACCTAGTCATAATACATGAAAAAAGTGCCTTATTTGGGCCCAAATAGCTAAAAATGACTAGTTATTGGTCTTTTAGTAGATTGGGGTTGGGATATATGATTCATTATCATTCATTTTAGCCTCTCTCTTTATCACTTGATTGATCTTATCTTCCCACTTGATTAGTATATTTGAAGCTTGGCTACATCCTTGAATATCTCTTGATTCTTGCTTGGTACAATAGCTTCTATTGTGACAAGGGATGCCCTACATTGCTACAACTATTCTTGGTGAGTCTCATTACTATTTACAATGTTCTTAAAGCTTGTGGGTTACTCCTTTCTCCCTTAAGACTCCATTACACCTATTTTGTGCTCTTTTCATTGGCTCTTCCATAGAATGGTGGCTTCTCCTTCACCTCCTCCATTGTTTTTGGCTCTTGGTCTGGACTCAGCTTACACACAACCTAATCTTCTTCTTCTCTTGCCTCTTAGATTGGACAATCAATTGGTAGAAATTTTTCACATCTATTTGAGTTGGATATGAGGGCACTTTGCTTTTCAAATTGAAATTCTTTGTTTAGTTGTAGTAGTATACATACTAGGGTTTGATTTGTTTTAGTGATTTAGTTATTTTGTGCATTGTTTAGAATAGTTTCTAAAGTTTATGCATTCATATGTGGTTATAATTTATTTTCATTGCTTGAAATATATACTATTACATGTTTATGCTTGTATTTGAAACATTTTCATTACATAGTAGGACTATACATGCTCAAAATGATCTATACATGTTGATTAAACAATTTCTCTCTCTTTCCAAACTAGGACATTACATTGTTAGAAAAAAAAAGTGTTGAAAGTGAAAGATAACTCAAACCTAGACTAGGCATGCTATTGAACCCTTTCTTGAAATATCTTTATTACTTAAAGCATATTTCATTTGGCATTAAATTTCCTTAGTTTCTAGATTTACATTTCATTTGTTAGCTCTCTTTACTTGGTATTATTATTTCTATAATTTATATGTAGTCAATAGTCTATTCTTAGTTACTTTCTTTACTATGGTTGGATCTATTAAAGATACCTACATCCTTTGGACACTTGATCATGATATCCCCAACCTAGTTTATAAGTTTATATATAGTTTGGTGCAAGCCAACAAACTGGATAGCGACTATAGATCTCTTATATCCCATAGAATCCTTGAGCCTTCTAGCCTCTCAGTGGTTTGCTTTAGTACCCTGACAAACACTAGTGGTTCCATTTAGATTCTTGTAACTACACCTTGGTTATTATCCATAACATAATGATTCAAAATTTTCAACTTTGGAGTAATCCAACATTGAAAAGGTTTGTCTTGTCACCTTAGATAAATATCAACATAGAGGCTCTTTCTTTCAACTTTGGGTTGATGTTTACTATTGTCCTTTCCAAAAATATTTCACTTTTATTTTTATTTGTTTTTTAATTTTTTTGTAGAATGTATTTTATTATTTTATAATATTATAGCTATTATCATTATGGGCTACTTAGTGTTTACTTTACAGACATTGGTATGTGATTAGCTTTCTGTAATACTCATATCCATTATATAGAGTTAGTCATAGATTTTAAGATCCCATTATATACAACTAGGAATTTATACCATCCATATGATTTTGAAGTGAACCAAAAAGTGGTTAGCTTTAGGAAGTTACTTTCATCTTACCCTCAAAACTAGGTTTAGTGGGCTATGGGTATGGTTAGACCTTCATAGTTAGTGCTTTGAAATATTAGGATGACATTGTCTAATGGATGAGAAAATATATTTGAGAGCCTACACATCATTTAAAACCCTTTTTTATCACCCTTTAATCCTTGATTTTTGCTTACACTATCTTTTTAGATCATATATTTACTTGTTTCATTTCTTTATTCAGCATGGGTATAGTATTTACATATTATTCTCATTTATTACATAGAATCATGTTATTTATTTATATTATAATGATTATTTGCACCATGCTCTTCATTATGTTTTTTCATGGTGTCCTTATAAATAAATTAATGAATCTCCATATCTTCTTCTTCATACTTTTTTTGGCCTCATCTTCTTCTCTACTTGAACCTATTATTTTTGTCAAATATTCAATGGCTTGGGAAAAAGGGAAGGCCTATGTCGGGAATCCATCACCACAAGATGTATTAGTACCCACCCAATATTATCTCAAAGGGAACATCATGGCCCTTATTTATAACCTTATTTCTAAAATCAACCATGGTAAAATTTGGGATTGTACTAGATAACACACTAAAAAGATTGATTCTTTCTTATATGTTTCTCGAGATTAACGTAAGAAATCAGCTTATGCTAGTACATCTCTCCCTCCCCCTACACATTTTTTTACTCTTTTCCTTTTCTTGTTTTATGAACCCCTATTTTTCCATATCAGTTCACCATGCCTATGCCCACTCATATTATCTATACTCCTTCCATTACCACATCCAATACTTTCCTTGGCAAAACCCTCATTATTTTAAAAGCTAAACTAGCTAACATTGAGAAAACCATTTCTCATGTTAGTCCTTCCTTATATTATGGTACTTTTTTGCATAACATTTTATATATTTAAATTATATCCTACCCTCTTCTAGTTGGCTTTGTGGCTCCCAAACTTCCTCTTTATGAAGGAAAAGGTGATACTAAATAACATTTACATGCCTTCCATACAACATGTTTATATTTTGCATATAAATATATATTATTAACCAATTTATTTCAAATAAAATCTAAGGATTATGCTCTTCGGTGGTTTTATGATATTCCTCTAAATTTAGTTATAAGTTTCAAATCATTGGAAAATCAATTTTATGGCATATTTTTCTATCAATATTGGTTAGAATTTATACTAAGCTAAAATATAAACTCTTAAGCAAGGTCAAAATGAGATTATTCATGAATATTTTCTAAGGTACAAGACCAATGTAGCCAAAATGTCAAATCAAATGGAAGACAATGAGCTTTAAGTCATTTTAAGTCAAAGCTTGCTTACTCCTCTTCAAGAGTCTATCATGTTTGATAAGTGTAGATCATTTGGTGATCTATGTCATACATTTAAAGAATGTGAGGTTAAATTGATTACATTGAATGAGATCAACTATAGATCTATTGTTCCTTCTACATTTACTATAAAGTTTCAACGCAATCCAAATTACAAGGTCAAACCTCATGAGTGGAAAAAAGAGGCTAAAATTATCTCAACTAAAACAATAACTATAAATACAATCTCCATTAAGGAGGAAAGTTTCATGGCTACCTTCACCTCCTCATGTTTTATTGTGAAAGTTTATTGTATGTAATATTATTACACTTCCTACAACATATAAATTAGGTCCATCTATAGATCTAACTAGATGTTTTTATGGAAATGAATTTTGTGACTATCATAGATGTTTGGGACATTACACTAATTTATGTATGAAAATCAATCATAAAATAAAAGATCTCATTGATGGAAATATTGTTGATGTTAGTGCACCTACTGAAGAGGCTAAGCCACAAGAAAATGATAATGAAAATATAAAAATGTATCAAGATCCATTTCTAAATCATAGGGCATAAAATAAAAAGAATTTTTTTGAAATACATTATGCATATAATGTTGATCCCCCTTCTCCTTCATATGGGCATCCAATTGACATTATTATTGGTACAATTATGAGCAAGGTAACATCTAAACCATATATTACATTTTATTATTTAGAAATTATTGATGATGATTATGATAGAAATACATTATTGTTTAGAACATATATTGGCATAATACCCATCCATAGTGTTATGATATACATTGGATCAAGTGAAAATGTGTGCACTATTACACTTTTAAACTCTCTTGACTATACAGAAAAGGATAGTAAACATAAATCTAGAGTTATGAAGCAATTTGATGGACACACAATATAATATTTGACACACTATTTTTCCCTTGTAAATGGTCCCTCTCATATTGTATACTTATTTCTTATTATTAACAAGAATACAAGTTTTTGATATTTTATTAGGATGACCTTGGTTACAAAGAACAAGATAAGTTACTTCTATAGTTTACTAATGTCTAAAGTATATTCATTTAATCTAATTGTTAAAATTTAAAGCATTCAATATTAAGATACATTTTCACCTATAGCATCTCATCTTATTCCACAAAAATTGGTTGACATAATTATTGAGCAAATTGGTAATGAAATATTTTACATTATTATTGAAGATAACAATTTATTGGATGGTGGAGCCTGATCTTATAATAATGCTTGGTATATGCAATTGAAAATACATCATATCTATAAATCAATCATAGCTAAAAAATGATGGAGCATACCTACACTTACTATTGGGGATATACTTTTTAAATGGGAGCATGACCAATATGGGGATATGACCAATATGGGGATTTGTTAGACTCAATTTGGGGATCACTTGTCACAACATATCATTCTAGGAAGGGTTCCAAAGATTTCAATCTAACATAATTTCACAACAATCCTAATGGAGTTCTAAGGTTTAAAACATTTCACTTATTCATAACAAAAAAGTAAATCTAGTCTAGTGTACACCAAAGCTTATGGCACAAAGTGGGGTTTAGAAACAATAAAATAAACATGTATTAGAAGACATATACTCATGTAAATGTATAATAAATACTAATACATGGAATAATAATACAAATTCATTATCTATCTACTCTTACAAAGGAAAAATAAAGTTAAGAATACTTACCTTTGAAGATGAACTCATCAAGCCTCAATATCTCTTTTGGCCAAGGTGATTTGTAAGAGATTGTTATGGTATGTAAGGATATCCAAGATAAATAATCTCTAGGATAAACAATCTATCTAAACATCTAAGATACTTCTCCATAAGACAAGATCTATATCTCCAAAGAAAGTATGAAACCCTAATCTTTATTCCTCAAGTAGAATGGTTAATAATTAGATGTTCACTCACGCTTCTTTGTTAATAATTATTCTCTTATGAAATGGTGGGAAATGAAATTGTATATATAGGTATATCTTGCCTTAAATCCTCCAAAAATTTTGGTTGTATAGGGTCAACCTAGTCGACCCAGTGTGTTTTCAAGGATAAATCACTTAGGTCTGAGCTAGGTAAGCTAAAAGGATAACAAGCCAAGAAAATGAAAAAATACATTAAATTGTACTGGGTTGACCCATTAAAATTTACTATATAAAAGGGTGTTAAGGATGAAAAGGAGGGATGGAAGGAGGAAAATCCTAGAATATATAGGACTAAGAAGAATAATCTTAGGGTTAATAGTTTTTAGGAGACAAGTGTGTAGATGGAAAGTGGCAAAAGGGACAACAATATTACAAAGCACCGATGGTCTGCACACCCCTTTCATGGTACACCCCTTAAGGCATATACTAAGATATATTGAGACTCGATAGGTTACTACAAGATAAAAAGTGTCAGTAATAAATAAATGTTTGAAAATATAATTTGTATACACTCGGTTCTCGATAGGGGGTGTGGGGGCAACACCCCCACTATGGTCTCCATGGTTGTGTTAAAAATGCATTGTAAAATATTGTAATTTCATAATAAATCTAGACCATTCACTATTAGGTCATAGATCTAATGGTATAAATTATATTTGTGCATTTTTTCCTTAATATTTAACCCTCATTTGATATGAGGGCATTGTAATCGTGGTAACATATAATGTGTGCGTGAAAAAGATATTGTAGTGGATGTATTACAATTTTTTTTCCTTCATTTGTTGGAATTAATAATAAGAAGTAATGATTATTTTTGTATTGATGTAGACCATATTAGGTGAGCCATGTTAAATCTATCTCTATTGTGTTGTGTTTTCTGCATTTTATTTCCATATTTAATTAATTAATATTGATTTGTGTTCAATATTCATAACATGATTCAATTTTAAAGAGGCATACTCTAAAATAAATTTTTAAATATATTGAGATTAACATACTTCATTTTATTCACCTATCAATGAGCATGATGATATTTTATTTTTTCCACCTATCGTTGATCATAACATGGTTACACTTGAGCATGTTAATTTGGCATAAGAAAGGAAGACATCTACTTATACACAAGTATAGGTTATTCAAAAGGATCCTAAATTAGTACATGTTATTTAAAAGGTTCCTACATAAGTACATTTTATGGAATCAACTCATGTTATGCATGAGGATATAGGTTTGGACAAATTTATACACATTAACTTAGACAGTTACTTGACAACATATGGTTCTTCTTCAAACTCATAAACTCCTACACATGGCACTACTTATATGGAACAAGAGATGGATATTTATTATCAATAATTTGGGTACATATATGAACATATTATTGATAATATAATTGGTTTTACATCCTATTACATTCCATCCTGCTCTCATAGTTGGGCCTATTCCCCTGATTATATTCTGTGCATAGTCCTACTTGTACATAACTTTGTTGATCTTATTTTTCTTGATTATTATTCTAAACCTATTAAAAATTATTCTAGACTTTTGGTTTTAATATTTCATTTTTGGATAAATTTATCCCTTAATTTCTTTTACCCAATTCAAACAAACCATGACAACCATCATACTATGCTTTCAAATTTACACATATTTCATGACAACCTATTCATGCTCTAATCTATCTTATGTAATTTGATGCTTACATTTTTATTTATGAGTTGACATGGGTATGATTTACATCCTTTAAAATACTACATTTACATCTATGGCATCTCACATTCTTTCCTCTTTTCCATGATTTGCTTTAGTACATTATTGAGGGTTGTTTGAATCTTGCCCTCTTAAATTTTTAAAACCATGATTTATTTTAATATTTATATCTTTTTATTTCATTAATGTTTATTTCAATTCAAATATTAAAAATATAAAAATATTCATAAATTCTAAAAATACCAAAAAAAATATAATATTCTATAAAAATAAAAAATTAGGACCTGTAGGCATCTTTATATATTGTTGAATATGATTTTGTTTATGTCATATAACCTTATATTTTAGTATATATCATATTTTTAAAGGAATATTGATTTTAAATGTATTTTGAGTGTTCAAAATGAAATATATTATAGTTTAAAATATTATTCATAAACAAAAATATATTTTTTAATCAATTAAAAAAATAGGCAATTTGGACAAAGCCACAACAGGTAGATAATGACAAACTACACACCTTTCCCCTATTGAAAACTTATCCTTGTGCATATTAACTTTATATTTTGAATGAAAACCCAATCAAAAGGAATTATAGAATATTTTTTTAGACAAAACATAATTCAAACTCAAATATTAGTCTAAAATCTAAAGCATACCTTCACATGGTTTAATGCTAGTCTAACCTCTCGCCTAACAACTTTCTTAGTTGGGTTCAAAGTATTTTTATATATGGACACCTTACATGTTATATCTACTCTCAATATTATTTACATGTTAAGATATAAATTAAAATAAATTATTTACTCATTCATTATATATTCACATACATCTTGGTAAAAATACTACATGCTAAATCGAAACATAGATACATATGTTCTACCTATTCTAGATCCACTTTTTATAGCCTATAGTTGCATGTTCATTTTAGTTTCATAGAATGCTTTTGAAATTTGTTTACTCATTGTATGTGGAAATTTTCCTTGTATATGTTCAACATACACCTTGTTTATTTTACACAACCATGCCTTTATGTGTATGGCCTTCCCAGCCTTTTATTCCTTATGTGACGTGCCATGTCCTTTGTATTCATCTTTTAGGATCCATATGTGAAAATTATGAAATATTTTTATACTCTCTACGAAATCTTAAATGTTCCTTGTTTGTGGCCTCTAGGACCTACTACATGTAAAATTACACTTGATTGACCTTATCTATTCTTTCTTTTATAGATATGACCTTATATATCTTATAGTGAATATTTATTCTTCCTTTAATATTGATCCTTTAGGACCTATTACATGGTTAATTACACTTGATTGACCCTATATATTCTTCCTTTCATATATATGACCATATATATAATTTATTTGGTGCCCCCATATATATCTCATAGTGAATAATAGATATGATCTACTTGTCAATAGCCAACTAGTCATCACTATTATGGATTGAACTCTAATACATAACATGAATCACTCCAAGAATTTCATCACATGATCACATGAATGATCCATCAAAGCTACACCTTACTACCATAACAATATAATAAGAATTTAACCTACACCTATTGAACCATATCCCTCCCTATATATAGATATGGTGATTGAGTGTTGACTTTGATTGCATGTTTTCTCTTCAAATACTATGTTTTAATTATTCAAATCATGCACTACTATGTATATACTTAGGTATTTATAGTTCCATGATACATATCATGCATAATATTATCTATGTGCTACATTTATTAACATTATCAACTCTATACTTATAATACACATTCAACTCTTTCACATTATTAACAATGTTTCATTTTTATTATTACATGGATATATAAAACTTACTTGACGCAAGAAAATATACAATTTTTTTGAATGATTCAATGTTACATATATATGATTTTAATGCAAAATTTAATGTATGTAAATAATTGTTACATGCTTTATCTATCTTTCATAAATGGTCTCACTTTTTATTTTGAGATAAGTGATTTTATAGTAATTCTCTATTATTTCAAAGGGGGGCATCACAATAGACTTTTTCAAGCAATACATTTTCAATTTTGATGACTCATAATGTGTAAAATTAGAATTTTTAGATTATGGGGACATTCAGTTGGCTTATGCTATCCACTCATAAAATTAATTAAGTTCATAAACATTTGTGTAATGAAAGTACAAGTCTTAAAATAGTTTTTAAAAGATCATATTTGGCACTCTATGTAGTACAATAGGCATGATATGCATCCATGACTAAGATACTATTTTGAAAAAATAAGATTTATATTTTTAAAAGTATCAAATATCAAGTATCAAGTATCAAGTATAAATTATAAAGTATCACATATCAAGTATCAAGTATCAGGTATCAAGCATCAAGTATTAGGTATCAAGTATCAAGAAAATTTTAAAAATTTACAGTTCAAATCTAGATCTATCTACATAGGTGTGATTCATATTTTTCAAGTGGACCAAATTTGAGATTAGTTATGCTCCATGTCTTGATTTAATTTTAGTGAGACATCTAATGTTTCCTACCTCTTCTCTCTCAATTTAACAAGTGGATCACATGAAAACTTAGTGTCACCCAGTGTTTTGGTTTCACTTTTATCAAACCACTTTGTTGGTTCCCATTTCTCTACTCTTTCAGAGTAATCTATGATGGTTGGACCATGGATCTTTCCAATTCAAGCATCTACAATGATTCTTAAAATTGAGCCTTGATCACTCTCAATTTAACACTTAAAGGATTGAATTATAAAACACATACCTTTAACTTACCTTAGTGTCATAGATAAAGAAGTAGACTGCAAGAAATGTGATGGTGTCCAATGTACAGAACACTAGATGAACTTGTAGAATTTAGTGCAAAAAATGGCCAAAAATTGATTTTTTTGTAAAATAGGCATATAATAGTGTAATACAATATCTACATCATCATTAATCTAACACATTTTATGGTTTGCGAAATGGATGAGTATAAACAAAGATATAAACAAAACAAGGAATCTACAGGACAATAATTGTATTTTGAAAAGTGGTTTTAAAATAGGGGAAAAGACAAGTCATTTGTTATTTTGACTTGTGAAAGAAAGCAAAAAGAGCTCTGGAGACAAAACAAGATATAATGGTGAGGAGATGTCATGTTAGACAAAGAGAGGCTCTAGAGGCGGTAACAGGTGTACTCCAGGGATGTAACTAAGAATTTCAAACCAATTTTTGAAATTTGTATTGAATTAAGTGATTTTTTAGTAATTTTGAATTTTAAGTAGTTATAGATGTCAAAATGAGTCAAAATTATATTTTAGGAGTAGCAAATAGGAAGATGGGAAATGGGTTTGGAGGGTTTAGGCAAAAATAAAGAAAATTTCACTTTTTAAAGAAAATGCAAGGGGTCAATAAGAAAAAAGCATTGGGTTGACCCAGTTGACCCTATAGGTTAGAATGGGTATAATCCATAGTGCTAACCTAATAAATATGAGTCAACCCTATACATTCTATAAGTTGAAGGCCTAGTTTGGAGTTGTCAAGTGGTCTGAAAGGTCTAGAATGGAAAATCAGCACTAGGGAGGGGAAGAGAAGGAGGTTGACTTAGATTTTGAGTCAAATAGGCAAACATATGAGAAAATTTTGGTCAAACTAGTTTGAACAAAGAGTTAGAATGATACAAAAAAGTGTGCAAAAGGTCAAAAGTGATCTAGAATGGCCCAAAATGACCAAGTAATGTTAAGAAAGATTGAGTAGGCTAAAGGTAAGGTAAAGAGAATAAAATAAAGTAATTTTAGGCTTGTTTTCACTTTAAAAATGTAAAAAGAATGTATGCTGACTATACATGATATGGAGGAATTTATAGATCCTTTAATGTTTCTTAGGTGTAGGGATGACAGAGATTTTGGAGACTTGTGGATGTGGCATCGTTACTAGACTTATTAGATAGGTAATCAGATGGACATAGGGATAGACTATGATCCATAGGTATAGGTGGGATAGTAGAGATGTGTTGAATGCCCCTTAGTGATGACTTGTTAATCATGTTCCTTGGTTGTTAGGAATGATTGACTAAATTCTTCATATGGGAGGTGTATGGGGATATAGTAGAGGTGGTTATCATGTTATAGGATGTCCATTCCATCATGAGCCTACCTATAGTAAGAGCATAGGTAACCATAAAGATACCAAAAAACCTAAAGGAGAGGAGAGCCTTAACTATATGGGCTATAAGCTTAGACATAATATTACTAGGTAAGAGAGTGAGTATGTTTAATGTCTATACATCATAGATTTTGGATATCTAGAAGGGTATGATGGACCTTGTGACATAATGGGTGTTATGTCATAATTCAGATGGTAAGGTACCACTATTTGTGGTAGCCTTGAGTAGGATGATCTAGGAGGAGTGAGTTCTATATGACCTAGGCTCTATCATTTAGGTTAAGTTGGTTCATGATATGTATGAGATGTTACTTAGGGGGAAAAAGAGCATGGGGATGATCATATTACTGTCAACATGGATATATGAGAGGTTTCTTATGTACTGACTGGTTGGGTTTTCCCATGTGGTTGATGATAGGTTACCTCGAGTATGAAGATGGAGGGAAGACTAGGTAGCATGGGCCATGCCCCACATGTCAATTCTTTATTCATTGAGATGTACAAACATCGTGTGGCAGCCATATGATCACATAGTAGCTACATGAGCAAGTTGAGACATAGTTACACCAATTCTAAAAAGGATAGAGGTTATTGGACACTATTTTTGGTAGGGAGAGTCACATCTGGTAGCATGTGTGTTAGGATAGATGGGCCTACCACATATAATTATATCGATACTAATGCTCAAGTAGTGGGCTTAGCATGTGAGGGAACTATGGGAGAGGAAAGGATTGGGGCCACATTGAGAGTGACCATGGACTAGTTAGGCATGATAAGGAGCTAAAAAGTAGGATAGGTATGTAGAGGTAGAGATACCAGATGTACCATTACCAGTTCCATGATAAGATGAGCAATGACCACTAAGTATATGACATTGATGGAGACAAGATGAGAAGGAAAGAGTGGAGACTATTGCCATCCCAAATGACCCCATAGGTGAGCTAGAGGAGATGATATAGAGACCACTTGGACACAGGATGAACTAACACAAGCCATGATGGCTAGATTTGAGCTAAGGAGATAACATATAGAGGAGGTGCTAGGAGATCATGTAGAAGGGGAGACTATGCTAGGTGGTCACACAAATGGTGATACCATAGTATTCAAGACATAGATAGATAAAAAGATATGGTTAAATTTATTACTTTAAGTTTTTATTTGGAAAAAAGTAGATGGATAGATATTTTGAGATATAACAGTGATCTAATATCCATCTTGTGTGATTTTGTAGGTGTAGGTGAGGATGAGGAGAAGAGATGGGGGTATATAGGATCACTTCATGATGTCCTAGATGAATCTCTACAACCATACGACCCCATGACACTAGAGGATCTGAGTGTACCATCTACTCTAGCTCAGGTGAGCTGGTTTAAATTAACTAGAGAGGCGGTGAGATAGATACATGTGTAGAGTGAGGGGATGTAACCAATAATAGTGATGGGTGCAGGGGAGATAAAGGAATGGTAGGACCTAGTAGATGACAGAGCTATACATCTAGATATAGTAGAATAGATGACATATATCTAGACCTAGCTAGCAGAGTCATAGATGTGGGTAACACATCTATAGGGACAAGTAGAGGGATTAAGATCTTAGAATACCTTTTTATAGTGTACCATTCGAAGGAGTTAGATTGAGGCCTTAGTAGGTAGTGTAGCTAGGCCATGAGATAGATAGGATGGGACCTAGACATAGAGATGGAGCATTGTATATGGTTGAATATGTTGTATTAAACTCATGAGATATATATATGGTTCATTTTGGCATATTATTATTGGATGTATATGTTATCATTATTTTTTATTGTTTGTTCAGTATGGTTATGGATGTGGATGCTTTTGATATATTTATTTATATCACATGTATTTAGATTTGTTGTATATGCTATAGGAAATATATGAGATGTGGTTTATTTTCTAGTAATATGAAAAACACATGCATAGTTAAAAAGAAATAGACAAAAATGACTTGTAAAAATATAATCAATCAAGAAAATGTATTAGACACAATTTCAAGCTCGGAAATGTGTAATAACAAGAAATGACTAAGTATAAAGAATCGAGAAATGGCAAAATAAGATGGTAAAAAAGGAATTTGTTTTTAAACCAATGTGAAAGATTATTGAACCAAATGAAAATAAGTAAAATCATACTAATATCAATTTGGGAAGTATGACAAATAAAGTAATAAAATATAAGGTATGTAAAAGGACACAAATGGTAATAAAAACAAATTATTCAAGTTAATCAATAATACTAAATCATGTTGGGAAGTATGAAAGAAAAACAAAATTGTAAAATATTAGTCTTAAATTGATCATACTAATTCAAGCTAGGAAGTATGAAAAATTCAAGAAATGGTTGAAATATTACACACACTCAAAAAATGAGAAGATAAAAAAGTGAAATAAAAATGAAGTAAGCATAAAACATACTAAATCAAGATGGTAAGCATGTAAAATTACATGTAACTTCATAATCCATCACATCTTATCTCATATTTGACACATGTAATTTGGATGGTGACTTGGGTATTGGAAAATTTTGTGTGGAGGGCCAAGTCCTATCCATAGTCTTACACTACAACTCAATAAAGAGAACACCACTGGGGTGGAATAAACAAAAAAATTGAGTAATTAAGGATGTGGGTAATAGGAATGAAAATATGGTAATTTATGAAAATGGTCAAGTCTTATGTATGATCTTATAATGCAAATCACAAATCAAATCCCAAGGGAAGTGATCGATAGACAAAACAATATTTCCCAAGAGGAAATATAAGGGATATAAGAAGTGAAAAAGGGAGTGTAAAAATCAATACTTAGGTATCTTATGATAAGATCATAGGAGGCAAGAGGCATACTAAGGACATGAGAAGACACTAAGTGACTAGTGGTCATCTATGTACAAAGAAAACTTGTTCACTATAAACACAAAGATTTGTAGGAAAATAAGCATGTTACTAAGATCAAATCATGAAGGTATATTGGTAAAAAAAATTAAAAATATACCTACCTTCCCATGAAATGTTCCTCATTCTTTAGGACCCCTTACAAAGCCATCTATTTACTATGAAGATTGGGTACTTGCATGAGAAAGTAGGTAGTACTAAAATATTTTTTAATTCTCTTTTTCTAATCTACTAGCCTACCACACCCCAAAGGACCTTGGCTATATCATGAGGCTAGCTGTGGAGTTTGAGCTTCAACTAGAAGAAGATGCGCTTTGAATCACATCTTTTAGTGTGATTATACCTTTAATAATAATTTTGCCTTTTGATATCATTAAATTTTATTTAAATGATTTGTTTTTTAATGTTCTTTTAAAGGCTTTTTGAGATTCCTCCTCCATACAGATTTGGAATGACCAATCATGAGATAAATACTGATACACATGAATGATATATAGGCTAAGGATAAATTAATCTAAGTAATCAAAGATAAATATTGACTAAGACACTTAGGCTTGACAATGAACTAATATGTGATCTCAAGTCTCAATGGTGTATATTCTTAGTTCGTGGATCAAGGAAGAGGGGAAAAAGGAGATCCAAAGTGGAATGGTAAAAATAAGTAATAATGAGATATATTATTTGATAACTAATCACATGATAAATGGAGATAATAATAAAAGGGAATAGGGTTTATATAACCAAGTTACCATGATAAATTATTTGTGAAAAACAAAGATAAAAAAGCAAAACAATCATAAATATACAAGAAAGAGAGGTTTGAAAAAAAACTCAATGGAAAAGGGATGGGAAAGTAAATATAAAGACAATCATATGATAAATATAAATGATAAGATACGAAAGATATAATACAAGTAAGAAATCATGATATAAAATAAGCAAAAATTTGACATAGTGTCAAATGATATAAAAAATAGAAATAATATTGGAGCACATGTAAAATCAAATATAAATGTGAAAGCACCATGCATGTGCTCATAAATACTAGTCAATTTTTCCACAAACATTATCCAATACATCAGATAAGTTTATATGAAGATGTAGTCAAATTTCTACTAAAGTTTCATGAATCTTCAATGAATATTAGACAAATACTTCTTTTCTAATCTCCTCAACTAAAAAAGTAGGAATTCTCAAAGGATTATGTTGAATAGGAAAATTATTAAAAGGATAGTCAATACAATTAATGAGAATAGGATTTATGGGAGGAGAAGGAATCACCAGTGGAGAAGGATCCACAGGTGAAGGACTCATAGGTGGAGAAGGATCCACAGGTGAGGGAAGGTCCACAGGTGAAGGAATCACATGTGGAGGCACATAAGGTGGTGAAGGGACCATAAGAGATGATGTAACCACTAGAGGTGGATCCATAGGTGAATAAGGAGAATCCTTTTGGGGGAATGACCTTTGGGAGGAGTAGAAGAATCTCTAGGAATGGCTATAAGGTGATCTTTGAGATGTTGTTGTAGGATGCAATAATAATCAGTGTGATGGGTGCCACATAGATGCCATAGATAATATACCTCAACATAATTAGGCATATACTTAGGAAGTACCTTTATTGGAGGTATGTCTTTTTTTGATGATGGGGAAGAAATCTGTAAGGTATCAAGATATTTTTGCAACTTACGACAATGGGTGGAAGAATGATTATCTACCCCATGGAAGAAATATATACACTTGTGAGTGGTTCTAGAACAATCACTCATATAAGGAGGTAAAATAGGAGTGGAATAAGTTAGAGAGCATTCATCAACCCATTTTGTGGGTAGAGGATCCATTTTAGGCAAGGGAAGCAAACCATCACCTAGGGAGGGTGATGATGACGAAGGAATGGAACTAGGATCAATGAAAGGAATGATGGCATAAAAAGTAGGGGTAGGATCAATAATAATAGGAGCATAAATAGGATCAACTATATCAAGATGAAGAAGAGTTCAAACTATATATCGGTCTACTGAGGGAGGGGTAGCATCTATATAAGGTCTAAGTAGAGTTGCACTAACCTCATGGGTAAACCAACTATGAGGGTTAGGGTACTTAGAGAAATAGTAAGGCCTAGTCATAACATGGTCTATGAGAATATTCCTATGTGGATCCTCTAAAATCAGAGGTGTCAGCATCATCTCTACCCTACGATAAAGGGGAAAAATCTAAAAATAAATAAATATAAATGAAGGAAAATGATGAGATGCACGAAAATACTCAAGTAAATAAGAATGATAACAGACAATCTCAACATCATGGACATATACAAGACTACCTAATAATGGATCATCTAAGGAATAGCCATCATCATAATCTAGGGAATGAATATTAATGACATAAGTAGGGATAGCCTTGTCATCTGATGAAACATGGTGAATAGAATTCCTAGTCTTGGTCAAGACTATTAGAATGTCATCATAAAGAGGTTAACAAGAGTGAGGTTATAAGGAAGTAGGAAGATACAATATGAGGTGAGGTAAGATATCATAAATTTTTATATTTAATTTAATCTCATTGGGCTCATCATCATCAGAGTCTAAGAGGTTGGAAGGAATGTTACCAATGAGCTCAAGATGCCTATTGAAATTGTAGGTTGAGTTAATAAGAAAGTTAAGACATTGAGAATCATAAAATGAAACACTTGGAAAAGGTTCAAGAGTAGGGATCTTGAAGACACCACAATCTTGGAATTGTTTGAAATTCTAAGGCTAAGTGTCATCCTGAATCCTATAAATGGCTCCATTATGAGGGAATTTAATGCATTGATAGGTAGAAGAAGTAATAACTCTCATGTTGTGAGTCCATGGCTTACCAAGAAAGATGTTTTAATAAATGGGGAAGTTAAAGATCATCACCTTCACATGAATGGTGACAAATGGGAAGGTAATGAGAAGCCACATGCAACCTAGAAGAGGCATTTTCCTTCTATTTTATCCTTGGCACATGCTACGTGTAGACTTAAGATTGCATTCAAAATACCTAAAAATATTAATAAAATTAAGAGAAGTGACACACATGATGGAAACCTCATTAATCAATGCATGATTGACTTGGATATCACCTATTTGGACACTAATAAATAAGAGAAGATCATTTACACAAATCAAAACCTCATCGAGAATCATAGATGTGATAGGAAATTTTAAAGAAAGAGAAGTGTTTATATTTTCATCAACGTTGATAGACATTTCTTCACATTATTTTAAAATACTATCTTTGAAACTAGATAAAGCTACCTTCCATCCTACTAAGGGAATATGAGGAACATTCATCTTGAATAATAACTACATGAGGTGGTTTCTATGATATAGAGAAGTCCTCATAAGCTCAAGAAATAGAATTTAAGATGGGAGATTAGTGATCTCCACAATGGGATCCCACTCATCATATCCTATAATAAGGTTGTTAGATAAAGGTGTATAATGTTTAAGGAGTTCCTTGGAAGGAGGAGCCAAAGTGCTTTGGAATTTTTGTTGATAAAAATAAGAAGAATGTTTGGGAAAAGGTGGTAAACTATGTGAAGATGAAGAAGTAGTTGGTTCAAGTTGATTTTGAGGAGAATAAGAAGTGTGAGTAGAATCTTGGATATTATTAGTATTGGAAGATGATGTAATATTGGTATAAATAGAATGGGATGTGTTATCCAAAGGAGAATCATAAATTGGATTGTTAGAATTAATAATTTATTCTTGCCCCAACTCATATAAATGAGTTAAAAAAGAATATTAGATAACATGATATGTATTAGATGAAGGAGAGTGTAGATAGGTTGGAAATAAATGAAATCCACCACCCTTCACATATTAGTCATGGTAACCACATTCTCTTTAGAAGTTGGTTCAACAAGAATTTCTATGTTATTGGTAGAAGGGGTGGGTTTGTCTTGATTTTCTTAGATAGGTTGATGATTAGGTAAAGGATATTTATAAATAGCCAAATGAGCATTTTCTTGATTCAATACTTGAGTTTTATCATGTGATTTATATTCCTTGAAAGCAATTTCATAGGCTTGTCGATGCCTATGGATAATGGAATCATGATCAAAAGTAGGGCAAAGAAGAAAATCTATAGGTAAATTATGAAGTTTTTTATAGGTCTCCTAAGAATGACCCAAATAGTGTGAAACCAAAAAAAATTCTTAGGATCATACTAAGATTTCATAGGTCAATTAGGGTCAAGTTTTTATGGAAGAGGCCTAGGTACATGCTTAAGCAATTTAGTTGAGGATAGAGGTTTGTGAATGTTGATGTTATTGGGTGAAGAGAAATGAGGATTAGTATATTGTTGAGGATTTGGTTCTGAAGAAGGGTTAGGAATGACATTTTGAACATTTTTAATGGTATCATAAGAATCAATAACACCATCATGATTGATATTCTGATTTTTGTTCTTTAGTAATAAACGAGGACCCATAAAAGGTTGGGGTGGCTCAAATTGATGAATTAGGAAATCTTGTCTTTTAGTTTGGTGAATAACCTCTTCCAAAGTATGTGGAGAGAGAGTTTAGACCTGATATTAAATTTTATAAAAGAGATTATTTATAAAGAGATGAAAAATATTATCATCTACCTTGTTATGTTCACATTTGTTTCACAAAGTCTTCCATTTCTTAACAAAGGCTTGGGTAGTTTCATTCTCATGTTATTTTCAATTAATGAAATGGGCCAAAGTGTTTTCAATAAGATATTTATTTTTTAATTCTTACACTAAAGCATTTACTAAGTCTTCCAAACTAGAAATGGAATGATCTCTAAGTTGATTATACCAATCCAAGGCATCACCCATGAGAGTTTTGGCTAGGAGATTGGTAGTGACAAAAGTATTTAATTTTATCCAATACTTGTAAAGATTTACAAATGTTTTGAGGTGAAGGATAGGATTGGTTAACCCATTATAATAAATTATAGGTGTTATACTTCCTATATCAATGTTGGCAATTGAGTAGTGAGAGGTTCATTTTATATATGTATGATGGCTTTATTGACTAAAGGAGGTTGAGGAATGAGATTGCTTTGATAATATTGAAGAGGAAGAGGGGGAACATTTTGGTTATGTGTGGCCCAGTCCATTGGTTGTAGATGAGATTGAAGATTAAGAAGGTGGTTTTGCATTCTCATCATTTGATTTATGTTATGAGATTGAAAGGTATTCATTTGATTGAGAGTTTTCAATAAAAGTTGATGTGTTTGATTAGAATTAGAAGCATTAGAATTGGTATTTATGTTGGTATTAGTGGCTTGGGTACCACTATATTGTTTCTATGAGTTTGAGATGAATTATGAGAATGTGAAGCACTAGTGGCAAAATTTTCTTGTGAGGCAAAAGATGGACTAGTGAATGTTTGAGAGACAGAATCACTAGAAGCATGATTCCCTTGGGTAGTAAACAATGAACTAGTGTAAGGATTAAAGATGGTAGATATTATGAGAGGCCCACTAGATATAAAACCCACGATGTTAGTTGAGATACTAGGCATGTAGGTAGAAGAGGTTAGAGAAGAAGATGTCATAGCATAAGGAGTTAAAATTGAAGGAAGAGGCTGAGATCCAAAGAAAGTGGTACCTCCAAATCTCATTGAGAATGTAGGAGTAGGAGAATGAGGCTCTTCAGTTTGACCACTAATCATGAGGTTATAAATGGTAGAATGATCCTTTCCTCTATGTTGAGGAAATTTGGAAATAAATAAAAATGTCTTAGGAGTATACTCTAACTCAGGTTGGTATTCTAATGAGAAAAGATATTATGCTATGAAGAGGTATGAGGAGGGATCCCATAGTTCATTATGGTAATGTAAATATGAACATTACTAACATCCAAAATAGGAGCCCTACTCTATCTATGGGAGAACCTATTAGGATTGGCTAAAGTTCATCATGTCTGTTGATTGTAACTTAGTGTCATTATCCAATAAAAAGTCCATGATGAAGGGAAAAGAAGAGGGATGAGAAGGAAAATGATAAAGAGGTGATTGAAATAGTATAGAATTGACTGGGTTGACCTAGAATAGAAACAAGGACTATAAAATTATATAGGGTCAACTGGGTTGATCCAGTATAGTGTAAAGAAGGAAAAGAAGCTATTAGGTTGATTGGGTTGATCTAGTACAGAAGACAAGGAATTTAAGAAGCCTACATTATATTGTAAAAATAAAATAATATAAGTTTTCAAGTGATGAAAAGTAGTTATTATTGAAAGGAAATAGATAATCAATTGGATTAACACTAGCCAATCCAATTGAAACACACAAAATAAAATCTTGCACTAACGCTATATAATGCAAGATTTTGAGCACACAATTAAACAAAGAGCAAGCAATCAATTTGAAAAGTAAAGAGATAAATAATTGGTCAAACTAATTATTTATTAGGTTATTAATATATAATTTTTAATGTGATTGAAAGTTGGCTATAAGTAAGGTACTAAATAACAATCTAAGGATTGTTTCAAGTAGTTTGGGCTAAAAGGGATTGTAGTGGTAATGATACAAGATTTGTATTGGGGCTGACCCCCTCATTTCACACACTATAGTGATAAGGGTGTCAAGTGCTTAGCCAAAATATACCATTAACCATACTTTATACTTGACTAGAATATCAAATCAGCTTTCTCCTTGGTGATGAAATCTAGGTAGGTTGGCCTAGGGTAGACAAAATGTTAAAGTGATTATTTATATTTTTGTGATTTGGCCATGTGTGCTTAAAATAGAAATATTGAAACTAAGTGATTAATTAAAAATCTCCTAATTAAACTATTTGAACTATTCTAAGCATGCAAGCAACAAGAAAAATGTGAATTAATTACTAATAGATATGAGGTTAATTCCAACTTGAAACAAGGTATAGTGTTGACACTATATGCACAAAATACATAATAGGGTCACTAGGGTCAAACCTATACTACAGAAGCAAGGTATAAAAATGAATTGGGTTAGTAGTGTTGATCCAATTATTTTAGACAACACATAGAACATAAAACTAGGTTAGTAAGGTTGATCTAGTTGACTATGCAAGGGCAATTTTGAAGACTACAAAATCTAAAAATAAAAATAGAAAAGAAGTAAATAGAAAGGTAGAAAGGAACATTGGTGGATTATAGATGCAATGAAATAATATTAATGATGAATAACCTTGAAGTATGTTTGAATAATATGCAAATTGGGTCAACAATATTGATCAAGTTGTGCAGGAACCTATTGCAAAGTGTTAAAAATGTAAGGGGTCAACTAGGTCGACCTAATAAGCTAAATTGGGTGTTTTAAAGGATATAAACTTGTACTAAGTTGATTGGGTTGATCCAGTTACTTGTTCTTGAAAACCTATGCATAAATAAAAAAAGTTGGGTTGATAGATTCGATCTAGTATGTCAAAATATATGATCAAAATGATGATCAAAAGAATAAAATTAAGTGAAAGAAATCTTACAAGGGTTAGTTTCATGTTGGTTTCACCATAATGTATGTAATAATAAATGCATAATGTCTATAAATCAATCATGTCTTAGATAAGATAGAGCATACCTACACTTTTGATTGGGGATATACTTGTTAAGTCTTAACAAGACCAATATGGGGATCCACTAGACCCAATTAGGTGATCAGTTGTCACAACATATCATGCTAGGAAGGGTTCAAAAGCCTACATTATAACATAATCACATAATATACCTAATAGAGTCCTAAGGTTTAAAACATTTCACTTATTCATAACAAGAAAGTAAATCTAATATAGTGCGCACCAAAGCTTGTGGCACAAAGTGGGGGTTAGAAATAATAAAAAAAACTAAAATAAACATGTATTAAAAGACATATACTCATGTCAATGTATAAAAAATATTAATACATGGGAGAAGTATAAAAATGCATTATCTATCTACTCTTACAAAGGAGAAAAAAGTTAGTAATACTTACCTTTGAAGATGAACCCGTTGAGCCTTAATCTCTCCCTTGGCCAAGGTGCTTCACAAGATATTATTGTGGTATGTAAATATAACTAAGATAAATCAGATCTAGGATACACAACCTATATAAGCATCCAAAATACTTCTCCACAATATAAGATTCGTATCTCTAAATAAATTATGGAACCTTAAGCTTTATTCCTCAAGTAGAATGGTCAATAAGAAAATGTTCACTCACACTTCTTTACTAATAATTATTCTCTTATGAAATGGTGGGAAATGAAATTGTATATATAAGAGGATATTGGCCTAAATCTTCCCAAAAATGTTAGTTATATAGGGTTGACCTAGTCAACCTAGTGCGTTTTCAAGGAAAAATCACTTAGGTCTGAGTTAGGTCGACCAAAAGGTTAATAAGCCAAGAAAGAAAAATACCCCTAAACTATATTGGCTTGACCTAGCACAACTGACTATCTAAAAGAGTGTTAAGGCAATAAAAGGAGGGATGGAAAGAGAAAAAGACTAGAATAGGTAGGACTGAGAAGAATAAGATTAGGGTTAATGGTTTTTAGGAGATAAGTGTGTAGATGGCAAGTGGTAAAAGGGACATCAATCTTATGCAAAATCAATGATCTATCCACCCCTTTCTCGATGTGCCCCTTCAGACATGCACTTAGAGAGATTGAGACTCGACAGGTTTTTGTAAGATAAAAATTGTCAATAATCAATAGAAGTTTGAAAATATTATGTGTATAAACTTAGTTCTCGATAGTGGGGGTGTGGGGGGAAACATCCCCCACTATGATCACCATAGTCATGTTAAAAATGCATTTTAAAATATTGTAATTTCATAGTAAATCTAGACCATTCACTATTAGGTCACAGATCTAATGGTAGAAATTATGTTTGTGCATTTTTTCCCTAGTATTTAGACCTCCTTTGATATGAGGGCATTATAATCATGACAACATACAGTGTGTGAGTGAAGAGGATATTATAGTGGATATATTGCTTATTTTTTCCCTTCATTTGTTGGACTGAATAATAAGAATTAATGGTTATTTCTATGTGGACATAGCCCATATTGGGTGAACCACATTAAATCTGTATCTCTATTGTGTTATGTTTTTTGCATTATATATATATATATATATATATATATATATATATATATATATATATATATATATATAATTCATTAATATTGCTCTATGTTCAATATTCCTAACATGATTCAGATTTAAAGAGGCATGCTCCAAAATAAATTGTTTACATTTACTAAGATGAACATATTTTATTTTCTTTATCTATCAATGAGAATGATTATATTTTATTTTTTCCACCTATTGTTGATCATAACATGGTTACACTTGAGCATGTTCATTTGGCATAGGAAAGAAAGACACCTACTTTGACATAGGTATAGGTTATTCAAAAGGATCCTAAATTGGTATATGTTATTTAAAAGGTTCCTACATAAGTACACATTATGGAATAAAACTCATGTTATGCATGAGGATATAGGTTTTCACAAATTTATACGAATTAACTTAGAGGGTTACTTGATAACATATGGTTCTTATTCAAACTCATAAACTCCTACACATGGCACTACTTCTATGGCACAAGAGATGGCTCCTTATTATAAAGTATTTGGGTGCATATATGAACATATTATTGATAAGATCACTGTTTTGGCATGCTATTAGATTCCATCTTGCTCCCATAGTTGGGCCTATTCCCCTGATTATATTCTGTGCATAGTCCTACTTGTACATAACTTCTTTTTTGCTCATATTTTTCTTGCTTATTATTCTAAACCTATTAAAAATTATTCTAGCCTTTTGTTTTTAATATTTCACTTTGGGGGAAATTTCTCCCTTAATTTATTTTACCCAATTCACATAGACCATGACAACCATCATACTATTCTTTTAAATTTACACATATTTCATGATAACCTATTCATGCTCTAATCTATCTTATGTACTTTCATGCTTACATTTTTCTATATGAGTTCACATGGGTTTGATTTCCATCCTTTAAAATACTACATTTACATTTGGGGCATCTCACATTCTTTCCTCCTTTCCATGATTTGATTTAGTATATTATTGAAGGTTGTTTGAATCTTGCCCTCCTAATTTTTAAAACCATGATTTATTTTAATATTTATTTCCTTTAAAATATTTAAAAAATAAAAACATTCATAAATTCTAAAAATTAAAAAAACCTTATAATATTCTACAAAAATAAAAAATTAGGATCTATAGGCATCTTTATATATTGTTGAATATGATTTTGTTTGTCATATAACCTTTTTTTAGTATATATAATATTTTTCAAGGAATATTGATTTTGTAAGGTATTTTGAGTCTTCAAAATGACATATATTATATTTTAAAATAGTATTCATACACAAGAAAATCTTTTCTAATCAATTAAAAAGAATAGTCAATCTGGACAAAGTCACAATAGGCAGATAATGACAAACTATACATGTTTCCCCTATTTCAAACTTGTCTTTGTGTATATTAACTTTCTATTTTGAATGAAAATCCAATAAAGGACTTATATAATATGTTTTCACACAAAACATAATTCAAACTTAGATATCATTCCAAAATCCAAGGCATAACTTCACATGGTTTAATGTTGATTGAGCCTCTCACCTAACAACTTTCTTAGTTGGGTATATCATGTTATTTTATATGAACACCTTACATTTTATATCTACTCTCAATATTATTTACATGTTGAGATATAAATTAAAACAAATCCTTTAATCATTTATTATATATTCACATACATCTTGGTAAAAATACTACATGCTAAATGGAAACATAAATACATATGTTCTACCTATTCTAGATCCATTTTTTATATCCTATTAATGCATGTTCATTTTTGTTTCATATAATTATTTAAAAAATTGTTTACTCGTTATATGTGGCAATTTTCCTTGTGTATGTTCAACATACACCTTTTCTTTTTGGCACAACCATGCCTTTGTGTGTATGGCCTTCCTAGGCGTTTATTCCTTATGTGACATGTTCATGTTCCTTGTATTCATACTTTAGGATCCATATGTGAAATTTATGAAATATTTTTATAATTTTTATGACATCTTACATTTTCCTTTTTTATGGCCTCTAGGACCTATTACATGAAAAATTACACTTGACTGACCCTATCTATTATTCCTTTCATAGATATTACTATATATATCTCATAGTGAATATTTATTCTTCCTTTAATTTTTATCCTTTAGGACCTATTACATGGAAAAATATACCTGATTGATCCTATATATTCTTACTTTCATAGATATATCCAGATATATAATTTATTTGGTGCCCCCATATATATCTCATAGCGAATAATAGATATGATCTATTTGTCAATAGCCAACTAGTCATCACTATTATGTATTGAAGTCTAATACATAACATGAATCGATTCAAGAATTTCATCACATGATCACATGAATTATCCATCAAAGTTACACATTACTACCATACTAATACAATAGGTGTTGAACCTACACCTATTGGACCATATCCCTCCCTATATATAGAGATGGTGATTGAGTGTTGACTTTGATTGCATGTTTTCTCTTTGGATACTATGTTTTAATTATTCCTATCATACACTACTATGTACATACTTAGGTATTTATATTTCCGTGATACATATCATGCACAATATTATCTATGTGCTCCATTTCTTAAAATCATCAACTCTATACTTATAATACACACTCAAGTCTTGCACATTATTAACAATGTTTCATTTATGCTATTACATGGATATATAAAAATCACATGATGGAATAAAATATAAAAATTTCTTGAATGATTCAATGTTACATATATATGATTTCAATGCAAAATTCAATGTATGCAAATGACTATTACATGATTTATTTATCTTTTATAAATGGTCTCAATTTTTATTTTGAGACAAGTGATTTTGTAGAAATTCTCCCTCATCTCAAAGGGGGGCATCACAATGGACCTTTTCAACTAATACATTTTTTGTTTTGGCAACTCACAATGTGTAAAATTAGAATTTTTAGATTATGGGGGCATTTAGTTGGCTTATGTTCTCCACTCATGAAATGAATTAATAACATACACATTTGTGTAATGAAAATACAAGGCTTAAAATAGTTTTTAAAAGATCATATTTGGCATTCTATATACTAAAATAAGTATGATATGCATTCATGACTAATATTCTATTTTGAAAAAGTCATATTTCTCTTTTTAAAAGTATCAAGTATCAAGTATCAAGAAAATTTTAAAAATGTATAGTTCAACTCTAGATCTATCTACATAGGCATGATTCATATTTTTTAAGTGGACCAAAATTGAGATTAGTTATGCTCCATGTATTTATTTCACTTTAGTGAGACATCTAATGGTTCTTACCTCTTATCTCTTAATTTAACAAGTGGATCACATGAAAACTTAGTGTCACCCAATGTTTTGGTTTCACCGTTATCAAACCACTTTATTGGTTCGCAATTCTCTACACTATTTTAGAGTAATCTATGATGGTTGGACCATGGATCTTTACAACTCAGGCATCTACACCGATTATTCAAATCAAGATTTGATCACTCTCAATTCAACACTTATACACATGCCTCAACAAGGGGACATGCACATCTCCATGACAAAGACAAAGTATGTTTACACACTTAGGTATCACATTTCCTTTAATCTAGTAATTTATGCATCATTATAATAGAGGGGAATTGTATACAATGAAATTATATCAATAAATGTTTGACAATATTAGTCCTTAAAATTTTTACCTTACTTTCCAACTTGCCATTTTGATAACCATTTATCTTAATGAGAGCCTTCCAAGTATTTAAATTTATATTAACATCTTATATAATTACCTAATTATTATTAAACATCCCTAATTAATAGATACTTCATTATTAGTTTAGTTTCAAAATCTTATTTCTAATTTGGACAAGTGCACACTAGGTAGATAGGGGCACACTAAAAACCTATCCATTCGTGTGGACTTGTCTCCCATGATCCAACAAATAGTTTTTAAAAATGGCACACTTCATAATGAATCTCCCACATGATCCATAAGGTCAGTTATTAGGTTAAAAATTAATGTTTTCCGATAAGATCATTATTTCACTCAAATTTTTCTATTATTCAAAAGAAGGTAGTAAAATTGGAAATATAGGTTGTGGTAGAAATACCTGATAAAAGTGCATACATTGGATTAGAATATTGTGGAAATCTCCTCTTTGGCTAGGGAGGATGACCTAAATATAAGAAAGCACTAAAGTGGATTAGGCAAGTGATAGGCATTATTGATATGTGGGTGGAATCTACCCTAATTTTGATAGAAAAATGATGTTTGGAGACTTGGCTGAGAGACGATGACAAGTTAGCTCTCAAAAGGGGGTTGATAATGCTTGATAAATTTGAATGACCTGAAAGAGAAAACTCTAAGTACCTAAGCTCCTAATAATAATTCAAGATGATTTACTCTTATAGCTCTCTCTTGTTTATATGTAAGGGACAAAGGGTTTAAGAGGGAGTGTAGCTGGGGATTCTAAATATAATTCATCCATGAAATTCCTCTCAAAGAGATTTGGATATCCTATATTTAGAAAGGATAGGTGATGCATGCATGTTAATTGCATGTGGGAAGATTAGGTAGTTGAACTTGATCATCAATGGTTAGGTTGATTGTCAATAGTTGTCCTAACTGTAGATAGTCGAGGCTAACTACCAAAATAGCCTAAAAGGCTATGTTAAGATTAATAAAGATAAACTATTAAATATATACTAAGATAAGGAAAAAAGGGTCCAAGGTGCTTGTTAGGGGTCATGACACTTGGGAATACATGTGCAAAATTTTAGTGTCTACATTTTCCCCCTTTTTATTGTGTTACTCTTATGAATGAATGGAAAAACAAAAATAGAGTATAGGTCAAGTATCTAGTTTCCCCAAGAGTAGGAGGAGATATTCCCCCTCAAAGCAAGAGTTGGTGAGGTGTAGCTAAAGCAAAGATGGGTTTAAAAAAGGTTAAATGTGGAGTTAGGAGGTGGTGACTCCAGTTGAGCATATGAGTCAAAAATGTGTGCATAAAATGTGATAAAAGGTGTGATAGAAAATATTACACAAAGATAGATTACCAATGTTATTAAAAGTAAGGTTGATGTAAAGAAGACAAGTGACTAATGTATCATGTGATTATTGCAGGCATGAAAGTTGGATACACTAGTTAGTCTATAAGGTGGATTTAGTGTTTTGTTGGGTATCTACGATAAGAAGTACTCTTGTGACAACACAAAATGGGTTAATGTGTAATTATTATTTGAGGTAGGAAGTGATCCCATATAAACACAAATGATCTATATATTACACTAGGTGGTGAAAAAATACAAATAGGTAACCTAGCAAGGTCTATTAGTGTAGTCAAAATGACCTAGGTAAAGTTGTCACATTATGAATGCACATAGTTAAAGTAATAAGTTTATCATCAAGGTGTATGTGGGAAAATGGGTGGGTTGGTGTACAATCAAGTTAACTCCACATGCAATTGGTAAGTATATGCTTCTTACATAGTGTAGGGGATGCAATATCCCATAATAACTTTAGGTTGAATGTAGTTCTTGCTCAAAAGGTAGTGTTAAGTTTGATAGGTGACTAGATAATCAAGAGTGTGTACAAAATATAACTAAGTGCACAACATAAGTGCTTGATGTCAATAACCAACATCAAGGTGTATGTGGTAAAATATAGCTACTGAGGATGAGTGATTTTCCAAAAGGTAAGGGTTTTGCATTTTGATCCTTTTGAAAGGACTTAGTCTAGGTGTTTTTATTTTGACTAGGGAGAGTAGAAGAAAAAATTTATGGGCCCCTAACCATAGATAATCATGGGCCAAAAGGGTTGATTGTCGATGGTTAGCCTAACCATTGACAGTCAAAGGGGAAACCCTAAAAGACTAGATAGGTTAAAAAGTGAAAATGAAAAAGTCATTTTCACATTTTACCCTCTTTTGCTCTATGCATTTCATTCTTGATAAGTTTTTTGTTTGTGACAGTAGTGTTTTTGGATCAGAGTGTGGCTATTTTAATCTTGAGGTGGAAAGTGATTTGTAATTGTGTTTGACCAAGATGGATGGTGGAGGAGGGCATAGCTAGGTAGAGGTACTCAAGTTTTGACCATGGCATTGCTCATAGAATGAGGTAGGTGTTATTTTAAATTGGATAATTATTTGTTTAAAGGGAAAGGAATTGGTGTACTTAGGTAACAATTAGATGAATGTTTTTTTGTTGGAGGGAAATTTTTGCTAAAACCCTAGATTTTAGGTTTTCATTAAATTGGTTGAAATACTACTTAGTTTAGTTAATTGAATAGTAGTTGGGGTTAGAGGGATTTAAATTTTTTTGTCTATTTATCTTTACTAGTGTATTTTCTAGGGTTTTAGGGAGTTTGAGGGTTCAATTATTCACCGTCAGTGGTCACATTCAGTGACCATCAGTGGTCAAGGCCTGATTGTTGATGGTCGACCAACCATCGATGATCGATTTGAAGGACCAGACCCTTCTAAGGGACCATCGATGGTTGGGCCAATAATCAGTGGTCAAAGGCCTAGATTAAAATACACTCACAAAGAGGTTTTTTAAAAACTTTACCAGAGGTTGTGAATAGTGAAAAAGGGGTAAAAAATGTTAGCATAGGTTTAGTATAGGTGGTATACATTTTTGATGGGATGGGGTTATTTAGTCATATAGGTAAGATATAATGAGTAGTTTTTTTATAAGAGTCTAGGTGTGGGTGTTAAGTTTCTAGAAAGGGTTGGGTGTTGTTTTTTCATTGAGCTTGATTAGGAAAACCAAGTGTGTTTACCCACATGGTTGTTTTGCAAGCATGAGATCAGATTTAACTAAGGGACCAAGTCTTAAAGCTATTTGTTAAGGTTTAAGACATGATGATAGGTGATGAGTGGTACCACATGGAGGCCATTAGATTGGGCACAATGAACCATTACTAGCATGTTCCACATGATCTCGCTATACTTATCACACTCATCAAGAGATGGGATCCTATGAAAAACACCATCTCATTATCGATGAGAGAGATTACCATTCTACTAGAGGATGTCTTTAGGATTACCTGATTATGTATTAGAGGTGATTTGATATATCATACAGAGAGTGAGGAGAGGGACTTTTACATAGAGCTTATTTATGGTGATGATCAGATAGACACACAGTTCTATGAGGGTGGGTTTGGCTATGGACCATTATATCAAAGGGAACCTGGATATAGGTGTTTAGTTACCATGATGATGATAGCACTAATGAGATTTGTGATTTTAGATTCAATTGGTGGCCACTTCCCCTATTTGTTGCTTGGCTTTCTATCAGAGATGCTTCTAGGAGGGACTATGTTTGGTTGGGCATAAGTGTTACTTATGTAAATTTATAGAGAGCTATGGGGATTCAAAGTACATCAATGCTATGGATTGAGAATGGGGCTTATTTTACACTATTGTATTTTGAGCACATTCAAGTAATAATACCCTTGGGGCTATTGGATGACACACATGCACTAACTGACTATGTTGTTGACTTCATGTGTTAGAGTAGAGTGATAGTGTACATAAGAGAAGGTGGTGGGGTTAGAGATATTGAGTGGTTCCATGATAGATTGGAGGGTTTAGTGTTATGGGATGTTACATGGTCACCATATGTCAAGTGGCCATAATGGGTAGGATTCATATACCACAATATAAGGCTATAGAGATGGAGGTGGATGTATAAGAGTAGAGAGATAGAGATAGAGATGGTCCCATTTGATTAGGTACTGAGATAGTTTGGTCTTGTATAAGGGATTCTACCTGACACCCCTAGATACAAGAGAGAGGAGGCCAAATTTCTACTTATTGAGCCTCAATCGATGGATATTATATGTGATTTTGAGGAGTTACTAATGGGTACTCAGATTAATGATGATAGCATTACTAATGGCTATGTGACTTGGTACTAGGGAAGGTACACTACGCTTGATTTTAGAGGGGGTGATGGAGGTTAGAAACCCATGGATGTCAATTTAAGGGTAGGATAAGGGTAGGGTGACCCATAGGCAATAAAAACTCTAGAAATAGCTTAGGCTTAGATAGCTAATTTATAAGGACAAGTGGCCATACTATAGGGCCAGATTATGGCACTTTAGGGATATGTGGGGGCTTGATAGCTGAGAGGGACTAGGCATATGCCCATGTTATTATTCTATATGGGTAGGTAGCTAGTCTATAGGGCTAGATAGGCACATTATAGGGGTAAATTGTCATGGGTGTGGTAGGTACAATAGTAGGAGGGCCATCAAATTCAATGCTATGAGCATGGTATTTAGCTACTATATAGGAGCTCAAATATTATGAGGTGATGGTGCTAGATCAATTGACCCATGCCATGATATTTGTAGAGTTTAGATTTATTTTAGGGGATGGGGCCATGATAGCTACCCCTAGGTAGTGGGCTCTTATAGTTGGTCAGACAGGGGTCCCAGGGGGACCACCATTAGGTATAGGTATAGACGGCACTGGTGGTAGTGGTACAGGTTGTCTAAGTGTTCTAGGGGCCTGATTGACATATGATATTAATGTTATGTATATGATTTTTGATTCCAACCTATGTGCCAATGTATCAAGATGTATATTTTGAGAGAGAGCTGACATTATCACATGTATTATTTTTTTACTATTCAATGCATATGATACATGTCATTCGATGCTTTATGTGATGCTCATGTTTGTGATTTATGGTTATGGATGTTCATGGTTTATAGCTATTTGACTTAGTAGCTTAGGCATGTGATATGTATAAAGGAAAATTATGATATTTTAATTTTAATCGTAGTAAATAAGACATGTTATGGATGGATACATATTATGGTTCATGTTTATGGTTATGTGTGTTAAATGGTTAATGATATATGATATGATGTGATTTTTGGTTTATGGTGTAATAACATATTTAGAAGTTTGCACAATGTGATGGATAGGTGAATGTTTGTGGCTAATGGTTATATGTTTCCATTGTGCCTATGGTGGATAGATAATATTGGTTGTTGACATATTTCATGATGTTCATACTTTTGGCATATTGTTTGTTGTTCATTTTTATATTCTTACATAGACTAATAAAAGATACAAAAAATATCATGATGCCTTTTCATTGGTAAATACTGACACGAAACCCAAAATTGGATTAGCTTAGTGAACCTAAACCTCTCAAATGTTTTGCATTTACATGCCTAGGTTTATAGATATGGATCCTGATAATATTATGTTAAGTGAGCTCATAGTCCCTATGCATATGATATGTGGAGGGAGAATGGGTGAAAATGGAACCATTAGAAAGATTAGTATGCCTTTCATATATGTGTCTAAAGAGGTGGTATAAACAAGTATATCCCCATATATAAAGTGTAGAATTATCAATGTAGGAAGATTACTAAGGAGATCTGATTATGATTTTCCCAATTTTATTGTTATGTAGGAGAGGTGATTGTGACTTTGAAATAAAATTATTGCCTTTTTAATTGCCTTTAAATTTTACTTCATGTCAAAGAAGCTGATCAATATAGGAAGCTTCCAAGAAATTACTAGCTTTGACTAATGCTTTATCTAGCCATCTTTCAAGGGAGTGGTCTAGATTTATATGGTTAGCTTAAATGCTTTTGATAGCTATCCTTCAAGGGAGCAATCCACCTTACATTTTGTAATTTTAGAATGAGTTTACAATAGCTATCCTTAAAGGGAGAAGTCTATGGATGTTAAGGATGACCATAGTTTGTTTTTTTATTTGATATTATTGTTGGTATTGCTTGTGGTTGATTGACATAGACCTATTCATATATGCTCAATGGATTACTTTATAAAGGCAAAACTAAGCTAACATTGGGTATCAGAAGGTGAAAAGGAGGTATACGGAATAAAGACCATAGGAACCAATTTCAAAGAGATGGGAAGTACTATGATAATCATGCCATGGATAAAGTTATGGTGTCCATAGTTCAAAATTAGGATATAGTTGTGATAGATAATCACATGATTCAGTTTTAGTTAATTGCTCCTAAAAGGAGAGAATTGAACATGGTTGTAAGCGATGAGCTTAAGTTAGACAAATGATAATTGTGATCCCTATCTAACAATAAAAGGGATGCAGATGTGAATCATTGAGTGGCTTAGGTTTTGGTTTGCCTTCAAGATAGAACAAACAATAAGCCCTTGATCCATACTTATGGGTAATGATGTAGGGTCCAAACCAATTGAAGAAAATTTTCCCCTTTGATTTTCTCCATATTAGTGACATGTTGGTTTTCCTTGAGGATAAGATCTCCAATGTTGAATTCTTGGACTTTCAAGTGTTTATTATAGGCTCATTTGATTCATTCTTGATAGAAACAAATATGGGAAAGGGTGGATAAATGACACTCATTGTGTAGCTCAAGTTGGGATAAACATTATTGATGGTAATCATCCTCTAAAATGAGGTCACATTATGATATGCAAATAGAAGGTATTTGTATTTCAAGAGGCAAGATAACCTTATCTCCAAAGATGAGAGAAAAGGGGGTAGCACTAGTGGGGGTTTAGATGCTAGTATGATATGATAATCTTGCCTTGAGGCATTGCCCATTTTGTTAATCATATTGTTAATGGTTTTGTTAGAGGATTTAGCTTGTGCATTTTCTTTTGGGTGATAAGTTGATGAAAAGATAAGCTTAATAGCAAATACGTCACAAAGGCCTTGAACTTATTTGTTTTTGAAAGATTTTCCTTTATTGGTGATGATCTTATGGGGAACATCGAGACAATAGATGATATAATGGGTGAGGAAATTGAAATTTTTTTTTAGCTTTTATCGAGATAAGGGGAATAGCTTCCACCCATTTGATAAAATATTTAGTTATAGTAATGATAGAATGATGCCATTACAAAGAGTGGGGGTTAATTTTGCCAATGAGGTCTAGACCCCATTATGAAAAAGGCCAAAAATCTATAGACATGTGAAGGATACTACTAGGTGCATGATGTAAATTAGCATGTTGTTGACACTTGACACACTTTTTCACATAATCACAATAGTCTTGGTTGAGGGTGGGCCAATAATAGCCTAGGTAGAGGATGCATTTGGCCATAGCAAGGCCACTAAAGTGAACCCCAAAGATACCATCATGTGTCTATTTGATGGCACAAGAGGCTTTTAGACCATAGAGGCAATAAAAAAGAAGGCCATATAATCCTCATTTATAGAGGATTCTTCCCATAATGGTATAATGGGAGGTGTTTTGAATAAACACTCAATACGCATTCCTAGAGAGGTCAAAGGGAATTATGCCAAGGTGAAGGTAGTCGAAGGTTTTTTGGTACCAAAGGTTGAGATGGATATCCTTCACACTAAATATGGTTGGAGTGTCTATCTTGGTGTAAGAGGGTTTGGTTAGGTGATAGACAATTACTAATAGTTTGGATTCTGAGGGTGTTGATAGGATTTGAGTGGCAAGCAAAGCCATGGTATCAACAAATTTATTGATAGATCATGGGGTGGTTTTAATATGGTAACATTTGAATGAGGCTAGGAGTTCTATAAATAATTACGTGTATAACTATAAAACCTCATTATTACATTGGTAAATGTTGGTAACTTAGTTGACCACAAGTTGGGAGTCACCAAAGATATTGATTATTCTGACTCCTAAGGCTGAAGCAGTTTGGAGACCTATTACTAGGGCTTCATATACAACCATGTTGTTGGTGAATTAAAAGTTAAGTTTAAAAGATAAACTAAGTGGTTCACTAATAAGGGGGATAAGGATGATGTTGGTTTCCCCAGCATGTTGACATTTGGAACCATCAAAAAACATGGTTACCTGATCGGTAAAATCTGCTTGAGATAATTTTGTGATGGAATCATCTATAAATACAAGAGGGGAGGGTTGGTTATCATTTAGGGATTCTTTAGCTAATTCATCAACAATAACCTACCCCTTGATCAATTTTTGTTTGAGAAACTCAAAGTCAAATTTAGATAAAATCATGAGCCACTTAGCCATGTGTTGGTTTTGGTATGGTTTAGAGTGCATGTATTTGAGGGGGTTGATATTGGTGATGAAAAAAGTCTTGTGGTTAAGGAGGTAGTGGTGAATTTTGGTGCCCACAAAAACTAAGGCTAGACATAGTTTTTTGATGTGTATATATAGTCTCATATTTGACTAGTATACAACTAATGTAATAGACATATTTCTTTCTATGTTGTTCATCTTGATGGGCAAGCATTACCCCTAGGGAGTGGTATATGGTGGAGATATAGAGGTAGAAAGGTTAATAATCATTAAGAGGTGTAAGGATAGGTGGGGATAATAGGTACTCTTTGAGTGCATCAAAGGCCTTTTGATAATTGACATTCCACTTAAAAGAGACATCTTTTTTCAAGAGGTTGTGGAAGGGTTGACATCAATTAGAGATCTGGGAGATGAAACAATGAATGGATTGAAGTTTCCCCTACAAGCTATGGAGTTGTTTAAGATTAGTTATAGGTAGCATCTCAATGATGGATTTAATTTTGGCTAGATTGACTTTAATTCCTTGAATGGAAATGATGAAGCTAAGAAGTTTTCCTGAAAAGACCCCAAAACTATATTTCTTAGGATTGAGGTGGACGTGATAATGGATAAGTCACTCAAAGATAATATTAAGGATGGTTAAATGGTCTTTGTGTATCTTGGACTTCTTGAGAAGGTCATCCACATAGTCTTTGATGATTGTATGGATAAGGTCATGGAAAATATATGTCACATCCCATTGGTAAGTTGTGTCAATATTCTTAAGGCTGAAGGGCATGACCCTATAACAAAAGGTCCACAGGGTGATGAAGGCAGTATTGTGTTGATATTTAGGGGAAATTAGGATCTTATTATAACCTAATAAGTCATCTATGAGTGACAACATCTCATGTCTTGTGGTAAGATTGATAAGTTGGTTAATGCTAGGTAGATGAAAGTCATCCTTTGGGTAGGCAAGGTTGAGGTCATTAAAGTCCACATAGATACGTAGTCTCCCTATGGCTTTAGTGAAAGGTAGGACATTTGAAACCCATTGGGGATAGTCTATGGGTTGAATGAAGTTAATCAAAAGGAGGTGTTGAAGCTCTTATTTTATAAAGAGGGTTATGCAAGGTTGCATTTGACAAAATTTCTATCTGACAGGTTTGGCATCATGATTGGTGATGATGTTGTGGGTGGAATTTGCTAGGTCAATACCAGGCATATCAGTATAAGACCAAGTGAATGTGATGGTATGCTCATGAAGGAAATTCAAGTAGTCTTGTAGTTCTTCAAGGGTGAGAGTTTGGCCAAGTTTGATGATGTGGGGGTTATTTAGAGTGCCTACATCAATATCCATGGTACATTCATTCAACATGGTTGAAGTTTTTAGAGGTAAATATTTTTTAATGGAGAAATATGGTATACCAAGGTAGGTGAGAATAACATCATCATCTTGATACCTAATAGTGTTAATGGTAGGACAGTCTTCTCCTATGAGTTCAAGATGGGTTAAAGTGATGGATATAGATGCCCCCTCCTATTGTTAAGTCAGGGGGCCAAGGGTAATCATGTTGATGAAAAACAAAGTTGGGTGGGATGATGTCCTCATTTTCACTCATAGATGGAGGGGATGTTGGTGATGAAGGGGGTTATTCTTTGACAATGGTATGGGTAGTTTGTTTGGCCTTCTTCTTATTGGGTGGAATAAAATTGAGGCCATTTTTATCATGAGGCTTATAGGTCTTAATCAAATTCAACGGATGTGGGCCATGCTCATACTATCTTAAACCAAATCCTTTCCAAGCACACCTATGAAGGTATAGTTTGGTGAAGTTAGGTTTGTCCAAGTAAGAGAAGTTAGAGGTAAATGGTTGAGGTGAAGGGTGGGTGATGGAAACATTGAGTGTCTTATCGATTCCCCCATAGATAAAATGATTTTTATAGTTAGGAGGCCCTAAAGGGACAATGGCTTCAATGTTGGGGTTGTAATCTAGGTGGTGGTTGGGTTTCCAATATTCTTAAGGAGTAAGGAGGGCATCCAAGGTGAGGAGATGGTATTGTCCAAGGGTAAGGCATTGGAAGGTAGACTCTAAGGGATCGGTGCTAGGTATTTGGTCAATAAAAATAGATGAATTGGTGGATGCTTTTATAAGAGGAGAAATAATGGCTTTGGATTCTATGGGTGATGAATCTTGTGGTACTTTGGATGGAGGTAGGAGAACATAATTAGGTCATCAAATCATGTTTCATGTTATAAAAGGGCTAGGGTCAACTTGTATGATCAACACCTGACCTTCATATTCAAACTTAACATAATGATGGAAGGTATAAGGTACATAAGCTAAGGCACAAATACAAAGTCTCCCTAGTAAAACATTGTACTAAAATTCACCTTCAACCACATAAAAAAGTTTGGGGAGTATGTGGGTACTTAGATAAATGTGAAAGACAATGGTGCCCAAGGTAGTGGTTGTAGTGTCATTAAAGGATCTAAGGATGGCTGAAGTTTTAGACATGACATTATTTAGTAGTTTGAGTTAGTCATAAGCATGGGCAAAGATGATATTGATACTATCTCCCCCATCGATCATAACCCATTTGATGTGGGTCTGGTTGATATGGGTAGTGATAAAGAGAGGTGGATTTGAGTCTTCAAGGTGGATGGAAGGTATCTCTAAGTCTTTGAAGGTGACAAGAGTGGAGAGTTTGAGAGCACCAATGGAGGCCTCTATAGGTTGAGATCCTCTTGGTTAGACCTCAATGGCCTACATAGACTCTATCATGGCTTAGTGATGGTGAGGTGAGGTGTAAATGAGCTCATAAAGGCTCATCTTATCTGGAGTTTGGTGAAGTTGCTTAAGAATGACCCTTCTAATAGATTCAAAAGGATTATACTTGGAGGTGCCTAAGATGGTTACTTTGGGAGGAGTTGAGGATGCAGAGGGTTTGATCAAGTTTGGTTTAGGATGCATATGTGGTTATGTCTATGGAATGGACACCTTGGCTTTCCCTTTATCCCTTTGTTGTGATTGTGTGACTACATTGATGGTATGGATAGAGGGGAATTATGTGACAAGAGGTTGAGTAGGTTCTTTATCTTTATAAGGTGAGAGTGGAGGATGTGGTACGTGTTGGTAGATGGCTAGTGGGTGCCTTGGTAGAGGGGTCAAGGGAAGCTCTTTTAGTAAGAGATCATCCTCATTATAGAGATGATGGATAATGGTCTAGAGAGCTTTATAGTTTTTAGTGCCATGTCTAGGTGTCTTATGATAGGAATAAATTTGATGGTCATTATACCAAGCTCATTTCAAACCAATAGGGTAAAAGGGTCTGATAGGAGGTAAGGTGAGGTGCAAAGACTATAAAAACCTTTGAAAAATGGCTTAATAAGATTTAACAAGAGGTGGGAAAGGCCTAAGGGATATCATTTTGGTTGATAAGTGGGTTGTTTTCATGGGAGCGGGTTTGGTAAGAGAAAGCTTGGGTGAGGTGACATTTCTAGGTAATGGTTTTGGTTTAGGCATGTTAATGGTTGGAGGGTTTGAGTTTGATAGTTTAGCAATTGGTAGTTTAGAAAAACCTAGTGTATTAGATAGTAATTGGGCTACCATAATAAGTGGTGGTGGATGACATATGTTAAAAGGTATTTTCCTTTTAGGTAGAGTTGATGGATGAAGACCCAAGATAGAGGGTAGGGTGGAAGAAGGAAACCCCTAAGCATGTGGCTAATTGATGGTTTTTCTCTTTTGGTTAGTTGGGGTTGAGGTTTGGGTGGAACTTTAGACAAGGTCAACTCTACTTTAAGACATGGGTAGACCAAACTCTATATGGGTAAGGTACTGAGGTTTGTAATAGGTTTGTGTGGTGGTTTGCTTGTTTGAAGCATGATTGCCTTGGTTGGTGGGGAATATGAGGGGCTGGTAAATGTTCTAATTGGTTTGAGAGGTGGTGGAAAGATGATAGATTGGTTGGTTAAAGGTGTGATAAAAGGTTTAGGTTTATTGATGTAAGGGAGGCCTAATTGTTGCTAGAAGGTAGCTTGATCCATATCTAGTTTGAAGGCAAATTCTAATTTGTGTACTAATGTAGAAAAAGGTTTGTGTACTCATTTTATTTCATGGGTAGTGGATGCAAGAGATAGAATTACAGGTTGGAGATGTTGGTTGATAGGTTGGTTGGCTTCTAGAGATGAGGGAAGTAAGGTTGAGATAAATGGCTCATCTATGGGAGGTATCGATAGGCATGCTTCTCTTTTAGGAATAATATCCATAGGAGTAGTGTTTCGTTGGGTAGCTAGTGGATGTGGTAAATTAAGAACATTTTGTTATTTAGATATGCCTATTAGGGTGGAATCTGATGGTTTCAAGGCTTTTATGAGCATGGCTAGGGAAAAAAGAACCTCATTGGGCTGAATATCTAATAGAGGGGAAGATGACTCTTTCACCTTTGTAAGTGAAGTGGGGGAAGAGTGGGTAAATTGGGTGGTTGGGTCCTCATGTGTAGGTGTATCATAGACCATATTAACCATGTGGGCATCATGAGAGAATTTGGCCTATGTGTCCTCATATTTGATAAGGGCATATTTGGGAAAGGGCTTTTTGAAGATGTCCATGGCTTGATTTTGAGGGGAATTTAGGTTATGTAACATGAGTTCCCCCTTGTCAATGAGGCTTTGAACAACATTTTTAAAAGTATTGCATCAGATGATGTCATGTATGATCACTCAATGAAAGGCATAATGGTCATTTTCATTATACCAAGTAGGTGTTGGATGAGAAGAATTGAACTATGGAAGAGGTTTGATGGGTGAAATATATACAAAGTTAACTTTTAGTAACTTTTCCAACATCGAGGCATAAGATTCTCCAAGCAGAGTAAATTATTTTTGGGTGCTTTGATTTGGGTTTTTTGAGCTCTGGTTAGAGGGAATGGGAAAGTTTTGTTGATTAACAGTAGGTGGTGGGGTCGCCTTAAGGATGATTGCATTCATAGTTCCCTTATTCTTAGCCCTAGAGTTAGCTTGATTTCATGCTTTAGAGGAGGAGGCTTCATTGGTCTTAAAGGTAGATGTATTATTTCATAACTTCAATTTACCCTCAGTTATAACTTGATTCTATAATTTGCATACCATGGTAAAAGATTCATCAAAAGTTCTGAAGCTTTGGACACATAATGTAGAAGAGATGTGCTTGCCACATGCACGGGCAAATTTTTTGATCAATTCAAGCTGAGGCAAGGAGAATGATAATTGGTTGATCAAACTTCTCCAATGAGCCACAAAATCAGCTATAGACTCATCTTCAAATTGGTGAATGGAATAAAGATCAATGATAGAGACTTTCTTGGATATGTTTATTGAGAAGTGGTCCAAGAAGGTCTGAGATAATTAGTTAAAGGAGAAGATGGAATGTTTGGTAATGACACTATACCAGTCTAGTGCTAGGCCAAAAAGAGACATAAGAAATGTGTGCAAAAGTAAGGCATCATCATAGACAATCATGCAACAAGAATGCCTAAATGTTCTTAAGTGTTGTTGGGGGGTCTTCCTTACTACTAAACTTGGTGAATTTTGGAAGCTCCCATTGGGTTGGATAAGGTCTGATAGGGATTGAAGGGTGAATGAGCTCATTACAGACTTGGTCATAAGATAAAATATTATGGGCTCCCAAAAGGGATGACTAAAGAGTTGCCATTTTGTCTGTGATTATTTTCATTAAGTCCATTTGAGGTGGTACACTTGAGGGGTTATAAGGTATATATTATGGATAGGGAATATATTGATTATTGACAAGAGATATGTAGATGGACCCATACTGATAAGAAGTTATGGGAGGTTGGGTAGATGACATATAAGGATAGGTGGCTACTAGTGGTTGGGTAGTAGGTATATACCCTTGTGGGTTATGGGTATAACTGAGGTTAGATGATGTAGGTAATTTTTGGGATGCTAAGGTAGGTTGACCTATGGTCAAACTGGTAATTAGGGGGGTGGTCATGATCTGTATGTTAGTGGGTGGTGAGGTAGAAGGGATATGTACCCCTAAGATTGGTAAAGAGGTATTAATTGATAGGATAAATTTGACAAGATGGGTTGATAGTTAGGTATCCCCAAGGTAGAGGAGTCATTAGTAGGGGTGGATGGTGTAAGGGTAATGGTTGGTTGGATAGGTTGGTTCTCAACCATAGTGTTGAAGGGATTGGTAGATGAGGATGCCTAAGTGGTTAAAGGTTACGTGGTGACCATGGCAATAGGGATACCCTCCATAAGGTAGGATGGCGTGCCATAAGGAGGGTCTTGAGGTGGAGTTAAAACCAAGATATGGTGAGAAGAGGTGTTAAGATAGTGTTGAAGGGCGACTAGATTGTTGTCTAAAAGGTGGTAAAGTCCATGTCTCCTTGGGAAAATACTTGGGGGAAAGTAGGGCTTCCTAATGGATGAGGTGAATCTTTTGCCTTCAAGATGTACTCCATATATGAGGAGAGAAAGGAGGTTGATGTAGGTGATGAGTTTTGTTCTACCAGGTCTCTTCACTAATGATGAGTGAGAACCATATAAAAAGGTGGGAGAGAATACAAAATAAATAGACTCACTACTCAAATAGAGAGAAGACAAAGAAAATAGTCAAGGTAATTAAGGAACACACTAGAAAGTATGTTTAAGCCTGAAGTTAGTTTTAAGATAATTTTTGGCTTGTGCCTTAGTTTATGAGAATGTGTGATAGAACTTGGCTTGTAGATCAGGTACTATATAAGTAGTCTATAGATAGTTTTAGATTAGTTTTGGTGCTCAAAA
This sequence comes from Torreya grandis, assembly GCA_037957365.1. Taxonomy (NCBI): domain Eukaryota; kingdom Viridiplantae; phylum Streptophyta; class Pinopsida; order Cupressales; family Taxaceae; genus Torreya; species Torreya grandis. The sequence goes on along the minus strand of JARHVA010003352.1, from coordinate 751,906 downwards.
TAATTTGTATTGGAATCAATACATGGCTTGGTATTAGGGCCTTCCCCCTCACTTCATAGTCTTGTAGTGATAAGGGTGTTAGGTTATTAGCCAATATGTATTGATATCTAGAGTTTATATTCAACCAAATAGCTAAGTTGGTTCTCCTCTTAGTAATAACCTCCAAGTAGGATTACTGAGAATAAGTAAAGTGACTACTAGGTGATGAAATCCTAGTCGGGCCTTGTCTTAAGTGAGTTATGATGTTTGATTGATTATGTGGTTTGGTTGTGTGACATAAGGATGCTATGAGTAATCCTAATGCTATTAACTAAGCTAAGTGAGCTAGAAGGAGCAGGAAATCAATGGATGTAATATTTTTTAGACCCAAATGAAATTTATATTTCAATTATGAGTATAGACATAGAAAGAAGCATATATATGCAGATAAAAATAAAACCCAAGTAGAGATGTGAGTCCCACCAGGCATGCTAGAATGTTTCACTCAATTTTTTTTATTATTCAGAAGAAGGTAGTAAAACAAAAAATATGGGTTTTGGTATAAATACCTAATAAAAGTGCATGCATTAGATTAGAAGATTATGGAGAACTCCTCTTTGGCTAGGGAGGATGACCTACATGTAAGAAAGCACTAAAGTGGATTAGGTGAGTGATAGAGATTGTTGATTTATAGGTGGAATCTGGTCTGATTCCAGTAAAGTAATGATGCTTGGAGACTTGGTTGAGAGATGGTGATAAGTCAACTTTTTAAAAGGGGGTTGATGATGCTAAATGACTTGTAAGAGAAAACTCTTAGTACCTAAGCTCCTAATAATAATTGTAGATAATTTTCTCTTACAATTGATTCCTTTTTATAGGCAAGGGCCAAAGGGTACAAGATGGAGTGTAACTAGGGATTCTAATATAATCCATCCATACAATGCCTCACAAGGAGATTTGGATGTCCTACATTTGGAAAGGGTAGGTGATGCATGCATGTTGGTTACGTGTGGGAAGATTAGGCAGTTAAACCTGACTGTCGATGGTTGGGCTGACCATCGATGGTTGGGCTGACCATCAATGGTTGAGGCTAACTACCAAAATAACCTAAAAGGCCATGTTAAGTTTAATAAAGCTAAACTATTAAAGATAGGCCTAGGTAAGGAAAAGAGGGTCCAATGGGCTTATTAGGGGTCATACACTTAGGAATACACATGTATAATTTTGGTGTCTACAATCACATCAAGTGTCTCACTTCAAATTCCCCCTAGTTTCTCTTTAACACTCTCCTACAAAGGCAATTTTAAAAGCACTTATCTATTCAACATTTAACCCTACTACAGTTATACTATATTAAAAACATCTTTGGCCAAGTTAATTTTTTTATTATAGGTTGATGCCATCCTTTATCATGCATTCTAATAAAATTTTCTAATTGTATTCATTAATTTATAGGATTTCCCCCATAGGGAGAATTACATTGGCTTAAGGTCCACATGGACTATATAGGAAACACTCAGTCAAGAAGGGGTTTTTTGAGGATATCTTGACCATATCCCACTTCCTAAAAAAAGTTCTCTTTACATTTGATCTTTTTTTCTTCCTTATGTTGGCTAAGGTTTTATCTCTTATAGATTATCCACACATTAAATCTGTAGACACCTAAAACTAGCCACCAATAACCTTCAATTAGGCTTTTGGCCTATTTCCACCTAAAATGCACAATTTAGCTTAAAAATACTAAAACATGCTAAATGATGTGAAACTGACATATTCAAGTGTTGATTTTGGCTAGGGTATCCCTAAATGGGGTAATGCAATTTATGGGCCAACTAACTTTGATTAGTTCATTTTGATTTAAAATGCCAATTTCGCACCCACATGCTCTAGACTACTCTTTCTTATCAAATCTTCTGTAAAAGATGCATGCCTTTGTTATTTTTTTTTGGTAATATTCTAAATGGGAATATGGTTCCAATGAATTTGACAATGCCTTCCAATTATAATCTATTCAAATTTAGGACCAATAACAAGGCATTTTGATCAATTTGGGTAATTTGTGCATAATGTGCTTAATCATGTTTAAGAGATAATTAACCCAAATCAAGGCCTAATCAAAAATTCCATGGAAACTTGTTGAATACTTATTTTTGGAAATAAATATTGAAGATCTACATCATCAGGTGACCTCATTTCTTGGGAAGACATCCCTAGGCTATAAATGCCACAAATACCAGGATTTATGCCCTCCATACCTCATCAATGCCTTCCATGATGCCCTCCATGACTCTTAATTGCCCCTTCTCCCAATGTCATGATGAGGATAATTATAAATTTAATTCCAAAAATTGATTTAATCCTTAACCACACATCTCAATCTCAAGATGGATGGTTCAAGTTGATTCTAGACATTCTCAAAAATCTATAAATAGAGAGGCCATGAACATCATTTCTAAGCTTAATTTATGAAAAGTTATAATGAAGGATTAGTTATAAAAGCTTCATGAAACTAGTGTTACCATGATAAATTTATTCCAAGCCAATCCAAGCCAAGCCACAAGCCAACAGTGTCAAGGAGAGATGGAGGTAGCCAAGCTTCCATTTCCAAGGACTTCATGAGAACAAGCCGAGTAAGCCACCACTACAAAGGCATTTGGAGCATCCAAGGAAGGTGAAGGAATTATTGTATCTTATTCCTTACTTTTTAGTTGTGTTTGTCATTTGTCTTTGTTAACTAATCTCTCCCTAGTGTCTAGGCCTAGAGATGTTATGCTATTAGTGTGTTTCTTCCATTTTGTTTTCATTTTGAAACTAACACCATATTAACCATCCTCTCTTGAGTCAAATTCTTAGATCACATAATGATGCACCCAATAGGACTAGACATATCTCACACTTAAAAGATATCCTTTTGCAACTCTAAAATATTTATTTGAGCTCTTAAAACTCTTGCAAATTGATTTTCTAACTTTATTTTTCCATTTTTGGCTACCATAGTTTTTACATAGTACCCAAAATTAGTAGAAATATCGATATCAGTGACCTATTTAATCAACGTCAGTCAAAATAATTGACATTGGTTAGATTTCAATTAGCTAAAGAAACTGACATCGGTGGTAATAACTGACATCGATCACTATGTTTTTCTAAAAACATAGACCTGAGAGCTATTTTTCCAAATTTTATTGTGTCAAACTCAAAAGAGATTCAAAGCTAAAGGACATGCTAATAATTTTTCTACATGACCAATCTTGATATTTGTTCAAAACATGTTTAAATTACCTTTGCATGCTTAAAAATCAATTAGGAACCTTATTTTGGGTGTTTAACAAAGAATTTAAATGTTTTTGGTGAATGTTTTTTCAAAGTTTGTAACTAAGACCAAGGGGCCAAATGAATTCCACCTCATTATTCAAAATTGGGCTTCAAATGAACTCACCTTTCCAAGCTTTTTATATTTACTTAGTTTTTTAAATTAAGTTTTTGTTTAGCAAAAAGAGGGGTGTTGTGTGTATGCTCCTCCATTTGTCCCCTTTAGGAAACCCTTGGAATTAAAAGTGCCATTCCTATTGCAAGTATCCTACTATAAGGCTTAGAAAGAATGTCATCTAAAGCACTCCCCAAAAGCTCATCAAAGTTTGGGTGACCTTGAAAATGACCCTAAAGTCTTTCTATTAGTCTTTTATTTTCATGCAAACTTAGCTTGCGAGGGGGACATCATTACCTCATATGAGTTTTTTATGGAAGCTTTGACCTGAGGTTTCATCTCTTGGCATTGACTTCACTTACTCCTTCTAAGTTTCACATGAGATGTATCTGTATTTGGACATCGCACTACACTAAGTGAATAGTAGGATGTAGTGGTTTTAAAGGAGACTAGACATTTTTACAACTAGCCAATGCCACGGTTACCCAATTTATGTGCTTGTCTTTCACATCATTTGACATGAAATTTATTTTCCAATTGATTCCCTTAGAACATTCGAAACTTGATAGTTTAGTCAACCCCACATGCCATACCCTTGCTAGGATTTGAATGGTTATACTTAGATTATTTTGATCATTTTTCTCAGTTGGTATGTTTTTGAGGCTAAAATACTTGTTTGTTTATTTATAATACATTTAAAAACAATGAATTTGAGTTATTAAGGGTAGTGTTATGATGCCTACATCATGTTAAAACCATTTTGAAACTTTTTAGTCTTTAAAACATAACATTGACCACATCATTCGAGTATGCTTACACCATTAGGCTACTCAATTTATTTCAAAAATTGTTTACCATTATATCAAAACCATTTGTTTCAAACCATTTTGTGTATACCATTTAGACCTCTACCATGTGTCCTCATGCTATCCAATCTTGTCTAATTTGTTTGGTCAATCCTAGTTTTTAATGTTGAACTTTACAATTAGCCTTGTCAAGTTTGGATCCAAACACTGATTAATTTCTATTTAGGACTTAATTCATGGGGCAAATACACAAATCTTTCTCTTTTGGGTTACATAACTTTAGTTAATCGATTACCCAAATATGAAAACTATCGATGGTTTGTTTATTTACTACCTATCCTTATAATTATTTCTGCCTTTATTTGGGAAAACACAACCTTTCTCAAAGAGCATTTTGTCTTATGTCTTATGGCAACTAATCATGTTTATGTTTGATTCTATGTGCTGAGTTTATGTCAAATTTATTTCCAAACTTGTTAGGTTAAATCAAATCACATCATGCCTATTTGTTTAAGCCTATATTTTGACTCCGCATTTGGACAAAAGACCTAGTAACTCAACTTTTCCCTTTTCTAGTTTAGACCTTATTTGGAACACTTTAACCTAGACCTTTGACATGCTAATTTTTTTTCAAATACTTGACCTTTTGTGTGTATGACATTTGACATTAGATGTTAGGTTGTTTTATGCCAAGTCTTAGCATAAATCATTTTGGAGATACAACTCCACTTTCAGACCATATTGGAGATACAACTCCACCCCTTCAACCAAGTTAGACCAAGTTTGAACCATTTGTCCTTTGGACATAGTTTTTTAGATTTTGTAGAACTATAAGCCTTTTTATTTTAGAGATTTCATCATTTACATGGATATATCTAACTACACTTATGGTGGAGTTACTTACAATCCAACTTATGATAGAATGGCTACACAAAATGACTTTTATGGCTTTTGTTAAGACCCCAATGATGCTAATATGGTTTGTGAGATAGATTTCTATCCACTTCATATTAATCATTCATGGAAATGAAGCCATGAAGCAACTTATGATCTAACTCGAGACCTTGACTGGTATGAAGAGACTTGTGAAGAGGAATTCAAAGACCCAACTACAGATAATGTTGTTTGGGATATGAATCCATACCCTCTTTTCAATAATCAGTATGTGGAACATAGTCAAGAACCATCTTATGATCCAACTCATGACTAGGATGATATGGTTTATGAGGAAGACTTGGATGCTTTTGCTTATGTAAGAAATCAAGTTTCATGACATCCTTTTGTCATCTAATCATTGGATACCCCCTAACCTTCCTTTGGATTATACAAGCTATCAAGCTCTACAATATCCAAGGAATACCATTCCCATACCAAGACCTTGTCCTTTAGCTTGTGAAACTAATCAAGCCCCACAAAACCCTATCATTAACATATCAAGACTTTGTCCTTTAGATCATATGAGTAATTATGTTCCCCAAGGCCCTACCATTATCCAACTGCAAGTTATTCCTCATCCATTACCAATCCAAACCAAACCTCAATCAATCCAATCATTCATAGACCAAGCTATGTTCAAAATTGGTAATTTCTAACTCATTAAAAACCAAGGCCAAAACAACCAACCAATCCAAGATGTTTTTTTTGAACCAATCATTTGTGATAAGTCAACTTATGATGAATCATCTATTTATCCCATACCAGTTATCAAGGAGTGTCACTCTAACAAGCCAATCTGTGTTTTGTCATCTCTTAATGATTATAACCACCTTTGGGCAAATCATTACCTTGACCATGTGCTTATTTTTTAAGAGCCTCTTATTAACAAGCCAGTCTCTAAGGCGTTATCTCTTGACCTATTTCCCATCCTAGAGGAGTCTCACTTTGACAAACCATTTTTTGTGGAGCCCATCATGCCATTACAGGTTGTTACTTATCCAAAACCAAATATTCAACAAGACATTATTGTAATAGAATACCCATCAAATGAAGAATCAAAATTAGAGTTAGGTTCTATTATTCAACTAACATCAAATTTAGCATCAAAACTAGAATCAACATCAAATTTAGAGTCTTTTGAGTTAGAATCAGATTCAGAAGAAGAATATATTTGGGGATGTTACAACATTGGTTACGCATGCCTTATAGATCAATTTGAGTACATTTGTGATCCTTATACAATTTTTGAGGATGAGCAATTCAACTTTGACATAAGTTTTCCTAGTATCTTATATGAATATTTTGAAGCCTCTCCCCATTCCATTACCATTTTACAGGCCATTACCATCAACCAAAATAGCCATATCATTGACATTCCATCTCCCACAAGTGTCGATTGGGACCAAGAGAATCACACTTTGTTGAAAAACATCCATGGTGACATATTAGTTGAAGAAGAATAAGGAGGCTAAGAAAACATCCATGTAGTAGAAGAAAACTATCCTAGTGAAACCTTTTCAAAGGTGCTAAGGGGAAATCAAAGTCAGAACTCAACATCTTCTAGTGAAACTTTTTTGGAAGTGCTAGAAGGCAATTAAAGTCAAAAGTCAACATTCCTTAGTGAAACTTTCTCAAAGGTGCTATGAGACAATCAAGACAACTTCATTGGTAAAAACCTCATTGAGGCACCAATAGCTGAGCACAAAAGTTCTTCACTACTTGATGAAGACAAAATCAAAGATCAAATCAAAATAGATTCCAATCTACAGCCTAATTAGATGGTAGCTACTCTCAAGATCAAACAATATAAAAATATGATGGCCTTATCAAGAGAACAAGTATTTGGCTCCATCACAACTAAAATTATATCAAATTTAGTATCAAGAACATTACGTGTGGTTAAAAGTCCTGATCTTTATTTATTTCCCCACCATTCCACATTTCATTATCATCTACCATTCCATTTCACAAACAGACCTAACATCAATTATTTGTCTTTATTTACCATCCATGGTTTCACTTTCCTTTGTAGAGGCTAAAAAGATACTTTATCTCAATGTTTGAAAGAATCAGAATCAATGATCAGTGAAGATCATACAAGCATTCTTGAAAACCTAATCTACATGCCATTTTTTATAGAGTACCTATTTAGATGAGGTGTGGGATATAAATTAACATGATCAAGTATTCTATTTTTATCATTTTTTGATTAGGATGTGCATCTCCCCATCAATAGGAAAAATAGAATAAAAAACTATACCCAGGATAAAAGCATGTACCATACCATTTCATTGCCATACTATTACCATTGTTATATATGCCTATTTTCCATTATCATAGATCCTACCATTCACCCCATCACTTGGGGCAGCCCTCCTACCATTTTAACTCAATTATCAAAACTATCATTATCTTAAATCAATACCATGCCATCTTATCATTCCATCTGTATCTAGACCAAAGCCTATTTTTAGTCATCCTACCCAATCCTATTTTGATCTTGGTTCATTTGGTTCTTCCCACACTTTTTATAAGGGGATTTCAATAAAGTTTCAACAATCAATCAAGTCTATGTTTAAATGATAGTATATGAAAGTAGTGTGATAGTTGATCTGGTAAGATATCTTTCATCCTATCAAGTTTGTTTATGTGAGCCTAATTATAATTGCCTATGGGTAAATCAGTGCCTCACTAGTCTTGCTACAAATTATAACCACCTATGAGAAAATTAGTATCATTGACCTATGTCATTGTATCCTATTTATAACCACCTATGGGTAAACTAGGGGCAACACTTATTTATCATGTATTACCACATCACCTTGCCATTACTATTTTCATTTGACTAGCCATTTACTGGATTTGAAAACTTGTTGGGACCTAGTTGGTTTTTCCTTGCCTTTCATGTGGATGGAATTACTATGAATTAAGGTCATTTTAGGACTATGTGGGTTATTATCAATTCATGTTGAGGTCACCTCAGTCCCCCTTTCCATACACTCTCACTATTTTATGATGAACCTAAGCTAAAAACTCTCACCATTTTATGAGTAGGAATCTTATCATTCTCTAACAAGTTAAGATACCTCAAAATTCCAAAAACATTCAAATATTTAAAAAATCCAAAAATATTTGTCATGTCTAAGCCTAGTTAGTTATCCTTGATCCACCTTATTGGGGCACAATCATTGTTAGGATGCTTTCTTTAAATTTTGTTTTTAGGATTTCTATTTATTTGTTTATTTCAAGCTGTTTGTTTGTTTATTTGTTTATTTGTTTGTTTGTTTGATTTCTTGCTTACTTGCTTGCATGTTTATTTACTTTCAACACTGTTACCTCAACTTAGTCTATATGTGTTCATTGGGTGATTCTTTACACACATTATTCTTGAGTCTATCCATATTCATACATCAACATTGCCATCATGGTTTATATCATTGGTGTATTATTTTCAAGTATTTATTGGATATTAGGAGTCAGTATTTATGTATATTTTGGGATAGTCTTTATGGTGTTATATCATGAATCCTACCATCACATGCTACAATAAAAATTATCTTCAAGAAGGTCTACAATCAATAGAGCTATAAAAGTTTCTCCTTGGCACCTTGGCGAATCCTTCCATCCCACCCTTGATTAAATCAACCCAATGGCCATTTTATTTGTATCATTGCTAATCAAGATGAGCATATCCTCATTAGTAGGTATAACTAAATCATTCACACTGATCAATTTTATTCTTCTATTCATCTCTTTCATCACTTTGCACCCGCTCATCTTTAGTCTCTATTCTAGGTTATATCCTTGGGTTATGCTTGCTAATCAACCCTAACTGGGGCACAATCATCTTTAGCCAATCTAGGTCCTCTTAATGATTATAAACACATAGGGGCAAATCATTATTTTAACTTTTATTCTTGATTATAACCACCTTTGGGAAAACTAGCATCCTTTTTACATCAATGCATGAAAGAATTTTCTCATTTGGATTAATCTCAACCATGGGTTAATTTCACCTTTCTTCTTGTTTCTTTACAAGGGACCATCCATCAACAAATGTGATGGACACTCCCTCAAGGGGGAATCATCATAGGCTTCCCAAAACCATTTGGAGCTTTGTTCTTCAACCATCATGTTCTTTTTGGCATACAGTCCATTTCTCATTCTTTAAAAAGACATTATTGTGCTTATAGCTTGAAATGCCTTCCTAAATAGGGGCAAACTGTAGACACCTAAGATTGGCCACAAATAACCCCCAATTAGGCTTTTGGCCAATTTCTACCCAAAGCACACAATTTGGCTAAAAAATACTAAAACATGCTAAATGATGAGAAACTGACATATTCAAGTACCGATTTTGGCCAAGGTATCCCTAAATGGGAAATACAATTTATGGGCTAGCTAACTTTGATCAGTTCATTTCAAGTCAAAATGCCAATTTTGCATCGACATGATTTGGACTACTCTTTCATATCAAATCTTCTACGTAAGATGCATGCCTTTGTTATTTGTTTTTGGTAACATTCTAAATGGGAATATGCTTCCAACACATCTGATCGTGCCTTCTAATTATAATCTAGTCAAATTTAGGACTAATAACAAGGCATTCTGATCAATTTAGGTAATTTGTGCATAATGTGATTAATCATGCATAAGATCTAATAAACCCAAATCAAGGCCTAATCAAAAATTCCATGGAAACTTGTTAAATACTTATTTTTGGAAATGAATATTTAATATATACATCATTAGGTGACCTCATTTCTTGGGAAGACATCCTTAGGCCATAAATGCCATAAATATCATGATTCATGCTTTCCATACCTCATCAATGCCTTCCATGATGCCCTCCATGCCTCTTAATTGCCCTTTATTCCAATGTCATGATAAGGATAATTATAAAATTAATTCCAAAAATTGAATTAATCCTCAACCACACATCTCAATCTTAGGATGGATGGTTTAGGTTGATTATAGACATTTGTAAAAATCTATAAATAAGAGGCCTCACAACATCATTTATAAGCTTAATTTTTTCAAAGTTATAATGCAATATTGGTTATAAAAGCTTCATGAAACTAGTGTTACCATGCTAAATTGATTCCAAGCCAATCTAAACCAAGCCATAAGCCAAAGGTACCAAGGAGAGATGGAGGTAACCAAGCTTCAATTTCTAAGGAATTCATGAGCACAAGCCAAGCAATCCACCACTACAAAGGCATTTGGAGCATCCAGGGAAGGTGAAATAATTCTTGTATTTTATTCCTTACTTTTTAATTGTGTTTGTCATTTATCTTTATTAACTAATCTCTCCCTAGTGTCTAGTCCTAGAGATGTTATGCTATTTGTGTGTTTCTTCCATTTTGTTTTCATTTTAGAACTAACACCATACTAACCATCCTCTCTTGAGCCAAATTCCTAGATCACATAATTCCTCTTTGCCATATCCACTTTCCACTTCTAACCTATTGACCTAGTGTGTTCTAAAAACCTATCCCATTTTACTTTGGTTTTTATCATTCATTACATAATTTCAGCATGGAGGTATCTGATCAGTTCATCAGTCAGTTCAAGTACTTTAGATAGAGATTGCATTTTAGGATAGTGTGATAGAAGTTTTGGTAGTTTCATCCTTCATTTATTAGTATTTTCTTACCACCAGTCTTGCTATTAATTATAACCACCTTTGGGAAAATTAGTACCATTGACCTATGCCATTATGTCTAGGTTATAACCACCTATGGGAAAACTAGGGACAACATTAAGCCTTGACATACCAACTTTCCACTTACTATGCCATGTTGTGCCTTTTTACCAACTATGCCTATTTTGTTTAAATTGACTACTATACTAATAAAATTCTTCTACTGTAAAGGTAGAACTATAGTGACTTGAGGTCCTAATCTGGGACTATGTAGGTATCACTCAATACTTGTTGAGGTCAGCTTAGTTACCCTTTTCCCCATGCTTTATCCATTTTGTGAACAACCTAAGCCATGCTCTCACCATTTTATGAGAAACCTAAGCCATGCTCTCTCTGTTTTGAAAGTAACCTAACCCACACTCTCACCATTTTGTGAGAAATCTAAGCCATGATCTCACTATTTTACAAGCAACCTAAGCCATGATCGCACCATTCTATGAGCAACCTAACCCACACTCTCTCCATTTTGTGAGTAACCTAATTTTTAATGCTCTCACCATTTTTTGAGCTTGAACCATTTAATGTTTCATCGTTATTGATTAAGTTGAGGCACTCAAAAATAATTCCAAAAATATTTGAAAATTTGTTAGAAAAGGACAAAAACATTGACCACTTATTTGCCTTAAAGATTATGGGAACCCTTACTAAGTTAAAATCAAATCACTTGCCATTTAGTTTTCCCATCTTTTTTGGCCTTTTTCACTCATGAACATTCCATTTTATAAGACCATTCCCATTCTTTTACCACATCCATTCTATTTTTTTGTAGTTATCACATTCTTTCCATTCCCTGGTACAACTACATTTGGCCTAAAGTTTTTATTGGATATTACATCCATGAAACTATGTAGGCAGCGTCCACTTGCCTAGTGCATATGGAGACAACTCAGCCACCCCCTTTTTTTTCTTCTATTCCCCCATTTTGTTTATTTGTTATGTTGTCACCTATTTTCTAGGGGCAATATTCATAGGGTTTTTATTGTGTTGTTTGTTTATCTATGTCTACTTATTTTATTTGTTTGTCTACTTGTTTGTTTACTTTCAGCACTGTTGCCTTGATTTAGTTTATGTGTGTTGATTGGGTGATTTCTTACCCATACTTACACTTGAATCCATCCATATTCATATGTTTACATTGTCATCATGGTTTCTATCATCGGTGCATTGTTTTTTATTGAGTATTGGATTACGAGAGTCAGTCCTTATACATATTTCAGCCAAGTCCTCATGATATTATATCATGATGCCTAATGACATGTGCTACGACAAACCTTAGCTTTAAGAATTCTATTCATCAATGGTAACATCTCTTAGACACTAACATCCTTATTTCATCCTAATCATATCCCAAATAGAGTAATTGACCATGAAATAATTTCAACCTTTATTAGTTTGGATGAGCATCTCCCTACTAGTAGGTTGTTCTAATTCATCATTACCCTCTATGTTAAGTTATCATCATCCTCAGCCAAGTTTATCATGTTTTCCATAATTAGGGTCCAATGATTATAACCTCTTATGGGCAAATCATTGCACACCATCCCACCTATATTTCTCAATGATTATAATCACCTTTGTGAAAACCATTATGTTGTCACCACTCTAATTTTTATACCTATATAGGGGCATGCTATTATCTTATTTATCTATCCTAACTAGGGTAGCTCCATCTTCTTAATGATTATAAACACCTTTGGTCAAAACATTGTGTTATCATACCATATTGCCACTATTGGGGTATAATGCTTATAACCAACCACCTTTGGGTAAACCATTATGCACCATCCCACTTGCATTCTCAATGATTTTGACTACTTTTTCAATATCATTGTGTTTTCACCCCATCATCCTTCCTTTCTTTGGTCCCCTTGTTTTGCTTCTTTATTTTTGGACTATTTTTTGACCCACTTATGCCACTTATTCTCTTGAGGGGGCATCTTAGAGTTAGTTTATCATCATTATATTTGTAGGCATACAAGACCTTTTCATTCTTTGAGAATATGTTACTGTGCTTATATCTTATAACACCTTTCTAAATAGGGGCAAATTGTAGACACCTAAAACTAGCCATCGATAACTATAGGCTTTTGGCCAATTTCTACCTAAAATGCACAATTTGGCCTAAAAACACTAAAACATGCTAAATGATGTGAAATTGACATATTCAATTGCTAATTTTGGCTAGGGTATCCCTAAATGGGAAAATGCAATTTATGAGCTAGCTAACTTTGATCAGTTCATTTCGAGTAAAAATGCTAATTTTGCACCCACGTGCTCTGGATTGCTCTTTCCTATCAAATATTCTGAATAAGATGCATGCTTTTGTTATTTATTTTTGGTAACATTGTAAATGGGAATACATTTCTAATGCATCTAACAACACCTTCCAATTCCAATCCAGTCAAATTTAGGACCAATAACAAGGCATTCTGATCAATTTGGGTAATTTGTGCATAATGTGCTTAATCATGCTTAAGAGATAATTAACCCAAATCAAGGCTTAATAAAAAATTCAATGGAAACTTTTTGAATACTTATTTTTGGAAATGAATATTAAATATCTACATCATTAGGTGACATCATTTTTTGGAAAGACATCCTTAGGCCATAAATGCCAAAAATATCAGGATTCATGCCCTCCATACCTCATCAATGCCTTCCATGATGCCCTACATGCCTATTAATTTCCCTTTCTTCCAATTTCATGATTTGTATAATTATAAACTTAATTCCAAAAATTAAATTAATCCTAAACCACACATCTTAATCTCAAGATGGATGGTTTAGGTTGATTTTAGACATTCTCAAAAATTTATAAATAGAGAGGCCATGAACATCATTTCTAAGCTTAATTTATGCAAAGTTATAATACATGATTGGTTATAAAAGCTTCATGAAACTAGTGTTACCATGCCAAATTGATTCCAATCCAAGCCAAGCCAAGCCACAAGCCAAAGGTTCTAAGGAGAGATGGAGGTAGCTAAGCTTCCATTGCCAAGGACTTCATGAGCACAAGCTGAGCAAGCCACCACTACAAAGGCATTTGGAGCATCCAAGGAAGGTGAAGGAATTATTGTATTTTATTCTTTAATTTTTAGTTTTGTTTGTCATTTGTCTTTGTTAACTAATCTCTCCCTAGTGTCTAGGCCTAGAGATGTTATTCTATTAGTGTGTTTCTTCCATTTTGTTTTCATTTTGGAACTAACACCATACTAACCATCCTCTCTTGATTAAAATTCATAGATCATAAAATCAAAGATTGAAAAGAAATAATTAACCTACAAAAAGAGGTGAACAACTTCAAACTTCTAGATTTATTTCATAGTAAACTGAGATAGAGTTGTAATATAGGATAATGGTATGTTATAACCCTATTGACTACACACTTGTACCAACATAAAATAAAGACTTTTTAAATTAACACTATGTTTATAGGCCATGTTAATTAGTCTTATATATTCACATTAAATATAAGCATATTATGGGTCAGGGGTGTAGTCGGTTGGTTGAGTACTTCCGTTGCGGCTCTGCCCATCAGTGTTCAAGTCCCCCACCAGCCCCGTGGTACCGGTATTAGTCATGTCTAGCCAACAGTGCCCGTCAAGTTAAAAAGTTTACCCGGCTTTCAATAAAGTGAAAAAAAAATATAATCATATTATAGTTTTCATAAATTAGTTTTCAAGGACATCTATCTAACCCTAACCCTAGTTTATATATTTAGCAATTTACAACTTCTATAAATTTTGTATATTACTATATTTTAAAGTAGGTTGTCTTATTTATCTCTCTTATATCAGATTTCAAGTTTAAAAATTTTAGAATTAATTTTTACACCTAATTAATTCTAAGGGTAAATAGTTACCTTGCTATTGGGATTTCATTTTTAACTTAGGATTAATAGGTTAAACAAGGATATTTGAAGGTAATTTACTTACTTTTATCTTATTTTCCCTTCTATATGTATGAAATTTAGCTTGAAAATAAAGTAATGGAAATTTATATGCTACTAGAAATGAATCCATAGACCTAACAAAAAATATATTAGCTCCACTCTAGGCCTTGTTCCATTTCTAGCTAAGCATCCGTAGCACCAATGGAGATTAACTTAATCACCCTCTTGGAGAACTTATGGATGCATGTCTTAAAAATTAAGAATTATATATATATAGGACACCATGGTCTGTCACTCTTCTAGATTGGGATATTAAAGTAGCTTCAAAATTATTTAAGTTATGGATACAATTCTCTATAAAATTGAGGAACCCATCACAAGCAACAACTTGTAATGGAAAAATTCAATAAGAAACATCTTCATGTTTTACATTTAGGAGTTTAATAGATAAGTTGAAAGAATTGATATGTTCTTCTACTGGTTTAGATCTAGTGGGATCAAATTGAGGGATATATCTCTCACAATTCCTTAGGATCTCATAGATGCATCCTTGGTTATTAATCTATATTCTTAAAATACATGCAACCATTAGTGTGAATAGTCTAAAATTACAAACAAAATGTGAATTTGGTTGATTGAGGGAGAGTCTGGGCCTTCTTTTATTAGGTCTAATATTATGATGTAATTATAATTTTTGAATAATAATTAATCCATATTTTTATGTTTAAATAATTAGTCTTACAAGGATATCTAGATTGGTTTAACTCAACTTGATAAAGGGCTTAAGAATGATAAAAAATTATGGGCCCTCCTTATATCACCAATTAACCTCATTGATGAATGTTTATGACCCACTAAAAAAAATTGATAGTGTTTCAATCTCTCATTTTTTGACCAAGAAATGTACCCTAGAGCACAAGTTGCAGACATGTTTTATAGAAAACTAAGTGGTGGAATAAAAAGTGACATGGTCTTAAAATTTTCCCCAAAAGCTTCCCATACATATGAATTAGTCAACTTAACTAAAAAAATAAACTATAATAAGAATGTATATTCACAATGATGATAGTATACAAAAATGTCTTGATTGAAATAAACATAAAAGAGTAGGAAACGTAGAGTAGTGAAGATTTTTCTCTACATTAGCAGAGATAGCACTCTAAACCAACCAACCTTTTAAAATTCACTATGAAAATAAACCAATATTCATTTAAGTATATTTATTACTAAAATTTATATTAATACAATGAATTTCATGAGGTAAAGATATTTCAAATGATTTTTTTTATATTCACTTGATAGGTTTTTTACTTATGATAAATTTATTATTATGCACATTCATTCACAAAATAAAAGTTATCACTGAAGTTTCAAAAAAACAAAACTAGACAAGTTAAGAATTTAATTTATATAATATGAAATACACACATATTAATCTCATATACTAATAATCATAATTAAAACATCTCATGTATTACTTAGAAATTGAGAAATCTGAAACAACTAACTCACTAAACATTCCAAATAATTTGTGACCTTTAATTACATAAAACCTTCCTGTCTCTAAGAGATGTGAATAAAAAGTGTATATATAAGTTCTATATGAGTATTGTCGTACCTAGAATTATTGTCTCCATGTAAATATTATAACAAATTTTCTAAAATTGGACTGAAACTAAATTATGCAAAAATTTACAATGCTTTTTCTAAAAGCAAAATCCAACCAACAATAAATTTTATTTTCTTAAATAATTGGGATTTATTTGACACTTTATAAGAATAAGAGCATTGATGTTTTCATAGTCCATACGAGTGACCTAGATGATTTCTTGGTAAAACTATGTAAGTAGTTTTTTTATCTAACACATTTCAAATCACTATCTGTGATTCATCATTAGGAATTTTACAAGAATGGAACTATAAACTAGATTACTTTTAAATATTTCCATGGTGTTTTGAGTTGTTCATTGGAAAGGAACTACAAACCAACTTTGACTCCCCCTACGCATATCATAATGTGGTGTCTTTAATTACATTTTTTGACCATTTTCCTTGTAACATTCGAAAACATTAATTTCTTTTCTTTCCATTAAATAGATTGAAATACCATGAAAATATTCAAAAGGAAGTTGGTTTATAGTTCCATTCTTATAAAATTCCTAATGATGAATCATAGATAGTGATTCAAAATACTCAAATAAAAAATCTAACACTCTTTTACCTATAAATCATCTAGCTCATGCTTTAGAACTTCCTTCTTAAATTTGTAAATTAAGAGTGCATGCTTGATAATGCTCATATATCATAGAAAAATTAATAATTAGAGATATAAATAAATATTATACCTTACTACATAATGTCTCATAGTTTGAAAGTAAAGTGTGAAGGGTTCCCCTCATTGCATTGGATCTTTAAATATTCTCTTCAAAATAACTCACTAAGTCAACGACCTTGATTCTTCCTCAATGATTTGCATCTAAGGCTTTGCATTTCAAATATTTCATGAAGGTGATCAACTAAGTGTAAATTCTATAGTGTATACAAGCTGGTTTTGGGAAACAATAATGATAGAATACTTTCTTCCCAAAACAAATCCATAAATTTATATATTAAACTATCAATCGAGTTGATGACAACACTCACATTTTCAGACCACTTTTGAGTATGAGTTCTCATATGCATAATTTTTTTTTTAAATACAATATAAAACAATTTCATTAGGTTCAAATTTGGAAATATATTCTTATTTATCACCCTAGTAAAATTTTAGATTTTAGCATCCATCCTGGTAATGTGATTTTGATATAGTTTAACTTTTTATTGCAACATAACACTCTTATTATTTACTTGAAATTTTTTTATCAATAATTCATACAAATACTTCAAGGCCTTTTCAACTTCTTCATTGATATTTTCTAGAATTGTGGCCTTGGTCTATGTTTCAAGCCTTCTCATCTTTTGTTTCATGCCTTGGATGAATTTCTTAGCCATTTACCCAAATTTTTACTACAAATTTAAGATATTATTAAAATTCACCATGTCCTCTAGACCTCCACTTTTTATTTTTGGTCATTATTTATAATTTTTATTTCATTTCACATACATTTAGAGATTCTTATTTAGTGATTTTCCTTATTATAAATCTTTTAATCTTACATGTAGCTTGATTAAACTATAGTTTGAATTCAATTTCATCAACTACAACCATCTTTTTCCTTTGATACTTGGAACATTTTATGTTATCTATCCAAGTTTATTCATACTGAGGTAAATAAATAGTATAAGTTATGGATAGAGTGACGAAGGTAGTTGATGTGGTAGGACTGGTCATGACCAATAGAATAGTGAATCCATGGTCAATAAAAATGAAGGTATTGTAGGCCACTTATGAATGTGATAAGATAGTAGTAGAAGGGATAGGAGATGTGATTGTAGAGGTTTTATTGGTTGACATGGTAAGGGTAGGTTTTGTATCTCCAATAGAAGTAAGATTTTATTTCTCAAGCACCATGTTAGATAATTTTTATTTTCTTTTGGGTTCCTTTAGCTAAGATATAACACAACCAATAACATTAAGTAACCCAATCATGACAATGGCACTTGAATTAGGAATTATGTGTAATCAATCCACTTGTTTTACATTTTTTGATGAAATAATAAATTAGTTTTTTTAATGGATGTAATAATAGATAGATATCATAATATTAAACATGTACAATAAGAAACAATTTTGATTTTTAAAAATAATAAATATGGAAAATGTTATTTTTGGAAAACACCAAGAATGAAAATACTTATCTCAAATCAATATATTTGTTGATTGTTTTATATGTCTATAATTAGAATACAATAAAATATGTGACTATGCATGTTCAGGATCAAGAACATAGTCTAAAAATTCTCCTAAATAGGTCCACCCTAGATAGACTATAATGCAAACTGCTTGATTATATTGACCACATAATTATCCCACTTGAATGTGATTATGACTGACAGAGAAAGATAGAGAAAATAGGATGATTATTGTGATAGACTAGAAGTAAAATCTAAGGGTATTTCTAGATATGAGTGTTGTAGGAAAATAATAATGTAAGTCATTTATGTCTATTACTAGAAGACTTATATGTGTTGATTGTGACAAAAAATGATTGTTTCACCATTTGTGCCTATATTAATTAGGGATATTAAAGCACTTTTAGATATAGAATGGATCTTAGGACACCTATGATTAAAAACCCTAGCTTCCTACACATAAACCAAATTGATATAAAATAAGGGGAGATGTCAAATGAAATGGATTGATTTTGACTAATATTGGTTAATTTTCATTGAGTGACCAAGTGCTGAAATACATTTATAATAATATAAAGTGGGCCCAAAATCAAATGTTTTTATCCCACTTATGTGTATGTGTAAAATTATTAATGCAAGTATTGGCTCCCTTTCTCTTATTTTACCCTTAGGACAATAATGAAAATGTGGATTCAGCCTATGAAAACCTTAAATATAGATTCAAAAAAACTATGGATAGAACATTCAAATACTTGAATATTTTTTTAGAGTGAGGAGAGTATTCTTTTGATTCCTTAGAATAACCTTGTATTATATTTTGATTTTGAATTTGGGGGCCTATTGGTGTGCAAAATCCAACCCAAGATAATACCCAATAGAAAAAAATTAAGATTTAGATAAAACATGACTCAAAAGAAGCTCAAAAATTTATGCATGGACAAGTACACTCCTTGTGGACATGACCACAAGATTATTCTTATCGAACAATAGTGAAATTGTCTATAAGGATAAGAGACAAAATAAGGGATCCATATGATAAACTGAGAAGATTACTATCAAGTTAAATAAACAAACCATAATAGATAAGACCCAAGTAAAATTTTCTAATAAATACCTTATTTACTATTATTGTTACTTGCACAACACACCCTAATTTCTTCATAAAATCATGGAACCTCTTTTTGATTTTATTTATGGTCTTTTATTTAATCTAGTTTATGCATTGGGTCTATTTGATCTATTATTCTAATTTGAAAATGGGTCCTTAGGAACTTGTTGATGAGGAAAGTGCACCCAGTGGCAGGAAAACAAGTTCCTGCCCTCTCCTCACAACATGGAAACTCCTCTCTCGCCTGTGGGATGGTGAATCAAGAGAGGAGAGTCTCTAGATAAGGGCTAGCTCCCTTTGATGTATCATGTTTATTCTAGTAAGTGAAAATACAGGCATATATATATATATATATATATATATATATATATATATATATATATATATATATATATAAAATAACGGGGGGATGAAAAGGGAAAAGAGATGTAGGAAAATAAACTACTCTAAGGAGGTGATACACCAAAACAAGATGACCTTCTCACACCCACTCTCAAAATCAGACAAACACAACATATATACACTCAAACTTGGCAGAAAGACCAGGTTGCTGAAAATGGCAGGGAGGTTCTTATGAAAACATAGAAATAGGGACTCACCAAGATGTTATGAAATACATACTGTAAATGATTTCCTCTATCCTATACTTCCAAATAGAGATCTCCTGTCAGTTGTAGAAAAATGGTGCTTTGTAGATAACTGGTGTGTTGGTGTCGAACCTATGAGGGCATTAAAAGATAGTGACTGAACACAAATCAAACACTCAGAACATACACAGAATATCTATCCAAGAAGAGGTAAAATTTATGTATATAAATTCAGGTAGAAATTTTAGTAGGGCTGTGCCTTGTAAAATTATGAAAAGATGATTACAAAAATGACAAGTATCAAATATATATATGGAAAGTCCAAGAGGCTCATTTGGTGCTCTTTTGTTACAAGTGGCCTATTACGTCTGTTCATGAAAAGGAACAAGCCACTAAAAATATTAATGAGCCATGTGCTTTGTCTTCTCGAAGTCCACATCTTGAATGTCAAAACATGGTTTTTCCACCCATTAAATGTAAAATGAAGAAACCAATTACATTACTTAGCTGTTGTGTCTTCTCATGATCAATTCAAAGGAACTATTTCATCTACTAGAGTCACTTCTTGAATTAGCACCATTTGGACTTAACTATTTGCTCATTTTGTGTATGTCTTCTTGTCTTTTATCAAATTTTGTCCCTATCTAGCTTGTTCGGCCCCCTAGGGGTGAAATTTCATCAGGTTGCTGCATTTTTGGCTCCTGACAATGCTTTCTCAGCTTGAAATGAAACGGCCATCTCCTTCACTAAATTTTGATGGCTTCTCGAGCGTCATCGCTTGAGAACCAATAGCTAAACCATTTTACTAAATTTGACATCCACCAAGACATCATCGGGTCCTACTAAAATGTCATCGAGTCCATTGCCACGTTAATCAGGTCCACATGGCATCCTCTCGGGCACTTGTCTGTCTTGAAAATTTCTTGGCACCTGTCCCTTTGAAAAGTCCTTGGACTCAGCTGGAAGTCCCTTTATTTCTTTGAACTTCCCTTCTAGCTTGGGGCATACCTTAAAACTAGGCCATTGAACCAAAAGGTTCAACAGTTCAAAGGTTCAACCAAGCTTGCCAAATTCCCAAGGTCAAGCCCAATGCTTTAAACCAAGCCACTAAATTGAACCTGTTGAACCAAGTCTGTTGAACCAAAAAATTTGGTTCAATGGTTCAACGGTACGAAGGTTCAACATGTTTACATTGAGATACTTAAACTAAACAATGAACCCTTTGAACTTGAACCAAGCCTGTTGAAATAAAGCATTGAACCTTTTCCTTTGAGCCAAAGCCATTAAACCAAAGATTGGTTCAACGCTTGTTGAAATGAGATGTTGAACCAAAGCTGAACCAAACATGAACTAGGCCCAAACTAAGCATGAACTTGAAGATGGACCTACAACCCAAAATTGATTAGCTTCAAAAAGCCAAGGAAGAAGTTGACCACAATTTTGCTAGGGTAAAAAATTGGTCAACAGATGGTGACTCACAGGGGAAGCATTCCTACTATGCTTAGAACTCAGTTGCCTTAAAATCCATTGGGTGTGGAGTCAGGTGTAGCCATGAAAGAATTAACAATAGCCTGAAAGATTGAGAATCAAATATAAAGCCTTTTACCCCATGCACAAAGGGAAACACACAAAGCTAAAAAAACACTACCTATGCAACTGCACTTAGGTAAAATAGGAAAAAACATCTAAAAACAAACTACTATGTATAGCTAACCAGGAATATTTGCTTCCCTCCTAGATCAAAGGGAAAAAATCTAACATCTCCTTCATCTAACACCCCCAGTATCGATAATGGATCCCATAAGGAAATATTTTTGTGCAGCTCCTTCACCCAGTCTACCATGTTGATCTGAGGATCGCTTCCTTCCATATTTTCTTTGGGGTCACTTACAGCCTTCTGAAGCGTAGGCTGGGGAGCTGAATGTATGATTGGTAGCCTAAAATTTGGGAATTTCTAGTTCACCTGTGGTGGAAGAGATGGTGTGGCTATTTGAATAGTTGCTTGAGCTTCTTCCATAGCTCTCCTTTTGGATCTTGTGTTGGCTACAACATAATCAGCCTGATTGTCTGCAACACCCACATAATTGATCACATAGAACTCACCTTCTAGGTGGTTCGTAAGAGTAGAGTCAGGCTGACTCTGACTGTTGCTTGTGTTGGGTTGCATTGGAGCCTTAAAGACCTAGTAATGAGTGGCTGCCTAATTGTCTAACACATTTGGGTAACAACCCATCATCTCATTTATATAAATAGCTTACTCTTAACCATATTCTATGGTTGAACAACTTGGTTGTTCCTGCACTAGATTTTTTTGAATGGGCACCATAGCTTTAGATGGTGGAGGGGTGCCTGGGTTGTAGCCTTGGAAAGGTCTGGTCTGAGTAAGTTGACCCTGTCCTTGACTACAATTTTGAAAAGGGGGTCTAGGGGCTTGACCATAATGTTGGTATCCCTGATTTGGTTTGCTGCCTTGAGCTTGTTGCCTTCTGATGGTAATGAGTTCACTTGACATACTCTACAACATCCTCCTAGCTTCTTAAAGCTCATTAGATGGAACAGCGGTTGGTTTCTCTATGCTGGGTAATGTTGTAGTAATAAGGGGATTCAAATGGGGCACTTTTATTGTGAAGGAAGCACCTATAGCCAAACTGGGAAGATGACTCACTAAATAAGGATGAGTCCCTTTGAACCTCAATTGCTTTGCTGAGTTGAGAGGTAATTTGATGAATTCAAAAGGGACACCCTTATTAGCGGATTGTGTGGTGACTTTAGGCATTGGAAGATTAAGAAACTGGTCTTAAAATTATAAAACTGAAGCTCTTACTAGTGGAGTCACAGATGCTAGGTTACTTGAAATTGATGTGACAAGACCAGCATCAATCTTGAAACTTTGTTGAGTTATCAAACTATGTGTCCCACTGGGTGTGCCAAAACTGTTGACATAGGAAAGTGCACCTAGTGGCAAGAAAACAAGTTCCTACCCTCTCCTCGCAACATGGAAACTCCTCTCTTGCTTGTGGGATGGTAAAGTAGGAGAGGAGAGTCTCTAGATAAGGTCTAGCTCCCTTTGATGTATCATGTTTATTCTAGTAAGTGCAAATACAGGCATATATATATATATATATATATATATATATATATATATATATATATATATATATATATAGCTATATAATAAGGGAGGGATGAAAAGGGAAAAGAGATGCAGGAAAATAAACTACTCTAAGGAGGTGATACACCAAAACAAGATGACCTTCTCACACCCACTCTCAAAATTAGACAAACACAACATATATACACTCAGACATGGCAGAAAGACCAGGTTGCTGAAAATGGTAGGGAGGTTCTTATGAAAACACAAAAATAGGGACTCACCAAGATGCTATGAAATACATACTATAAATGACTTCCTCTATCCTATACTTCCAAATAGAGATCTTCCCCTGTCAGTTGTAGAAAAATGGTGCTTTGTAGATAACTGGTGTGTTGGTGTCAAACCTATGAGAGCATTAAAAGACAATGATTGAACACAAATCAAACACTTAGAACATACACAGAATATCTATCCAAGAAGAGGTAAAATCTATGTTTATAGATTTAGGTAGAAATTTTAGCAGGGCTACACCTTTTAAAATTGTGAAAAGATGATTACAAAAATGACAAGTATCAAATATATATGGAAAGTCCAAGAGGCTCATTTGGTGCTCTTTTGTTACAAGTGGCCTATTGCGTTTATTCATGAAAAGGAACAAGCTACTCAAAATATTAATGAGCCATGTGTTTTGTCTACTCGAAGTTCGCATCTTTAATGTCAAAACGTGGTTTGTCCACCCATTAAATGTAAAATGAAGAAACCAGTTACATTACTTAGCTATTACATCTTCTCATGATCAATTTGAATGAACTATTTCATCTATTGGAGTCACTTCTCAAATTAACACCGCTTGGACTTAATTATTTGCTCATTTCGTGTATGTCTTCTTGTCTTTTATCAAATTTTGTCCCTATCTAGCTTGTTCGGCCCCCTAGGGGTGAACTTTTAGTAGGTTGCTACATTCTGGGCTCCTGACAATGCTTTCTCAGCTTGAAATGAAATGGCCATCTCCTTCACTAAATTTTGATGGCTTCTTAAGCGTCATCACTTGAGAACCAATGGCTAAACCATTTTGCTAAATTTGACATCCATCGGGATGTCATTAGGTCCTACGAAAATGTCATTAGGTCCATTGCCACATCAGTCAGGTCCACGTGGCATCCTCTCGAGCACTTCTCTATCTTGAAAATTTCTTGGCACCTGTCCCTTTGAAAAGTCCTTAGACTCGACTGGAAGTCCCTTTATTGCTTTGAACTACCCTTCTAGCTTGGGGCATACCTTTGAACCAGGCTATTGAACCAAAAGGTTCAACGGTTCAAAGGTTCAACCAAGCGCACCAAATTCCCAAGGTCAAGCCTGACGCTTTGAACCAAGTCATTAAACTGAACCCATTGAACCAAGTCTGTTGAACCAAAAAAATTGGTTCAATGGTTCAACGGTATGAAGGTTCAACATGTTTACATTGAGATACTTGAACCAAACAATGAACCCTTTGAACTTGAACCAAGCTTGTTGAACTAAAGTGTTGAACCTTTTCCTTTGAACCAAAGCCATTGAACCAAAGATTGGTTCAATGGTTCAACGCTTGTTGAAATGAGATGTTGAACCAAACATGAACCAGGCCCAAACTGAGCATGAACTTGAAGATGGACCTGCAACCCGAAATTGACTAGCTTCGAAAAGCCAGGGAAGAAGTTAACCACAATTTTGCCAGGGGTGAAAATTGGTCAACAGAACTTTCAGTCATAATTTTATATTTTATTCACTCTTTGAACTAATTCTAAACTTAAAGTTTCCATTATATACACTTAGTCTAAAAGAGTTTGTAATTAGGGCTTCATTGATATAAATATCTAAATTTGTTAAATCTAATAAGTCTTAGTATTTATTGTATCATGGTTTGAAATGCACTAAAATATTCTTTTTGAGACCATTTCACCTTCAATTTATACAAATTATAAGACTATTTCAAGGTTCTTACATCTTTTCTTTAAGCTAATTGAGTCCAATTATACTTTATTTTGAGTTAAATAGACTAAGAGTTTGTATCACTTCATATTTTAGACTTAGTCATTTCATTTGTAATAGAATAAATTAGCTTTTTCAAGAGTAGACAGACTCTTCTATTTGGTGTTTTCATCTCCACTTATCTCAATTATGCTTCTATTTGAGTAAAAGTGATTGAGTGTTTACATTGTGTTAATCTCAGACTTAGTCTCTTTTATTTTAACTAGGTAAAATTAATTCTATTTATGTGTTTTATCTTAGTCACTTTTGGACAAAATGCATATTTAAACCTAACAAATATTTTATTTTTTCAAAAGCCAATGGTCACTTATTCCATCACAATCCCTAGGTAAGAGAGGAACTACCACTTATTACTCACTCACTTCCTTAAGCCTCTCTAAGACTTAGTCACTTTATAGAGATATTTCAGATGCTTGGGATGAGGATGTGTGGAACCATCCTACTTTCCTCTTTCCTTGAGCCCTTTTATCTTCTAAGATAGGATTTTAAACTTTTATATGCCCCATATCATGTCCACCTCTAATCTACTTCTAAAATAATAGATACCTAGGATGTTGACACATTGCACAATCCTATTTCCCCTAGTCCCCAGGATGGTACATATGTTTCCATGCCTTTGGTGAGGCATTAGATAAGAGATATATTGACAAGTGTCAAGATATCACCTCAACAAAATTGAAAAAGAAAACAATACAAGTGGATACTTAATTAGGCAATGGATGAGTGGGTAGTTATTATGTGGCATGAACCTAGTAACTAGATTATGCATTGACATTTTACTCAACATTATATGAGATTAAAATTGATGGTTTTCTAGCCCATCAAGACCATCAAAATTAGAATGCTTCCCTTTTGAGATAAAGTGACAAATTTTATTATTTTTAGAAAGTCTCAAAGGTTTGAATCCTATTCTAGATGCATACTTTAAATTTTCCTTTTCAGGTAAAAATAACCTTAGAGTTTTATATATTGTTAGTTAGTTCTGAGTTTCATCTTGATCAATTTTCCTATTTCTTGGATTTTAGGTCAATAATGAGTGCCTTTATGGTTAATTGTCTAAGGTTTTATGTTGATAAATTTTAAGTCTTAGTCATTATTTTGATCATATTGGTTGTTATGTATCATATTCTTATCTATTCTTGCCATGTTTTGAGTTGATTGACTACATGTTTATATTATTGTATCTATCAGTTTGGTTAATTATCAATGCAAATATATAATGGGATTATGAATTGGGTAGATGAGGAAATATTATCCTCTTAAGGGGTGTCCATTTCTATATTTTATCAATTAAAATGGCTAATCATTTTTCATTACTTTGCCTTTTCAACTTAGACAATTTCTTTAAAATAAACTAACTAGCCTTTGTTTCAAACATTTAGACTTAGCCATTTTTGTTTAAATTTGAAAATTTAAGTCTAATGGTTAGCTACTTTATTTTTTAGGACTTGGGTGACTGATATGTTTCCACTTATTGAATATTCACTTCCCATGACATTTTGGGCTTCATTGATTTTTGAGGATTCATGATTCTTTATGTACATGGGATGTGGCCACATGTCACTATCATGCTTGATAATTTTCTTGGGATGGTCTTGTGATGACATGAGATTTCACCCTTGTAGAGGATTTATTTAGGCTTCCCTACTCCCAGCCACAATATGGGAATAACCCTAGGATGTGGGTACCCTATGATGGGGTTGAACCTCTGAAGAAGGATGGATTCCTTCTGATGAATCACCTAACCTAATGTTGTCACATGGAAAAGGTTTAGAAAGGATAAAAGGGATCTTAATAAGGCTAAAATGTGATGCACCAAATAAAAATGGGAAACTCCCATAAGCTTGAACCTACACTAGATTTGTAGAAGATAATTTTAGCTCACAGAACCTCATAATCTAGCTCATTGCATAAGTGTTTCATGGACTAGGTTTAAGAAGAAAATTAATCTAGACTGATAATAGCTTGAAAACACCCTAAAAGAGGTCATAAAAGAGGACAATGGATGAGGAAAATTATTATTCATAATGCCATCATGCACAACTCACTCAACACATATCCAAGGCAAGAGACAGGTAAAGAAAGTCTATTATTACATTAAGAGGTAGGTTTTACAAATTCTTGATAGGGTTTAGCCTAATAAAAATGAGCTTATTTTGTAATATCTCATATATTACCCTTCTCTTGAAGATCAAAGATTCCTTGTGAGAGTCTAGAATCCAAGAGAAAGAGAGTTATAATTGAGAAATAATGGGGTGATATAGTAGAAAGGGAGAGAAAAGAGGAAGCATGAGTAAAGAAATCAATAAATGAGGTCCAATCACTTAGATGGATTCCTAACCACATGACTTGAATTCTCCACCACCTTTTGAGTTAATAGGACTTAGCCTTCCTCAACAAGCTAGCTTGCATTTATCCCAATATCCTTCAAGTTTTTTTAATTAGATGAGAGATCCATTAACAGACAAGGGTTTATTTTGCCAGATGAGTCATGACTAAGTCTATTGGGGAAAATATCTTTATGGTTCTAAGTAGTATTGAATGCTCTAAATTCTTCTCTAACAACCAAATCTATTTGCTCTGATCTTCTACGTCATTTCCCACTTGTTTTCACTATAAGGACAAAATCTTCATATCTTTAGACCTAATAGTACCATAACCATGTTTACCTTGAGTAACTACAGGTACCTATTTATCAAGGTTTTAACTATATTGGAATATGATACACTCCTTCATTAATCACATACCTATTATTATCATATTATATAAGCATATATATTTTTATATATTGAAAACTAATCCATTTATAGATTTTCATATAGTTTCCCCATTTATGGAAAGCTTATAGGCTTCATAGTCTCACTCTAAACTATATTAGGTTTATAAAAACCTATTTTGTGTCTAAATTTTAATGGTGACGTATGTCCTTTGAAATATTTTCCTTGGTTTGACATGAGTCAAATTCATTCTCCATTTGAAGAATCTTAGCTTTGAATTTTAACATCAACTATCAATCTTGACCTGGACTTCTCATATTATGCCAATTGTCAGCTCTCCATTCATCTCATGGGTCCTCTAGTCAATCCTAGCTAGGTCTTGTACTTTCACCACATAATGGCCTCAAATTCATCCTAAGCTTAGTTGACCCTTTAACATTATGCATACCATTGATCTTATTTAGCATGGTTTGAACATGTACCATTGATTTACCTAATAGTTACCATGGTTGTGACACTTGACAACTACACATTTGTATTTGAGATTCATTGACTTGTTGACCTTTTTCTCACCATTAATCTACTTTAGCATGATAGTTGTGCTCCATTTATCTATTGGGACCTACTGGCTTCATTAATCACCCACATGTCAATAAATCATGACTTGAGATCCTTCAATCTTGACACTTGTTACCTGCATGTTCATCCTTGGAACATTTAAATTAAAATGACTACTTTTTATGGATTTAACTTGACATCGCCACACATGTCCCACTCTACTAGTTCATCTTTGAATGCTTATATATTGAGATAGAAAACTCATCAAGATACAAAATTTGTAGAGGATGATTTAAGCATGAATAAATTCATGTCCATCTGATCTTTTGTCTTGAGAGGCTTTCTAATCATACTTATAAAATTCACAATCAAGCTAACCAATCCATTTTTTCATGATATTTGAGATGGTCTAGCTCTTTAAAGTTTGATTTTACCATATTTTGATCATTTATTGGGTAAGGAACTCTACTTATCTTCTCTATCTAGGAATAAGCTTGGTAGGTGGGCCAAAATTGGTCAACATCTTTGGTGACTCATAAAGAAACATGCCTACTATGTTTGAGAACCTAGACTAGTTGCCTTGTCTAATCCATTTGGCATGAAGTCATAAGTCTCTGATCTTAGTTGGCATGAAATGATGTAAGGATACCCCTTTAAATAACTTCCTCTTGAAGCAATAGAAACAACAAAAAATAAAATAGACAAATTACCCAAGGCACTTTGGAAAAGGAAATACACAATAGGAAAAGAATGTGCATAAGACACTTAGAGGAAAACAAAAAAAACTATTCTAATATATATAGGTCGATAACTTATAAGTATATTCCTCCTAGATCAAATGTAAAATATTTAAGATCACTCACTTTTGGTAGATGAATATGGAAAACACCTTGCTTTTGAGAGCTCATGATAGGTGAGTTAAGATGCTTTCTTGCTGACTCTTTTGGCATGCTCTCAAGAGGATGAAATGGGATAAACATGTCTCCAATGTAGACATATTGGTACATTTCTTCATGTATTAATCCAAAATGGACTATTGGATCAATTTTAATCTTCTTACTTGATGTCTCTTTTGAACATGGAGGTTGATCATCCAAGTTTAGGCAAAAGAGCTCTAGTTCATCCCAAAAGGTAGCCTCCTCTTGGTCATCTAAGACAATGCCAATCTCAACATCATCCTAGCTTTGATCACTTTGAAAGGATCCATATGGTAGCTCATCAACCCATCTGAGATTCAAAATATCATATTATTATGGTTCTTGATCTAACCATTCTCCTTCATTCTTGAAGACATTAGTACTGCCCTCAATAAACAATTCATCCTAAGACTGGTCAGATTCTTCAACTTGATTTGAAAGTTCATTTTCATGTTTTATAAGAGGTAAGGCTAGTTTAGAACCTCTATTTGGTCCATGAAGTCATGATATAGCTATTGCCATGTTTCATCTTGATCTTCTTTTTTCTCTATTTCTTCCTCATCTTCATCCTTACCCATACCAAATGTAATTTTTTTGAACAAATTAAGATCCCCTTTGCTCTCAGCTACATCTTGAATACACCTTCATTAAAATATAAAGGCATTAGTATTACCTTTAGGCTCTAATTCATTAGTTTCAAATCTAAGCCATAACATCTGGTCCAAACCTAATTTTTCCTCCTCTAAATGGAGTGGGATGCCTATCATGATCTCCTCATCATACACACTTGTGTTGTCTTCTTTAAGTTCACCTATGCTTACAAGCTCCTCTTATATTCTTTGAAAAATAGGCTCTTTATCTAAGAGGGAGATGGTTAGAGGGTGAAGAAGTTCACCTTATTTGTAGTTTAGGAGAGTATCCTTCCATCTAGGGACTTTGAAGGATCTCTTTGGTCTCTCTTAGGTGAGGGAGATAGAATCATGGAAATTTTGTATGGAAAACTCAATAAACTAAGCTAATACCTCTTTTTCTTGAATTGGTTCTTGGACTACCTTAGTTATCACTTCCTCTCTCTTTTTTGTGCCCTCCTTGATTGATTTTCATGAGGGTAAATCATAAGGCTTGGCCACCTTCTCCTTTTCCTAAATGGGTGTGGGAGAGGGTCATTTTACAAGAAAGGGTATGACACAGTTAGGGTCATTGGCATAGGAGAAGATCCAAGATGGGATGGATTCATGTTCCTTAATTGAATGGTTTTCAGTGACTTGTTTGGCTCTTGATGAGGATGAGAATTGAAAAGGTGGACTAGGGGGTTGGGTTTGAGCATAAATAGGAGTAGGAGAGGGAAACTAGGTTTTATGGTTGTCTTATCTCATTCTTAAGAGTAATTAATAGTTATTTTCTTTTCTATCTTGGTCTTTCCTAACCAAGCAATCTTCCTAAAACCTTAATTCATACTCTTGAACATAAGCTTGGTGTTTAAGATTATATTGTTACCTATAATACTCTTTTTCCCTATCAACCTCTCTTAGTTTTTTTTTCAAGATCAAGCCATATCTCCCTAAGGATCTTTTTTTGTTGACTAGAGAGAGGAAAATTATAACAAGGCTAATACATTGAATCTTGAGTGTTACTTGGGGTGAAGCCATGAACATTACTAACTTGATATGAAGGATAAGGAATGAAAGAACATGCATTTTGATCAAATGTGTGATGATAGATACCAAATAATGGTGATTAGGCACCTGAGATACTTATACCAATTGATGTTCATAGTGGATTCATCATTGGTGTTTACAAATGTGCCTCCAAAGGTTAATTACACTAAAAGGCAACACCAAGAACCTTTTAGTGAGATGAAAAATGTAGTAAAGTTCCACTAGGTGTGATTGAAACTATTATGATATAATATTTCACCCTTATGGAGGATTTATTTAGGCTCCCCCACTCCTAGTCACAATATGAGAATAGCCCCAAGTTGTGGGTATCCTATGATGGGGTTGAACCCCTAGAGAAGGCTAGCTTCCTTATGATGAATCACATAAACTAATGTTGTCATAGGGAAAAGGGTTAGAAAGGGGAAAAGGGTTCCTAAGAAGGTAAAAATATGATGAACCAAATAAAAATGGGAAACTCCCATAAGCTTAAACCTACACTAGATCTATAGAAGACAATGTTAGCTCACACAACCTCACAATCTAGCTTAGTGCATAAGTGTTTCATGGACTAGGTTTAGGTAGAACACTAATACAAACCTACAATATCTTGAAAACACCCTAAAGGAGGTCAGAAAAGATGACAATGGATGAGGAATATTATCCTTCACAATGCCATCCTACACAACTCACTCAACACATATCCAAGGTAAGAGATAGGTAAATAAATTTTATTATTACATAGGTAGTTCTTACAAATTCTTGACAAGGTTTATCCTAATCAAGATGAGCATATTTTACAATATCTCAGAGAGTCCCCTTCTCTTAAAGATCAAAGAGTCCTTATGAGAGTCTAGAATCTGAGAGAGAGAGTTATAATTGAGAAATAATGGGGTGATATAAGAGAAAGAGAGAGAGAAGAGGGAGCATGAGTATAAAAATCAATAAATGAGGTCTAATCACTTGGATAGAATCCCAACCACCTTTATTTAATTCTCCAACACCTTTTCATTCAATAGGACTAAGCCTTCCTCAATAAGCTAGCCTACATTTATCCCAATATACTTCAAGCTTTTTTCATTGGTTGAGATATCCACTAGAAGACAAGGGTTTGTTTTACATAATGAGTCATGACTAAGTCTATTGGAGAAAATATATTTATGGTTATAAATAGTATTAAATGATTTGACTACTTCTCTAACCACCATATCTCTTTACTCTAATCTTTTGCACTTCTTACCACTTTATTTTTCTATAAGGAAAAAGCCCTCATATATTTAGACCTAACAGAACCATAACCATGTTTACCTTAAGCAGCTATATGTACCTATTTGTTGAGGTTATGACTATATTATAAGATGAGACACTCTTTCATTAATCACATAATTGTTCTTATCACAATATCTAAGCATAGATCTTTTTATAGATTGAAAACCAATCCATTTATTGGTTTCCCTATAGTTGCCCCATTTATGGAAATTTTATATGCTGCATAGTCTCACTCTGAACTATATTAGGTTTATACAAACCTATTATATGTTTGAATTTTAATGGTTATGTATTTCCTTTGAAATATTTTCCTTGGTTTAACTTGATCAAATTCATTCTCCATTTGAAGTCTCTTGGCTTTAATATTTAACATCAACCATCAATCTTGATATAGGCTTCTCATGTTATGCTAATTGTCATCTCTAAATTCATCTTATGGGTCTTATAGTCATCCCTAGTTAGTTCCTATGCTTTCATCATGTGGTGGCCTCACATTCATCTTGAGCTTGGTTAACCCTTTGACCTTACATGCACCATCAATCTTCTTTAACATGGTTTAAATGCATACTATTAATTCACCTGATAGTTACCATGATCATGACACTTGGAAACTATGTATTTGTCTTTAATATATAATAACTTGTTAACCTTTTTCTTTCCATCCATCTACTTTGGCATGATGGACATGCTCTATTGATCTATTAGGGCCTACTAGCTTCATTAATCACCTGCACACTGTTAGATATTGACTTGAGCTCCCAAAATATTAACACTTATTAGTTACACATTAATTATTGGAATATTTGAATTCAAATGGCTATTTACCGTGGTTTTAACTTGACATCCCTTCACATGTTCTACTCTACTAGTTCATATTTGAATGCTTATATCCTTAAATAGAAAACTCATTAAGATATGAAATTTATAGAGGATGATTTAGGCATGAAGAACTTCATGTCCATGTGATCTTTTAGCCTAAGAGGCTTTCTAATAATACTTATAAAATTCACAATCAATCTAACCAGTCCATTTGTTCATGACATTTGAGATGGTTTCACTTGTCAAAGCTTGATTTTGCTATATTTTGATCATTTATGTGTCAAGAACTCTCCTCATCTTCTCTATCCATTAAAAATCTTGGTAGGTGGGCCAAAATTAGCCAATAGGTCAATACACTTTGATATTCAAGTGAACTCCAATGTAAGTGGGAAGATGACATGTGTTAAAATATTACTCTTTAGCTTCTCCAAATCCATTAGAATAAATATCTCACTAAAATATGCTCCAAACACCTAAGATGCCACCATCTAGCATGATCATATTTTAGTAGGTCCTAGGGATGGTTAGTATATAGTGTGTAGGTAGTCAACTCTTTAAGTGGGTGAGATAGAGCCATATGTAAAAATATCATTCTCCTATGCTCATAAGTCAATCAAAATAGTAAGATGGATAGTAGATCAAGTGATTAATCAAGATGTGGCTACATGTAAAAATATTGGGGCACTAGAGTAATCAGACCACTTTGAACATTGATGCAGGATGAGTGGGCTCTATATGAGCAAGATTTCATCACATGGTAAGATATCACTATTTTAGAGTTGGAAAAAATTCAAGTGACTTAGGACACTCAAGTCAAGCTACATAATGGTGAAAGGCTACCACGTAGAATAGTATTGACCCATGAAAACATGTTGGCATGATGGAACAAAAGTAATTATCCACATGGCATATATTTCATAAGGTTGATACATTAACCTCCATGAAAAGATTTTAGGCTCAAATTTGATTGTTGTCTTACCTATCAAGACCATCAATATCTAAAAATTAGATTGTGGGTCCAATTGAGTCTATACGATCATGTTTGAACTTATCTAATAGTGGTAGGGAGATCATGGAGCCCATAATTTTAAGCTAGGTAGTGGTGTTGAATGGATAATTACATGCACATGGGGATCAGACAAAGATCCACAAAATAAAAAATACAATTATAAGAGGTATGGTCTCTAACTATGTAGGACATGACTAGTTGATGATCCTAAGAAGATCTTGATGGCATTACACTATGAAAGTTTCAAGTGAGATTCAATCAACATGGCCCCTATCATATTGATCATGGTTAGAATAGGATCTAAGTAATTATTAGGTGGACCTAGCTCATTACGTAATCTTAACCGCCTATTTATTGATTGATTTTGGGACTCATTGGACATGGTGTCTATTTAAGACCAATTATTCATTATAAGAAGGGCCGGTTCATTTATATTTATAGGCTAGAGTAGAAAAATAGACCCTTTCATTCCTTGTATTTTCTTGTTTTCTTATTTAGTTTCATTTTCTAAAGCTTTAGATGATATTTATGGATTATTGATGAAGGAACATCATCCCCAAATTTTGTAAATATGATGCCAAGAAATATAACCAAGGCTAATAGGTTGTTTAGTGAGTCTTGAGATATGTGTTGATCAATAAAGAAACACTCACATTCTTTATTTCACTTTGTATAAATCAAATGAGTCCATAAGGTATTTTCTCTCTAAAGTGAGCATTTAAAATTTAGATATGTAAGTGAATTAAAAAGAGGTGTATTAGTATAGTTTGAGGTAAAATTAAATATTACAATGTATTAAAATTTCAATCACCTATTGTAAATGTATTACAACCTCCTAATTTAGTCAAAACTACCCCAAGGTTAAAGACTCAAACATAGGAGGAGATCATATTTGAATAAGTTTAATGTTGGATGAGATAAATGCGGCCCAAGAAATTAAGTTTAGATATTTAGATGCAAAAGGATGAGACTCAAACCATGAGATTATGAGTCTAAGAAAAGTAATAAGAAAGAATAAAATACTAGAAGTTGTGTTTGTAGATAAGAATATGCTAAGTTGTAAGATATTTGAATAAAAATAAATATGTGACATAATATTATGGAAGTCTTCTCAGATTCATAGATATTGAGGGACAATAGATATATTTAAGTCTATGAAGGATTGGTCTTATTTCATAAATTTGTGTATGAATTGAGAAGTAGGTATGAATAAAAAGAGTTCTATTATGATTTATGATGTTCATATTTATAAGGTAATTTATTATATCTCTAAATCTTACAAACATTGATTTAGTGGCACAAATGAGATATAGAGGTGTATTATATTATATTTTAAATTATCTTGCCTAAAGGATAAATGGTAGAATAGGAAAAATATATAAAAGGTCATGATTTGAATAAGTAAAAATATTTGAAAGTCATTAATGTTCAAAAAGTTTGTATCTTTGTTCCCTCCAGTCTCATATAATGTACATAGCTTATGATAAACAAATATAAAGGTTTATTTTAACTCTTTTATATGTCATCGAGTGTTTTGCATAGTCATATTCTATTGAACTTCTTTATAATTGTATTTTGTGTTCTCAATTTGAAATATAAATAACTATCCCATGTGTTCAAAATTCTACTTATGAATGTATTTCTATGATTCAAATATATTTTGTAGAATTTTATTGGGTCATCAAGTTTAAGGGTGGATATAATGTTGATAATCGACATTTCAAATCCTGAGTTGGTATTGTAAATGATAAATAATTTCACCCAGCATGTGATAAAATTGATTTAAGGAGATTTTTAAGTCTATGTTCATAGCTTTAAATGATGTTTACAAGAGAATAAAGTCACCATGTCTATGATAATCATGTGTGTTATGCAATATTATAACATTTTAAAACTTTTCAAGGTTATTCAATTTACATAGATTGATGACAAATCTTTAGTGACTTGATTGATATTGTGTAAGAATATTAATATAATAAATTTGATGCTATATTTATCCCAAAATTATTTAGTGTCAAGATAAGTTTTGTGATAATATAAAAAATATATTGGTAGATTTTTTACTATAGCTTAATCCATTGAAGGTTGATTAGTGCCAACAAAAAATTGGATAGGTTTGATTTGGTAAATGCACTCAAAAATCTACAAGTGTGAAAAATTTAATTGATCAAAGGAATTCATTTGTTATTAATCTCATTGTGGTGAAGATTCAGATAGATCATATGATTCATTTTTTTATTAGTCCTTTGATAAAATTTTCCTAGTTCATTGCTAATTATATAAAAAATATTGATGTAATCCAAGAAACATTTATGGTGCCCTTATGAATAAAAGAATTCATCCAAACAACCAAAATTTGTTTTGCATATAAATAGTAAGATTTTTAAAAGTTTGTAGATAATTATATTATCTCCTCCTACAATTTATTATTCAATACTCTTTGTGAATGATGGTCTAATAGAGAAGAGTTTCTATCAAATTAATTAGAAGAGTTTTCAAGATGAGATTTGAATTAGGAAACATTATTATAGTGGTGATGTTTCTTGTTATTCAATAAATGAGGATGTTGTTTTTTAAAGTAATCCTCAAAGAGATCATGTGAATCATAGGCCAAGGACATAAGAGAGTTGAAATTTATTATGTTAGATCAGATCTATAAAGAAGTAAAAACTTGGAGAATATAATCTCATTGGTCTTATGAGACCAATCTTTAAAGAGCTTAAGACCTTTCAATCTAGACATACCTAAATTTAATTGTAGACTATAAAAGAAGTTGAATTATGCCTATAGAGTAAATATAGTAGGGAGAAGTGATTAGGAATTAGCTATTGGGTAAGTAATTAAAGTGAACAAGTAAATGTAAGATAAATTGAGAATAAATTGGTTATTAGAAGAGTGGTTATTGGTCTTGAAATCATCATATGATGTTATTGATATTGTTTTTACTATCAATTTTTGCTATCAGAGCATAGGTTAACCTATTAAGATATTGATATTTTTTTCAAAGTGCTTATTACAGGTGTTTGTAAAAGGAGGTTAAGGTATTCAAAGCCATTGAGGCTTGAAGAGAGATAAAAATATCAGTAAAGTTCAAGGAAAGAGTATAGTGATTACTCTTGAGATAGATCCAAGGTGTAAAAGACTTAGGTGAGGTAATAAATGGGGCAAGGTGAAAAAGACTTTCTTGGAATGATAAAGAGAGTAAAAGAAGTGATAAAGGGGCTGCCTAGAAGCAAGAACCATATGAAAGAAAAGAAATAAAGGAAAAGTAAAGAAAAAGATAACATTGATGGAGTTCATAATGAAGACTATGAAGAAACCATGGTGTGCATAAAAGTTAAGAAATATAAAATGACCAATCAAGTTGATAGTAGAGATAAGACAAAGGCAAAGAGTTAAAGTTACATTAAGGAGATAGATAAAGTTGCGGTATAAGCATCTTGGGGAGAATTTTTCATTTTGAAAATCAAAGAGAAGATGATACGAATATCTTCATTTGTCATCCTAGAGAGGGAGAGATAATGGGAAAATCAGATGTGGAAGAATAACAACACCAAAAAGTCAATGAAGGGGATATATGGCCTCAAAAAAATTCATCTAATATTTTCTTTGATGTTTTGTATGTAGGTAAGGAAGTTGATGATCAATATGATGTCTTTGAGCCAATGAATGGGCTTGTGAACAAAGGAGGTGAGGCACTTCATGAAATAGTTTTTATTTTAATACATGATGAAGAAGAGGCTCATTGTAGGGCCTTAACAGTTAAATAAAATAAATAAGGTTAGTTGTGCATCCATCACAAAGAGTTGGTTGAATCATAAATGATACTCATTCAAGAGGATGAAGAAGATAAAAAGAATGAAATTAGAGGTACATCAAGTACAAATTTATTTTATAATGATGTTAATAAAAGAATTTGTAGAGATTTTGAAGAACTTATTGAACCTTTAAAGAGTGAACTAATTTGTATGAAGAATGATGTTGAAGATAAAAACTTTTCAATTTATTATGATGAAGAATTTTGTGATTGGACATAATGTATGGAAACAAGTGACTTGTTTATTTATGAAAATTTAGAGTAATTACAAATAGAGATGGTAGATTAGAACAAATTATCAATAGTGAAGTCACCTATGAAGAAGAGGACAAAGTTTGTCAAAAAATGGAGAACAAGGAGATAGATAGTTTTCATGAGGCAACGATATCTCATATAAAAGAGAATATGAAGACCAAATATAGTTGTGAACAACTCCAAGGATAATAAATCATGATTGATTACAAACTTGAGCATAAAGAATGGATGCAAGAGTTTGAAGAGACTTGAGCATAAATATTTGAAAGTCATTAATGTTCAAAAAGATTGTATCTTTGTGCCCTTGATTCCCATATAATGCACATAGCTTGTGATAAACAAAGATAATGGTTTATTTTTTAATCTTATATATGTAGTTGAGTGTTTGGTATAGTCGTATTCTATTGAACTTATTTGTAATTTTATTTTGATTTATTAATTTGAACTATAGAATACCATCATGTGTGTTCAAAATTCTACCTATGAATTTATTTTAGTTCTTTGAACACATTTTGTATGAATTTTATTGGTTCATCAAGTTCACATGTGGATATAATGTTGATAATCTATATTTCAAATCTTAAGTTGGTATTGTAAATGATAAAGAATTTCACCTAGTAAGCGATAGAATTGATTTAAGGAGAATTTTTAGTTCTCTATTTACAACTTTAAGTGATGTTTTTAATATCATAAAGTCACCAAGTCTATGATAAGTGTAGGTGTTATGTAATATGATAATATTATCAAACTATTCAAGGTTGTTTAGCTTGCATAGATTGATAAAAAATCTT
This sequence comes from Torreya grandis, assembly GCA_037957365.1. Taxonomy (NCBI): domain Eukaryota; kingdom Viridiplantae; phylum Streptophyta; class Pinopsida; order Cupressales; family Taxaceae; genus Torreya; species Torreya grandis. The sequence goes on along the minus strand of JARHVA010003352.1, from coordinate 712,746 downwards.
TGGTGACTTCATTGATATTATGTAGGCATATTAATAGATTCAATCTAATGATGTATTTATCCCAGAATAATTTGGTGTCAAGAGAATTTTTGTGATAATATAAAAAATATATTGGCATATATTTAATTTAGTTTTATCCATTGAAGGCTGATTAGTGCCAATGACAAATTTGATAGGTTTTTAATGGTAAACGCAATAAAAAATTTGCTAGTGTGAAACATTTAATTGATAAAAGGAATTCATTTTTTATTACTATAATTATGACAAGGATTCAACCATATCATAAGATTAATTTTTTATTATTAATCCTATGATAAAAAATTTCTAGTTCTTCGATTATTATATAAACAAGATTGATGTAATCCAAAAAACATTTATGGTGCCCATATGAATAGTGGAATTCATCCAAAGAAATATAATTTGATATGCATAGAAATAGTAAGATTATCAAAAGTTTTTAGATAATTATATTGTTGCCTCATACAATCTATTATTCAATATTCTTTGTCATTGATGGTCTAATGGAGTAGAGTTTTTGTCAAATTAATTAGAAGAATTTTTAGGATGAGATCTAAATTAAGACACATTGGTATAATGGTGATGTATCTTGTTATTGAATAAATGAGGAAGGTATTATTAAAAGGAATCCTCAAAGAGCTCATGTTAATGATAGGGCAAGGACATAAGAGATTTGAAATTTATTGTGTGTACGATTAGATTTGTATAGAAGTAAAAACTTGGAAAATATAATCTCATTGGTATTGTGAGACCAATTAAAGGATTTATCCCAAGAATAATCATAAATGACATAGTATTAAAGTGAGAAAATAAATAAATTACAAGACTAAGTTACCTCTCAAGATGCAAACTATAAATGAGAGAAGAATTTTAAAGTGGAAAACTAAACATATCATAGAAAAACCCACATGATATTATTCAAATAATTGATACTAAAATATCCACAAGTAAAATATTTAATCATGAGTGCAAGAGAATAAGAGAAATCTATGAGATTCTAGTGAGGAAATGAGGAGAGGAAGGGCTCTTTTATAGAGCTAGAGGAGGAGAATGGGAGTTATAAGAAATCCAATTATTACCTTCAAGCCTCCTATATATATGTTAATTATGTCCTAGTTACTCATGCAAGTAACTACCAAATCATAAATAAATATAAAGAGGTGAGTTACACCTCATGGAATCCAGATTTATGTGAATTAATAATTCACATAAATAAAAATTTTGTCATGCACAAAAAGGAACTTAGGATAAAAATAATTATCCTAAATGAAGGGTAATCCTAACACTCATCCTTAAGCTTTATTTAAAGGTTTAAAATAAAATAATATGTGAGGACACATCACTAACCCTCCCCATTAATGGGAAATTCCTTTAATCCTAACTTATTTCAAAAGAAAATAAACATTTCTTTACATATCTGCTTAATAAAGATATTAGTTATTTGTTCTTTAGTAAGATACAAAAAGCGAAGAATTTGATTTTCTTTAAGAAGTTTGTGTTGAAATTGATGTTGAATATTAATGTGTTTGGACCTTACATATAAAATTGGATTTTTTTCTAAAGCAATAGAACTTTGATTATCATTAAAAATCAAAGTAGTTGAATGTTGTGGGTAGCCCAAATCTACAAGAAGTCTTCTAAACCAAATAAATTCCTTTATAATGATTACACGATTTATACTCAGCTTCTATGAAAGATAAAGATATAGTAGTCTACTTTATACTATTCTATGAAATTATGCCAAAAACCAAAGAAAAACAAGAACCAATTACATAGATATGATCATTAAGATTATCATCCCAATCAAAATATGAATAACTTGCTAAAGATAAATTGCTATTCAAGGTATATTCAATGCCAAAAGTTAGATTACATTTAATATAATGAATAATTATATTATAAAATTTGAAATTAGTAGCTTGAGGTGTAGACATAAAATTAGAAAGGAATCCAACAATTAAAAAAATATCAGGATGAGCATGAGTAAGATAATTCAAATTGCCAACTAATTCTCTATAGAGAGTTGGATCAACAATTTTAGTTTCCATGTCATGAAGTAATTTAAAACCAAGTTCACAAGGAGTATCAATAGGTTTGAAATCAAACATATTAAACCTAGATAATAATAATTCATATGCATATTTAGATTGAGAAATAAAAACTCTATCATTTTCTTGCCAAACTTGAATGCATAAAAAGTAATATAAGAGACCCAAATCACTCATTTCAAAGGTATTATTCAAAGAATTTTTAGTGAAAGAAACCATTAAACTATTACTACCAATTATTATTAAGTCATAAATATATAAAACAATAATAACTATACCATTTGGAGTGTTTTTAAGAAAAAGACTAGGATCATTAGAACTACGAGTAAAGCCTTAAACTATTAAACATTGATAGATTTTAGAATACCATTCTCTAAGAGATTATTTAAAACCATAAATATCCTTATTTAACTTCTAAACAATATTTTCATTACCTTTTTTAGTAAAATCATGGGGTTAAGACATGTAATTTTTTTTTATCCTAGTCACAATTTAAGAAATCACTCTTCACATTCATTTGAAAAATAGGCCAATGCATGTGATTAGCTAAAGTTAAAACAACTTTAATTATGGGAATATAAGCAATAAGAGCAAAGGTTTTGTTATATTAAATTCCTTTAATTTGTGAAAAACCTCTAAAAACTAATCTAGATTTATATTTTTCAATTTGATTATCAAAATTGAACTTAGTTTTAAACTACCATTTACAACTTACCAAATGATGCCCTTAAGGGAGAGGGACTAAGTCCCAAGAATTATTAAAAATCAAAGAATTATATTCATCATGCATTGATTTTTCCTAATGAGGGTGATCTTGAGCTTGTTTTATAGTTTGAGAATCATTATTGTGCATAAGTTTAGACATCAAAGTATAATTTTAATATTGGTGCCTAGTTCTACAAGTATCATTAAGATCTACATCAAGTCTAAATATTCTATAGTCTTGGCCCACTTAGGCATAAATTTTCATGGAGAAATACTAGAATAAGAAAAAATAACTTGAGGAACAATATCATTATGCACCACATCATTATTATCATCACTTATTTCAAAATGAAATGAAGCAGAAACTATATCCAGAGAATCCAATTGGATGCACAATCAAGTACACCATTTTTAGCAATGTTAACATGTGTTTTAATATTGATTTTTTTTATTTTGAGGATCATATACCCCATATGATTTAGATGATTAATCATAACCAAAAAATATAAAATCGTCTACTTTAGATTCTAATTTTTTATGTTTTTTCAATTGAAATATGAACAAATTCATCACAACCAAAAACATGTAAATGCTTTAAAATAGATTTTATACCACTCCAAGATTATTCAATTTTAATATTTAAAAAAACTTTAGTGGGAGTTATATTGATGATATATAAAACACAATACATAGATTTAGCCCAAAATTTATAATGCATATTTTTAGCATGCAAAATACATTTAGTCATTTCAGTGATAGTCCTATGTTTATGTTCAACAAACCATTTTGCTCAGGTGTGTAGGAAATAATTTTCTCATGTTTAATATCATGTTACTTAAAATATGAAATAAATTCATTGCTAAAATATTTAGTACAATTATCAATTCCTAATATGCATAAATAACAATGAAATTATTTTTCACAAAAGGCATGAAACTCAATAAAAGTGTATAAGACTTAATCTTTTGTTTTCAAGGATTACATCCAAACTCATCTAGTGTAATCATCAAAAAAAAATTGAAACATACTTTTCACCATTAATATAATAAATTTTCATAGAGCCTAAGAGATCACTATGAAATTAACTAAGCTTTTTATTATCATGCCAAGAGTGAGTCTTAAGAAAATTTTCTCTACGAATTTTACCAGTCATACAACCACTAAAAGGAAAACCTTGTACCATAATAATTTTATTCATAAGTGAAATACTTTAATAATTTATGTGTCCTAATATTTCATGCCACAAGTTATCATCATCAAAAACAAGAAAATCATGAAAAGAGGAAGAAGAAAAGAATTTAGTAAATTTGAAAAAATTATCATTGTCTTAAAAAACAATAATAACTGCTTGAAAATATTGCTTAGTAAATTTAACATAACAAGTGTCATTAGAAAATTTTACTTTATAGTCCTATTTGCATAATTAAGGAACAAAAAGTAAATTCAATTTCAAATCAAGAACAAACAGGATATTATGAAATTCATCATTAGGGATTTTAACAGTTCCTATAGCTTCAACATTGCAAGAATCATGATTTAAAACACTTAAATAATTGTTAAAAGTATATAGTTCTAAATAATTAAAGAACTTAGCAGTAGATGTCATATGTTAAGTAGCACCATAATCAACAATCCAATTAATAAGAGAAGCGTGTAAAACATAAGTAAAAGCAGTTCTAGTATTAGATTTTTGTTTAGCTTGAGTCTTAATGTTACTAATGCTAGTAGTGTATTTGAACTTAAGATTTTCACTTTTGATATCACATTTCTTCTTAAAGTAGTGATCATCATAATGAGTGTTTTTATCATAATAATTACACACTAACTTTTTCTTAGATTTGGAGTTAGATTTTTGATCTTTCTTATCATGTGTATTATTGGACTTAGCATGTTTTTTGTCATTATTATGTTGGTGTTTAGAAACAAAAGTATGTTCATTAATATTAAGACTACCAAATTGAAATAAATTTTATTCTTCTTGATGTAACAAATTAAAAATAAGTCAAATGTCAAAAAAATAGATAAATTAGCAAAAGCTAGTCGCAAATGAACAATTGTAATAAACTATTGAAAAGGTCAAGGCAATCATTTTTTCATGATAATATGAATCAAATTCAAATATAAAAATTTAATGCCTAAATCAATTAATTAATAATGCAAAGAGTGAACTTTAATCAAGAAATCATCCATAGTTTTAAATTATATATATTTTAAATCAGATAGTTGATGTTGAATTTGAATTTTATGAGATTTATTTACAATGTCATAAATAAATTTGAGCTTAGACCATGCAATGGATTTAAGAAGATAACCATCAATATGTACATGAAATTCAAAGGTCATAGCCATGCTAATCAGTCCTAAGGCCTTATCATTTTTTATTTATCATTTCTCTTGAACTTCAATGGAGGTAGTCTTTGTACTAAAGTTTGGGTATGTGCCATCTACTATACGCACTAAGTATTTAAAAGTTAATATGTATTGCATATGTGATTTTTATAAATGGTAATTGGTAGATGTGAGTTTAAATCTAGACAATAATTGATTCACTGTGCCTCCAAAGCTCACTCAACTCCTAAAAAGTGAATATGTAATAAAATAACTTAGACAAAGGAGGTGTGGAGGAGGGGCAAAAAATCCAAAGAAAATACTTAGCCAAAATGAAAAAGAGATATCAAGGAAGAAATTGGAGTTGAAAAAAAGATAGAGAATTGATAAAAAAAGCAAATATAAGATGATGATTAATAAAATTATAAGTTGAAAAGGAGAAGATAATATCAACTAATTTAGAAGATTTTAGTTATATGAATTGAAGCAAAATTTAAATGTGTTATTACGGTTTAAAATAATACCAACCAGGAATATTAAATTAGTTATAAACAAGAAGCTAAAAAACTTGACCAATTACAAGAATTTAAATAAGTATTGCAATTATCCCTCCCTTTTTTTTTGTTTTTGATGTTTCACATGTCTAAATAAATATTTAATTTGATGATTTAAAAAACTTGAGTTTCTTATTAGAAAAAAAGATATATAAAATATTTTTGTGCTTAAATTAAAATCTTTAAAAACTCAAAAAAGAACATGGATTAATGTTTTTTTCTCTCTCTTTTTTTTTAAAACTAAACCTACATGAGCAGATTGCTCCAAGTGTTGGAATTGTGAGAAGTGATAATAAATAAATCACATGAATTTTTTTAAATAAAAAAAGCCTACAAGTATGTCCTACTTTTTTTTGTTTTGAAAAAAAAAATTAAAAAGGTAAACTTATGTAAAGGTGTGATTTATTGAATTTTCTTTGTTTGATTAACTAAAAAAAGGTTCCAAACTTATATGGCAAGGATAAAATCTATTCAAATTTTATTAAAGAAAATAAATTAGGTGATCTATTAAATAAAAAAGTGGGGTGATTTATTAAAAAATGCAAGATATTTTATTTTAAAATTTGAATTAATAGAGTATCATTAAAACATGATGTGAGATGATTATTTCCAGCCACTTAGTGAAAATAAATGCCCCTGTAGAATAAAATTATCTGGGAGAGGAGCACTCAGTGATGGAAAGTGATATAAGGGGAAATGAGGGAGTCGTACACCTGGAGTAGGAGGATTTAGGTACCATAGTAGCTGAGCCAACTTTGGTGGTTGATGCCAAATGCTAGAAAATATAAAAAAAGGTGAAGGAAGAGGGTGGCAAAATAGTAGAGAGTAACGTCCCTTTCTAAAAAAATCTCAACATAAATAAAACTTTGACTAGAACTATTGATTCAATATCTAATAAAAAATATATATGTCTATTTTCTGATCCCGTATTTTCATAATCTATTATGCTATTATGATATTGATATTATGTTGTTAAATTGATTATTGATTGTTATTTTTGTTGGATTATATGTGGTACTGGTTGTAGTAGTGTTGGGCTATGTTCTTTATTCTATACTTAATAGTTTCATGAAATTATTACTATAGTTGATGATATTATAAATTTATATTTAATTATCAATTTTTGATATGACATGAGTGATGTCCTTTTTAGTGGTTATAGGTTCTATCTATGAGCTAGGCAAATGTTGGAGGTTGTACTCCTAGAACCAAATGAATTTTGAGCAAGTCAGACATGTCCAATAGGTATACTAATTTTATTTTGTTTTCTATCCTTTAGACATCTTTATTAGTCATTATGATTTTTGACTATGGTCCTTGTACTTATTTGTTGTTGTTTTACATTACCTTGTCACTATTTATACCTTATACAATGTTTTTATAGGTTCTATCTATGAGCTAGGCAAATGTTGGAGGTTGTACTCCTAGAACCAAATGAATTTTGAGCAAGTCAGACATGTCCAATAGGTATACTAATTTTATTTTGTTTTCTATCCTTTAGACATCTTTATTAGTCATTATGATTTATGACTATGGTCCTTATACTTATTTGTTGTTGTTGTACATTACCTTGTCACTATTTATACCTTATACAATGTTTTTATAGGTTCTATCTATGAGCTAGGCAAATGTTGGAGGTTGTACTCCTAGAACCAAATGAATTTTGAGCAAGTCAGACATGTCCAATAGGTATACTAATTTTATTTTGTTTTCTATCCTTTAGACATCTTTACTAGTCATTATGATTGTTGACAATGGTCCTTGTACTTATTGGCTATTGTTGTACATTACCTTGTCACTATTTATAATTAATTTCTATTATGGGTTTTGTGGTTATAATCTTTAATTCCACCTTGCACTCAGCTCTATTATATTCCTTCAATACAAGGTTTTGTTCATTATCCATCCCTTCAATGACCTTATTACCTATGAAAACATGTTACCTAGACCTACCCTTTTCAACCCTTGGAACCCTCGACACCCCACACCCTTCGATTAAACCTTTAACCTAACTAAAACCTTAGACTAAGGTGATGGCATGTTATCTTGATGACTTATTTTATTGTGGCATTAACCTTGGTATTAAACTTTTTTTAGATAGATATAGAGATTTTATCTAGAGTAACAACTAGTAAGTTTTTACCTAGAAATTTAACTAGTTCAAGAGCACAAATTGAGGGTCCAGTCCTCATGTAAAAACCACTAAAAAATATGGAAGAACTTAGAAATACAAAAAATGAAAAACTAGAGAAGCAAGTAAACCTTAGACACTGACCACCAGTAGAGACCAAGAAAGACAAATACACTGACCAAAAAAACAAGATACATGAAAAAAAAGTGTCAAGAGAGTATTAATTAGTAAAAAAACTTATAAAATAAACCAAAGAACTCATCCTTTTGTTACCAACAAACATCTACTTCTATTAAAAAGAAAATATTTTATAATACATTGTGTGCCCCCATAGATGGAGTTCTAGGCCTCAAGCTGAAGCCTTTATACTTACATTTTCCTACCCCTTTTACCTTTCATGCCATAGTTAAGAGTCTTCAAAACACTAGGCTACTTAGAAATGGATAAAATCACTCTATCGACAAGATCTTCATCAAAACCTTCCCCATCTTCTACCCCATCTTCAAAAATCTCAATCAATCTTTCCTTTTATTGAGAAGAGTCTATTATAGGAGGGGGATTGGTAAACCTACTATCTCGAATACCTTAGCAACTCTTTCCCTCAAGGGAGAAGAGATCTACCCTAACTTCAAACCAGTCTTCATTATTACTTCCTCTAAAACCTCCCCTTGTTGAGACCTGTTTGAACTCTATTGAAAGATATTTGTAGTTGGGAGATCACTAGAAGGATTCATTCTATGAACTAAATGTTGATTTGGGCAGCCAATCTTCTTGACCCATTTTTTTAAGAATAATGAATGAGATCCTTGAAATTTTTTTGGGGCATGAAGAATTTTTGTGATCATCTTGATTACATTTGAAACATATGAAAGGGAGGACTTCAAAATTAATAACTTGCATCCACACCTCACAAGAAGAAGAAATCTAAATATAATAGTTCATAGGTTTAGCTAAATCCACCATCACACACACCCTAACATAGTTCAAATTTTCCCTAATGGAATCATCAATTTTTACAAAAACTTACAACTTGCTAACTAGTTTCTTGAAAAGATCAACATCCTATAAGACCAAGGGAATGTTGTAAAATTTGACCCAAATAGGGGCATGAGAGATCTCTGAAGAGTCTAGATTGAAAAAAGAGTCCATAGATAAAAATACACCCCATGCTTGCCATAGAACCATAGCCCATTTATCCAGACAAAGTCCCTATCTATAGAAGATTCAATAAGAATCATAAAGAAACCATTTTCTAGGACTGAAAAGGAGGGAAATTTAAGTGTGGGGTAGGTTTTTTGAGACCATTATGCAAGATAAAACCAAGAGGGTCACTTCTCCACACACCTGCCAATCAAAGCTTTTTGTCCCCTTTCCACTTCCAGTAAAAAGAGTTTAGCATCAAAAATTTCAAAGAGCAAAGGAAATTTAGAGAAGATTAAAGGAATATCACCAAAAATCCATTTTAAAGGTTACATTCTGAGATGAATTTGATTTAGCATTTACCTTCTCAGTATTCTCTGTATCCTCCTCTGAAAGCTTATCCTTCTAAAATTGGCTCTTAGAAATCAAAATGAGGTATAAGACAAGATGGTTTTTGAGAATGACTTATTTTCATAAACCACTACAAGAGTGAAAGGGTTTTGAGGAATTGCTATAGTTGAAAAACATAACATCCTTTAAAGAAACCCTAGCTAGAAAACCATCTACAAACTTCCTTGGATAAAGTTTTTTCTTTAACACTCCAATGCCTACCACTGGCATATCCAACTTCAAAATGTCTTTAAAAGACAAGTTATTTTGGATACATTTTAATGCATAAAACTTAGAGAAGTTTTTAAAATCTTTTGTTTTCTTACCTTTTCCTTGATCTAGTCTTACCTGACACCATTTCTCCTTCACACTCCTCCTAAAAACACCATCATTCTAAGATCTAACCTTGGAGGGGACCTAAACCCTTGTTTATCTCCTCCCCTAGCCTTATTGTGACACAAACTTCATTATCATTAGATATAGCATCCTTTCATATTCAACATACCAAATAACTTCATCTCCCCTTGACTAACCTACATAGTCCACCACATATAAACCATCACAAAAAACCCTCACTACCTAAGAGACATTTTTCATTGAAACCCTCAGCTCAAACACCATTCTTGTCACTTGATAGACCACATTATACTTAGCCACTGTTAATCTCATTTGAATGTTACTTCTAGCTTTTTCCTTTGCCACTATTATCGATGCCTACCCTCCTCCATCATCACCATCATCATCTGCCATTTCCCTAGACATGGTCTTTATTCTCTCCCAACCCATAACCATCTAAAAGTTTGGGTATAGGCATTTTTATAATCAAAATGCCCAAACCAATGATGAATAGTATCTCTAGCCATAGACTATAGAATGCATCATTACATTGAACACAAATTTCAATCCACTTATTGACCCCCATCACATTAAACATTGATTTAGTTATCCCATTACATGTGGATATTTTTCATGAAGGTATTCATACCTTACACCCTATAGGAAAATAACCCATGACCTCCATTTTGGGAGGACATGTACCTCACCATTAGGCAAACTTAGGTGCACTAAAATTTTGGGTACAAGCATTTTTATAAACAGAATGCCCAACGTAGTAGTGAATAGTATCCCTAGACATGGATTTTGAAATACCTCATTGCATTACACATAAGTTTCAATCCACTTGTTGACCCCCATTGCATTGAATATCAAGCCAATTATCCCATTACATGTGGATACTTTTCACTAAGGTGTGCATACCTTACCTTTTGTAGGATTATAATCTATGACCTCCCTTTTGGGAGCACATATTTTTCACCATTAGGATAACTCAGGTGCACTACCCTTAGTATTAAACTTGGTTTAATTATTTTTTTAATCTTTGAATTAATTGACTTAGGTCAATGATGCGTTAGATTTTATATTAAAGTAAATTAATATGGTTGTTGCCATGGATGATAGAGGTTATAATGTTAATCTATTTTTATTAAGGTTAAATACATAGGTTAATCCCTAATCTACTTTCCTATTGGTTGGTGGTTGGTTAATGGTTGAGTTTTCCATATGTGTCATTAATGGCAAGTTGGTAGGGGATTTACCTTGGGATACAAAGGATGGTTTCTCTCTCCTCTTATTCAATGTAGAATTTAGTAGGGTATGGAAAACTAGAAGGAAGGAATGGTAGTTGGGATGATAGATAGAGGATGTTAGGAAGATGGAAGAATGGATGGGAGAATAGTGGAAAGCTTGGTTAGTTTTAATGGTGACCATGATAAACTTGGAAGGACATGGCAATTACTTAGAAAAAGAATACAGAGGTTTTTATTTATCTTGGGTTTTTGAGTTATTTGAAACATTGAATAATTTTGTTTTACTAGTTATTATTTAACTTGGAAATAAAAATGAAGAGGTTGCTTATGTAGCTAGAAGTCTTGAGACTTTTAGATGCATATGTAGACCCCTATGAAATATATATGTATATATATATATATATATATATATATATATATATATATATATATATATATATATATATATATATATATATATAAACTCATAAATGGATGTATATATAAGAATACATGGTTGTTCTAGTCAAATCTATTATTTCTTATTATATTATCTTGGCATGCATGGAAATGTCTATGTGTTTTAACACCCCATGGGTTTATCCATTCTAATATTAACTAGTGTTGACACTTTTTAACCTATTGGGGTACATGTATCATTCCATTGTTGCATGTTTCAATCTATGTAAAATTATATTGCTAAGATTAGAACAAACCCACCTGGAAGTATTTTATCTTTGCATGTTTTTTGTAATGGTTATTGATTCTATAGTTCTTGTCCTACTGGGAACTATAATCATTTTAGTGGTAATTTTGTTTAACATGGTGACTATGTTGTTATAATGGTGACTATGTTGTTATGATGGTGATTGTGTTTGTTATAATGGTTACTATGTTTGTTATAAAGATGACTACATTATTTTAAATATGACTATATTTTCTTGTACTTTGTTTCAAGCACGACTGTGCTGGATCCCATAGTAGTTGGTTAGGTCTTGACTAAGTCTTATTCAACCATGCTATTCATTATTGTCACTTGCTTTTATATAATCTTGTGGAATAGATTTTTTTAATATAACTCATTTTTCCCTTCTTTAATATATCAATATGTTAAAGGGTTCATGGTTATATTAAATTTTGATGTTTTTCTATTGTGTTACATTCTAACTTGTATTTTTGATGTAGGTTTTTTTACCACTCTCTTAACTACATGATATATGAATAACCTTGAATGGGGACTATTTTTATGTCAAAGGGTAGTATTACTTGTAACTTCATTTGTATTTTCTTTTGCATTTATAATAACATAGTAAAAATGAGTTATGTCAACTATGTTATACCATGACTTTAACCTTTGATTGCATTTATACTTGGATTATTAGTAAAATTGTTGGTGACTATGTTATATTTTGTAATATGTCTATGTTTATGTTGTATCTATAAAAACTATTGGGCTACCTTTTGATCACTATCTTTTTATAATATATCTTGTTTTTTATTTCATGGCTTGAGTTATATTTGACTCATATTTAATACTAGTGCCTGTAGTATTCTTATTCGATTGGGTTATGATGTTTTATGCTTATATTGTTTTTTTTTTTATGGTTACATCATTTTTATCAACTATGTTATTATTTTGCACAAGGCTTTGGTATATATTTATGTGGCTATGAATACATGTATATACATCACAGAAAAAGGTTATACTTTGAGTTGGTGACTGTGTTAAATAATTATAACCATTGGGTCTTATGATAGTGTTGGTATATTATTGATATATTTGATTGTGTGGTGATTATCTATGGCATGAGTTGATTAATTTTTGGTAATACACTTGGTTGTGTGTGATAGTTGAACATGTTGCTTTTGAAGGCATGTTTGATTGATTTTATATTGTGTAGAGACTTCAGACTTGCCTCTATTAATGACATGAATATACCTAATCTTATTCAGTCAAATTTAAGAGGACTTCGTAGAAGTTGAAGGAGTTTATATTTAACAAACTAGTTTTATGTTAAGCTTTTATTTTATTTTGAATTATTGTTTAAATTAAATTTTTTGATTTATTTAATAGGATGTTATTTAGTTATTATTTGGTTGTGTTATTGTTTGGTTATCATTTATAGACTAGACTTGAATAAGTAATTACATATATATTGGGGGTTTGGATGGTTAAATTTGACTGTAACTTCAATGAGGACCCAAGAAGGTTAATTCATAGAATATATAAAAAATTAAATGTAATCCATTCTATATCATTAGACAACCAGGATTAATTTACCCACTTTTGATCTATACTATAGATGGATTAATTATTCTCATCTCACCTCAAAATGATATAGTTATTTTCTCATGTTATTTTATTTCAATATGTCTCTTTTAGTTTGGAAATATGATTTCTCAAAATTCACTTCATGTTCTCAGTTACCACAACCACCATCTTTCTAATGGTTGGGGTGGTGAGGGCCACTGATGATTGGGCTCATAGGGTTGGTTGGATAAGCTTTTCCTGATCAATTCATCCATGTTGGACTCCATTCTTTGATGACTTACACCCATATAATTAAAGGTGGTAACAATTCCATTTGTTAATTAATTTAATTATTTGATTTATATTGCTAGCATTGATACTATATTAGATAGAATTCAATTACTTAGTATAATTATGAGCATGGATATTGAATTAATTGATATGCAATCTTTGTTAATGTCATGTTAGCTACTAACTTATATTGTGAATGGATTGTTGAATTAAAATTAAAGTTGAACATTATATTAGGTAAATTGGTTATCAATTAAACAGTGATATACTTCACGTACATTGAATTATTAGTTTTGGTTTTAACTTCAAATTGATTTAGAATTATATTATAATGTTAATTATATCCAAGATGGATTTAATCCTAATATGTAATCAATCCTTATATATATTTATTGTCATATTAATTCTTGGATACAAACAAATTAATCTATAAATGTTATTTTGGGACTTAGTTGGTTATACTTGATTCTTAATTCTAAAAATATATTTGAATTAGAATTATCTTAATTAGATTATATAGTCAATTAGATATAAGTTATGTTGTTGATTCATATTAAATAAGTTTAATAGTTAACTTTGGTCTTTCACTTCATGTATACAGTAAATTTATTTAAATATATGCGTAGGGATCTCTTAGTCATTTTCAAGTAATGTACAAACATCCCGATAGTTGGTTCATGGAGCAAAAACCCATCAAAATTCTTCTTTCTAAACATGCATTTTAGACCCACTTGGTTGCGTGTAAGGTATGTACTTTACATATGTTGATTTTAAAATTGTTACTATCATTTCATAAGACATGTATGTCACATATATGTAATCTAAAACTTAATACATTACTCTTACATTACATAATAAATAAAATAGGGACTAACTAATTCTCATGATATATATATATATATATATATATATATATATATATATATATATATATATATATATATATATATATATATATATATATATATATATATATATATATAATGTTTCTACATAGAATAAACATATGACTAAGAAAAAGAACTTAAAAGAAATTAAGGTAATATCATTCTTGTGAACCAATGGAATGATATAAGCAAGTTATTTATCAATTCTACTTCATTTGATGATGCATAGTTAGATATCTAACATCTGCTCACTTGTTTATTTAATTCACGTTGGGTTGTATGTCTTTTACTTCCCTTTCTGATAGTTGAGATTACCTACCTTGTTGCCTTTGTTTCCCAACAAATAAATTTGTAATAGTTCCTTATGTGGAACATTTTATTTGGGTTCCACTCAAATTGAAACATGGGTAAATTCCATTTGCTTTATGATTTTGAATTTTGTGCTTGATCAATTTTGTTGTATAAAAACACTTGTTGCCTTCTTCTAGTCTAACTAAATTATAAATTTATTCCAAATGTAATGATTTAATTAAGAATTCATTTACTTATATAATTATAGAATATTGTATGAAAATAAATAAATCTTTTATTAATTATTCATTTGAATTGGCTTCAGTGTTGAGTAATTACATGAGTTTACTTCTCTTAAAATAAGCAAATAATTAAGATTTAATTGATTTAATGTCTTAGAATATTTTGTTCATAATATCACATTAGTTATGCCAATTTAAATGGTTATATGATTTCATTTCTTGACTGCTTATACAATAATGATGTTGATCATAACTATATCATTAATTATTATTCTAGTAATGGCATCCATGTTAGTAAACAAATGATGTATGAATTATATAATTAATGCAGTGACCTTAAAGGATGTAAAGGATTTGTGACCTCAACCGGTAGCACTATTGATTATGTTTGCTTGTCTAAATTATGTTTAAACCTAAGGTTGGTAACATGAATTTCAATGTAAACTTATGATTAACCTAAATGATAACTTAGGGTCATAGAGTTATCCTTCTTGGTTAAACTAATCTTTCAACTTAACCATCCTTGAGTGGGACTAAAACCCACTGACAAGAGTGAGGTATTTACCTAGGGTTAAGGACCAAGTACAATTACCACATATGGTATTCAGATCTTATTTATGTATATATACACTGATACACTCCAAACTCCATAAAACATCCAATATAATAACACACTTCCCCATATCATCTTTTATGTGTTTGCCCCTAGCTAATTACCTCAGTTTACCTTCTTCAGTTCTAGTTATGCATGTGTGAGTGTGTTAAACATTTATCACTTGCATAAATTAAGGTAAGTGCATCTAAAATTAATCTCAAACATACTCTGATATATAATTTTGAAAGTTTTTTGGGGGGGTTATTTTATCTAGTATTAGGGTAATTTTTTGTTATAGGGAATTCTAGGAATGAGTAATCTTCTTATGAGATAGAATTTTTTAGCACAATGGATTTGAGATTATATGATTAATCTAAATCTACTCAAAATATCAATCCACTATTAAAATTTAGAGCCAATTAGGAATAAAATGGAAATACAAATGAAACATTCATACCTAGATTTCATCCTAAAGCTAAATGCTCCAAATCATAATCAAATAGATGCAAAATGAAAATAGTGGATTGATTACCTTGACTTAGATTTTTGACATGGTGATGCTTGATTATGGATTGATTTGGCATGAATATAACATGATAATTCTTGTTTGCTAATTGAACATAGATATGACATGAAAATTCAAGTTGGTTCTAATGGAGGAATGAGATTTTTTAAATAGAAAATAGAGGAGAGATCAATGGTGGATATTTGAAGTTAACTTGTGGAGATAAATGTATGAGGATTATCTAAGGAATTTAAAATTCTTTGAAATATTCTAGAGGAGAGAAGGTTATAGAGATAGAAACCTCTAGAATCTCATTTAGAGGGTTAAACATGATTAAGGATGGATTAGATAGGTATCATGTGAGTGATTAGGGACTACGGGTGTAGAAGAGACTAGGGATAGGCTAGTAAGTGGGTAGATGGGCCATGGAAATTTACAATTATTAACTAATAGATAAGTGAAGATTAATATGGGATAATGGGGTTTTAAGATAAATTGATGATGAAGTGGGAATGAATAAGGTTAGTAGATAAAGAATAATAGAAGGGGGATATTAGACAAATAGATAGAAGGGGTCATTTTAGGATGGGATTAAATGAGATAAGATGAATTAATGTTGACTAATAGAAATATTAGTGATAATAATATAGGTGAGTGAATTTATATGCATATACTTCTTATAATTTTGTAATTTACTGAGTTATCAATTATAATTGTCAGGATGGTTAGAACACAATCAAGTGAAGGCAACATCCATAGAAATCCTTTTAATGTCAACCCAACTAGGGGTAGAAGTAGATGATGAGGAAGGGGTCATTATGGCCACATCCCCATTTGTAACCAAAAAGAGCTACCCATTAATAATGCTAACAATAATACCTAGGTACCCAATATTGAAGCAGTCAATGGGAATCCAACCAATAATAATGAGATCCTTAGTGGATTATTAACAACCCTTAATACCTAGTAAGGAAATATCGATAACCAAGAATAAATATTGAACAACCTTGAATATATTTTTTAAGAGGAAGTACCCAGATTAGAAATGGGGCAAGTGGAAGGACCTATAATTCAAGAACTACTTTTGACCATCATTGACCCAATCATTAAGGAGATAAAGAAGCTTCTACTACCTACCTTTTTAGGTGAGGAATTAGGTGATACAATTGATACATGATTGGTACACTTGTATAAATAATTCAACTTGCATAACATTCCATCCTATGTGAAATCTAGAGTTACAGCTTTTTAACTAGTAAGACTTGTAGTTTTATGGTGGAATCATTGTTTTGATATTAAAGGATATCAAAATTTGAACCTATCTTGGTCTATTTTTAAGACTTAGTTTTACAAAAGATACCTGAATAAAAACTATAAGGAGTAGAAAATTACTGATTTTTAGATTTTGAAGCAAGAGAACATGTTTGTTGCTGAGTATGAAAACAAGTTTTTAAATTTACTGCATCATGTAAACTATATACATGATGAAGAAACTAAGATTACTAAATTTAAAACTTGGGCTTAAGGAAATAATTATGTATGATGTTAACATGATGAACCTAAGAACCTTGGTTGCAGTAATTAAATCAGCCTACAAGGTTGAGGAAAAAGAAAAGTATCACCGAAAGGCAAGACAAGAGTTTAAGTTAAGCAGGCAGTAGTCTAAAGATAAAAACCTTTCTCCCATAAATAAGAACTTCAAAAAATTTGATCATACTCATAGATTTTTAGGAGGTGATAAAATTTTAGCAAGTTTTCTATTCAAAATAGGAATTTCAAAGCCCATTGATCTTCTAATCAGGTTCTTACAAGAAAGAACAACATCAAAATAACCAACGTGTACCTACCATGAGTGCTAATAATATTCTAATGGAATATTCTAGATTGATTTGTTACTAGGAATGTGGTCACAACCATTATAAAAGTACTATCCTAAACTAAAATCAGGTCAAGCAATGAATCACAGTGTTTATGTTGCTATTGAAAATCATATTATTGACTTATAGGCCACTCGAATTGAAACCTGAAGTATAATTAATGGTTTTTTAATGACTATCTTGATTGATTTAGGTGGAATAGATTGCTTTATTTCTCTTTTTCTTTCTAATAAATGTAATATTAAATCCATCTTGATAAGAGAAGGTTGGGAAGTTAAGTTCAGCACTAGCAAGAAAGTGCCTATTCTGGAGTGCTTGAAACAAGCAAAATTAGATCTTGGTATTTTTAAGACCAAAGTGAATATTTTTATCACACCTTTAGGGTATTATGATCTCATCCTTAAGATGGATTGGCTACATGAACACCAAGACATGATTGATTATGTAGGCAAAAGAGTGTAATGCACCAGTGACTTTGCTCAAGTAGTAGAATTATAAGGCATGCAAGGATCTACAAGATGTGGAACACTTTCAGCCTTATAGATGGAAAGAGCTATTAAGAAATGCTAAAAGATTTACACAATCTAACTACATGAAATATCCAATGAAAAAGAGTTGGTACACATATTTTTTCCTATTTTGATGGAGTTTATGGATGTATTTCCTAAGAAGTTGCCCAGTTTATCTCCCAAGTGATAATTTTATTTCTCTATTGACATCATACCCATATCTACCCCTGCTTCTAAAGTATCTTACCACATGAATGTGGATGATCTACCAGAGTTAAAAATATAGATGTAATAACTTTTATATAGTGAAAGCATCTATTTAAGTGTGTCTCCTTGAGGTTCTCCAGTGGTCTTTTTGAAGAAGGATGGTACATTGAGGATTTACATTGATTACCATATGCTAAATAAGGTAAAAATAAAAACCATTATCCTTTGCCTAAGATTGATGTCTTGTTTGACCAAATGAAGGGTGATGTAATCATCTTTGAGATTGACTTGAGATCAAGCTACCATCAGTTGAGAATCAAGAAAGAGGACATTCATAAAACAACCTTTAGAACTCAATATGGACACTATGAGTTCATGATTCTACCTTTCAGCTTAACCAATACACCTAAAACTTTTATGAATCTTATGAACAATGTATTTAGAGACTTTTGGATAAATTTGTACTAGTTTTTTTTAAGACATTCTCATTTATTTCAAAAATGAGGTTGAGCATGATTAACACCTTTATCTATTCTTACAAAGACTAAGATAGCATAAGCTATATGAAAATTTATCCAAATATGTATTTTATGAATCTAAAATTCATTACTTGAAACACATTATTTCCAAAGAGGGAATTGATGTTGACCCTACAAAAATCAAAGCTATTCAAAATTGGCTAGCTCCTACCAATGTGCATGAAATATGTGGCTTCATGGGTTTGGTTGGTTATTACTAGCATTTTGTTAGGAATTTTTCTAGTGTAGCCTATCCCATCACTTTCTTACAGTACAAAGGTAAGAATTTTGTGTGGACCCCTCAATGTGAGGAAGCATTTAAGAAGTTGAAAGGGTTGCTTACAACATCACCTATCCTTATCATACTAGACCCAAAAGGTAACTTTGAAGTTTGGGATGATGCTTCTAAAGAAGGGTATGGAGGAATCCTAACCCAAAATGACAAAGTTGTGGCATATGAGTCATAGAAATTGAAATATCATGAAAATAACTATCCTACACATGATATGAAACTTTATACCATTATTCACACACTCAAATAATGGAAACATTTCTTGTTGAGAAAGCCTTTCAAGGTGAAATCTGATCACTAAAGTTTTGATTATTTATTTTTTCAAGAAGATTTAAATGATGCCAACATAGGTGGTTAAAATTTTTGAGCAATTTTGACATGAACATTTCATATGTCAAAAGCAAGGAGAATTATATGGCTGATGCACTCAATATATGCACATACCTTGTTACTTTGTCAATGTTGCAAGGAAATTTTAGAAGTGATATTTTTAAATAGTAGCTTGCTAATGTATCCTTCCATGATGTAAGAATAGGTTTGGCTGATGATCCTATACTAAAAAGATTTGCTAATTTTTTTTTTTGTAATAAATAGCCTAATAAAGCTTAAAGGTAGAATTTATGTACCTAGTTTGGGTGACTTGGGAAATTATGTGCTTAAGGAAGTACATATAACACCTTATTATGCTCATTCAAGGGTCAAAAAAATGATGCATGAGTTGAAAAATCTTTATTTTTGGTCTGGAATGAAGCATGATGTCACTAAATTTGTAGTGAAATGCTTAGAATGCCAGTGGATCAAAGTTGAGCATTGCCATCAAGGAGCGATGTTGTACCCTCATGATATTCCAAGAGATAAGTGAGCTATAATCTCAATCTATTTTATTATGGGGATGCTAAAATGATGTAGCAAGCATGATACAATCCTTATGGTAATTGATAAAGCCACTAAAGTTGGCCACTTTATTACTAAAAACTTAATAGATGACACTTTCATGTTTTTGGAATGCTTTGTGAAGGAAGTGGTTAGACTCTATGGCATACCTGAAGTGATCATATCAAATTAGGATAATTTATTTACTTCAAGGTTTTGACGTATATTAACTATAGTGTTTGGAACAAGAATGAATTTTAATTCTTCATATCATCCAAAAATGAATGGGCAAATGAAAAGACTCAACCAAGTAGTTGAAGATATGTTATGCATGTACATAATGGATGAATAGACAAAATGGAAAGACTACCTCCATCTGGTTGAATTTGCATTTAATAACTCTTACCATTCAACTATTAATATGGCTCTATTTGAAGCTTTATATGGGCATAAGTGTAGAATAATTCTTGGTTGGGATAGCTTAGAAAATAGAGATGTTGTTGGCCCTAATTTGCTACTAGAATATGATAAGAAGATGGAATTAATAAGGCAAAATTTAAAAATAGATCCTAATAGGCAAAAGAGATATGCAAATCGAAAATAACCCCGTATGAATTCAACATGGGAGAGAATTTTTTTTGCATGTTAGACAATAGAAAAGTTCTATTAAGTTTGGTAAGGCTTCAAAATTAGCACCACATTTTGTCGGGCCTTTCAACATTATAGAAAAGATTAGTCCTATTACTTATCGACTGACACTTCCTCCTTTATCAAGGATTCATGATGTTTTTCATATTGTTTTGCTAAGAAATTATATACCTGATCCATCTCATGTTTTGGATTGGACTCATTTATAGGTCATGAAAAAGGAAAATATCCAATTGGAACCAGTGAAAATTTTAGACCATTATAGCATTAAGCTGTGTAACAGAGATATATAATAGGTTTTGGTGTAATGGGACTTGCTAAGTGAAAGATGTTACATAATAGGTTTTGAAGCATTTATTTAACCGTACGTCTTAATAATTATAGATGTATATGAAGACCCCTATGAAATATATATTGATATAAGTATATATATAACATTTATATATAAACTCACAAATGGATGTATATACAAGAATGTATGGTTTATCTATTCTAAGATTAAATGGTATTGATATTTCTTTAGCTTGTTGGGGTACATGTATCATTGTATTGTTATATGTTTCATTCTTTGTAAAATTATATTGTTTTGATTGGACCAAACCCACCTAGAAGTATTTTATCCTTGCATGTTTTTCATAAGGGTTATTAATTCCATAGTTCTTGTCCTATTGGGAACTATAATCATTCTAGTGGTCACTTTGTTTAACATGGTGACTACATTTTTATAATGGTGACTACATTTTTATAATGGTGATTGCATTTGTTATAATGGTGACTTCATTTTTTATAAAGGTGACTGCATTCTTTTAAATGTGACTATGTTTCCTTGCACTTTTTTTAAGCATGACTATGTTGGATCCCGTGGTATTTGGTTGGGTCTCGACTAAGTCTTATTCAACCATGCTATTCATTCTTATTGCTTGATTTAATATAATCTTATGGAATAGATTTTTTATATAACTCCTTCCTTTTACATTCATTGATATATCAAGCTATTAAAGGGTTTGTGGTTATATTAAATCTCATTTTTTTCTCTTGCATTACATTCTCACTTATATTTTTGATGTAGGTTTTTCTTACCACTCTCTTAACTACATGATATATGAATAATCTTGAATGGGAACTATTGTTATGTCAATGGGTAGTATTGCTTGTAACTTCATTTGTATTTTCTTTTGTGTTTATAATGACATAGTAAAAATGAGTCATGTCAACTGTGTTATATCATGACTTTAACCTTCGACTGCATTTATATTTGGATGATTAGAAGAGCTATTGGTGACTATGTTATATTTTTTATTACGTCTATGTTTATACCATAGCTATAAAAAATATTGGGCCACTTTTTGATCATTGCCTTTTTATAATTGATTTTGTTTTTGATTTCATGGATTAAGCTATATTTGACTTAAATTTAATACTGGTGACTACGGTATTATTATTTGACTGGGTTATGATGTTTTATGATTACATTATTTCTTTTTATGGTTACATTGTTTTCATCCACTATGTTATTCTTTTGCATGAGGCTTAGGTATATATGTGTGTGGTTGTGAATACATGTATATACATCATATAAAAAGGTTATACTTTGATTTGGTGACTATGGTTAATAGTTATAACCATTGGGTCTTGTGATAATGTTCATATATTATTGATATCTTTGACTATTTGGTGATTATATGTGGCACAAATAGATTAAGTTTTGGTAATACACTTGGATATGTATGATAGTTGAACCTGTTTCTTTTGAAGGCATGTTTGATTGATTTTCTATGGTGTAGAGACTTTGAACTTTCCTTTATTAATGACATTAATATACTTAATCTTATTCAATCAGACTTAAGAAGACTTGGTAGAAGTTGAAGAAGTTTATGTTTACTAAACTAGTTTTATGTTAAGATTTTATTCTATTTTGAATTATTGTTTAAATTAAATAAGTTGATTTATTTAATGGGATGTTATTTAGTTATTGTTTAGTTGTGTTATTGTCTGTTATTATTCTTAGACTAGACTTGAATAAGTAAATGAGTATATATTAGAGATTTGGATGGTTAAGGTTGATCATAACTTAGATGAGGATCTAAGAAGGTTAATTTGAAGAATATACAATGGATTAAATGTAATCCATTCTATATCATTTAGCATATAAGATTAATTTTCCCCATTTTTGATCTATACTACAAATGAATTAATTATTCATGTTTCACCTCAGAATGATATAGTTGTTTTATTATGTTCTTTTATTTCAAGATGTCTCATTTGGTTTAGAAATATGATTACTCAAAATTCGCTTCATGTTCTTGATTACCGCAACCACCATCCTACTAATGTTTGGGGTGGTGAGGGCCACCGATGATTGAGCTCATAGGGCTGGTTGGGTTTGTTTATCATAATCATTTCATCCATGTTTGGCTTCATGCTTAGATGACTTACAACCGCATAATGAAATATGGTAATAATTCCAATTTTTAATTAGGTTAATTATTTGATTTATATTTCTAGTATTGACACTAGATTAGATAGCATTCAATTACTTAGTATAATTGTGAGCATGTATATTAAATTAGTTGATATGCAATATTTGTTAATGATCATCTTAGCTACTAACTTGTATTGTGAATAGATTTTTGAATTAAAATGGAAGTTGAACATTGTATAAGGTAAATTGGCTATAGGCTAAAAAGTGATATACTTTAGGTACATTGAATTATTAGTTTTAGTTTTAACTTCATATTGATTTATCATTCTATTATAATGTCAATTATATCTAAGCTAGATTTAATTCTGATATACAATCAATCCTTATACATATTCATTGCCATATTAATTATTGGATACAAAAAAATTAATCTATGAATGTTATCTTGGGATTTACTTAGTTGGTTATACTAGATTCTTAATTTTAAAAATTTATTTGAATCAGAATGATCTTAATTAGATTATATATTCAATTAGATATAAGTTATGTTGTTGACTCATATTGACTAAGTTTAATAGTTAACTTTGGTCTTTCACCTTATGTGTGTGGTAAATTCATTTAGAAAGATGCATAGGGATATCTTAGTCATTTTCAGTAATGCATAAAATTTTGATAGCTAATTCATGGGAAAAACCCTATCAAAATCCTTCCTTCTAAACATGAATTTCAGACATACCTGGTTACGTGTAAGGTATGTACTCTACATTTGTTGATCTAAAAATTATTACTATCATTTCTCAATACATGTATGTCACATATATGTAATCTGAAACATATATATATATATATATATATATATATATATATATATATATATATATATATATATACATATATATATATATATATACATACATATATATATATATATAATGTTTTTGCATAGAATAAACATATGATTAAGTGAAAGAACTTAAAGTTAATTAAGGTAATATCATTCTTGTGAACCAAAGGAATAAGATAAGAAAGTTATTTATCAAGTCTACTCCATTTGATGATGCATAATTAGATATCTAACATTTGCTCACTTGCTTATTTCTTTCACATTACGTTATACGTGTTTTACTTTTCTTTGCGATGGTTGATTTTATCTGGCTTATTATTTTGACTTCCTAATAGATAAATTTATAAGAGTTCCTTAAGTAAAATATTTTATTTGGGTTCTACTCAACTTGAAACTCAAGTGATTTATGTTTTCTTGATGATGTTGAATTATATGCTTGATCGATTCTAATATATAAAAATAATTGATGCCTTATTCTAGTCTAACTGAATTATAAATTTATTCCAAGTGCAATGATATAATTAGGCATTAATTTAATTATATGATTATGAAATATTATATGAAAATAAGTGAATCCTTTATTAATTAGTTATCTTAATTGGCTTCACTATTGAATAAATACATGAGTTTACTTCTCTTAAAATCAGTAGATAATTAAGATTTAATTAATTTAATGTTTTAGACTCTTTTATTCATAATATCACATTAGCTATGCCAATATAAATGGTTATATTATTTCATTTCTTGACTGCTTATAAAATAATAATGTTGATCATAACTATATCATTAATTGTTATTCTAGTAATGCCATCCATGTTGGTAAGCAAATGATGTATGAATTATACAAGTAGTGTAGTGATCTTAATGTTGGAGAGTTGTCAATTATGTCTCCAAGGTGGCCAAGGATGTTGATGAGGTGTCATGTGTGTTAGAATGACAAATGACAAAGTGTGCTTCAATGTTATTACATTATTTTTTAGTGTTTGACTTGGATAGGTAGATGGTGGATGTTATTAATGGTGTGGTAATGTTTTATAAACCCTATGGAGTGTTATGAGTGTTTGGGGAACTTTTATAAGTGAAAGGAATTCATCAGAGTAGTCATATGAGTGTTTAGGTTCAAGTAGTCATCTTGGTAGACAAGGTAGAGTAAGCAATTTGATGACATCATATTTCACACTTATGAAGGTCTTAGGAGTATTTTGATACAAAGATGGAATCCCCTCTAAGAGGTGATCATGTGGTTCAAATTTTTGGTTTGGACATTGAGTGTATCAAAAGTTATAATAGTGAAAATTTGGCCTCTCAGATAGAGTTCACTAAGTTTCTATACTTAGCCAAATTTGCAAGTGGATGTCTAACGGTGAGCATTCAAAATATATAATAGTGAGAATATAATTTGATAGATGAATATCGAATGGTGATTGTATGATCGTGTAGGTAGAGATTGATGGTGAGCATGAAGTCATTATATCAAATGTTCTTAAGATTACACATACTAGTGACATATGTCTCAATCATGATGACTTAATAAAATATCAATGGCACGTAGGTGTTCATGCAGATGGATATTGATAGTGTGGTTCATTTCAAATAGTCAATACTCAAAAATCATGCGACGGTACCAAGTGTCTTAATCATAAAAGTGTAGATCAATGACCAATAGTGAACATTAAAGAGTTAAAGTCAGGAGGCTCAGAAGGAGATTGATAGAGCATGTTTGAGAAAGTTTCCAAAGGACACGATATGAAGACACATGTCTTCAATGTTTGCTTTATATAGTGACCATTTGAATTTGAATATTTAAATTAACAAAGAAAAAAATAGTTTATATTGTTTGAGCTATAACTTTTGATATATGCAAATTTTGATAATGGTGTAAAAGGAAAAGTTGTAGAAAATTTCAAGAGATATCCATAAAAATTGGTTTGAAGGTTTGAATATATATATAGATGTATTTATTAAAATTGGAATCTAACTCCTTATTCATTCATGGTGTTCTTATGTACAGAATATTATTTAAGCAATTTATGATTTAATAGAAGATTATTTTGGTGTGAGTAATTAATTGAAGATGTCATAAAGGTCATATGGAGTGGAACCATGCATTTGAAAGTATTATTTTGTTCTTAATTTATTTTTTGAAGTGTTAAAGGGATAATAGGTCTCTATGAGACCTATAAGGGCTGATAAGGCATAATTAAAAGGTGTAGTTGCTTAAATATAACCCATAGATATTATGGCCAACCTGTAAGGATGGTATTGAGCTATGTGTTAGCATGATATAAGTCTTAAGGGTTAAGACAAGTATTATGGCTGACCTAGAAATTGATATTCATGAATACTCTTCTCTTGAATACTAAGTTAATAGTTTCTAGACTTGAAGTGGATGTGTTGAGAGAGAAAACTATAGAGATGAAGGAAAGAGATCAAAGGGAGTGTGATCAATAGATGGATTGAAGTACATAGTATATTTAGGATGAATGAAGAATCATATAATGATATAAAAGGGGTTTTTGGATGCATTGTTTGTATGAGCAAGTTTAAGGGTGTGTGATGAGTTGAAAAAGAGAGTATAGTTGAGTAAGTGTGGAATTGAGTGAAGGAGACAACCTTTAAAAGAGAAGATACATGTCATTAAGGACCATCAGAGTGTGACAAAGATTAGACATGTTTATCTAATCAAGTTGATAAAGATAAACACATAGGTCATTAGACCTAATAAGCCTAGAAGAGGTTGATTGAGAGAGTAAGCCCTAGACATTGTTTGAGAGAGATAGAAAGGTGAAGAAGAGTGCAAGCAAGAGAATTCTATCATCAGGTGTAGAAGACATCAGATCAAAGGTGGAAATTAGATCAAGGTAGATGAGTGGGTGCTTGGTTTCTTAGGGGGTTGGTTGCTCCTTGTGGGATGGGTATCTCACTAAATTAAGGGATGGGTATTCCTTGATCAATTGGTGCTGGTATAAATTTAGATCTTCTTATTATAGGAATATAGTCCATTTTTAGGTTCTATTGGGTTTTATTCTCCAAAAAGGTTTCCCATATAGACCTTATGTTATGTGTCTAATCTTCCTTATCTTTCTTGTTCATTACTATAAATGATATGTATGCTTCATAAATGATAATATTATTTGGTTAAGGGTTTTAAAGGATTGGAATTGAAGTTTGGATTATCTAGCATCACTAATTCACCCCCTTCCTTCTTAGTGATTATACCTCTAACACTTGGTATCAAAGCAGGACCTTCATTTCAAGTTTAACCACATAAAGGTGATCCAAGGTATAATATGGCAAGTCAACACTTCCAAAGTTTCTCTATAAAGCAATCATTGATGTTCAATGGGTCCAATTATGTTTTTTAGAGTGCAAAGATGAAGACCTACATCATGCCAATAAGGTGTAAAATTTGGCAATTAGTTGTGGATGGATATTCATCCCCCCTAACCCCTTAAACTAGTGAAGTTGATAAGAAGTTGTGTGAGAGAAATTCTAAGGAAATAAATACCATCACCTATGGTCTTTCAAATACTGATTACCCCAAGGTAATTCATTGTAAATCTACCAAAGAGATATGGGAAAAAAATTAGTTCATTAATCAAGGGGATTCAAATGTCATTTTGAACAAGTTATAGACTCACCAAAGATAATTTGAGAGTCTCAAGATGAAAGAAGAAGGTCTTGTGTCATCCTTTTTGTATAGAGTTGATGATATTGAGAACATTATCAGAGGTCTTAGAGAGAAGTTTAAAGAAGATGTTGTAGTAAAAAAGGTATTAAGGTATCTCTCCCTCATGTTTAATTATAAAGTGTCTACTATAGAAGAAAGTAATGATCTTACTTAGATGAAGATGGATAAATTTCATGACATCCTTACTTCCTATGAGATGAGAGTCAATGATGATAAACTACCAAAGGAGGAAGCAACATTCAAGATAAAAATGAAGTCAAAAAAGAAAATAACTCAAGGTAAGGAAGTCAAGTATGATGAGATATCTGATGTAGAACTAATAGCTTTACAAGTAAATTGAAAATAGGCTCAAAAAAGTATAAGGGTAAGCTACCCTTCAAATGTTTCAATTATGGATAAGTAGGACACTTTGATAACAAGTGACCTCATAAGCATAAAAATAATGATTAAAAACATGGTGAAATCTAAGATGAAGGAAATAAGACATTCAAATTTGATAAGAGGAAGAAAATATTCAAAAATTTTGACAACAAGAAGAAGTCCTTCAAGAACAAGAAGAGTCTCTACACCAATAAATATTGTAGCTCATCATATGAGAGTGAAGACAGTGATTTTTAGTTTGATAGTGAAGATGAAGTCCTCTACATGGCTGAGGAAGGAAGTTATTCATATCAAAAAGAGTATACTTGGAGTGATACAAATAATGAAGAAGATAAGGAGGACTGTGAGACTAAATTGAGGAGTGCTCATGAAGAATTGAAGATTGAGAAGAAGATTAACAAGAAGATGAAGTCTCAAATTGAGGACTATAAAAATAAATTTGGTATATTTAAGACAATAATGAATGAAGAAACCAAGGAGTATGAAGATATAGTCAAGCATCTCAGTTTGCAATTGGAAATCATGTCTATAAGCCTAAAAGCTAAAGAAGATGAATATTCAAAGTATGTGATATAAAATGTGTCATTAAAAGCTGAGTTAGAAAAGGTATCTAGTAAGATGAAGTCATTTATGATTTTTGAAAAGAGTCCAAGTGATTTAGACAAAATTAAAAATATTCAAAAGCATGTTCATGATAGAAGTGGATTTGGTTATAAATAAGAACAAAAGAATGGAACTGAAGACAAGGTGAAGACTAATGTGAACAAAGACAATCAGACCTTGAGGGTCAATAATCAATCATAGAATGAAGATGTTGGTAGAATGAAGACAAATAAGATCAAACCACCAAATGCCATGAGGTATGCTGAATTCAATGGTTATTATTACACTTTCAATCAATTTGGTCATAGGTCTAGAGAGTGTAGAAGACTTACTAATAATGCATAAAATTATCAGTTAAGTGGTGTAAGCAAGGTTGAATGCTTCAACTGTCATGATGTGGGAAATTTTTCAAAACATTGTCCAAATAAAGTAAGGAAATTTGTGTTTCCTTTAAAAAGAGTGGTTTATTACAACTATGATAATATTGGTCACATTTATAGGTTTTATAAGCAAAAGTTATCAAGTCAAAATAAGTTTAATCAGACTCCTAGAGTGTAAGGAAGAAGGCTAGTTAATTCATGGAAAACAAAAGTGGAAAGTGTGATTCATGATGGGTTTATAGGTCCAAGTGGTCTATTTTATATGGTGGAGAATGCTACAAAGGTTGAATAATTCCAATATCTCTCATTTTATACTCATGTTGTGAAATAAGAGAACAAGCTCAAGGAGAAGACCAAGATGTTATTTGAGGCTAGTCCTAAGGTGTGTATAGATCTAAGTGAACATCCTAATATTTTTGAACAAGTTTCATGTGAAGAATATCATTTATCATTTTTTAGTGATGAGGTATGTCATGAATATTTTTTATCTCCATGTATTATCAATTCAAGCTAATAAGAGAAGGAGAAAGTTATATTAGATGAGCAAGTTGTTTCTCTTAATCCTAAGAAGAAAAAGAAGGATAATTCATTCTATAGCCATAAGATGTCTAATAAAGAGAAATAATATGAGGAGTTGTGGTCAACTCCTAGTTTCACATTGTTCTAGGACATTATGGGTTAGGGTGTCTCTACCTATACTTCTTAGGAGACATCTTTCTTGTGGAGAAGCAAGTACATGTGCTCAAAGTGTATTTAAGGATTTTGGTCCTGAAGGTCTATAGGCAAAGTATGGAGGTTTTCAGGTGTCAAAACCTAATTGGTTAATAAGACCTATTGAATATATAATTTTTTAGATAGAGCATAGAGTTAGGGGGAGATAACTCAATTAGTTTGAAAGGTTTGAAGTGTTGTGCATGATGTGAGGGGGAACATATATGAGATGTTCTAGTCATGAAGGAGATATGAAGAAGTTTGCTACAGATGTGAACTCAAACATGTTGATATGATGAATTGATGAAACTAATTCAGGTGTTTTGACAATATATTTAAATCCTCATGCATAAACAAAGGGGGAGATTTGTAAATGGTCAAGTCCAAGGATCAAAGGACTATGTAGTTGAATTTGAGAAATAAGGTATAGAGTCAATTGTGTTGTTTCTTAATGGTTGGATATGGTCTAAAGGTACTTAAATTGTACCTAATCTCATGTGACTTAGGGGGAGTCCCTCTTAATGATTTCAAGGTCCTTAGGATCAGAAGTTGAGCCCACTTTATCATTGTGTCAAAGGGGGAGAAAGTTATTGAAGGGAGAGACAGAGTCTAAGAATAAGTTTTATATTGGTACTGACATCAATGATAAATGGGGATATTTTTGGAGATTTTTCAATGATATTTCCAAGGTGGCCAAGGATATTGATGAAGTGTCATGTGTATTAGAATGACAAATGACAAAGTGTGCTTTAATGTTCTTGCATAATTATTCAGTGTTTGAATTGGATAGGTAGATGGTGGATGTTATTTATGGTTTGGTCATGTTTTAGAGACCATATGTAGTATTATGAGTGCTTAGGACACTTATGAAAGTGAAATGAATTCATTCGAGTAGTCATATGAGTGTCTAGGTTCAAGTAGTCATTTTGGTAGACAAGATTGAGTAAATAGTTTGATGACATCATATTTCACACATGTGAAGGTTTAATGATTAGTTTTATACATGGATGGATTTATCTATGATATTTGATCATGTGGTTTAAATTTTAGTTCTATACATAGAGCGTAACAAAAGTTATAATAATGCAAAGTTGGATTTTTAGATAGAGTTCACTAAGTTTCTTAGATACTTAACCAAATTTTCAAGTGGATATCGAATGGTGAGAATTAAAAATATATAAGGATGAGCATATAATATAAAAAATGAGTATCCAATGGTGAGTGTATGATCATGCATATATAGATCAGTGGCATGCATGAAGTCATTATATCAAAAGTTCCTGAGGTTGCACATGCTAGTGACATGTATTTCAATCATGATGATTTAATAAAATATAAATGGCATGTGAGTTTTCATGAAGATGGATATTTTTGGCATGGTTTGATTCAAATATTTAATGCTTAGAAGGTATGTGAGGGTAACAAGTGTCTTAATCATAAAAGTGTAAATCAATGATCAATGGTGAACATAAATAGTTAAACTTAGGAGGATCATAAGGAGATCGATGGAGTGCATTTGATCAAGTTTCTAGAGGACATGAGATGAGGACATGTGTCTGTAATGTTTTATTTATACAGTGACTATTGGAATTTGAATATTCAAATTAACAAATGAAAAACCAGTCTATATTATTTGAGATATAACTATTGATATATGAAGAATTTGATAATGGTATAAAAGGTAAAGTCAAAGAGAATTCTAAGGACTATCCAAAAAAATTAGTTTAAAGGTTTGAATATTCATGAATATGAATTTATTATAGTTGTAATATGACTATTTATTCATTCATGGTGTTCTTATGTACATAATATTGTTTAAGCAATTTATGCTTTAATATAAGAGTGTTTTGGTGGGAGTAATCACCTAAAGATGTCATAAGGATCATTTGGAGTGGACCCATTTTAAAGTATTCTTTTGTTCTTAATTTTATTTTTTGAGTGCTAAAGGGATAATAGGTCTCCATAAGACCTATAAGGGCCACTAAGGCCTAATTGAAAGGCATAACTGCTTAAGTGTGATCCATAGATGATATGGCCAACCTGTAAGGGTAATATTAAGATATGTATTAGCATGATATAAGTCTTAAGGATTAATACAAGTATTATGTCCAAACTATAAGTTGATATTCATGAAGACTCTATAAAGAGTGAAGACCAAGGTAATGGTTTCTAGACTTGAAGTGGATGTGTTGAGAGAGCAGAAGATAGAGATGAAGGAAAGAGATTAGATGGAGTGTACTCAGTGGATGGATTGAAGTACAAAGTATATTGAAGAAGAGGAAATAATCCTAGAGTGATTAAAAAGGGGTGTTTGGATTCATTGCTTATATGAGCAAGTTTGAGGGTGTGTGATGAGTTGAAAGAGAGAGAGTAGAGTTGAGCAAGTGTAGAATTGAGCAAATGAGAGAACCTTTGGAAGAGAAGGTATAGGTCAATGAGGACCATTATAGTGTGAAAAATATTAGACATGTTTATCTAATCAAGTTGATAAAGATGAACATATAGGTCATTATACCTAATAAGCCTAGAAGAGGCTAATTATGCAAGTAAACCCTAGAGGTTATTTGAGAGAGATAGAAGGGTGAAGAAGAGTGCAAGCAAGAAAATTCCATCATCAAGTCTAGAAGACATTATATCAAATGTGGAGATCAGATCAAGGTAGTTGAGTGGGTGCTTATATGTGATGGGTGTCTCACTAAATTAAGGGATGGGTGTTCCTTGATCAGTTGGTGTTGGTCTAAATTTGGATCTATAGTCCATTTGCTAGGTTTCATTCCCCAAGAAGGTTTCCCACATATATCTTGTGTTATGTGTGTGATTTTGCCTATCTTTATTATTAATTAATATAAATTATGTGTATGATTCATGAATAATAATGTTATTTGGTTAAGGGTTTGAAAAGATTGGAATTAAAGTTTGGATTATCTAGCATCACTGATTCACCCCCCTTCTCAGTGATTATACCTATAACATTTAAAGGTTGTAAGAAAATTACTTGGCCAATAGCACTATGGGATCTTGTATTCTAAATTTATTTTCTCTTTATGCAATAATATATTATATTGCATGAATGATTAGAAGTCTATGTGTGTTGAATTAATTTTTGGTTGTTGAATATGTTTGCTTATATAAATTATGTTTAAACCTAAGGTTGGTAACATGTATTTTAATTTAAACTTATGATTAACCTAAATGATAACTTATGGTCATAGAGTTATCCTTACTGATTAAACTAATCATTCAACTTGACCATCCTTGAATAGGATTGAAACCCATAGAGGAGAGTGATGTATTTACCTAGGGTTAAGGACCTAGAAATGTCCTATGTGGAAGTAGTATGAGTACCACATATGGCACTTGGGTCCTATCCATGCATGCATATACTGATACACCCCAAACCTATAAAACATCTAGTATAATAGCATGCTTTCCCATAACACCTTTTGTATGTCTTTACCTCTAGCTAATTACCTTAGTTCTTCTCCTTCAGTTCTATTTATGCGTACATGAGTGCATTGAATGTTTATCACTTGCATTAGAAAGTAAAGTAAGTGGGTATAACACACATCCATAACATACTCTGATATACAATTCTAAATTTTTTTTTAGGGGGGGGTGTTATTTTAGTCTATTAAATCATGCAAGCATATATTTTTTGTTTGGATTGATTTTTATGATCAAAGAGAAAACAAATATGACTGTAACAAAAATTAAATAGTAGAAACATAAATTCACAAATATTAAAAGAGCATCAATGTATGCTCAAAAGGAAGGATATCTAATAAATGTTTGTGTTATAAAACTAATTAAAAAAATTGATTAAAAACATAATACGCTGAAAGCAAAAATATACTTGAAATATTTTGTTGTTGTTGTTTGATGTGCATGCAACATAAAACTTGACATGGAGAGACTCTTAACCAGGTGAAATAAAAAAATTAATCCTTTCAAAAAACCTACAACAATAAGTTAGAGACAAATAATTTCAAGTATGGAGATAAAAAATTAGATTTAAATAAATACCAATGGTGGATACCTTACCAAAAAAATCCATAAAATCTCTCAAAAATTCTGCACACTTTCAAAAAAATGTCAATAAGATGATTGTATCTCTAATACTATGAAGGACTTATCCCAAGAATAATCATCAATGACATAGTATAAAAGTGTGAAAATAAAAAAAATCAAAATATTAAATTGCCTCTCAAGGTGTAAATCATAAATGAGACAAGAATTTTAAAGTGAGAAACCAAACATAAAGGAGAAAAACTCATCTAATCTAATTAGAAGTCTTGCTACCAAAATATCTACAAGTACAAGATTGTATCAAGAACACAAGAGAAGAATATAGAGATCTATGATATTTTAGTGAAGAAATGAGAGAAGGGGCTCTTTTATAGATCTAGAATAAAATAATGGAAGTTATAAATAATCCCATTATTACCTTATAATCCTCCTATGTGTGTGCCACTTGTTTCCTGGTCCCTTAGAAAGTGAAGGGATCTATATGTCATGTGGGGGAAGGAGTTACTCATGCAAGTAACTCCCAAATCCTAAAAGAGCACAAAGAGGTGAGTGACACCTCATAGAATCAAAATTTATGTGAATTAATAATTCACATAAATAAATATTTCTCATACACAAAAATGGAACTTAGGATAAAAATAATTATCATAAATAAAGTGTAATCTTAACACCAATCTTGAAAGACATTAACACCATTGAATGTATATGGACCTTAATTTAATTGTAGACTATACAATAAGTTGAATTAGATCTATAGAGTAAATCTAGTAAGAATAAGTGATTAAGAATTGGCTACTGAGTAAGTAATTAAAGTGAACAAGTAAATGTAAGATAGATTGAGAATAAATTGATTGTTAGAAGAGTGGGTATTGGTCTTGAAATCATTAGATGGTGTTATTGATGTTGTGGTTACTATCAATTTTTAGTATTATAACATTGGTTAAGTCCTTACGAGATTGATAATTTTGTTCATAGTGCTTGTTTTAGTCATAATCTCTAGGTATTTACAAGAGGAAGTTAAGGCAATCAAATCCATTAAAGCTTAAAGAGAGATAAAGAGATCAATAAAGCTCAAGGAAAGAGTACAATGATTACTATTGAGATAGATCCAAGGTAAGGAATTGGAGATAGTTGTCAATACACCAATGTGTAATAGACTTGGGTGAGGCAAAAAATGGATAAAGATGAAAAATTCTTGCTTGAAATAATAAAGAGAGAAAAGGAAGTAATAAAGAGACTGCCTAGAAGCAAGAACTAGATGAAATAAAAGAAACAAAGGGAAATGGATGAGATAAATCAAAGGATAACATTGATGGAGTTCATGATGGAGAATGTGAATAATCCATGATGTGGATGGAATTTGAGAAAGAAAAAATGTCCAAACAAGTTGATAGTGGAGAGAAGACAAAGGCAAAGAGTGAATTTTGACTTAAGGAGAGAGATAAAGTTACAATGTAAGTATCTTGAGGAGAATGTTTCAATTTTAAAATTAGTGAGAAGATGAGATGGAAATCTCATTTATCATCTTGAAGAGAAAGATATATTGGAAGATTCAACTATGGGAGAAGAATAGTACTAAGAAGTCAATAAAGGGGATATATGGCCTCAAACAATTTCATCTAATATTGTATTTGATGTTTTGTATGCAGATAAGGAGGTTGTTGATAAAGATGAAGTATTTGAGCCAATGAATGGGATCATGAAAATGTAGGTGAAGTACTTCATGAAATAGTTCTTAGTTCAATACATGATTAAGAAAGGGCTAATTATAGGGATTTAACATCTAAAGAAAATAAAGAAGGTCAGTTGTGTATCCATCACAAATATTTGCTTGAACTAGAAATAATCTTCATTCAAGAGGATGAAGAAGATTAAAAGAATAAAAGTAGATTTACAACAAGTACAAATTTATTTTATAATTATGTTGATAAAAGAATATATAGATATTTTGAAGAAGTTCTTGAACCTTCAAAGAGTGAGCTCATTTGTATGAATAATGATATTAAAGATAAAAACTTTTCAGCTTCTTATGATGAAGAATTTTGTGATTGGACACAATATATGGAAACAAGTGAATTGTTTATTTATGAAAGCTTGGAGAAATTACAAAAAGAGATGGTAGATTTAGAATAAGATATTAATATTGAAGTCACCTATGAATAAGAGGACAAAGTTTGTCAAAAAATAAAGAATAAGGAGATAGATAGTTGGCATGACATAGTGATATCTCATTTAAAAGAGAATATTGTTAGAGTAGGTTATTTACCTACCTTAGCTCATGTTTACTAGGTACTCTATTTATCACTATTTTATTTTCCCATTATGGATTTATCCCACATTGGTTAGTATGTTTTTATTCTTGATCTTCCTTGCATACATATTTAATGCTCTTTCATTATATTAAACAAGCTCTGAAGCAAGGTCTTAGGCAAAGATCTTAAGCTAAGCTTATAGAAGAAGTAATATGGAGATATATGATATTGATCTTTATTTTTTGCATTTGCCTATCATGTGATGTTTTTATATTATCACATATGATCTTTATGGCTTGGAAAAATCTAGTCTACATTCCTTTCATGATATTAGAGCTTTGAAGGGTTGCCACCATCCATTGAGAAGTTATTATTTAGATTGAAAAATATATTTATTTTGGCACACCTTTATCCTTGGTGATATATATTCTATGTTGGAAGAGGAAAGTGTTGGAAGACTACATCATTTTATATATCAGGCTAGCAGTCGCACTTGTTGTTCAAACTTCCATTCTATAAAATCTATTTTTTGGGCAAACTACATTTTTTTACACAAATGTGATATGTTTTGATCAAATTATCTTTACTCGTAATGAAATTTTTGAAAATATTTCTGGGTTATAAGCACCTCTCTCACAAATTTACATAACATTTTATGGTTTTGAATTATAATGAGAATTAAGAAAGTTATAGTCATTATAAGATTAATATTTTAGTTATTTTTTCCTTAAAACATGGTTTTTCCCAAGAGTCATTGGAAGGAAAACTATTATGTAGGTGGAATCTTTCATTTTTGTTGCATTGGAACATCTACCAAAATGTCATTTTCCTATTCCTCTTTTCTATGTTTTCCATTTTGCATTGGAATAAGACTATATTTGGGTTTGGCATCATATGTTGTGTGTGGGTCACATCAGTTTCTTAGAAGTATATGTGGACTATATTATTTATATAAGCATCATTCCTCTTATCTACTATGTTGAATAAAAATTGAAGGAGATCTCTTTGGATTTCCTTTTCAATGCATGGATTTAGTTTCAATCTGCATTGAAAGAGGTTAAGCATAACATAGAAGGAGTTATAGGTCAGTGTTGTAATTTTTAGCAAAGATCTCTCCCTAGATGGTGTCCTTTATCCTTTTTGGTATGTGTCTTTCTTTAGCATATGTTAGGTGTTATAGATCTGGTCAGCTACTACATGCTATTTTTAGTGTTCTCTTGTTGCTATATGGTCTTTTTGTAGGTGTATGGTCTTTGGCACCCTTCTTTACCTTTGTGGAGCTTCAAAAAGACTTGCTTCCTATATTAGAGATCAACACAATCCTAAAGCTTCCTTGGAAGCATCCCTTTTAGCTAAAGACAACTATAATTCACCATTTCATCCTCTTAACACAACTATTTATCCATTATTTATTTTAATAGTTTTTTTTTTTACATCAAAGTGGAAGTTATTTTCACTTGTAAGCTCATAGGGGTGTGTAGCTAGTTTTTTTTTCACTTTTGTTACATTGAAGACATCCATAGTGAAATTTTGGTTCCAACGATTGGTTGGAATACTATCTTCATTTCTAATTTGGTCACTAAAATTAGTTTTAAGTGTAATTTTTAATGTTTTTGACCCATTTATGGGAATTCATAAAACCTATATATTTTGAACCATAAATCAAATTTGAGATATTTTTTTCAATAATGTATGGTTGTTAATTATCTATCCATTGGTGTCATCAATTTGTAAAATATAACTACTTTTATAAAGTGCCAAAAAAAATTGGGGGGGGGATTACACTTTTTTGGGGGTTTATTTGTTAATTGTCATTATTTGAATTGGGAGTTGTTCTTTTGGTGGGATAATTTTTTATTCTTCCTTGTACTTTGACAATGGATCCCCTCAACACCTCAAATTACACCACTTAGAAAATAAAAATGAAGATACACCTTTAGCTAAAAGGCTTATAGAGAATGGTACTTGGTGATCTTCATAACTTCATCGATGAGGAAGATATTATCTAGATTGCATCTATGCAAGATGAGGTTCTTCATTTTATCCACCTCAATGTTTTAGACAGCTTACACATTCATATTATGGATGCCCCATCACCAAAAGGAGCTTGGGATGCTATTACAACCTTCTATGAGGAAGATTTTGAACCTTTTGGGTTTTCTAAACCCTATCTTACTCCACCTCTTATTCCACTTCCTTCTCCTCCTATTAGAGAGGATTTATATTTTGATGGTGATATGGATGATGCTTCTCCTTCTCCTTCTCCTCCTATCAGTTAGGTTTTCTCTTTTGATTATGTACTCTCTCCTCTTACTATAGTTTCTTTGATGACATATTCTTGATGGACATTGATCTTATTCTTATTGAGCCACCTCTATGGGATGATTTTATGCTAGACTTAGGATGTCTATTTGTAAAACCTCCTTTTATTCCTATGTAAGATGCTGAGCCACCATAGATGATCACTTCAAAAGACTCTATTTATTCTAGTAGAGTACACTTATTGATCATTAAAATCCACTTCCCATAGGCATTCTTTTAGCAAATGTTTCATGTATTTATTTTGATCGATTCAACTTCACTTCCATGGCATTACATCTAGTTTATGTGCATGATCTTTCTAGATCTATGCTACACTTCAGATTTAGATGTGATCCATAGATATTTATATTGTTGTCTCCTTCATCTTTCATTGTGGAATTGGAAGACTTCTAATACACCATTCATTTTTTCTTTTGGAAAAAGGGATAAACATTACTCAATGTGGATGGATCTTCTATAGTCTTTTAGTTGAGGATATCAACATCGACACTGCTCATCTTATGATTCTAACTTGGAGTATTGATAGATTTAGTAT
Organism: Torreya grandis; assembly: GCA_037957365.1. Lineage (NCBI taxonomy): Eukaryota > Viridiplantae > Streptophyta > Pinopsida > Cupressales > Taxaceae > Torreya > Torreya grandis. The sequence continues at coordinate 673,714 of JARHVA010003352.1, read as the reverse complement.
CAATGGTATTTGTCCTTAGATGGATTCTATATAAAGTCCCTCATTCCTTATTTTACATCATTTTTGGGGGAGATATTTTTATTTCCTATAGGTTTTATCTCTTTCTCTACTTCATGGATATATATTGTAAATGAGTACCTTATCAGGACTAGTTGTCGAGAATCACACTGTGGATATGCCACTATATCTTTTTTAGATATTGTTAGCCCCTAGTTTCACTTGAAGGGGGGTGTTATAGTATGTATTTATCATACTTTCTAGGTTCTAACTAGGTTGTTTATCTTTTCCTAGTTTTATTCTATGTGTGTAATTATCCCACATTGCTCAATTAGTTTTGATTCTAGTTTTTTATTGAATACTTAAGAAAGGGATCTCCATTGTATTAAACATGTCTTTATGAATATCATTTGATTTGATTTGTATTTGAATTTCATTTATTTGTAATCTTATTATGATGTTCTTGTTGTCAATGTTTCAGACTCTTGGCTTAGAATGATATTATTGTCATTCCTTTCAAATATGGAGACCAAATATCATTGTGATCATATCTAAGGAGAAGAAATCATGATTGATTACATACTTGAGAAACAAGAATGGGTGAAAGTGTTTGGAGGGACATTAAGGTCTCAATATTTTTTATTTAACATTTCATTATATTATGTATGTGCAAGTGTGATATATGAAGAAATAAAAGCTATAGAAAATAAATCTATTGAAAGAGATCAATTAAAGAAAGAACAAGGATACATCCTCATCTTGGAGAATGAAACTATGAAGCAAATGTAATAACATAAAGAATTCCTCATGAAGATGATAAAAATACAAACCAAGCTAAGTAAAGACAAGTAAACAAGCATTAGAGGAGATGAAGAGAACAAAACAATGAAGAAATGGAAGAAGAGAAATAAATTGCATTTGAGTTAGAGCTCAGAATATTTCCACTTGAGAAGTATGATATAGGATCATCATCCCCAAATTTTTTAAATATGTTCTCAAGCATTATAACGAAGGTCAATAATTTGTTTAGTGAGTCTTAGGAGGTGTGTTGATGAATAAAGAAGCCCTCCTAAGCTTTATTTCACTTTGTATAAATCAAATGAGTTCATAAGGAATATTTTATCTAAAGTGAGAATTTAAATATTCAAATATGTAAGTGCATTAAAAAGAGGTGTATTTTTATAGTTTGAGGTAAAAGTAAATAGTACAAAGTATTATAAGTTTAATCACCTATTGTAAATGTATTACAACCTCCTAATTAAGTCAAAACCTCCCCAAGGATAAAGACTCCAATGTGGGAGGAGGTCATGTTTGAAAATTTTTACAGTTGGTTGAGATAAATGTGGCCCAAAAAATTAATTTTAGATATTTAGTTGCAAAAGGATGAGGCTTGAACCATGAGACTAGAAGTCGAAGTAATAAGAAAGAATAAAATACTAGAAGTTACATGTGATTGAGTGTGCATAAAATAATCCATTGAGTTGTAAGATATTTGAATAAAAATAAAGTTATGAAATAATATTATGTAAGTCTTCTCAGAGTCATAGATATTAAGTGATAATGAATATTTTATGTCTATGAAGGATTGGTCTTATTAAAAAAAATTGTGTATGAATTGAGATGTGTTCTCTATGAAAATGATGATGAATCTACCATTCATCTACTTTTGGATTATCCTTGCTTTTGAGATATTTGGATCTATATTATTCTTAAATTTAATGTTGTTTGGGTCCATGCAAGTTCACTATTAAAAGTATTGCAGTCATGGGAGTGTCCACTTTAGAATGTTTAGCTTAAGAAAGTATGGAAGCTCTCTTTACCTCATAACATATAGGGCATTTAAGGAGATCGCAATAATAAGATTCTTAGAGAGAATAAATGTATCATCAAATTTATATCTAAAAGGATCTTTGAGGCCATACTAGAGAATTAAAACATTGAGACTAATAATAAAGGTAAAATCCTACTTCATTATGAACAAATTCTAGCTCTAAACTGGCAAATTGATACTTCTAATCTTAGCAAGATTGATCTTAAAGATGAGATTAAAAAAATAACTAAATGGAAATCCCTTCCATTGGGCTAGTTAAACCTCAACTTTGATGGAGCTTCCAAAGGGAACCTAGGCCTAACCAGAGGTAGTGGTATTCTAAGAGACCATTAGGGAAAATTTGTGGTAGCATATGCTAAATATATGGGTGTTAAGTCTAATCATTGGACTGAATTCATTGCTGCCCTATGGGGTCTTAAATTGGATCAAAATTGGAGGTGAAATTTCTCATAATAGAGGGAGATTCTCTTAATATATTAAACTATTTATCTATGGAAAATGCCATTAGCTAGACTATTAAACAAGTGATAGAGGAAGCAATCTCTATTTTATACTCCAGGCAATAGGTTCTAATCCAACACATATATCATGAAGGAAACAATATAATAGATTGGATTGAAAATAGGGGTGTGGGCTCATTGGGTTAGATCAATTGGATGGACTTTGAAGATATTACTAGGGACATCGTCTAAAGGATAAAGGGTAAAATGTCATCTAATATGCATATTGTTTGAGGGAATTGGGGTCTTCTCCAAGTCTAAGTGGAGGAGACATTGGAAACTTAGACTAACATATAGTCTTAGGCCCTTATATGTTTTTTCATCCTTTTTCAAATTCTTAGAAAAGCTACTAGATATGAATTTTTTTCTTATAGCTTTGCTTTTAGTAATCAAAGATAGCTTTGGGGTTTGTCAGTTCTTCAACCTATTGAATTTTGGAAATCCTTTTTTCCCTATTCTAAAGTCTCTAAAATCACTATGGGGTTATTGAACAGGATTGAACCCAAATTACTTAAATAAGTCAAGAAGAATGAAATAATTTGGGAGGCTTTTCAATTTTGGGGTTTCATAGGGTTCATGGAAAAAATTGAAGGGCATGATAAGAATATTTCAACTCTCTTTGGTAATGCCTAGGAAGATAGAACAATTAATTAATGGGGTCATTTTGTAAATCATGAAGGATCTAATTACTCACATTACAACCTTGGTAATAGAGGAAACAAAAATCTACAAATCTACCAGAGATTATAAAAGAGAGAAGGAAGTTTTTCTGGAGGAAGTGGAAACCTTGGAGACTCTGCACAATGGTTTTGATTGTGAATCTCTACTTAGGCCATTTGGAGAAGTTTCCTTTCATCTGATGTAATACATCATACTCAAATGTAGATGTAATATTTTCAGATGGTCTCTATTCATTTTTCTTAACTATTTTAGGCATGTTATTTCATTAAGCCTCCCCTTATACATTCTTCACTCATTAGAAGCTTCCATTTTGAATTATAAGAATGGAAAGTACCATGTTCCTAGGCATGAATGGGTTATATATTTAATCCATAAATAATTCAAGGGCATGAATAAGTTAAATCCTGATATTTCTAAACCTAAGAAGAAAATTATTAAGGATAAACCTATGGATGTTAGGAACAATAAGAAGGTTTGGATCAATTACCTTGATAATGTTCATAAAAATACTAAGGATAAATCTTCTAAGAGCACAACTAGTAGTGTTTTCAAGAATATTGAGGATAAATATTCTAAGAGCCTAGAGCCCAAATGATAAAGGGACTAAAGGTATAGACGTCAAATCCACTAAGAATCAATATAATATAAATAAGTGGCTTACAAGTGCAACTAGGATTCCCAATGTTCTCGTGAATTCACTAGACAAGAAGGGTAAATTAGGTCAAACTGCAAGTGACTATATCTTAGTTGAATAAGATAAGGTTCGGCTTGAAGAGACTATTCAATAAGAGGATCTGGCTGAGACCTCTCAACCTAAGATTCTTAAAGATGGAAAAAGGAAGACTAGAGATGATGTTAATAAAAAAGGTAAAACTCTTAATAAGCATCATCAATAGTTAAATGATAATTTTAATAGTTTAGTTAATTCTTTGAAAGGTAAGGAAAATTCTGAAAAGATTGTTTAAGAACTGGACGTTTAAAATTACATCATGTGATGGTTTATGAGGGATTTAATTTTTCTTAAAATGAAGGTTAAATTATTACAACAAGAGAATGATATATTGAATCAAATCAATGTGGACAAGGAAGACAACAAACATATGCAGAGTTTATAATTTAGAGTTGACTTGCTAGAGAATGAGAATGAGAAGATTAAAAACAATATTGGTTTCTTGGTGAATTGTAGCAAGGCTGCCATGAATGAGGGGCTTCAAAATTTTGAGAACCTTATACATCACCTGGGAGAGATATTTGACATAAAGGCTATTGGCAAAGGAAAAGGCAAATAGGTTTAGTGTAGTGGTTGTCAGAAAGATATAAACAAAGACAAGCTTTTGTTTCAAATAGATTCTAACCTTAAAAGGATACAAATTTGTTGATAGGATGTCGTAGGAAATCTTGACATGGATTAGGAGTTTACTTATTTTTATGTTGTTTTTATGATGTTTCTTTGTTGTATCTGGGATATGTTCTCGTTATTTTTGGCCCTGTTTTGTATATGTCTTTCCTTTGGTCTTTGGTAGACCTTTATTTCCTTTTTGTTCGTGCTTATCCTAGAGTTTGGGGACCCTATTTAAAAAAAATCCCCCACTTTAACCTTAATAAAAAAAGAGTTTTATTATGATTTATGATCATATTTCTAAGATAATTTATTATATCTCTGAAGTCTACAAACATGGATTTGGTGGCATAGTTGAGGTATAAAGGTGTAGTCTATGTTATTTTGAATTGTCTTTCCTAAAGGATAAATGGTAGAATAGGAAAAATATGTATAACATCATTATTTGAATAAAGAAAAATATTTTAAATTCATTAATGTTTAATTTTTTTTTCTCTTTGTGCTCTCGAGTCCCCTACAGTGTACATAGCTTGTGATAAATAAAGAAAATGGTTTATTTTTTATATTATATATGTCATCAAGTGTTTGATGTAGTAGTATTCTATTGAAATTATTTATAATTATATTTTTAGTTCTCAATTTGAACTATATCATACCATCCTGTGTGTTTAAAATTATGCTTATAAATTTATTTTAGTGCATTGAACACATTTTGTATGAAGTCTATTGGATAATCAAGTTCACTAGTGGATATAATTTTAATAATTGGTATTTCAAAGCCTAAGTTGGTATTGTAAATGATAAATAATTTCACCCAACATACGATAAAATTGAATTAAGTATAATTTTGAAGTCTCTATTCACAATTTTAAGTGATGTTTGCAAGATCATAAAGTCACCAAGTCTATGATAAGTGTATGTGTTATTCCATATGATAATATTTTAAAACTATTAAAGGATTTTTAGATTTCATATATTAAAGACAAATCTTTGGAAAATTGATTGATATTATGCAAGAATATCAATAGAATCAATCTAATGTTTTATTTATCCCAAAATGATTTGGTGTCAAGAGAAGTTATGTGATAATATACAAAATATATTAGTACATTTTTAATTAAGGAACAATCCATTGAAGGTTGATTAGTGCTAATGACAAATTTGATAGATCTGCTATGGTAAATTCACTCAAAAATATGCTAGTGTGAAACATGTAATTGATCAAAAGAATTCATTTGTTATTAATCTCATCATGGTAAAGATTTAGCTAGATAATAACATTCATTTGTTATTATTAGTCTCATGATAAAATTCTTCCAGTTCATTAATCATTATATAAACAAGATTGATGTAATCCAAGAGACATTTATGGAACCTTATGAATAGTGAATTTATCCAAATAACTAGAATTTTATCTGCATAGAAATAGTAGGATTGTCAAAAGTTTGTAGATAATTATATTGTCTCCTCTTACAGTATTTATTCAATATTCTTTGTGAATGATGGTCTAATGGAGCAAAGTTTATGTCAAATTTATTAGAAGAGTTTTCAAGATGAGATATGAATTAGGATACATTGGTATAATGGTGATGTATTCTTAAAAGGAATCCTCAAATAGCTCATATGAATCATAGGCCAAGGACATAAGAGAGTTAAAATTTATTGTGTGTAAAATTAGATCTATAGAGAAGTAAAAATTTGGAGAACATAATCTCATTGGTCTTGTGAGACCAATCATGAAAGATCTTAAGACCATTGAATGTAAATAGACCTAAATTTAATTGCAAACTATAAAATAATTTGAATCAGACCTATAGAGGAAATCTAGTAAGGATAAGTGATTAAGAATTGGCCATTGAGTAAGTAATTAAAGTGAACAAGTAAATGCAAGACATATTAATAACAAATTAATTGTCAGAAGAGTGAGTATTGGTTTTGAAATCATCATATGGTGTTATTAATGTTATGGTTGCTATCAATTATATAACACCTCAGTCTTATACACTTGGAAAACTCATACATTGATTATTATTCTTAGTTTGGGACCTTTCCCACTTCCAAAAATATTTCATCTACTCTATATTATTCCCCTTTGGCTCATATATCTTAATTCAACCAATTTTATGTTGATGAACTAGGCTTTTTATCTTGTATAAAATGCTTAAAATGTGCTTATATTTCATCTCTATAATTTCTAAGCCTATACTTGATTTTATACTCTTTAGACACTAATGTCTAGGACATACATTAATATTAAAGTTAGTGTCATGACTAGATGCAAGTGTCTAGTGCCCTAATATCATCCAATTTACAAATGAAATGTATCTTAATGTTTGGACTAAGTGCTTTAATGTGAGTTATTATTACAAAGGTATTGTTATAAATATAATATCAACCCTCATTCATTCCTCACCTAGTAAAATACCAAAGAGACCAAGGCAACTTATCAAAAGTAATCTATCAAGCATTTAATTGAACAAATCTTCCCTATTTCTATACTAGTCATATGTATAGCACATATAAAGGTATGAAATACTAAAGGAGCATCCAAAGAGCTTGATTTTTGTATTTATAAGCTAGGTCACTATTGTACTTACTTTACATAATATTACATGGTTCACACACAAGCCAACACATAGGGGAAGAACTATATGAATCTGATGCCTTCTTATAGAGTATTGGCTACATAGGCAGCACCCAATGATGATGTGATCTTTGGGGTAATCTTGACACCATGTTCCCACTAACCCATTTCCCCTTAATATCACCATAAATATTAAGAACTAAGGTTTTACAAATTCATGAAGAGTAATAGTCCATGACCTAGATATGAATGCACTAGAGTGAAGGTGAAGTCAAACCCAGAAGTATATAGGTTTTTGCATCTCTTTCTAATAATTATTCCATATAGGAAACTTTCATCGAACCTAGATAATAGTGTTAACACAACTATCCCAAGATGACATTAGTGTCCATAGCTATAGAAGTATTAGATCCAAAATTTGATGACTATTCTATAACTACCTTTAAACCCATTTCCTACCTATTTAAGATCAAACACTATGTTAGCATTAAAAATAGATGAGTATATTACTCATTTTTCATTTTCATGCATAACTTAGTTGTACTTCATATATTTATCCTATATTCATTATAATAAATCTAGTGTGTACTTATTGTCTGAGTTTAGCACCCAATTGGACTACTATAGATCTAATTATTTCCATTGTGCATTATCATTTATATATTCTTATCCCTTTTACCATAAAGGATAGGATAATTTAATTATCTAATTTAGGGTTAAACATTTGGTGAATCTAATGTAAATAATAGACATATAGTAGATTCCATGGAATCTCCATATACTATGCACCATGTTTAGATATCTAGAGCACCTAAATATTTTACTATTAATATTAGTCCAAAGAAACCATAGATCACATAATGATGGACTCCACAAACCACTACTCGATTAATCTTACTACTACTTTATGACCATTAAGTCCTATTTTACATATGTAAAGCATCACTAATACTATTGTGATAGATATTTGAACCTATATGTGCTCCTCAATAATGTCACAATATTATTACACTAGGTTCATAGTGGGGAGATATCTATGACCATTTATTATATGGAATCATAGGATAATCTTTCCTTTTAAAACATTCCAAAAATACAAAAAAAATCAAAAACATTCAAAAATTCAAAAATACATTAGGCATCTACATGTTCTATTCACTCTTTAGCATCTATGTGTTAGTTCCATGTTGAGGAATGGCATACTTAGTTACTCATACATACACATGGGTGCCACACTTCTACTTGAGTGTGATACAAGTATACACAGATACATGATCTACTCTTATTTTGGATGTTAAGACTTCCTTATACTTATGTCATGCATACATTGGGGGTATCTGCTTCTTTGAACTTGATACACAAAGGTTATATGATTTTATGGTCACTCTACATTATCATGTTCATGTTTACATATGTAACTACACATGCATTTATCCTTGATTATATCTTACATAGGGTACTTGATATGCTATACACTTGATATTTTTTCCTAACACACTTAATCCATGGGCTACTATAACATGTTAATACTAGTTAATTATGCACTTCCTTGAGTGTCTTTACTTGATATTTTATTCCTTGTTCAAACATTTGAATATGTTCCTTTGCTTACAACCCCTATGCTTATGCATGGTTTCATTGACATTGGCATATGTCATTATTTGATGTATGGGCATTGAATATGTCATCCTTACTTTTTTGAATATTTAACTAAGTCATGTCCCTATTATTATGTTGAATTTGAACATGATCCTTATTTGTGGTATCCTTGGACCATTTCCTTTGGACTTGTTTTTTTGTGCTCTTGTGTGTGTGTTTGTTTTCTTGTATTATTACTACCTTGATATTTCCATGATTCTTATCATACATCTTAGGCCTTCATGTGATCATATTGATTATATGCACTTTAATGTTATATATAATTAGACATATTCCTTTTATATTTTGCATGGTTACATTTATAGATTATATAGTTGTCTTATCCTTTTTAGGTGAGCTAACTACCAATTCCTATGTTTACCTTTCCTCAAATGGGACATATTATTTGGGGGTATGTCATATGGGCATGGATTCCACAGATTCACATAATATATCCATTGGGGGGTATGATTTTGAATCATGTTATAAACACTAATTCAATATATGGTACTTATATCAATTTTTAGATTCAATGGGGGCATGCTTTAGAAGCATGTTCTCCACACTTATTCATATTTGGCATAGATCTCAGATTCAGTGGGGGCATACTTTCGAAGCATATTCTTCACACCTATTAGTATTTAACATATCCATATTATAGGGGGTGCATGTTTTAGAAACATAATCTCCACATTGGTACTTATATTAGTTTTTAGATTTCTCTCTCTCTCTCTCTCTCTCTCTCTCTATATATATATATATATATATATATATATATAGTGAGGGCATGATTTGAAAGCATCTTATCCACACTTACATAGTTTTACAAATTATCCAAAACATAGTTATATGATTTAAATTCAAAATTGTGGTAGAATTACATATAATGGTACCATTTTTATACATAATTTTAAAATGAGACATATCTAAGGTGTATATGTTATGCAATGTGTGCCTAATATTAAAAAATCTAAATTATTTCCAAACTCCAAAACTCTTTTATGGATTGTTACCACATCACATACTTTTTAGTACTAATATCCCATAGACTTTTAAACACCTTATTGAGCCAATCTACTTGGTTCAGTTGTTGGTATGGTTGAGATGATAAAATGACTCAATCTTACCAAGTTTTTAGGTTAGAATTGATTGTATTATCCAACCTCACCAAGTTATAAGTATCATTAGGTTTCACAATTGATCAAATCCCAAGTACTATGTGGCAAGTCACTTTTGATCCAAAGTTGGGGGAATGGACCTTCCAATCTCTCTCTCTCTCTCTCTCTCTCTCTATATATATATATATATATATATATGAACTTTAAAGAATATTTTTCCTAATATCAATTTTAGATCATTATAATGATACATATTTTTCAAATAAATTTGATAATAGTCAAGGAAGTTACATCGACAAATAGGTGGACTCCTAACCTTGCTCTTTTAATTTCAATTAATTTCAAGTAATTTTAACTTAGATTATATGTAATGATTATATACTATAACATGATATTGGTTGCAAGTTAGTCACTAGTAAAGCACTCAAGTTTGGCATGCATAAAGATAAGGTGTGTTATACACACCCAAGTACACATTTATTTCCTTTAAACTATCAATTTCATTACTAGATTAAAGGGGGGAAATGTAGATGATATTTATGGATTATATAGCACCTCAATCTTGTACACTTAGAAAACACAGACCTTGGTTATTCTTCTTAGTTATAGACCTTTCTCACTTTTGCTAGTATTGCACCTAGTCTATTATATGCCAGCCTTTATTTCTTAGTCTAAATAGTCTTATGTTGATAACCCAAGTCTTTTATCTTTCTCAGAATGCTTAAAACATATTTATATTCCATCTTTCAAGTTTAGAGCCTATACTTATTTTATTTATTCTTGGAACTATGTTAGGTCCTAACCTAATGCAAGTGTCTACTAACCTAAATACATCCAATTTGTAAATAAAACGTATTCTAATAGTCAACCTAAGTGTGTTAATGCTAGTTATTACTCCAAATGGATTGATATAAATAAAATATCAACCCTCATTTATTCATCACCTAGTAAAAGATGAAATAGACTAAGAAAAATTATCAAAAGCACTCTATCAAGCATTTAATTAAACAAAGATTATCTATTTCCATACTAGTCATAGGTATAAAACAAATACAAGACTAAAGTACCAAAAGAGAAGACCAAGGGATTGATTTTCCAATTTATAAGCTAGGTAATTGTTCTACTTGATTTGCATAATATTTCATGATTCACACATAAGGCAACATGTATGGGAGAAATACATGAGTCTGGGTCCCTCTGTTAAAGTATTGATATGTGTGTGTGTGTGTGTGTGTGTGTGTGTGTGTGTGTGTGTGTGTGTGTGTGTGTGTGTGTGTATCTCCCATATATATTAGGGTCTTGAGGGTTATCTCGATACCATGTACCCACTAACCCATTTTCCCCCAAGATCACCATGAAGATGAAGAACTAGGGTTTTCAAAATTCATGAGGATCAATAGTCTATGACCTAGATCTAAATGCACTAGAGTGAAGGTGAAGTCAAATCCAAAAGCATCTAGGTGTTTATATCTCTTTCCATTAGGTATTTCATATAGTACACTTGCATCAAACCTAGATAGTAACATTGATGTAACTATATCATGTTGATGTTAGTGTCCAATGCTCCAGAATCATCATGTCCAAAATTTATCTACTATTCTAAAACCATCTTCTATCCTGTTTCTTGCCTATTTTAAATCTAGTATTGTGTTATCATCATAACCAAGTATATTACTTCTTTATAATTTTAATACATAGCTTAGTTTGACTTTCTATATTTATCATTTACTCAGCATAATAAATTTAGTGTATGCTTATATCTAAATTTAGAACCCATTTGGCCTATTATAGATATGATTATCACCTTTATGCATTATTATTTCTATATTCTTAACCCTTTTACCACAAAGTATAGCATAATCCCCCTTATCCAATTTAGGGTCAAACATCTAGTAAACCTGATGTGAATTAGATACATATAATGGATTCCATAGAATCCCTATCTACTATGCACCATGTGTATTCAATCATAAATGCATCATGTCTATAAATTAATCCTAAAGCAAAAAAGATATATCATACTTACACTTCTAATTGGAGATGCATTAGATAATCAAGAACATGACCAATATGGGGATCTACTAGACCCAATTAGGGGATCTCTTACCATAATAAATAATGCTAAGGAGGGTTCCAAAGCCTCCAATAAATCACAATCATGCAATAACCCTAGCTAGGTCATATGTTTTCATATTTCACTAAATTAATAACAAGTAAAGTAAAGTCTAATCTAGTGCTCACCAAAGTTTATGGCATAACGTGGGGGTAATAAACAACAAAATTAAACATACATAAGAGACATATACTCACATCAATGTATATGGAATCCTAATTCATAAAAGAGAAGTACAAATGAATATATATCTACTCTTACAAAGGAGGAACAAAGTTAGCAATACTTACCTTTGAAGATGAACCTATCGAGCCTCAATCTCTCCCTTAGCCAAGGTGTTTCACAAGAGGTTATTATGGTATGTAAGAATGACAAGGATAAATCAACTCTATGATACACAGCCTATCAATGCATCCAAAAGACTTCTCTACAAGACAAGATCCATATCTACAAAGAAAGTATGAAACCCTAAGTTTTCTCCTCAAGTAGAATGGTGGATAAGTAGATGCACAATAGTTCTTACTTCTTCTCTTCTCTATATATATAAGTAGATTTAACCCTAAGCCCTTTTGAAATTTTTGGTTGATAGGGTCAATCTAGTTGACCTAGTACACTTATAGAAAAAAATTCACTAGGTCACAGGCTAGGCCAACCAAGAGTCGACCTAGACCCTAAATGAATGTTACCCCAAATAGTAGAGGGTCGAACTAGTATAGTAAATAGTCAAAAAGGGCTTAAGGATAGGAAAAGGATAACACAATATGGGAAATGACTGAGGAGTGTGAAAAAGAGAATAACAAGATTAGGGATATGGTTTTTAGGAGACAAGTGTGTAGATAACAAGTGGCAAAAGGGACAACAATCCTACAAAGCACCAATGATCTTCCTACCCCTTTCTCAGTGCACCCCTTAAATCATGCACTTAGAGAGATTTAGACTTGATGGATTCTTTAAAAATAAATAACATCAATAAGTGATAAAATTTTGAAAATATTATGTGTATACATATGCCCCACTTGAAGCTTAACATGTGTCATGTGAGTACAACATAGGATGGTGCTTTAGGAATAGAACATGATAACACATAAAATTGATGCTAGGTAAAATGGAGTAAGGAGAAAATAAGATAAATGAAAGGAAAAATGTTAAGGTGTGGAGCCTAAAAGCTTCACATATGAGCGCATTTGATAGTTTTGGGTTTACACAGTCACTGGCATCGGTCAGGAGTGACCGACGTCGATCAGGTGCAGTTAAAGAGATGCCAGCGTCAGTAGAGGATCAGGCGACGTCGATCACAGGCAAGCAGGCAGGAACTGACGTCAGTTACCTGTGCGTCTAGAATGTTATTTCTAAGGATAGAATCGAGTGTTTGCATGATGAGTTTAAGTTGTAGTCTTAAGTTCGCGTCTCTATTATTAGTAAGATTATTTTTAGAGCCCTTGTTCAATAGGCTTAACTATTGGTTGTAAATGCACACTCAAGTCTCTTAATTCTATATGTAGAATTAGATCTTCTTAGCTTGTTGTTGTAGTAGTTCAATATATGTGAATGTTGAAGAACAGTACAGAGTTAAAGCAATCCAGGTTGTTGGAGTTGATTATACTTGAGAGAGAGAGAGAGATCTTGAGGGAAAGAGATCTAGTGAGAGATCTGTACATCTGAGAAAGGTGTGGAAGAAAGAAGTTTTTTCAATTGTATTCCTTCTGTAAAGAGTTTAATACAAGTTTTTAAGGTGGTTTCTTGTATCTCTTGTTCTTGTTATTTATCATTCTAGTTACTTGTCTATCTGATTTAATTCCATGTTTATTACTTTCATAAGTGTAATCTATTGTTGGTTGATCCCCTACAAGTGGTATCAGAGCTCAGGTTCACTAACAGGCGATTCAGATCTGTGTAGTGTGTATTGATTACAAGTTCTCACAGGGGTTTCTGCAGGGATTTCTATTTGAGTGGGAAAAGCAATGGTAGATGAAAGTAAACTGAGAATGGAGAAGTTCAATGGCAAAAATTATCAACATTAGAGAATGTAGATAGAGGACTATTTGTATCAGAAAGATCTGTACTTACCGTTAGGTGGGATTGCAAAGAAGCCCAAAGACATGGATGATGAAGAATGGGAAGTTCTTGATAGAAAGGCTCTGGGGTCTATAAGACTGAGTCTAGCATCTACTGTGATATCTAATTTATCACAGGCAAAGTCTACGGTAGAGTTGATGACTATTTAGCAAATTTGTATGAAAAACCCTCAGCTTCTAATAAGGTATATCTTATGAAGCAGTTATTTAATTTGCATATGAATGAAGGTGGATCTGTGTCTACTCATCTGAATGATTTCAATGGAATTGTGAATCAATTAAGTTTAGTCAATATAGTGTTTGATGATGAAATAAAAGCTCTTTTAATATTATGTTCTTTGCCTGAAAGCTGGCATAGCTTAGTAATGGCAGTTAGCAATACTGCATCTGCCTTAAATATTTTGAAAGTAGAGGATGTTGTTAGTGTTATCTCAAATGAGGAAATTTGTAGGAAAAGCACAGAGGAAACATCTAGGAACACTTTAAGTTTTGAGAGTAGGGGAAGGCAGAAAGATAAGAGCAAGAGGAGATCAAGATCTAAGTCTAAGGTGAGAGGAAGATCCAAATCCAGAAATGGTAGGAAGCCACAATGCTGGAATTATGGAAAGATTGGGCACATAAGCAGAGATTGTTGGTCAAAGCCTAAGGAGGACAATCAGCACGAAGGAAAGGAAGAAGCAAAGGTTGCAGGTATTGCACAAGATGCTTTAATATTCTCTTTGCATAATAATATAGAATCTTGGGTGTTAGATTCTGGTGCATCTTTTCATGCTACCCCTAATAGGGAATATTTTAGTGACTATATCCATGGAGATTTTGGAATAGTGTATCTAGGGGATGATGAGCCTTGTAAAATAATTAGCAAAGGTAAAGTGCAGCTGAAGATGTAGAATGGCAACACATGGGTGTTGAGAGATGTGATGCATGTTCCTAGCTTGAAGAGAAATTTGATTTCTGCAGGAAAGTTAGGGGATGAGGGTTGTACAGTAACTCTCACAGCAGAATCTTGGAAGGTGACCAAGGGTGCACTTGTTATGGCCAAAGGTAAGAGAGTAGGTACTCTCTATTTATGTAATTGTGTTACTAACAATTCTCCTTCTGTATTATCTACGTCAGATGTGGATGCTAAATTGTGGCACTCAAGGCTTGGCCACATGAGTGAGAAGGGGATGTCAATTCTTAAGTCCAAAGGTATGCTTTCAGATTTAAAAGGCATAGATCTAGAGTTTTGTGAGCACTGTGTATTTGAAAAATAGAAAAGGGTTAGTTTTCTCAAGACTGGGTCAACTAAGAAGAAGCATAAGTTGCAGCTTGTTCACACAGACGTGTGGGGACTAGCTCAGGTTGCTTCCATTAGAGGATCACAGTACTATCTTTCATTCATAGATGATGCTACAAGAAAGGTATGAGTCTATTGTATTAGGAAGAAATCTGATGTATTTGAGAATTTTAAGATTTGGAAAGCTATGGTTGGGAATGAAACAGGCAGAAGATTGAAGTGCCTGAGATCTGATAATGGTGGTGAGTTTTGCAGGTATAAGTTCAAAGATTATTGTTATATGCATGGAATTCGTAGGTAAAGGATGGTTCCAAGGACACCTTAGTAGAATGGAATTGCTGAAAGGATGAACAGGACAATAATGGAGTGTGCAAGGTGTATGAGATTGCATGTTGGTTTGCCCTTAGAGTTTTGGGCACAAGATGTTGACACTGTAGTGTACCTGATTAACAGAGGACAATCTATAGCTCTAGATGGTGGAATTATAGAAGAGGCATGGATAGGTAAAAAGGTAGATCTCTCATATCTCAAAGTTTTTGGTTGTGAAGCCTTTATGCACATTGATAAGAAAAATAGAAAAAAGCTAGATGCTAAGTCTATGGGGTGCACATTTATTGGCTATGGCTCAGATGATTTTGGTTTCAGACTTTGGAATCTAGGAACTAACAAGGTAATTAGGAGCCGTGATGTTGTTTTCAATGAAAAAGTGATGTATAGTGATCAGCTGAGGAAGCTAAATCAATCTAGGCAGAGTAATGGTGAATTGGATGAGGTGACGGTCTAAAATGAGCTCACAAGAAAAAGAAATAATCACTTGCAGGAAAACACAGAGACCAACATCGGTAGGGAAGGAACTAGCATTGGTAGGACAGAGATCGACATCGGCCATACAGAGACCGATGTCAGTAGGACAGGCACCGACGTCGGTCAGGCAGAACTGATGTCGGCCAGTAACAGGCCTGGAAGTGACCGAGGTTGGTCACTATCAGAGAATTTGGGTGGATAGCGTCAGACGCCCATCAAGAGGTCAGAAAGGGTAAGTAAGCCTCCAATTCAATATTCCCCTTCATTATTTTATTTATTGCTAACTGATGGTGGAGAACCAGAGAGTTTTGAAGAAGCAATACAGGTGGAGTCCAAGAGTCAGTGGGAGCATGGCATGGTTGAGGAGATGGAGTCCTTAAGAGAGAACCAAACATGGGATTTGGTTGAGTTGCCAGTTGGTAAGAGGACACTGAAGAACAGATGGACCTACAGGTTGAAAGAAGGTGAGAATGGACAGATGAGATATAAGGCCAGATTGGTAGTGAAAGGATTTGCACAAAAGCCAGGTATTGATTTTGCTGAGATTTTTCTCCTATTGTTAAAATGACTTCTATATGGATTGTACTGTCTTTGGTTTCTATTGAGGATTTGCATCTTGAGCAGCTAGATGTTAAGACAGCATTTCTTCATGGAGATTTGGATGAGGAAATATATATGGAACAGCCAGAAGGATTTGAGATCAACGGTAAGAAGTTAGTGTGCAGATTGAAAAAAAGTTTGTATGGCCTCAAGCAAGCTCCTAGGCAATGGTATTTAAAATTTGACAAGTTTATGACTGAGCATGGCTATAGTAGGTGTCAATCTGACCATTGTGTGTATTTCAAGAGATTGGATAATGGTAGATATATTATTCTATTGTTGTATGTAGATGATATGTTGGTTGTAGGATCACACATTCAAGATATCTCTGAGCTTAAGGTGAAATTAGCTCAAATGTTTGCTATGAAGGATTTGGGAGCAACAAAGAAAATCCTTGGCATGAGCATTAAGAGAGACAAGAAAAATCATAGGTTGATTTTTTCTCAAGAGGATTATGTGTACAAGATGTTGAAATGGTTCAATATGCAGGATGCTAAACCGGTAAGCACACCTTTAGCTGGACATTTTAAGTTGAGTAAAGAACAATGTCCTAATTCACATGATGAGGTAGAGTACATGAGTAGAGTTCCATATTCTTCTGTAGTAGGGAGTTTAATGTATGCAATGGTGTGTACTAGACCAGATATTGCCCAAGCAGTGGGAGTGGTAAGTAAGTATATGGCCAATCCAGGTAAGGAACATTGGAAAGCAGTTCAGTGGATCCTTAGATATCTGAGAGGAACCAGCAGTAGGCACTTGTGCTATGGAGGTTCAGATACTTCTCTACATGGTTATGTAAATTTAGATGTGGCAGGTGATTTGGATGGCAGGAGGAGCACCACAGGATATGTTTTCACTATAGGTGGAATGGCAGTTAGCTAGATATCTAAGTTGCAGAAGGTTGTTACCTTGTCAACTACAGAAGCAGAGTATATTGCAGTCATAGAGGCTAGCAAAGAGATGATATGGATGACACGGTTCATGGATGAGCTTGGAAGGGAGCATGAGAGTTGAAGATTGTATAGTGATAGTCAAAGTGCAATCCATTTGGCTAAGAATTCAGCCTTTCATTCAAGAACAAAACACATACAGCTAAGGTACCACTTCATACGGCAGGTATTGGAAGATGGTGAGTTGAAGCTGGAGAAGATCCATACAGATAGGAATCTTGTTGATATGTTAACCAAGTCGGTTACAAAGAAGAAGTTGAATCTTCATTCAACTTATGTTGGTCTTCATGATTGAGTTGAAGATAGAGGAGCTAGAAGATGTTGTTGTATAGGTATTGGTGCAACTGTTTATCTCCAAGTGGGAGATTGTTAAGGTGTGGAGCCTAAAAGCTTCACATATGAGCACATTTGACAGTTTTAGGTTTACACAGTCACCAGCGTCAGTCAGGAGCGACTGATGTCGGTCAGGTGCAGTTGAAGAGATGCCAGCATCAGCAGAGGATCGGTCAACGTCAGTCATAGGCAAGCAGGCAGGAATCGGCGTCAGTTACCTGTGCATCCAGAATGTTATTTTCAAGGATAGAATCAAGTGTTTACATGATGAGTTTAAGTTGTAGTCTTAAGTTTGCATCTCTATTATTAGTAAGATTGTTTTTAGAGCCCTTGTTCAAGAGGTTTAACTGTTGGTTGTAAATGCATGCTCAAGTCTCCTAATTCTATATGTAGAATTAGATCTTCTTAGCTTATTGTAGTAGTAGTTCAATATATGTGAATGTTGAAGAACAGTACAAAGTTGAATCAATCCAGGTTGTTGGAGTTGATTGTACTTGAGAGAGAGAGCTCTTGAGGGAAAGAGATCTAGTGAGAGATCTGTACATCTGAGAGAGGTGTGGAAGAAAGAAGTTTCTTCAATTGTATTCCTTCTGTAAAGAGTTTAATACAAGTTTTTAGGGTGGTTTCTTGTATCTTTTGTTCTTGCTATTTATCATTCTAGTTACTTGTCTATCTGATTTAATTCCATGTTTATTGCTTTCATAAGTGTAATCTATTGTTGGTTAATCCCCTACAAAAAATTGAAAAACACATACCTTTACTTACCTTAGTGTTGTAGATAAATAAGGGGACTGTAAGAGATTTTGAAGGCATCTAATGTGAAGAACATTAGGTGAACCTATAAAGATTAGTGCCAAAAATAGAGAAAATTTGAAATTTTTAGAATATAATCATATAGTAGTGTAAAATATTATATATGACATAATTATTCCAAAAAATAATATGATTCAAAAAATGGGTTAGTAAAAACAAATATATGATCTAAACAAGGAATTTGACAGTAAATATTTGAGAGGTAAAGAATTACGAAAAGTAACTTTCAATTCATTGAAAAGAAAGTCATTTTCTTATTGTTTGAATTGTTTTGAGATATAAAATAGAGATCTAAGAAACTAAATGAAAGGAAATAGAGATAATATGGCAAGGGGGTAATAACAGAGATGATAGGGATGCCCAACAATTATAGTGGGTGTAGCATAAGTAGGTAACTAAGAATTTCAAACTAGTTTTTGAATATTTTATTAAATTAAGTGCTTTATAGAAATTTTTAAATTAGTTAAATTATATAAATTGAAATTAACCTCAAATAGTTTCTAAGGGTACCATATGCCAAAAGGGGAAATGGGTTGAAAGGAATTGAAGTAATAACCACTAAAGGCATTTATTATAAGCAGGAAAAGGAGTTGGTAGTCTAAACCAACTAGGTCAACCACTTTAACCTAGTAGGCTAAAAATTTGAATTCCACACTACCAAATTAGTAAGTGTAGGATGACTTAGTTGATTTTAGATGTTTTCAACTTAGTACCTCACTACTGACTTAGTTGATTGAGTTAGATTATCTACTTGGTACCTCACTCTTGACTTAGTATAAAGGGGGGGAAAGGAAAGGATCAACTTAGTTTATTAAGTCAACATGGTAAAAATGAGGACTATTTGGTTAACTTAGTGTTTTATGAGGTAACCAAAATAGTACAAAAATATATGAAATAGGCCAAAATAGTACTAGAAAGGCCTAAAATGCCTGATTTGGTACAAAAATGGCCCAATAGGCTAACAATAGGTCATATTGGTCACAAATTGATAGATTAAGGAAAATTATGTTTATTTTTGTTAAAATTTTAAAAATAATGTATTAAATTATAAGTGACATAGAGGACTAATACATATTATATTATTTGATGGTTATAGGGGTGTCTAAAATTTTGGTATTTAGTGGATGCAACATGGCTCCCAAATAGTTTGGAGTGGTTGAAAGTTGAGGACTAATCTATATTAGGCACATCAAGTCTATGAGGTATTATGGATATGTGTCAAGTCCCATTAAGCACTAATCTTATAGTCATATTCCTAGGAGCTTGAGAATGATTGACTAACACTTTTTGATGGGTGGTGAATGGGGATACCATCGAGGTGGGTATCACCCTAGAGGATGACCATGTTATTATAGGACTCCAAATAGGAGGTACTTTAGTGATTATGGGTGTATCAGATGGAAAAGATGAGCGGTGAGCCTTAATCTTATGGGAAATGGGATTAGATAAGATATATCCTAGGCTGAGAGTTAGCCTCTTTGAATTATATATAACTGAGATTATATATATTTGGAAGGTAGTGATAGGACTTGTGATAGCATGGGTGTTGTGTCACAAGTTAGATGGCAAGGTACTATTGTATGTGATAGCCTTATGCTAGTCCATTTTGGAGTATGGGGAATTATATGAGTTAGGTTCTATTATCTAGGTTTAATTCATTCATGATATGTTTGGGATGTTATCTATAGGGTAGAAAACCATGGGGTTGATTATTTTATTGATTTATTGGATATATAAGAGGTTTTCAGTGTACCAACTAGTTGGGTTACCCCATGTGGTTGATGATCGATTACCTCAAGTATAGATATGGTTTTAAGATCAGGTAGCATGGGCCATGCCCCACATGCCAACACTACAGACAATCACATGAGAAGATATTATGTGGTAGTCATATGGGCACATCACAATAGTATGGCCAATTTAGAGGATAGTGGAACTAACATTAGCATAGGCATAGATTGTAGGCCATTACACTTGGTAGATAGAGCCACATCTAATAACATGCATACCAAGATAGTTTAGACTCCCCCCACCTAGTGTATCTAATAATGGTGCCCATATTTTGGGCTAGACATGTAAGAGAGTCGAGGGGGAGAGGAGGATCAAGACCACTAGTTTCTAGGCTAAAAATTAGATCGTAGCATGAGATATCATAGATAGGTCAAGCATGACAATCGATAGATAGAGAGGACATGGATTTAGATGAAAGAGTGTCAAAGGTACCACATCTAGCATCATAATAAGAGGAGTAGTGACCACCTTGGATATGATAGTGATTAGAGAGAGCATAGAGGGTGGTTATCCCAAATGACCCATTAGGTGACCCAGAATAGAGTTGGGTGATAGAGGTACCACTGAGGCATAGCTTAAGATGGGCATGGGTGGTGACCTAAGGATTTACATTGATTAGACATCATACCATGGATGAGGTACTCAAGTATGAGATCATGGAGAGACCATGCTCAATGGTCATATAGATGGGGAGATGGTGATGGGTGACACTTAGAGAGGTAATAAATGATTAAATTTTTCTTAAGTTTTATAAGATAGATTATAGATAGATAGACTTTGAGATATATATATATATATATATATATAGTTTGAATTTTTTAGATCATGTGAAGGAGATTGGATGGGTATCCTTCATGATGGGAGTACTCCATGATATCCTTGATGAGGCATTGATGCCATACTACCCTATGAAATTGGATGATCTTATGATACTTTCTACCCTAGCTCAGGCAAGTTAGTTTAGTTTAGTAGGCAAGGTTGTGAGGTGAGTATGGGTACACAAGGATGAACAACAATCAACATCAAAGGTGGGAGCAAGAGATGCACAATCATGGTAAGCCTTAGCTCAAGAGAGATTTGTGCATATGGCTACCATAATGTAGCTAGCATAAGTACAAGACTAGGTGGCCAACCTACAGGGGCAGGTGATAGGTTTGAGATCTCAAACAACATTTTTATAGCATACTATTCATAAGGGGCTATTCAAGGCATCTATGGGTAGCATGGCTAGGCCACAAGATAGATGGATAAAGCCTAGCCTTAGATCTAGACCAATGTATTTTTTGACTTTGTATTAAAAACACATGTCATGTGTTTTTAATACAAAGTAAAAAAATATATCATTTTGACAGTTGGATGTTGATCTTATGTGTTTGTATCATGGTTGTGGTTGTGGATGCATAGATATATTTCTTTCTAGCCCATGTATTTATCTTTTATTGTATATGATATGGGAAATATACATGTTATGGTTTATTTTTTAGCATTATGTAGGACACATGCATGGTTAAAAAGAAATAGGTGAAAAAGACTTGGATAAATATAACCAATCAAAAAAAAATATGCTACACACTATTTCACATTGGGAAATGTGTAATAACAAGAAATTAATAGTATAAGAAACAAAAGAGTGGTAAATAAGAGGGGAAAAAAAATTAAAATCATGAAAAAAGATTTGGCACCAAGTTAAAACAAATAAAATAACACTAAGTCAAGTTGGGAAGTATGAAAATAATGTAATAAAATGGAAATCATGTAAAAGGACAATGGTGTTAAAATAAATCAATTAAGTCAATCAATCATAGTAAATCATTTTGGGAAATATAAAGATGAAACAAAATTGGCAAAAATTGGTCTTAAATTTATCATGCTAATTCAAGCTAGAAAGTATGAAAAACTCAAGAAATGGTTGGATTCTAACATGCAATTAGAAAATAAGAATATAAAATTGAAAGAGTAATAAAGTAAGCATAAAACATACTAAATCGAGATGGGAAGCATGCTAATGACATGTAACTTTATGATCAATCACATCTTATCTCATCTTTTACCCATGTAATTTTGTTGTGATTTGGATTACTGGAAAATTTTGTGAGGAAGGCCAGATCCTATCCATGATCTTACACTACAACTCATAAAGGGAACACCAATGAGGTGGAATTTATGTGACAATCTAGTAAAAAGGGATGTTGGTAATAGGTGTAGACACCGCAAACGTGTCTGCACCTTGGTTCTCCCCCTTGGCCCTTTCTCCCTCCTAGTCCTCCTTGGTCCCTAACCCACCTAAGTCTTATTAATTAGAAATTAACATCTATTTTTAATTAAATAAGGCCCCCTTTCCACCCTACCCTTGCCACCTTGGATCCTCCCTTGAATCCCTCCACCTTCCCCCTAGCATTTATTAGGCCAAATCTCACCATTATATCCCCCCTCGTCCATTTTGGCATCCTTGCGACCGTTCTGCCCATGACCCCTCGCCCGGCGGTGTGCAAGAGTGGGCAGAGGCTATTTTTAGCCTCTGTGCCCATCCTGCGACCGCCGACGTCGGCGACCCTTCGGCCGACGTCGGCGAAACTGCCGGCGTCGGCAGCCTTCATTATCCCCTTCTGCATCTGTTGCACCCCCTGGACTCTTGAGCTCGAAAACAGACTCTCTTGACGCTTTGGCTCTGATCTCTCCTCTGTCTTGACCTCGTGCAATAGCAGCAACAGGTGAAAAGGCCCTGGATCAGCATCTTCTCCTTGCAGCAACTCTTCTGTGGCTCCAGCAACATCTTCTTCTCTCTTCAATCAGCAAGCTAAAGGTAAGCTACTCTGGTTTTTTATTTCATTTTATTCAGTCATCTATATTCTATTGTCTTCTGCTCCCTCTGTCCTTCCCCCTTGAGAGGCTACAAAGCCTTCTCAGGCCCCATCCTCTGTGAATCCTCCTCTTCCCTGTCCTCTATGTCTCTTCCAACTTCCTCACCCCTCTGCCAAAAAGACCTTGCACCAGGCATCCAACCCAAACCAGACCACTCCCCAATCCATCCAAACTTGTCTCCGTTCAGTCTCAGACCCGTCCACAGTCCAGCAAGCAACCCAGACCTGACTACAGGCCACAACCCCGACTGATGCCGGTCACTTCCCCAACCGACGTCGGCAGGATAGCCGATGCTGGCAGATCAGATAACCGACGCCGGCAACATTTCCGACCTCGACGACTGTCTTCAGCCCAACAGCTCTTTCAAGTAATCATTTTGTTTTCTTCTTTCCTTTCTACTTTCTTTGTCACTTCTGTATTCTGGCATTTTGTCTTTTATCAGTCACTTATTTCATCAAAACAGTGGGTTGACCTCCCTTAAGGAAGTTTTTACACTTCTGGGAACAAGCCTTTTGCTTGGCAACCCACTGCCTATCTGTCTAACGTTTTTCTTGTCCTAGTTTCCCTTTTTTCTTACAGGTGTCATTCCTCCACAGCCAAAGAGGAGTGCTCACAAACGTCTGGATTTACGGTGTGCAATCTTTAGTCCAGGTACTTCCAAGCCTTGTCCATTACTTTCTTCTAGTTTCTTTCTTTTTAGTCTGAAAAGCGAAATTTGAGGTAGAAACATCTCTGGCACGCCCGGTGGGACCCTAGGTTCCTCCTGGGTTCCTTTTTCTTTTTCATTCATTTAGGTGCATTTAGGCTCCTTTCTTCTTGTCTCTTTCTTCTATTCCAAATGACACTATAAGCGGGACTAAAACGAATCTTTCTTCCTTGCATTCTAGACTAGTCTAAATATCATACTCTCGTCCCTTTTCCCATCTTGTCTTCATAACAACATCACATTTCGACTTGGGCATTAAAACATATTGCACTTTCATTTCTGCTTGTGCTTGCATTAGTCCACATCTAGTAACTTAGGCGCATATTGAATAAATCGTAGAACTTGATGTTACACTACCGAATCACATGCACTAAAACACACATAAAACTTACCTGAGACAAGGCCCGACTGGGATTTCATCACCCAGCGGATACCTTACCCGTCCCGGTGACCCTACTTGGATTTCATCACCAAGGGGGAAGCCCACTCCGTTCTCTGGCGGAGGATAAACTCTAGGCGAGGTATATCTTGGCTAAGCGAGACCAGCTAACCACTGGAATCGTGAAGTGAGGGGAGCTTGCTCCTTAGCACCAGGCCACGTACCAGACCCTAACACAGATCTTTGAGCACCTAAAACAACACCTGAAACCATCTTTAGACCGCCTTCTTCTAGGACCCATTTTTCAGCCAATCTCCCCAAACATCCATCTAAGGCATAAGCCACAATTTCTAAGGTTAATTCCTAGGATTTATCGCTTAGGCTTGTCTATCTCTCTCTATTTTCCTCTTCTCATCTGTTTGTTTGAGTGTGTGAGGACATTTTCTTCTTTGTTTTTCCAAGAATCTTCAAACTTTTTGGTTCTCTGGAAGACACAGTCACCGACATCGGTTCTGCTACCGACGTCAGCTTCATCTGTTACCGGCATCGGTTATCTGACCGACGTCGGCCATTTTTTTAACCGACATCGGTTTTTTAACCGACGTCAGTCTCTGTCACTATCCTTTTTCTTCAAAACCAGCAGCCTAAAACCTATCCCTTCTTTGTCAAAAACTCCATTCTGGTTTTCTGAGACTGCAAAAACACAGTTTCTGGAACCAGGACTCTCTTCTTAACCACTTTAGCCAACAGCCGCTTCCGTCTATCCTGTCTCTAACCAGTCCTATCATGGAGTTCCACTCAGAGACTGAAAGAACTCCTACAGGACCGACCCCGACCCCGACCCCGACTCAAATTCCCATCATCCCTGAAGGGGACCAAGATTTCGAGAGATTCTTGGACCTCAATACCGTAGCCCTCCAAAACTATCTCGCGAGAAACCCAACGCGAGACCTTTCGGGTGACGTGGCAACGACATCCACACCATTCGCCACCCAACCCTTTTTGACTCAGCCTTTCGCCTCGACTATTAACCCAATCATGGCCAATACGCGAAGTTTGGCCTCCCCGTCTATTTTTAGACCGACCTCCATCGGGGTTCCATTACCCCCTCAACTACCTGCAATTCAACCAAGTTCTACCTCATATCAGAACTTGATTGCCTCGACCCCTTACACTCTTGCGCCCACAAATGTAGGAGTGCCAACTTGTCTTTCTACCAGTGCCGCCATTCAACCACCTTTGGTAGTGCCCAGTCAACCTATACCTTCAACCTTCGTAACGCAACCACCTCTAGCCTCCACTTCCGCCCCTGCGACTAGTCATCCGTACATTGTACAACCGACTATGTCGCACACCTCCTCTAGCCTCTTCCAAGTGCCTTACAACTTAGGGGGCACTCAACCCGCCAATCTGTCAGCAGATCTTATCAAGATGCTGATGGATAAAATGTCCAGTCTCGAAGCCTCCATTTTCGGTTCAAGCAATACTTTGTCATATGAACAAATTTGCAATGAGCCCATCCATCCTTCCGTCCCTATTCGACCATATCCTAACCATTGGGAGCTTCCTAAATTCACTCACTTTCAGAGTAAGGAAGACCCACAACAACATCTACGGGCATTTAGACATGCCTGTTATCTTATCGCCCACGACGATGCGTTACTTCTACGCACGTTCCCTATGTCCCTTTCTGGCCCTGTCCTTGACTGGTATAGTTCTCTTACCAGACACTCTATCTTTTCATTCATCCAACTCGCCCAACTATTTCTTGACCATTTCTCAATCAACATCACCAAACAAGTCTCAATCACAGACCTTTACTCCATCAGGCAATTTGACAACGAATCAATTGTCGACTTTGTCGCTCGTTGGAGAGGCTTGATTAACCAGCTCTCCTTCTCTTTACCTGAACCCGAGCTCATCGAGCTCTTCTCTCGAGCATGTGCCAGACACATCTCTTCTACCTTGCGGATTCAGACATTCCGCACTTTTGATGAAGCTTTCATCATGGCTCGAAAGCTTGAACTCCGTGCCCTTGAAGAAGATAAGGTCAAATTGTGTAATACCAACGCAAAATCTACTGACCATTCTTCTTCCAGACCTTCTTCTTCTGCCAATTCCGAATCTACAGGAGTGGCCAACACTGTGGTCATTAGATCACCATCTTCAACAACAACGAATTACTCTCAACCTTCGACATCTTCCAGCATCACCAAACAATTCCAACAATGGTACATTCAGCGTTCTTACACTCCACTTGGAGAACCATACGCTTCCGTTTTGGAAAAACTTCTCAAGCAGGGGGTCCTCAATCTCCCTCCAATCCGACCACCTCAATTTGACCCTTCAAAGGCCATCCCTACATGGTATAGAGAGGCCGACTTCTATCCCTTTCATCGCGTCTAAGGCCATGACATCGACAACTGCCGAACTTTCAAAAACATCGTCCAAGACATGATCGACAAGGGGGATCTTATTTTAGATAATCCGAATGCCCCGCCTAACCAACATATTGACATCTTCAAACAACCATTTCCGAATCATCCGCCTACTCAAAACAACGTCCAGACTTCGACCAATGACCCTCAAGACCATGACATTCACACGATTAGCACTATCTTGCCTCTTGTCCTTGACCAACCTCTTCCATTAAAGGATGAGGAACCTCCTTCTCCTACTAGTCCTCCATCTACCTCTCTTGTATCGGAGGACGCTTTGACCACATCAACGCCATTAAGCCCACCTTCATCTAAAGACCTTACCTTGCCTACTCCTCAACTACAAGTAGAAGGCGCGATCATCCATACCCTCTGCCCACTTGAGGAGCCAGACTCTCTTATTTCTTCTCCACCAAGAGAAGAACTAGTCTCTCCCCCCGTTTCAATCGAGAAAGACCCAGTCGCGGTTTCCTCTTGTCCTTTGCCTGAGATTGTTACATCTCACTCACCTTCATCCACATCCAAACCCAAACCCACATCTAACCTTGCCTCGCACAACGGTGGCCCTCGACCCAAACACACGAAAGCTACTAGACCACACCGGAGAACTCCTCCCCCACCTTCGTCATTACCTTCAATCTTGGGCCCGCATCCGTCCACTTTAATAAGAGTGCTTTCCACTCCCATCCTTCACAGAGACACATCGCCTCCATTACTTCCTCATCCCATCAGACATACATCTCATTCGAACTCTCGACCTATGCCTCTTTCACCTCTCAAACTAACGTCACCAACCCTCACTGCAATAAAGCATCTAGACCCGTTAGCAGGTTCATATGCCTTGCTCTTACGGCACTTGTTGCAGTCGTCTCGTATCGATCTCCCGCCTCTTAGACAATATCAATCTCTCAGACCTAAACCACCATGGTTCGATGACACTCGCATTTGTGCATATCATCGCACGCCTGGGCACGACACGGAGCATTGTCATGCCCTCAAAGTCGCCATTCGCCAATGTCTTGGGAATGACACCCTTCTTCTCGACCACGTCATCAACAAACCTTCAACACCACCTCATTCATCAACTCTCGGATCAAGACCCTCTTGGTTCGACAACTCTACATTCTGTCACTATCATCACACTCCAGGACATGACACTGAGCATTGTTGCACTCTTAAAGCGGTCATTCATCAGCAACGGAGAAAGGATTCCCTTCTCATCAAGGGTCCTCTTGACCACCTTTTCGACAAAACATCAACCTCGACTCATGCCTCTCCAACCTCATCACCTAAATTGGGATCTCCATGCCAGACTGTGGTCCCTTTGCCGCCTTTGACCCCCTTATTCGACATTAATACCGTCCATCTGACCACTAAACCTCAACCGACCTTAACCAACCTTTCAAACATTCTCCCTACCCGCTGGGGGAATTCATCCTTTTTTCAAACCTCGACCAACTGTTCAACCCGGTCTCTACTACATATCAATCACTCATTTTATCTTAAAACCTGACCAAGTATCCACCGACCCAACCCCCGATCAATTATTCGACCAGTCTCAACCAAACTTCAACCAAATATCAATCACCCTGACCTCTCAATCAAACATTCAACCAAATCTTCACCAAGTCTCAACCAACCCTCGATCATGACATCGACCAAACCTTTGACCAAACCTTCAACAAACTTTGACCAAACATTTTACCACACTTCAACCAACTCTCGACCAATCAACAGTCAAATATCATTCAACCAATCCTTTTTATCTAAAACATTCAACCTTTCTCAACCAACCAACGACAATGTCAACCAACTTCACATCCTGACCAATCTGGAAAGAGCCAAATGGGGCAGGTTTGCTCCCAATTGACTCGGACCTTAACGCACTAGCATGGCCCAGGGTCTTATTAGACCTTAAACCCCTTTTTATGTCTTGCGTCTTCGACCTTTTTTTTGTTAGTCGAGTACTCGTCTACTTGACACGTAACTTGAGCTCATCCCTTGAGCAATCCTCGTCCTCTTAATCCTCATCCCTTTCAACCCTATTCCCCTTTAACAAGTCCTCTACAACCCTTTCAGGATGCAGTGATGCTTTGTCCTAATAAAAAGGGGCATCCTTGAGCTTCTACAGTCTTGTCCGTGACTCTCATTCCTATCAATAAATTCAAATCAAGATGTCAAAACATATCCATGGTCACTAAATCAAGTCAAATCAAAAAGACAGACTGATCCCTCGAAGGACAGCTGTACTATCATTGCTGTATTACTAGACTGATCCCTCGAAGGACAGCTAGGCCAACTTTTCAAACATTATTAAGCAAAAATATAGACCACTCCCTCGAAGGATGGCTATGACTACTCTGGCAATAAACAACACTTTTCTTAGAAGCTTCCCACATCGATCAGCTTCGCAACATGACCATTACATCAAGTGACATCTCTATGCAGGCTTCCCGCATCGATCAGCCTGACCCAAAAAAAAAAAAAAAAAAAAACGAGTCACGGACATTGGCTTGTAGTTGTCTCAGGGTCTCCTATAAAAGGGGCAAGGTTATTCCTGCTCTTAAACTGGGTTACCCTATCCTCCTCCTATCACGGGCTCAAGGGACTTCGAGCTCACTTTAATGTCAAAGTGATTCGATTACCATTCTAACTCAACACTGGTCAACGACGCAACGCATGAACGGGGCTTTTGTTCTAATAACCCCTATCTATGCTTCCTTTCTGGTCCTTGTCAATGAAAGAGCAATTTGCCTTTCACCTTTTCTCTACACTTTGGTCACGCTTTGGCCACGTCAATTGTCGACTCATCCTTAAACCCAGCCAACTTCAACATTTTTCAAACCAGCCTCGACATTTTCAACATGACATCAGGCATCATCCTTGTCCTTTTCGCATAGTTTCTATGGACACCAATACACATGGAAACTACCGACCAGACCCAATTTATGTTAAGCATAAACCAATACTTGCTGAAGCATAAATAAACCTTCTATTCATTTCTAGCATACATCCATCACGACTATGGAAACTTGCTAGGGATGAAAGACTCTCGACCACTTCTACAAAAGACACCATCTGTAGCATCCTTTTATCCTCATCTTTTTATCCTCATCATTTCAACGCTTGACCACATCCAATCATCAACCATTTTGACCCTCGCAGTCTGAACTACATTGGTCTGAGGCCCTACGACCAGGGCTATGTAGGCAGCACTCAGATAACACATCTTTTGAGGTTAGCTCGACCACCCCCATTTGTTCGTCTCTATGATGGACAAACCTTCTCTTCTTTGACTCTTATCACACCCAACTTCGTCAACTTTGACCAAGACCAATCATTTCCTTTGACCAAGACCAATCATAGACCTTTGACCAAGACTAATCAATCCCTCCGACCCTCCCTCCCTTTTAGGGAGAACTACATCGGCCTGAGGCCCTGTCACCAGGGCTATGTAGGCAGCACTCAGTTGACATGGGGTCTTCTGGGGTTAGCTCGGCCGCATCCTTTCATCTATCCATCTTCTGGACCAATGACCATTGGCGATCATGCCTATCTCCTTCGACCTCGACCACTTCCAAGCCAATGTTGCCTTGGTTGTTTTTGCGTGTATGCTATTCCACGGCTGGTTAGCAGAATTGTCCGCAGACCTTTTTTTGACCCTTCACAAGTATAGGATCGCGAGCCAGTTGATCCCTACTACTTGTGGCTTTTTTGTGTTTCTGGGAGCACTTCCTGAGCCCTGGATACCTGGAACATGACGACCATTTGGAGCTTCAACTTAGATTGAGTGACCCGATCAGCAGATGACTAAATGCTGGGGCCTGGTTACTTCAATTTTGGCACTCCTTGACCCTTGACCATGCGACAATTTGACCTGACCCTCTCATGAAGTGGACTACGCGCAATCTCGACTATGGCAGCGTTTTCACTCACTCTCTTCTATCCATTTCTCTGTCAAATCGACACTCGATCTTTGGTTCCCTTCTCTCGACTATCGCTTTGAGGGCGGAACACCTCATCCTTTTTTCTAAGGCAACCAACTCTTGTTTTTGTCTTGCAGTTCGTCTAGAACAACCAACAAGACAAAAAGGGGCAAATGTAGACACCGCAAACATGTCTGCACCTTGGTTCTCCCCCTTGGCCCTTTCTCCCTCCTAGTCCTCCTTGGTCCCTAACCCACCTAAGTCTTATTAATTAGAAATTAACATCTATTTTTAATTAAATAAGGCCCCCTTTCCACCCTACCCTTGCCACCTTGGATCCTCCCTTGAATCCCTCCACCTTCCCCCTAGCATTTATTAGGCCAAATCTCACCATTATATCCCCCCTCATCTATTTTGGCATCCTTGCAACCGTTCTACCCATGACCCCTCGCCCGGCGGCGTGCAAGAGTGGGCAGAGGCTATTTTTAGCCTCTGTGCCCATCCTGCGACCGCTGACGTCGGTGACCCTTCGGCCGACGTTGGCAAAACTACCGGCGTCGGCAGCCTTCATTATCCCCTTCTGCATCTGTTGCACCCTCCGGGACTCTTGAGCTCGAAAACAGATTCTCTTGATGCTTTGGCTCTGATCTCTCCTCTGTCTTGACCTCATGCAATAGTAGCAACAGGTGAAAAGGCCCTGGATCAGTATCTTCTCCTTGCAGCAACTCTTCTGTGGCTCCAGCAACATCTTCTTCTCTCTTCATTCAGCAAGCTAAAGGTAAGCTAGTCTGGTTTTTTTATTTCATTTTAGTATTCAGTCATCTATCTTCTATTGTCTTCTGCTCCCTCTGTCCTTCCCCCCTGAGAGGTTGCAAAGCCTTTTCAGGCCCCATCCTCTGTGAATCCTCCTCTTCCCTATCCTCTGTGTCTCTCCCAACCTCCTCACCCCTCTGCCCAAAAGACCTTGCACCAGGGACCCAACTCGAACCAGACCACTCCCCAATCCATCCAAACTTGTCTCCGTTCAATCTCAGAGCCGTCCACAGTCCAGAAAGCAACCTAGACCCGACTACAGGCCACAACCCCGACTGACGTCGGTCACTTTCCCAACCGACATCGGTAGGATAGCCGACGCCGGTAGATCAGATAACCGACGCCGGCGACATTTTCGACCTCGGCGACTGTCTTCAGCCCAACAGCTCTTTCAGGTAATCATTTTGTTTTCTTCTTTTCTTTCTACTTTCTTTGTCACTTCTATATTCTGGCATTCTGTCTTTTATCAGTCACTTATTTCATCAAAACAGTGGGTTGACCTCCCTTAAGGAAGTTTTTACACTTTTGGGAACAAGCTTTTTGCTTGGCAACCCACTGCCTATCTGTCTAACGTTTTTCTTGTCCTAGTTTCCTTTTTTTTCTTGCAGGTGTCATTCCTCCACAGCCAAAGAGGAGTGCTCACAAACGTCTGGATTTATGGTGCGCAATCTTTAGTCCAGGTACTTCCAAGCCTTGTCCATTACTTTCTTTTAGTTTCTTTCTTTTTAGTCTGAAAAGGGTTATTAGAACAAAAGCCCCGTTCATGCGTTGCGTCGTTGACCAGTGTTGAGTTAGAACGGTAATCGAATCACTTTGACATTAAAGTGAGCTCGAAGTCCCTTGAGCCGGTGATAGGAGGAGGATAGGGTAACCCAGTTTAAGAGCAGGAATAACCTTGCCCCTTTTATAGGAGACCCTGAGACAACTACAAGCCAATGTCCGTGACTCTTTTTTTTTTTTTTTTTTTTTTTTTTTTTTTTTTTTTTTTTTTGGGTCAGGCTGATCGATGCGGGAAGCCTGCATAGAGATGTCACTTGATGTAATGGTCATGTTGCGAAGCTGATCGATGCGAAAAGCTTCTAAGAAAAGTGTTGTTTATTGCCAGAGTAGTCATAGCCATCCTTCGAGGGAGTGGTCTATATTTTTGCTTAATAATGTTTGAAAAGTTGGCCTAGCTGTCCTTCAAGGGATCAGTCTAGTAATACAACAATGATAGTATAGCTGTCCTTCGAGGGATCAGTCTGTCTTTTTGATTTGACTTGATTTAGTGACCATGGATATGTTTTGACATCTTGATTTGGATTTATTGATAGGAATGAGAGTCACGGACAAGACTGTAGAAGCTCAAGGATGCCCCTTTTTATTAGGACAAAGCATCATTGCATCCTGAAAGGGTTGTAGAGGACTTGTTAAAGGGGAATAGGGTTGAAAGGGATGAAGATTAAGAGGACGAGGATTGCTCAAGGGACGAGCTCAAGTTATGTGTCAAGTAGACGAGTACTCGACTAACAAAAGAAAGGTCAAAGACGTAAGACATAAAAAGGGGTTTAAGGTCTAATAAGACCCTGGGCCATGCTAGTGCGTTAAGGTCTGAGTCAATTGGGAGCAAACCTGCCCCATTTGGCTCTTTCCAGATTGGTCAGGATGTGAAGTTGGTTGACATTGTCATTGGTTGGTTGAGAAAGGTTGAACGGATGCAAAAGGGGCTGAAGACAGTCGCCGAGGTCGGAAATGTCGCCGGCGTCAGTTATCTGATCTGCCAGCGTCGGCTATCCTGTCGACGTCGGTTGGGAAAGTGACTGGCGTCGGTCGGGGTTATGGCCTGTAGTCGGGTCTGGGTTGCTTTCTGGACTGTGGACGGCTCTGAGACTGAACGGAGACAAGTTTGGATGGATTGGGGAGTGTTCTAGTTCGAGTTGGGTCCCTGGTGTAAGGTCTTTTGGGCAGAGGGGTGAGGAGGTGTGCGACATAGTCGGTTGTACAATGTACGGATGACTAGTCGCAGGGGTGGAAGTGGAGGCTAGAGGTGGTTGCGTTACGAAGGTTGAAGGTATAGGTTGACTGGGCACTGCCAAAGGTGGTTGAATGGCGGCACTGGTAGAAAGACAAGTTGGCACTCCTACATTTGTGGGCGCAAGAGTGTAAGGGGTCGAGGCAATCAAGTTCTGATATGAGGTAGAACTTGGTTGAATTGCAGGTAGTTGAGGGGGTAATGGAACCCCGATGGAGGTCGGTCTAAAAATAGACGGGGAGGCCAAACTTCGCGTATTGTCCATGATTGGGTTAATAGTCGAGGTGAAAGGCTGAGTCAAAAAGGGTTGGGTGGTGAATGGTGTGGATGTCGTTGCCACGTCACCCGAAAGGTCTCGCGTTGGGTTTCTCGCGAGATAGTTTTGGAGGGCTACGGTATTGAGGTCCAAGAATCTCTCGAAATCTTGGTCCCCTTCAGGGATGATGGGAATTTGAGTCGGGGTCGGGGTCGGGGTTGGTCCTGTAGGAGTACTTTCAGTCTCCAAGTGGAACTCCATGATAGGACTGGTTAGAGACAGGATAGACGGAAGCGGTTGTTGGCTAAAGTGGTTAAGAAGAGAGTCCTGGTTCTAGAAACTATGTTTTTGCAGTCTCAGAAAACCAGAATGGAGTTTTTGACAGAGAAGGGATAGGTTTCAGGCTGCTGGTTTTGAAGAAAAAGGACAGTGACAGAGACCGACGTCGGTTAAAAAACTGATGTCGGTTAAAAAAATGGCCGACGTCGGTCAGATAACCGATGCCGGTAACAGATGAAGCCGACGTCGGTAGCAGAACCGATGCCGGTGACAGGGGAAGGCCGACGTCGGTGGTAGAACTGATGTCGGTGACTGTGTCTTCCAGAGAACCAAAAGGTTTTTGGAAAACAATGAAGAAGGCATCCTCACACACTCAAACAAATAGATGAGAAGAGGAAAATAGAGAAAGACAGACAAGCCTAAGTGATAAATCCTAGGAATTAACCTTAGAAACTTGTGGCTTATGCCTTAGATGAATGTTTGGGGAGATTGGCTGAAAAATGGGTCCTAGAAGAAGGCGGTCTAAAGATGGTTTCAGGTGTTGTTTTAGGTGCTCAAAGATCTGTGTTAGGGTCTGGTACATGGCCTGGTGCTAAGGAGCAAGCTCCCCTCACTTCACGATTCCAGCGGTTAGCTGGTCTCGCTTAGCCAAGATATACCTCGCCTAGAGTTTATCTTCCGCCAGAGAACGGAGTGGGCTTCCCCCTTGGTGATGAAATCCAAGTAGGGTCACCGGGACGGGTAAGGTATCCGCTAGGTGATGAAATCCCAGTCGGGCCTTGTCTCAGGTAAGTTTTATGGGTGTTTTAGTGCATGTGATTCGGTAGTGTAACATCAAGTGTCTACGGTTTATTCAATATGCGTCTAAGTTACTAGATGTGGACTAATGCAAGCACAAGCAGAAATGAAAGTGCAATATGTTTTAATGCCCAAGTCGAAATGTGATGTTGTTATGAAGACAAGATGGGAAAAGGGACGAGAGTATGATATTTAGACTAGTCTAGAATGCAAGGAAGAAAGATTCGTTTTAGTCCCGCTTATAGTGTCATTTGGAATAGAAGAAAGAGACAAGAAGAAAGGAGCCTAAATGCACCTAAATGAATGAAAAAGAAAAAGGAACCCAGGAGGAACCTAGGGTCCCACCGGGCGTGCCAGAGATGTTTCTACCTCAAATTCACTTTTCAGACTAAAAAGAAAGAAACTAAAAGAAAGTAATGGACAAGGCTTGGAAGTACCTGGACTAAAGATTGCGCACCGTAAATCTAGACGTTTGTGAGCACTCCTCTTTGGCTGTGGAGGAATGACACCTGTAAGAAAAAAAAGGAAACTAGGACAAGAAAAATGTTAGACAGATAGGCAGTGGGTTGCCAAGCAAAAAGCTTGTTCCCAGAAGTGTAAAAACTTCCTTAAGGGAGGTCAACCCACTGTTTTGATGAAATAAGTGACTGATAAAAGACAGAATGCCAGAATACAGAAGTGACAAAGAAAGTAGAAAGGAAAGAAGAAAACAAAATGATTACCTGAAAGAGCTGTTGGGCTGAAGACAGTCGCCGAGGTCGGAAATGTCGCCGGCGTCGATTATCTGATCTGCCGGCGTCGGCTATCCTGCCGACGTCGGTTGGGAAAGTGACCGGCGTCGGTCGGGGTTGTGGCCTGTAGTCGGGTCTGGGTTGCTTTCTGGACTGTGGATGGCTCTGAGACTGAACGGAGACAAGTTTGGATGGATTGGGGAGTGGTCTGGTTCGAGTTGGGTCCCTGGTGCAAGGTCTTTTGGGCAGAGGGGTGAGGAGGTTGGGAGAGACACAGAGGACAGGGAAGAGGAGGATTCACAGAGGATGGGGCCTGAGAAGGCTTTGCAGCCTCTCAGGGGGGAAGGACAGAGGGAGCAGAAGACAATAAAAGATAGATGACTGAATACTAAAATGAAATAAAAAAAACCAGACTAGCTTACCTTTAGCTTGCTGAATGAAGAGAGAAGAAGATGTTGCTGGAGCCACAGAAGAGTTGCTGCAAGGAGAAGATACTGATCCAGGGCCTTTTCACCTGTTGCTGCTATTGCATGAGATCAAGACAGAGGAGAGATCAGAGCCAAAGCGTCAAGAGAATCTGTTTTTGAGCTCAAGAGTCCCGGAGGGTGCAATGGATGCAGAAGGGGATAATGAAGGCTGCCGACACCGGCAGTTTTGTCGACGTCGGCCGAAGGGTCGCCAACGTCGGCGGTCGCAGGATGGGCACAGAGGCTAAAAATAGCCTCTGCCCACTCTTGCACGCCGCCGGGCGAGGGGTCATGGGCAGAACGGTCGCAAGGATGCCAAAATGGACGAGGGGGGATATAATGGTGAGATTTGGCCTAAAAAATGCTAGGGGGAAGGTGGAGGGATTCAAGGGAGGATCCAAGGTGGCAAGGGTAGGGTGGAAAGGGGGCCTTATTTAATTAAAAATAGATGTTAATTTCTAATTAATAAGACTTAGGTGGGTTAGGGACCAAGGAGGACTAGGAGGGAGAAAGGCCCAAGGGGGAGAACCAAGGTGCAGACACGTTTGCGGTGTCTACAATAGGAATGTGAAATTTTAGAAACTTGTGAGGAAGGTCAGGTCCTATCCATGGTCTTACAATGCAACTCACAAATGGAATCCCTATGGGGGTGATCAGTGAACAAAGTAATATTTATCTAGGATAAATATTAGGATTGTAGGGAGTGAAAAAGGGAATGTAAAAATAATAGTGTAGGCATCTTATGAGAATACCTTATGAGACATGAGGCATACTAAGGACATGAGAAGACACAAAGTGACTAGTGACCATAAATGTACAAAAGAAACCTATTCACTATAGACACAAAGATATGTAGGAAAATAAGTGTGTTACTAAGATCAACTCATGAAGGTAGATTGGTATGAGAAAATTAAAATTGACCTACCTTCCCATGATGTTTTCCCCTTTCCTCAGGACCCTTTATAGAGCCATCAGTCTACAACGAAGATTGGGTACTTACATGAGAAAGTAGGTAACACTAAAAGATTTTTTTTTATTCTCCTTTTTTAATCTACTAACCTAATATAGCCCAATGGACCTCAACTCTATCATGAGGCCGAATGTGTAGTTTGAGATTTGACTAGAAAAAGGATATGTGATTTGAATCACATCTTTTAGTATGATTTGACTTTTGAGAATATTGAATGTTTTCCCTATGTTTTGACTTTTGCATCATTAAATGATTTAGATTTTGAATATTTTGATGGATTTTAAGATACCTCCTCCATATGAACTTGGAATGACCAATCATGAGAGATAGAGTGATACACATTAATGAGCTTTAGGCTCAGGCTAAAGGAAGCTAAGTAACCAAAGATAAGATTAACTAGGAAACTTAGGCTTAACAATGAACCAACATGTTATCTCAAGTCTCAACCATGTATATGCTTAGTTTTTTAAAGAGGATAAAGGGGGGAAAAGTAGATCCAAAGTGGATTGGTAAAAGAAGAATATAATGAGATGAATTATTTTTTAACTGATCACATGGTAAATAAGAAATGATTAAAAGGGATCAAGGTTTGCATAACCAAGTCACAATAACAATTATCCATGTTTATAGAGATAAGATATAAAAAAATCATGAAAATAAAACAAGTCTTAAGAAAGAAACTTAAGAATAGAAAGAAGGAAAATGATAAAGAAAAAATCCATAGGCAAACATAAATGATAGTATAAGCAATATAAAGTATGATATTAAAGTCACCATGTAAGATAAATAAAAATTTGTCACAATGTCAAATGATATGACAAATAGATAAATATAACTGATTAGTCCATATTATGACTCATTATTTCCATAGTTCATAGCCTTAAACAGGTCAATTGGTTGAGCATTATATGTAATCTTAGGATTTATAACTAGCTTAAGGTAGAAGGTAGATGCTTTTATCTCTATAACTTCATGTGAATTTAAGTTAACCTTCTTTGCATTATGTTCTTACCATTTGTATGTTTTAG
The DNA here is from genome assembly GCA_037957365.1 of Torreya grandis. Classification (NCBI taxonomy): domain Eukaryota; kingdom Viridiplantae; phylum Streptophyta; class Pinopsida; order Cupressales; family Taxaceae; genus Torreya; species Torreya grandis. The sequence continues at coordinate 635,604 of JARHVA010003352.1, read as the reverse complement.
GTTTCATATTTTGATATATACAAGTAATAGTAGCATCTAATAATAATTTTGACAAAGGTACCATGAAGTTAGGAATGTTTCAAGACATAAAACTATTCATCTGAAGCATAGTTATGAATTTTGTCAATCAAATATAGATTATATTAGCCATCTATAGATTTCATTAGTCGACTATGGATTCTACTAGTTAGCTATGGATTTCATCAATCGACTATGGATTATGTTAGTTAGCTATGGATTTTAATAGGTGACTATGGATTTCAATAGGCAACTATGGATTACCATAGTTTTCCTATGGATTGTCATACTTCACTCTGGATTTGATCATAACATGTTCAAAAGTATTCAATAAGATCTTCCACTTTCTCCATGATGATCTGAAAGACTCCTTTTTATATTTCTTTTTCTGTAAATGTATATAAATAATTTCCTACTTCTATTTGGTCTTCCATTTATGGAAGTTGTCATTCTAAGTTACAGCTCTAAATTAGAAGATATGGATATGATATATGTACATATTTGGTCATTATATATATCTAAGTGAGGTAATTTTTATCTCATGTGGATCTTTTTTATTCCTTGTATATCTTATTGTAACATTTTCTATTCTGGCTATATCTCCCAATCTATCTATAATATCTTCTTATTCTAAGTCAATCGAGTTGTTACCTAATTTCTAGGGATATATAGTTTATTTTGAATAGAATAAAAGGACATATCCATGTTAGATTTAGGACATATATAAATCCATATATATTATAATTTTGGTTGTTTTTTAATACAAAAAGACTTGGAGCAGTTTACTCGTTTAATTCATATGCTAAAGTAACATTCCAAGACTGAGTTGATCCAACCTAAATCCAAGGGTGAGAAAGGGTCCACTCCTCAAGGAGATAAGAGATTTATTTTGGTATTTATAAATTTATATCTTGTTATTTTAATTTAAATTGATATTTGTGTGTGTGTGTGTTTTGTGTGATTAAGACAATTCCTTGTAGGATAGATTAGATCATTAATGTGTTACTTTCAGATTTGCATAAGTATTCAATCATTCCTTTAATTTTTTTAGCTTTTATATTGAAAGTGTGGATTTGAGACTTAGTTTGAATAAGTTTATTTTACAATAGTGTGTGATTACTTTCAGATTCTTCAATTCTGCATAGTTTAGTTTGCTTACATTTCTTGCAAGAGTGTTTTTTTTAGCATTAATCTAAATTCTTAGAAATAGACTTTAGAATAGTATAATATCAAAAAAAACCCAAAATAGTACTATTAAGTTGATACCAACAAGTGACTTACTAAAAATATACTTGGACACTACCCTAGTAAGAACTGACACCAACTGGTTAAATGAATGGGTAATAATGACACCCATCATTTTTGTTGCCATTATCAAGGACCCTTTTCAAAGTATTAGTAATTTAAACACTCATGCTAATAGTCAAAATAAAAAAACATAGTAAAATTATTCTCTTGTCAAATATAAGTATATGAGTAGGTAAATGGATTCATAAGGTAGGTTTGTTCCAAAAGATCTTGATCCTTTACAGGAAAGAATAAAAAAAATTCATAGAAGATGGGTAGTTTTCAAAAACAAAATAATGAATCATTCAAAAGTTCTTATAGGGATCTAGAAGAATCTTCCTCTCTAAGAGCTGAAATTTCAAACCTTAAATAACCAAAATCTCCTCCTCTCAATAGAACTCTATTTTCCATGGGAGAAAATGTAGGCCATGTAGAAAATCCTTGTAGTAATACTCTTGAGAGGACATTCTCTTATCATATTATCTTTGAGAATGATGAATGAATAATAATGGAAAGTATTTCCCCATCTAATCTACCTACCCTCAGAGGTCTATCCACTAAATACCTAGACTAATTTATGTTTGAGTTTAAAATCCTCTATTAGACCTATGTTTACACTTCAGACAACCAAAAGTTGAAGCTCTTCCCTTCTACATTGAAGGAAGTATAAATGAGGTGGTTCATGCGACTTGCAAGGAACTATATTAGTACTTGGAGAAAAAAGGAAATAGTCTTCTTAAACAAGTATCAAGCTTATTATAGGCTCAAATATAGGAAAGAAGAATTTTTCAATATCAAGAAAAATGAAGATGAAAACCTTAAAGATTACTTAGATCAATTTTCTTTTGCCCATAGTGATTATGAGCTATCTAAGGAAGTGATCAAAACCATTTTACTTAAAGGATTGTATGAATCCTCTAAGGATTCCTTGAATCTTATAGCGAAGGGAGATATTACCAAACTATATTTCCAAGAGATTTCATGGTTATGTACCAACTAATCTAGGACAAAACCCAGTAGTAAAAGAGGAAAACTAGGGAAATCTAGTGATGTAATCTAATTCATGGAAGATCTAGAAAACTTCAAAATAGACATATTGGTTTAACTAAATTCAACCTTATATGGATTACAAGTTAAGGCTAAATATAATATTGAGCCACTAGAGATCTATTGTCTAATGTGTAGATTGAAACATGCCCTTAGGGACTATCGTCTAGATAAAATAGAAACTTGTGGGATATGTGATGCTCAAAATCTTTACACAAATAATTTTAGTCATCTTTCCACTCTTAAAAATCATTTCAAACAAAATGCACAAACCATAGAATAAATAAACTATGTTTAGAAATAAGGAAATAATTTTCAACAAAACCAACCACAACAATTTGGCTCAAGAATTTATTTTCCATAATGGCATGCACCTCCACAAGTTTGGTCAGTACCACCATGGGGCACCCAGGAATGGATGCCACAATAATAGATGATGCCCCAACCTTTTCAACAAACATGTACACCCTAAGGTCATTAATAGCCATAGATAAATCAACATTGGAATTTTGGTCCAAACTATAACCAAGAACAACAAATAAGGTATCCTCAATAACATAACAAAAAGTATTAATGGCTCCTCAAATAAATCAAGCAACCCCTATATAACTAGTAAACCAACCTCAACTACCTACTCAACTAATAGCAAATCCAAAAAATAGATAGGTTTATGTAAATGAACAAGGTGAAATAATAGGGGTAGGTGTTATTGAATGTGTAGACATTCATCTTAGATCAGGAAAAAAATTACAAGAGCCTCAGATCATCATTATAGAATTACCTCAATAGAAAACAAGTTCATAGATTCAACTAGAGATAGAAGACGAGTCAAAAAATGAAACTGGAAAAATAGAGGAAGTCATCATAACTCCTCCATCTATTCCTTTTCCATAAATATTGAAGGACTTGAAAGATAACAAGGAATCTAAATTAATTCAAGAACTTAGAAAACTAAACATAGAGATTCCATTATTAAAAACCATTAAAGACATTCCATAACTAAATAAGGTAATCAAAATTTATGTATCAAGACACATGGTAGAAAAAGACAATATCCTAAGACCATATAGGTAGATGGCAAGCTTGTTAATTTATTAACTAGTTAATTTTGACTAAATATAGGGACCCAAGAAATGCTATCATTTTTGTAAAGATTGGATAGCAGGAGATACCAAATGATTTGATGGACTTACGATTTTCTATTAATGTAATGACTATAAACACCATGCAAAATCTCTTTTTGAAAGATATTCAACCAATTACTACAATCTTACAGATGATAGACCATTCCACTACCAAACTAAAAGGCATCATTGAAGATATAATGTTGACTATAGAGTCATGGGAATACCCTATTAACTTTATTGTCCTCTAGCCCAAGAATAAAAAAATTAGATACCCATTGATTATAGGAAGACTTTGGTTAGAAACTATAGCAACATTAATTTATTATAGATTAGGAGATATGACTATCTCAAATGGTCTTAAAGAAAAATGAATTTTTTTATCCACCTAATTAAAAATCAATCAATTCTATCAAATAGTTGTGGGTTGACCAACCTGATGAAAAATGTGATAATATCTCATTTCTAGATATGGTCACAATCACTGATCACATAGAGTAAGTAGAGGATGTATTATTAATAAGTATTAGAACTACTATGGATCTTGACAGTCTAGATACAGATCTTGACAGTCTGGCTATGAATTTCGATAGTCCATATAAATATTTTGATAAAATATCCTTTCATGATGGAATTTACTATCTTTTTTATCACCCATATTTTTCCACCTCTTCCCACATGTTATATGACCATAATGAAATTCAAAAAAATCTAATGTAGTGGGCACATGAAGGACAAAATTCATTCTCAATAGCATTCTATTATTCTTTAGCTAGAGTCATTCCTATAGGAGATAAGTTTGTCAAAGATATTGTCAAATTACATACATCATTACCACATCCTTTTCCTCTTAACTCATTAATGAGTGAGTTCAAACAAATATATTCTTCCCATCCAAGCACTAAACAAATCATAGTAGCACCAAGAAAGACACTCAACATAACTAGTTGGTTGATAGATGATCAAAAAGTGAAATTTTTGATGTACTCAGAGACCATACTCAAGATTTTACTTGGGAATATCAAGACATGAAGGGAATACATAAAAGTGTATGCACACACAATATATACATAAATAACATTAAACCAATAAGGAAACCTCAAAGAATAATTAATCCTACCTTGAGAGACATTGTGAAAACTAAATTTGAAAAGCTACTAGAAGTGGAATTCATTTATCCTATTTTTGACAATCAATGGGTCTTTCCTTTGGTTATTGTTTCCAAGAAAAATGGTAAATGGATAGTATGTGTAGATTCAATGGAGTTAAAAAAATCAACCATGAGAGATTACTTCTCTTTACCCTTTATTGACCAAGTACTTGAAAACTTGGCTTGGAAAAGATATTTTCATTTTTGGATGGATTTAGTGGATACACCTAGATAAAAGTGGCACTTGAAGACCAAGACAAACCAAGATTCACTTGTCTATGGGGAACATTTTCCTATAAATTCTTTCCCTTCAGTTTATGCAATGCACCTACCACTTTTCAATGAGCAGTCCTAGCCATATTTTTAAACATGACCAATAACTATGTAGAGGTTTATATGGATGATTTTTATATTCTTGGAGAATCCTTTGATGAAATTTTTAACAATATTAGGAAAGTAATGAAAATATGTGAGGGTTGCCATTTATATTTAAGTCATGAAAAGTGTTTGATCATGGTATAAGAAGGTATAGTCTTAGGATATCATATTTCTGCAAAAGGAATCCAAGTGGATCCTAATAAAATTGAAGTTATCTCAAACTTACCTATTCCTCAAAATCAAACTAATATTAAGAGATTCTTAGGCCATGTAGGACACTACAGAGGGTTCATAGAAGATTTTAGTAAGATTAATACTCTAATGTTTTCCTTGCTAACAAAAAAGAGTGAGTTTGTTACAATTTAGCCTACTAAAAATCGTATGAAACCATCAAGGAAAAACTAAGTAATGTATAAGTCCTAAGAAGACGTAACTGGTCATAGCCCTTCCATATTTATATTAATGCATCTAATCATGTTATGGGGCTATTTTGGGACAAAAAGATGAAAATGGATAGATGTATGCCATATGCTACATAAGCAAGAACTAGACTTCAACTAAAAGGAACTACACAACCATTGAAAAAGAATTCATTGTTGTAATTTATGCCATAAATAAATTTAGACATTACATTTGTATATACTAATCATGCAGCTATCAGGTATTTGATGAACAGGTCAGTGGTAGGAGGAATAATTATCTGGTATTTGTTATTGTTGTAGGAATTTGATATAACAATTTTCTATAAACTAGGTAAATTCAATGTAGTTGATTTTATTTCTAGATTATATAATGCAGATGAATAACTTATAGAAGATATTTTTTGGATGAGTAATTATTTGTTGTTTCAGCACAATCACCTTGGTTTGCTAATATAGTAAACTTTTTCGCTACATGAAATTTCCCTTTTCATTTTACCAAAAGGAAAAGAAATGTTTGATTAAAATTAGTTATTATTATAAATGGATTAATGGTATACTATTTAAACTTATACTTGATCATGTTTTTCATAAGTGTCTAAAGGAGAATGAAATACATGGCATCAATCGTGGATGTCATGATGAACATGGTGCAGGACACTATTTAATTAAAAGAATAATACATAAAATCCTTGGAGCTGGTTACTTTTGGCCAACTCTTCACAAGCAAGTCAAGGCATATGTTTGGCAATGTGAGCCATGTAAGATAGTGGGAAAACCTACATTATCTTCTAAGATTCCTCTCTATCCCCAATTAGTTCTAGAACTTTTTGAGAAGTTGCGAATAGAATTTGTTGGGCTCATAGATCCACCTTTTCAAGGCAAAGAATACTTGTTGGTATGTATGGATTATGTGACCAAATGGGTTAAAGTTAAAGCTCTTTCCTTTACAAGATAAGAGGTAGTAGTAGACTTCATATATGCTAAGATCATACAACATTTTGGATCACCAAGGGAGATAGTGTCTGATTAGGGATCATAGTTCATATCCAAGATAATCTAAGCATTTAAAGAGATCTACCAAATCAACCATATAAAGTCTTCTCTATACCATCCTCAATAAAATGGATAGGTAGAGGTTACTAATATAGAGTTAGAGAACATCCTTACCAAGATATTCAATAGTAGTAAAAAGAACTAGGTGGCCAAACTTCCAAAAGCTATTATGGCATATAATACCATGTGGAAGACCACTACTGGTTTTTCATCATATGAATTGGTATTTGGTAAGAAACCTCTCCTTTCAATTGAATTTGAAATGAAAACTTTGAGGAATACATTAGAAGTAGGAATTGATTTGGATGAAGCATAGAGAGAAATAATTTTATAATTGAATGAGTCGGATGAGATGAGAATAGAAGTTTTGAAGTAGATAGAAATGAAGTAGTATTAGAGAAAGTAATGACATGATTTGTGTTTTATTGTTTTTTAGAATAATGGAGTTTTTTTCCTAATTAAATAAATGGGTCTAACTAGAGCAAATCAATAAATAATGTGCAATAATTAAGCCATTGATTTATGTAAACAAATTGCATTTTTACCTTTTTTTAAAATAGTAATAATAGAGAGAAAATCAAACTTAGCTGGAAACTGACTGAGATAGATGTTGCAAGGTCTAAAAATTTCTATGAAGGCTTGGGATACTATCACAAATAGGATCCTAGAGTTCATTTTTAGTTTAGACAAGAGCACTAAAAATGGGACACCTTTTTATTTTGTGCTATAATCTTTTTTTGATGCTATTATCTAGGTGATCTAAGTTTTATAGGTTCTGCTTGATAGGTCTATATTACCCTATCAATGAAATATCAAATCCCAAAATTCTATGAAGCTCATTATACATTTGTTTTAATCTTTAAATCCATAAGATCTCTTCATGCTTTAAATTGAATGGTAACTTAGGAAAGAGAGATAAGGGGTTAGTGTGTAAAGGATACGCTAGATGTACTTCACACCCCATGTGTGAGCATGCTACCTACATACCAATACTCTGAGGAGGGATCAAGCTAATGTAGTTCTCCCATTTAAGTGCTTAGTGTAATTATGTATGAAAATGTAACTAGATGTGAAACTAGGTGTATTTCAAATGGTTAGGGGATGGTGTAAGGGTTTGAATAAGCTTGGAATAATATTGGAAGGCTGTATGAAGAGAATAGGGAAAAGTGCTTGAATATACTTGCTTGTATTCTTGATTTTCTCTTGTAATTGAGTGCCAACCCTTCTAAATAGACTTTAAATGGCATTTTATAAGGAAATTAATGATCATGGGTTAAATAAATTTATGTTAGGCCAACATGAATTAGAATAAGGATTCAGTAAAGTATGACCATTAGGACCAAAATTACACTTGGAAAATAGTACCAAAAGTAGGACACCCTATGTTTCAACACTCCTATCCAAGTTAGGTGCTATTGTCTAGAGGGAATGAGACCTAGGGGGATGGATCTGGGCCTAAAAGAGTTACCTGGGTCTATAAGGGTTAAGTTTAAAAGGTTGTAGATGACTGGGAATCAGTGAAATAAAAGCCTAAAAGGGTTATGTAAGCAAGTAGGAGGACCTATAGATTAGGTGTCTTTATCCATACTCAAGTAACCAAATTTCACATTTCATATGACTCCATTTGCCCCTACTTTTTTATAGTGATACAACAAAGCAAAATACTAAGATAAATGAAAAAAATAGAAATCATACCTAAACTTACTTGTAAAGGTGAAGCCCATGAAGCTTGTTTGATGTTAAGTAATGTTGCATAGTGCATAAAGAGAACATTGTGCAAGTGTGAATCTATTGTGATCCTGAGTAAGGCTGAGTAATGTTGGATTGTGCTAGTTGATGTCATACCAAAATTTATATGATGAATGGAGATGAGTGCTCAATTCCCTAGAAAGTGGCTCAAGAATGCAAAGGCTAGCCCTTTGGATCCATCATCACCTACTGAGTGAAAATAGATGATCATGCATGTGATAATTAATGTCTAGATTGTGTATCCAATCCCTCTAAATAGGCAGCTCAAAAATACAAAGGCTATCCCTTTGGCTCCATCATTTCCCTATGAATTGAAGCTATAAAGTGATATCGATATAGAATAGATGCCATACAAGATGGCTCATGGAACCCATAGATGTTTTAAAAATATGATAATGTGGCATGGATAGCTAAATATATGTTAGAAACTAGGCCACTCTTGGCCATTCCAAAATATGGAGATTAGGCTTGTATGAAAGCCACTCTAAAACTGATGCACTAGGCTTATGTGAAATCTAACTCAGTTACTTGCGAAGTTAAATTTTTATGAAATTTCAACTTTAAAAAGATGCCAACCACCTATAGATTGAGTAAGGCATGTAACTACTAAGAATTCCTAGATAATAAATTGAACTTAAAAATAAAAGAAGACTAATGTGCCATGCACATTGCCCCTAATCACTAATGTCTAGAACATGAATTCTAATTTTAAAGTTATGTCAATTGCTTAATCTAAAACTAAAAGTGAGAGCCATCATGCCATGCATGATACCCCTATATCTAGATTCCCTAAGAAAATTGTACTGAAACTACTGATTCTAATTGATCTATATGTGTAAAAACTATAGTTAAGCTAAAATTTTTGCCTATTAATAGAAAACATGGGTGTTTTTATACCTAACAAGAGTGCCAAAATGAGGACACCCTTATGTTTGGCACTATTGCCCTGTGCTGAAACTAGTTGTCGATCTAAAATTAACACTATTTTTCTATTATGTTTTGACTTATTTGTCCTCTAGGTTATAAATTGGGTGATTTGAATGATGTTGTTTTGACTGCTAGAATCTTTGATCTTTGTGGCAAAACCCCTATTTATTTCCCCCTCTTCTAAGGGTAGGAATGATTGAACCTACAATGAATACCCTCAGAAGAAAAGAGTCTTGCAAGTGTGTTATGTTGCATAGATACATGATATAGCAATGATATTTGACAAGATATCTCTAGATATAATAATGTTTTTATAGAGATATTGTTAGATCAATATGGGTATGCCTAGATAGATATAACAATGTAAAATCATGTGCAATGTACTAAACTAGAATTGGAAATGTTAGATGTTAGTTGTTAATTGGAGGGATGGAGCATGATGGCCATCATGGCATTCGAGAAAGCAAGTTAAATGCATGATATAGATCATGACATTAAAAACAAAGACAACCAATCAAGCAATGAGAATACAAATCAAGAAGAAAGAATCAAGAAGCATATAAGGTTGGCCAAGGGGCCATGCAAATAATGGATATGGGTACATGTCACTCAAATTAGAAATCAAGCATACAAGGCATGTTCAAATTACACATACACATATAATATAAAATAAGAAAATATTGGTATGAGGGCCATAGGAACATAGAAAATTACAATCAAGGGACATTGGCAAATGTTTAAAGGTACACACACACAGATAAAAACAAAAGATATTGGAAAATGTCCTAAGGTACACATAAGAAACAAAATTAGAACTGCAAATATAATCACATCTAGATATGTAAAGAAATAAAGGAAAGCATGTAAAAACTAGAAAGGTACAATCAAATATAACTAATAAAATAAAGAGTGAAAGTATGTAAGACACATTTAGTACAAGACTAGGTATATGCTAGGAAATACACAAGTGTAAGATACTAGTGAGTATTGATGTGGTAATCTGTGTAATATAGTAATTAATGTATGTCAACATGATAATTAGAGTATGTGGTGTAATAATGACATAACCTGGATGGTGTAGTCATGTGGAAGATGCCCCTAATAGGAAGATGTATGTTGATGTGTATCTTGAATGTAGAAGTAGGATGCCCCTTCAATGGGTAGAGTGAAGCAATCAAGGATCTAGAAATTATTATACACACTCAAAGAAGATCAAGTGAAGCATGGTAATGTAGATAAATCAACATACAATATAAATTAAAATTAAAATGTAAGTCTAACATGGTGGTAAAAATGTAAAACATGGATGATGCATACAATCTAAATATTTTTGGTATTGTTGAATTAGTTGAGTGTTTTTATATTTTGAAATTTTGTATTGTAATTATATTTTTATATAAGCTATGTACAATCAATCAAAATAAATTATGTATAAGTAGGTTGGGATAAAATGATGTTAATCGATGAGTCTCATGCGAGACTCCCTATCATGGTGTCCTATATCAAGGAGTGGAATCATGCATGAATGTGAAGCACGAAGAAAATGTTGAAACTATGGCTCTGAAAGTTGTATATGTTGTAGATGCTATAAATATCTAAAGTATAAAATGAATATGGGGTCCACTATAACTTTGAGAAGTATATGTAATTTTAGGGCTCTTAGGGACCCATCTAGAAGTATGAGGAGCTCTTTAAACATGTATTTTATGTGTAGACCCATGATATCTCAATGAAACTACTCTGGGTGTGAAAACTATAGCTAGAAGTTGTCTAGAATCCTAAAGCTATGGAGATGTATGAACCCTCTGTACTAGTGATGGATTTGTCGACTATGTCTGAATCTATACTGAAGGAAGAATTGTAATGGGTGGGGAAACTAAAACTAGTGGAAAAGTTAGAAGTGGTGACTACAAAGTAAATGGCTCTGAAGTGGGTATTGGTAACTCATATAGAACTCTACCAATTATAATAAATTTATTAGCTTAAATTAATTTCATGCATCTATAAATTGTAGATGGTACTACTTGAATTTTTTGAAACCATGGGTTACCAAGTAATATATCAAAAACTCTTGCACTAGGAACTATAGTGACATTTGTGGTCACATGTGTTGAACTAGTGTATAAAGGAAGTACAATCTCACCCAATAAACTTTGTATGTGTCCACTAAATCCACTAATAATTATATCTATTAGGGTGATATCCTACTTTGAATATCCCAAGTGTTGTAATAATGTAATGGTGCATATGTTGACATTGGAACCATTATTTATGAGAAAATTGTGAATGGGTTGATTATGAATATGTGCTCTGATAAAGAGTACATTATAATTTGAATTATCCTCCACAATATCTTGATCTAAGAAGGATATCAAAGGTCTAGATGTAAATCTAGACTCATACACATCGATCATACCACTCAATGGATGTGACTCATTTGAAGGTGCCTGATATGTAACTAGTGGTGGACGTGCATGATATGCATGGTGAACCCCTGATGTCTCCCCTATATCCTATTTTGAATGTTGTGGAAATGGATCTAAGAATATTTTTAAATCTTTATTCTATGTTGGTTTTACCTATGGAGGCTCAACTAAAGTGCCAAGATCAAGTAGGTTGTCATCTATCAAGTCATGTATCTTATGTCTCAAACTAATGCATCTATTTTTAGTGTGGCTTGGTGCCCTATTGTAATCACAAAATGCCTAATGATCATATCCCTTGGTAAGAGGTTTGGTTAGATCAAATTTTTAAATAGGAGGGAGAGATATGATATTACAATCCAAAAGCTACTATAAAACTTGGGATGGAGGAATTGGAAGATGTGAGAAAGTGCACCAAGGGGTGCTAATAAAACTATACACTGAAGAGGCTCCAAAGATGCATTTATTATAGGTTAATTTTTCCCTTTTGTATTATTGAACTTGACCTTGTATGGGACTTTGTTGATACTCTTATTAGTTATGTTTAAAATGCTTATATACTTGAGTTTTCCCATTGAAATGAGTTTCACTTTTCTTTCCTTTAGTGTATGACACAAGTCAATGAAGGAAGAGAATCACTTGAACTTAATTGATTCATGAAGTGTTTGTAGAAGACTCTATTTGAAGAGGCATTTTAACTCTTAATCTGCTATGGGACTAGTCATCTTAGCCAAGATGGTCTTATACCAAAGAACATAGTCTATGGGATGCTCATTTTGTCATTATTTCTATTGATCAATTTGAGCATATGAAACCTTATCACCAATGTTAATGCTAAAGTGTGCTAATAAAATGCTAGCTAAAGGATTTAGTGAATGAATTGATTGATTTGGTAGACTATAGAGCCATTGTAAATCATAATATTTTAGGCTCCATAAAAATAGTTTGATAACTATCTAGTCATTGGGTACATAATCCAAGCATGCTATGTTAAAAGTTCTCAAGTGTGTCTCTATATCACCCTTGCCATAATAAAGAGTAAGCTTGATTTGAACAAAACCTTATGGAAAGGGTGTAGAAGCAATGTGATGTGCCAATGGTGTATGAAATAAAGCAAAAGAATCCAATGATTGTGTAGGTCTAGAGACACCTTGCTCAAGATGTTTCACCTTAGATCAAAAGGATATTATCTCTTGCACAAGGGCTACCACATTAGGAGATAGGGATGTACTATATATAACTAGTGGCATAGAAGAAGGTTGGGCTACTATAGGGGTTTTTTGAGACATAGTTACCTTCATAGTGTCATTTGTAACTGGTGGCTTTGTGGTTTGAGAAGACTCAAGTTATTTATCCTTTTTAATTTCCATGATAGATTGAAAGATAAGGGTATGAGCTCAGGGTTGTTCCCTGATTCTTTCTCTAAAACTTTGTAAAATCAAATATTTTTTGAGGATAACTTCATTATCAACAATAGGTGGAAGTGGATCGGTAGTCCAATGTGGTAGAGCATGAGCATTGTATATTTTTATTTTCATATTGATCTTCTTCAAAATTATCCTCATTAAAATTGGTGTAATATGGATGTGTAGAGTATATGACTATAACATGAGTTGGTTGTTTATCCATGGTATATGGTTGAGTTGCAAGAATCTAGGTGAATTCAAGAGGATTGCCACTAAGACTTGCACTTCATCTCGAAGGAATAGATGCAAGGAAATTAGGTGGCATAAGGGAAAGAACTTGGATAATAGTATAAAAGATTAAGATGATATAATATAAACAAGGAATTGAAATATGCATAGAAAAGATAAATAACTCCCAAACATGTAAGGTGATACCTCAAGAAGCAAAATAGGAGCTAGTACATGCAACTAGGGATTTTTTCAAAAATATTTATGCAAAATGATATGAATTTTTTTAATTTAGATTGAATTTTTGAACTAAGTATGTAATATAAAATTTAGAAAATGGTTGGAAAATTAGTGGAAAATAATTGGGAGCTAGTAGATGCAACTATGGTGTTTGAATGATTTTTTTTAAATTAGTGTGATAATTTTTTAAAAAATTATATGAATTTATATATATATATATTTTTTAAATTTTTCTTGAAAATTTTAGAAAGAATCAAAAAATATTTCAAAAATTAGTAATATATTTTTCCTAGTGTTTGGAATGTGTTTGTATGTAAAAAGGATATAATATGTTCAAACTAGCGTTTTAACAAAATATATGATAATTTTGCAATTAATTTTTAGATTTATAATTTTTAAATATAGTAAAAATTCAAAAAATTATGAAACAAAATAAAAAATCATTTACCCTAGGGTTTCTAGAGTTTTTGTACAAAAATTCAAAGTACATCAAGTTCACCAAATGTTTTATTATTTTTCAAAATAATGGAGTTTTATTCCTAATAAATAAATGGGTCTGAGTAGGGTAAATTAGTAAATAATATGTAATAATTAAGCCACTAATTTGTGTAAATAGATTGTATTTTTACCTTTTCTAAAAATAGTAGTAATAGAGAGAAAATCAAACTTAGCTGGAAACTGACTAAGACAGATGTTTCAAGGTCAAGAAATTTCTATGTAGGCTTGGGAGACTATCGCAAATAGGATCCTAGAGTTCATTTCTAGATTGGATAGGAGCACTAAAAGTGGGACACTTTACTATTCTGTGCTATAATCTTTTTTTAGTGTTATTGTCTAGGTGATCTAAGTATTTTGGGTTCTGCACGGTAGGTTTGTGTTACCCTATCAGTGAAATATCAAAGATTGGAAGTTTATGAAGCTTGTTGTCCATCTATTTTTAATATTCAAATCCCTATGATCTCTTCATGCTTGAACTTGAATGGAAAATTGGGAAAGAGAGAGAAAGGGTTAGTGTGTAAAGGATACGCTAGATGTACTTCACACCCCATGTGTGGGCATGCTACCTACATACCAATACTCTGAGGAGGGATCAAGCTAATGTAGTTCTCCCATTTAAGTGCTTAGTTTAATTATGTATGAAAATTTAACTAGATGTGAAACTAGGTGTATTTCAAATTGCTAGGGCCTAGTGTAAGGGTTTGAATAAGCTTGGAATAATATTGGAAGACTATATGCAGAGAATGAAGAAAATTTCTTGAATGTACTTGTATTCTTGATTCCCTCTTATAAATGAGTGTCAACCCTTCTAAATGGAATTTTAATGGCCTTTTATAGGGAAATTAATGATCATGAGTCAAATGAATTTGTGTTAGGCCAACATGAATTAGGATAAAGATTCAAGAAAATATAACCATTAGGACCAAAGGTACACTTGGACAATAGCACCAAAAATAGGACACCCTAGGTTTCAATGCTCCTATCCAAGTTGAGAACTATTTTCTAGAGGGAATGAGACCTAGGAGGATGGATCTAGGCCTGAAATAGCTACCTGGGTCTATAAGGGTTAAGTCCAGAAGGTTGTGGATGACTTGGAATCAATGAAAGAAAAACCTAAAAGGGTTGTGTAAGCAAGTAAGAGGACATATGGATTAGGTGTATTAAAATATACTCAAGTAACCAAATTTTTAATTTTATATGACTAAAAATTTTATATCAAATAAAGACAATTCAAAGAAGGAGACTGAGCACTCTTGTATGATTCCAAGTATCAACACTTCAAAGGTAAGTTAAAAACTAGGTAGTTAGGACCATTTCAGATAGAGAAGATTTTTCATAATGGTTCAGTAAAGTTATTACCTATATATGGAAATCAAAAAACACTTCTTGTTAATGGACATCAGTTGAATCTGTACCAAAATCCTTCCAGTAAAGAGGATTTTTTTTAGCTAGTACAAAATGAGTTTGGCACTATGGAAGAACTCAAATCTTCCATGGTTATTGATCCTTAAAGATAGTGTGGCCTGAATAAAGGAAGAGGATACACCTCTTCTCTAAAAATATTTAAAAAAGGTAAAAAAATAATAAAATCAATAGTAAAAATCCTTTAGGACATTATTGATAGTCATGTTCAAAAAACTAGCTTGTCGATTGTCCAAGAATTGAATGATGAGCCTTGACCTAAAAACTAGTAAATGGCTGGTCAAGGGCAAAAAAACTAAAAAAAATTAGAAAAGTGAGTTCAAAAATTCAAGAATCATGATTGATTCTCTTTGTTCCAAACCAATAAATTTGATGTTATTATTTTTTGTAGTATTCCTCATAATTCATTCATGTAATTTTTTAATGTTAAAATAGGTAAATAAGTCAGACAAGGACAATATCATGGTCTATAAGGTATGGTATCTATTGTTTACTAAACATTAGTTTTAGATTTATGATTTTGCATATATTTTCTCAAAACCTTGGCATAGAAATTTCCATGGAGTGTTATAAAGGGAATATTATATGACATTAGCAAAAGGCCATTTCATAAAAGTCATATTGTGAACACTCAAGTGTATGTTATAGATAATGTCCTCTCAAGCCATAATTTAATTTATGATGACACATCCTTGTCATCACATTTTCATTCATGAGAAAATAAGATGGTTACAAGATTTGATGGTAGAATAATTTCAAATGAATGAGAAGGGGCAAATACATCATCATTGTTATTTTAAATTGACATTATCATCATTATTTGACACACTCCAAAAATTTTCCATAGAACATACCAAAAGAAATATTATTTCCATTTATTCATTTCCTAGAAAAGAATGTTTCATTTTTAAATATAGCTATTGAATTGATTGTGTTTGGTGCTAAATAAAAAATTTGAACCAAAAATTAAAAATGATCTTTTGATGGATAAATCAACAAAGCAGGTATTGGTAGTAACTAGGTCACTCAAATTGCTCCTAAAGTTATAGGTTTGTAATGAGGGATTGGTTACCAATTTTATTCTCCATTTGAAATCCAACTTGTCTACTCTTTAAGGAATGCAAATTCCATTTTCTACTCAGGTTCTCAGTGAGCTATCTAGAGTTTTAGATGAGGGAGCAACACCTGTAGTCAAATCTTCATTCAGTGATCTCATTAAATTATTTAGCAGTGAAGGAGAACTAGTACCACTTTATGTCCAATATGTCAAAGGTAGGATCAAGGGAGTCTATAGAATCTTTGCCTGAAATGTGGAGGTCAGTTTCTTTTTTGGATTATAAAATACCTAACCTGTGAAGGGAAATGTAGTGTCTTAAGTTGTATAGTATTAAAAATGCTAATTCACCTAAGATATGGTACACAATAGCCTCAACACCTAATTAGTTTTCCTTCATTCCTATTAGGGTCTATTCAAGTTATGGCGATGAGATATCACAAAAATCCATTTATCATTCACCATCATGGGTTAATTCAATTGATCATTCAACACCATTTTTTGCAATAATAAAGTGACGTAGAAGCTTGGAATACCTTCCATGATGGTAAAAAGATAAAAATGCCTAAACTTTCTAGGTAGATACCTTTATATCCTCATGTTTCAAGTTTTAGGGCTCCATCTAGAACTTCTTCCAAAGAAATTATCCCTAAATCCACTTGTAGTGCATGATCTACAGTCAAAGATGTTACACTAAAACCCCCAAGTCTTGTTAATGTGATTTCACCACTTGAGTCAAGTAGAAGATTGAGGCTTAGGTTTTAAACCATAAATTTTAATAAAACTCCTCAAAATTCCCATATTCAAGAGCCTATCCAAATTGTTGAGGATGAATCATCAGTAGACCCTGTTTCATATCCTAAACCTCAAAGAACCTCACATACAAAAATTCCTTCTCTCCCTTAAAAGAAAATGAGGAAATTGATATTGGTTGTTAATAGTGATGAAACTGTAGCTTCAAAAACCATTGATAGCCTAAGATAAGATACTACCACTTCTAGTGAAACATAGAAGAGAGAATAAGTAAAGACCCCTCTTCATAGGATAATTTTGTAGAAACCATTCCTAAGGATGTTCTTACTCCCTCCACATAGAATCAATTGATAAAAGAAAGGCCCTAATGACTGAAGAAGAAGGTCAACCTTAAAAATAAGTAGATGATGTAGAGTTACAACATGCTTTATTATTATCTCAACTAGAGGCCATTGTTAAACAAAATTTAGAAGATATTGTTGAATTAATCTTTGCAACTCAGAATAAAGATTTTTTCATTACCCTTCTAATAAAACAAATAGAAAATGTTGAAATTCAGTCTTTAAAGAAATTGGATGATTTATGGACTGAAATCATTGATTTATGGAGCTATACTAAAACACTTGAGGAAGATAATATCTCTTTGAGAAGAAATCTTCTCAAGTTTGAATAATAAAATAATAAATTAAGATCTCAAATAGGTTATAGCTCCTCTATTATGCCTCCTAAGATCATGATAGAATAGGGTTCTCAAACTACCCTATCTATTCTTGATGTGAAAAAACAATGGGAATAAATGTGTGTTGAGATTCAGGAGTTGAAGAGACAAAACCACATTCTTGGGAAGGAGAAATAGAAATTACAAGAGGCGTTACCACAAACATGACAAAAAGATGACCAAGCTAAACAAACCCTTCAATTCACATGTCAACTTAGTGAAAATTGTTATCTTCTAGAGTTCCTTCTTTTCCATATAGTTTATTATTGCATGAGTAATTTTTTAAATGGTAGATACTACATATTTGTTATGGCTTATCCCATGAAATTAATACAAATGAAGAATTCATGACTATTTTTTAGGATAGAAAACATGATAGGAAATATTTGTTATGTGAATTTTATTTGTGTGATATCATTTTGGGCAATACAAATGATTTCTTGGTAAACTTGTTTATGGGATAACTTCAATTTTGGGCTCTTATTTCTACATATAGGAATTAGATTGCCTAGCAAGACATATATGATGATCATACAAACATTGCAAGGGATGTTGGTCTATGTATTAGACCCCAATTTAGTGATGCATAATATATATTGGAGAAATTATAGAATTTTTATCAATATCCCAGGATCCATGAGCATTATCTTTATAATTTTCAAGATGGTCTTACCAACTTTCAATTATTTGTTCAACACAAATTTGATCAAGTAGTGATTGCTTGTAGACAACATTGGCATATGTTACTAGTCACTTTAAGAAAAATATAAGTCTTGTCCCCTACTACTATCTAATGGTATCTTAGGAGGGATAAAATCATTATTTAGATAAGTTTAGATGTTCTTTAGGGGGATGGAAAAAAACCATGGATAGGGATAAGATTCAGACCTACCTTACTATTATTCCCTATGTCTCCATGGATAAACACACAACCTTAGTCTAATGAAAAGTTTGCTATTTGGCTCCACTTTATACAAAGAGCTATGGGATTTAATCATCACCATAAAAGGATATTTTAGGATCTATATTCCATCTATGACTTGAGTCTTAAGCTAGAATAGAGGGTTCATAATTATGAGGATTAAGAGAATTAATTTTTAAAGGGACTTGAAAAAGGTAAGGTGTGGAGGAAATGATGAGTCCATATCATGACTCATTATTGCCATAGTTCATGTCCTTAAACATGTCAATTGGTTGAGTATTTTATGTAATCTTAGGATTTAGAACTAGCTTAAGGTAGGATGTAGATGATTTTATCTCTATAAATTCAGGTGAATTTAATTTAACCTTCTTTACATTATGTTATGACCATTTGCATGTTTTAGTCTTCATATTTTGATATGTACAAGCAATAATAGCATCTAATAAAAGTTTTGACAAATATCTCATGAATATAGGAATTTTTCAAGACATAGAACTATCCATCTGAAGCATAGCTATAGATTATATTAGTCAACTACAAATTTTGTTAGTCAACTTGGATTTCATTAGTTGACTATGGATTTTTCTAGTTAGCTACAAATTTCATTAGTCAGTTATGGATTCTATCAATTAGTTATGGATTTCAATAGGTGATTATGGATTTCAATAGGCAACTATAAATTACCATAGTTTTGCTATAGATTGTGGCAGTTCACTCCATATTTGATCATATCACATTCCAAAGTGTTCAAGAAGCTTTTACATTTTTTCTATGATCTAAAATACTCCTTTTGATATTTCTATTTTTGTACATGTATATAAATAGTTTCCTATTTTTTTTGGTCTTTCATTTATGAAAGTTATCATTCTAGGTTGCAACTCTAAGTCAAAATATATGGATATGATATATGTACAAATTTGGTCATTAGATATAGCTAAGCAAGGCATTTATTATCTCATGTGGATATTTCTAATTATTTGTAGATCTTATTGCAACATTTATGTATTTTGTCTATATCTCCTAATCTACATAAATATATTTTTGTTCTAATTTAGTTGAGTTGTTGCCTGATTTCTAGGGATATAAAGTTTCTTTTGCATAAAATAAAAAGATAGATCCATTTTGGATCTGGGACATATAGAAATCTATAGATATTATAATTTTGGTTATTTTTGAATACAAAAAGACTTGTAGTAGTTTAATCTTTCAATTCATGTGTTGAAGTAGCATTCCAAGAATGAGTTGATCCAACTTGAATCTGAGGTTGAGCAAGGACCCACTCCCCAAGGAGATAGGAGATTTATTTTATTATTTATAAAGTTTTTTTTTTTTTTTTTTTTTTTTTTTTTGTGTGTGTGTGTGTGTGTGTGTGTGTGTTTGTTTGTTTTATGTGATTAAGACAATAACCTATAGGATAGATTAGTTCATTAATTTGTTAATTTTAGATTTACATAAGAATTCAATCATTCCTTTAATTTTTGTAACTTTCATTCTGCAAGTGTGGATTTGAGATTTGGTTTGAGTGAGTTTATTTTACATCAATTTGTGATTGCTTTCATATTCTTAAATTCAACACAGTTTGGTTTGCTTACATTTCCTACAAGAGAGTTTATTTTTATCATTAATCTAGATTCTTAGAAATAAAATTTAGGATAGTACAATGTCAAAAAAACCCCAAAATAATATTGTTAACCTAATACCAATAAGTGACTTATTGTAAATAGCCTTGGACACTACCCTGGTAATAACTAACACCAACATAAGTTAGTTAAATGAAGGGGTAAAAATGACACCCATAAATAACATTAGAGCACACATATAATCAAAATGAGAGTGTAAGAACACTATACATGTGCTCATAAGTACTAATAGATTTTCCCACACACTTTATCCATAACATATGATAAGTCTCTATGAAATTGAATGTGAATTGTCACTAATGTCTCATATATCTTCAATAAAAACTAAGAAAATACTTCACATGCAATCTCTTCAATAGAAAAGATAAGAATGATTTATGTATCATGCTAAGTAGGTATATTAGGTCAAGGATGCTGAAGAGAATGCATGGGAATGGTTTCTATAGGAGATGAAGGGATCACTAGTGGATAAGGATCCACAAGTGAGAGAATCATAGGTGGAGAAGGATCCATAAGTGAGGGAAGGTCCACAGGTGGAGGAATAAAAGGTTAAAAAGGACCATAGGAAGAGATGGAACCACAGGAGGTAAAACCATGGGGGAAGAAGGGGGAACCTTCTTGCAGAAATGATTTATGGGAGGAAAGGTAGAAGGTGCGAGAATAGTTAAAAGATTATCTTTAAAATGTTGTTGAAGGATGTGGTAACAATTAATTTTATGGGTACCACATTGGTGCCAAAGATAATACACTTATCCATACTTAGGAATATACTCAAGTAGTACTTTTAGGGATGGTATGTCCTTATTTGAGGATTGAGGGGTAGTAGGATGTAAAGTGTTAATATATTGGTATAACTTACAATAATCCATAGATGAATGATTATATGTGTTGTGGAAGTAATAAATACATTTGTGAGTAGTCTTGGTAGGTGTACTCATAGGAGAAGGTGCAACATAAGCAAAAGGAACTTTAAAAGACTAATCATCCCATTTGGTGGGAAACAACTCTAGCTATAGTAAAGGAAGCAAACCATCACCATGATAAGGTGGTGTTGGTAGAGAGATAGGGTAAGGCTCGATAATAGGAGTGATAGGATTAGAAACATGAATAGACTCAACTAAATTGGGTGTAGGAATGGGATTTAAATTGAGCTCTAGTGAGGGAGGGGTAGGGTATATACAAGGTTGAAGGAGAGTTGCATGCATATCAAGGACAAGTAGGCTATAGGGGTCATGGGTATTAGTAAAGTGATAGGGTCCAGTCATAGCATGATCCATAAGCATACTCTTATGAGGTTATTTAGAAACTAGAGGTGTTTACACAATCGCTACCCTATGATAAAGAGGGAAAATGCTAAAATTAGGAATGATATATGGTGTAACATGGGAAGATATACTAAAATATGAAGCAAAGAGGAATGATAATGAATAATCTCAACATCAAAAGCCTAAACTAGACCTCCTAAGAATGGATCATCTAAGGTATAACCATCATCATAATTAGGTGTATTAAGATCAATGATGTAGGTAGGGATGACATTTTCATCTAATGAGGTGTGATGAATGGAATGTTGAGTCTTAGTTAAGACAACATGGATGTCATCATAAGGTAGTTGATGAGAATTGGGTTTCAAAGAAGTTGGAAGCTAGGAGATGAGATGAGGTGAGAGATCAGAATTTTTAATATTGAAATTTATCTTGTTAGGCTCATCATCATCAAAACCTAAGATGTTAGGTGGAATATTCCTAATGAGTTTAGGATGACCATTGTAACCTCAAGTGGAATTGATGGTAAGTTTGAATCCTTAAGACTCATAAAATGGAACACTTGGCAATGGTTCAAGGGTAGAAATCTTGAATATACCCTTGTCTTAGAATTATTCAAAATTCCAAGGATTGGTGTCACCCCAAATCCTATAGATGGCTCCTTTATGAGGGAATTTAAGGCACTAAAAATTAGAAGAGGCAACTGATATCATATGATGAGTAGATGGCCTACCAATTAGAATGTTGTAAGATAAAGGAAAGTTAAAAATATCACCTTCACCCAAATTGTGATAAGTGGGATAGTAATGGGAATCCACACACAACCTAAATGAGGCATTTTCCTTAAATAATATCCTTGATATATGTTATATGTGGATTTGAGATTACATTTTAAATATCCAAGGGTTTTTATAAAATCAAGAGAGGAAACATAAGTTCCTAAACCCTTATTAATCAATGCACACCTGACTTGGATATCACCAATTTTGACGCCAATGAATAAAGGAGGATCATTTTCATGAAGCATAATCTCATCAAGAATTATGGATGCGATGGGGAATTTAAGGGAAAGAGAAGTGTCCATTATTTTGTCAAAATGTATGAAAATCTCTTCATATTGTTGTAATAGGCTATCTTCAGATCCAAATAAGGTTGTTTCATATCCTTCTTGGGGAGGATGAGGGATGTTCATTTTGAATAAAATTTGTATAAGATGATTTTGATGATATAGAGATATCCTCATAAGTTTGATAAATGGGATTTGGGATGGTAGATTTATGATTTATATGATAGGATCCCACTCATCATAACCCATAAGAATATTGTTAGAAAGAAGTGCATAGTGTTGAAGGAGGTCCTTGGAAGGAAGAGTCAAAGTACATGTGAATTTATGTTGATAAGACATAGAAGATTTATTGGAAGGATAAGATTGGAGATGATTTTGAGAAGATGAATCAGTTGATGTAGGTTGGTTTTAAGAAGAGTTAGAAGAAGTGTTGATAGAAGCTTGAGTGTTATTGGTGATAGGTAAAGAAGATGGAGGGATGGTAGGAATAAAATGTAAAGTCTTATCTAAAGGAGGAGTTGGAACTAGTTCATCAAAATTTATAAGGTCATCTTGACCCAACTCATTTAAGTGAGTTTGAGAAGAATATTGGATAACATGAAATGTGTGGGATAATGGAGGTGTGTAGATAGGTTAAGGATAAATAAAATCAACTACCCTTTGTATACTATTCATATTAACCACATTTTCTTCTGGAGTTGGGTCAATAAGACTTTATACATTATTGGTGGAAGGAGTGGGCTTGTCTTCATTATCTTAGTGATTTGGAAGAGGATCTTTATAGATGGCCAAATGAGCATTAGCTTGATTCAAAGCTTGAGTTTTAGTATTTATTTCATGGCCTTTGAAAGTAATGTCATAGGCTTAATGGCATTTTTAAATGATAAAATCATGATCAAAATTAGAACCAAGAAGAAAATCCATTGACAAATTATGAAGCTACCTATATGTCTCATGAGAATGACCCTAACTAGCGTGAAACCAACAAAATTTATTTGGATCATACCAATATTTCAAAGGATGAGCGGGATCAAGTTCTTGTTTTAGAGGCATTGGTAGATATTTTAGTAATTAGGTTGAGGATAAATGTTTGTGAACATTGATGTTATTAGTTAAAGATATATGAGGATTGGTAAATTGTTGAGAAGGGGGAGTTGGTTACAAACATTGGTTAGGAATAATAGCTTAAATAGTGTGAATGGTGTCATAAGAGTCCATGTCACCATCATTGGTAACATGATTATTCTTATTTTTAAGTAATACACGAGCACCTGTAGAAGGTTGAGATGGTTTGATTTAATTCGTAAGGAAATATTGACATTTATCTTGGTCAATAGCCTCCTCCAAGGTATGTGGAGAGAGAGTCTAGACCTGATGGTTCAACTTGGGAAAAAGAGCATCGGTTAAGAGATGGAAAAGGTTATCATCAACCATGTTATGTTCACATTTGTTGGATAATGTCTTCCACCTTTTAACAAAATCTTTAGAAGTTTCAATTTCAAGTTGCTTACAATTGATAAAATGGGATAGGTATTCTCAGGAAGATCACTAGTTTGGAACTATTAGACTAGAGCATTTACTAAATCTTCCAAACTAGTAATAGAATTAGTTTTAAGTTGGTTGTACCAATGTAAAGCATCACTCATGAGAGTTTTGGCTAATAGATTGGTAGTAGCAAAGGCATTTAATTTTACCTAATATTTATATATATTTTCAAATGTTTTTAGATGAAGCATAGGATAAGTTGATCCATTGTAAGAAATGGTAGGGGTGATACCTCCTATATAGACATTAGAAATTTGAGATGTAAAGAGGCTCATTTTAAAGATGTTTGATTGTCTTATTGATAAAAGGAGGTTAAGGGATGATATAACCATGGGCATCCTGAAGAGGAGGTAGGGGAACATTTTGATTATACATGCCCCATGACATTTGATAAGGATGATTTTGAAGATGAATAAGGTGGTTTTGCATTTTCATCATTTGATTTGAATTATTATCTTGAAAATCATTCATTTGATTAAGAGTTTGTAGGAAAAGTTGGTGGGTTTGAGTTGCATTGTTGGCATTGTTTGAAGTCTTAGGATTGGAAGTAGTGGCTTGGGTACTACTATGAGTTTTAGTAGGAGCTTGAGAAGAGATATTATAATGTGAGGCACTAGTGGTAAAATTTGCTTGTGTGGCAAAAGATGGACTAGTAAAGGGATGAGAAGAAGTAACACTATAATCATGATTACCATGGGTAGAAAATGATGCACTAGTGGAAGAATTGAGAAGAGTGGTCTTGGAAGAGGCCCACTAGATGTAGAACCTACCATGTTAGTAGAAATTCTAGGCATGGAGGTAGAGGAAGTCATAGAAGAAGAATTCATTATATGATAAGGGGTCAAAATAAAGGGAAGAGGTTGGGAAGAAAAAAAGCTAGTATCCCCAAATCTATGTGAGAATGTGGGAGAAGGTGAATGAGACTCTTCACCTTGACCACTAATCAAAAGTTGGTAAATGGTATAAGGATCTTTTTCCTTGATGTTGAGGAAACTTAGAGATGAAGATCATTTTAGGTGTATACTCTAATTTAGTTTGACCTTCAAGTGAGAAGAGAATATTACAAAGCAAAGCTGAATGAGGAGGGGTCCCATAGTTGGTTGTGTGAGTGGATATATGAACATTACTCTCATATAGAATAAGAGCCACAAGCTACTTATGGAAGACCCTATGAGGGTTGGTAAAACTCATCATTTCCATTAAATTCAACTTAGTGTTGTCTTCAAACAAGAAGTTCATGATGAGGGAGAAGGAGTAGATAAGGCAAAGGTCACGTAAAAGTAAGGAAATACAAAGAGGTAGACAAGAGTATAGAGTCAATTAGGTTGACCTAGTAATGAAAATAGGGTCTAAAATTTGAGAAAATAAGAATATAGAGTTAATAGGGTCAACCTAATTTGGTAACCTAGGCAAAAAATAGGTAGAAAAAGATACAAAGTCAATAGGGTCAACCTAGTACTATATCCTGAGGGGTAAAAAATAATAGTGTCTATAGGGTTGACATAGTACTATAGGTAGGGGAATAGATAGTCTATAAGAGACTATGTCTAATAGAAAAATAGTTTACTGAAACAAGAAAAAAAATCCAAGTACTTTTGAAAGCAAGAAATGAAAAGAAACACATAATCAATTGGGTCAATAAGGATGATCCAATTGAGGCACATAACACAAAACATTGCACCAACGTTGTCTAATGCAATTTTTTACATTTAAAAATACAGTCAAGTAAAGAGCAAGTAGTCAACTTGGAAATCAAATCCTAAGTGGTCATCATGAATGTTATTAGATTATAAATTTTTAATTTAAAGTGTGATAGGAAGTTGGTTATAATTAAGGAACTATAAAGCAATCTATGGATGGTTTCACGACAATCAATCTAAAAGTGATTTGTGTTGGAAATTGTATTGGCTTGGTATTGGGGCCTACCCCCTTACTTCACACACTATAGTGATAAGGGTGTCAGGTGCTTTTCCAATATATATCATTAACTACGTATTTATACTTAGCCAAAAACCAAGTCATTTTCCCCCTTGGTGATGAAATACAAGTAGGTAGTCCTTGAGTAGACAATTTTTTTAATGCATTTTGATATTATGTGATTTAGGAGTGTGTGCAAAAAAGATAAAAATAGTGAAACTAAATGGTATATTGAAAAACCATCTAATTAGACTATGTGATCTATTATAAGCATGCAAACAATTTGAAAATGAAATTATGAAGTAATTACTAACATATAGGTGTTAATTCCAATTTTGAAACATAGTACAATGTTAGTTTAGATGATAGTGTATGCAAATATTACATAACAAATTTGACAGTGTCACTACTATACTACTAAAGCATGGGTCTGTTAAGAACTACATCAATAGTGTCGACCTAGTCTTTCAAATAAAAGATAGAATACATAATTGGGTCAACAGAGTAGACCTAGTTTGCTATATAAGGGTATTTTTAAAGAATGCAAACTATGAAAAATGGAACTATAATGAATTAAAAAAATGAAAGAGAAAGAGAGAAAGGAACCTTGGTGGATTGGAAGATGTAGAGGAAAGTGACATTTCTATTAAAGTGCCTTCATTTTTACTTGTAAATTCTACCAATTGTGTTAACCTGGTTGACCTAATTTTGTAGTTCACTATTTACTAAAACCTATGAAGAATAATATACCACTAGTGTCAACTTAGTATATTTTATAGAAGTTTGGAAGTGTACTGTGTTGACAGAGTCAACCTAGTAGCCTATTTGGAAGTGAAAACCTATACTATGTCAACCTGTTTGATCTAGTAACCTATATCTAATGAAGAAATATACAAACAAAATAGATTTGTATTGATGTAACTATGTGTTAAACATGCACACATACGTTAGAAACTATACTGGCACTATTGACATAATATCATAAACATAGAGAAATATTAAATTAAATGATAAAAAAATTAAAAAAATGTGAAATAAAACTTGCAAGGGTTAGATTCACATTGGGTATACCAAAATGTATGAAATCAAAAATGTATCATGTCTATAAATCAATCCTAACTCAAAGAAGATAAATCATACATACACTTCCAGTTAGGTATACATTAGATAATTAGGAACATGACCAATATGGATATCTTCTAGACCCAGTTAGGGTATCTCTTACCACAATAAAAAATTCTAGGAAGGGTTATAAAGCATCCATACAATCACAATCACATAATAACCCTAGCTAGGTCCTCTATTTTCATATTTCGCTAAACTAATAACAAGTAAAGTAAAGTCTAATATAGTGCCCACCAAAGCTTATCGCACAAAGTGGGGGTAATAAACAAAAAAATTAAACATGCATAAGAGACATATACTCACATCAATGTATATACAATATTAATGCATGGAAGAGAAGCATAAATGCATATCTTTCTATTTTTACAAACAAGAAACAAAGTTAGGAATACTTACCTTTGAAGATGAACCATCGAGACTCAATCTCTCCCTTGGCCAAGGTGATTCATAAGAGGTTGTTGTGGTATGTAAGGATGATCTAGGCTACACAACATATTAATGCATCCAAAAAACTCATCCACAAGATAATATCCATATCTCCAGAGAAAGTATGAAACCCTAAGCTTGACTCTCAAGTAGAATCATGGATAAGTAGATGCCTAATATCTATTACTTCTTCTCTTTTTTAAATAATGGTAAAATGATTTTATATAAATAGGCATATTTAACCCTAATCCTTTCAAATGTTTTGGCCAATAGATTTGACCTAGTAAACTTAGTATAATTATGGAAAAAAATTCACTAGGTCATGGGTTATGTCAGCCAAGAGTTGGCATAGACCCTAAATGAATTGTATCCAAAATAGTATAGGGTCAACCTAGTCGACCTAGTATAGTAAATAGTCATAAGGATATTAAGGCTAGGAAAAGGTTAAAAAAATATGGTAAATGAATGAGGAGTGTGAAATAGAGAATAATAGGCTTATAGATATGGTTTTTAAGAGACAAGTGTGTAAATAACAAGTGGTAAAAGTGACAACAATCTTGCAAAGCACCAATGGTCTGCCCGCCCCTTTCTTGGTGTTACCCTTCAAGCATGCACTCAAAGAAATTGAGACTTGAGGGGTTTTTATAAGATAAGGATCATTATTAAGTGATAAAAATTTGAAAATATTATTTGTATACACTATGTTCAAATATCTAAAGCACATAGAATGTTACTATTATTGCTATTACAAAGAAATGAAAAAGTAATCAATGATGGGTTCCATGAACCCTACTCCTTTTACTCTTACTATTGTTTCATGAGCATTAAGTCATATGTTACATATAAAGAGCATCATCGACACTAGTATGATAGATATTTAACCTATACGTGCTCTTCAATAGTGTCACAATATTATTACACCAAGTTCATAGTTCCTAATATTATTTTCAAATGAAATGTATCCTAATGGTTAGCCTAAGTGATTTAATACAAGTTATTACTCTAAAGGGGTTGATATAAATACAATATCATTCTTCATTCATTCTTAACCTAGAAAAATACCAAAAAGACCAAGGTAATTTGTCAAAAACACTCTATCAAGAATTCAATTGAACAAAGCTTCCTTATTTCCACACTAGGTATAGGTATAACACATCAAGTTTGAAGTACTAAAGGAACAACCCAAGAGCTTGATTTGCCAAGTTATAAGCTATGTCAATATTTTACTTTGTTTACATATATTTTATGATTCGTACACAAGCCAACACATATGAGAGAACTGTAGACACCTAGAACTAGTCATCAATAACCTCTAACTAGGCTTTTGGCTAGTTTCCATCTAAAATGCACAATTTGGCCTAAAAACACTAAAACATGTAAAATGATGTGAAATTGACATATTCAATTTTTGAGTTTGGCTAGGGTATCCCTAAATGGGGCAATGAAATTTATGGGCTAGCTAACTTTGATCGGTCCATTTCAAGTCAAAATGCCAAAATTACATCTGGGTACTCTAGATTGCTCTTCCCTATCAAATCTTTTGAAAAAGACACATGCATTTATTATTCATTATTGGTAATATTCTAAATGGGAATATACATCCAATGCATCTAATGTGGAATCCTAATTCCAATCCAGTAAATTTTTGGACCAATAACAAGGCATTCTAATCAATTTTAGTAATTTGTGCACAAAGTGCTTAATCATGCTTAAGAGCTAATTAACCCAAATCAAGGCATAATCAATAATTATATGAAAACTTGCTGAATAATTATTTTTAGAAATGAACATTGACTATTTGTATCATCAAGTGACCTCATTTCTTGGGAAGACATCCCTAGGCCATAAATGCCACAAATATTAGGATTCATGCCCTCTATGCTTCATCAATGCCCTCCCTGATGCCCTCCATGATGCCCTCCATGCCTCTTAATTGCCACTTTTTCAAATGCCATGATGAGGATAATTACAAAATTAATTCAAAAAATTGAATTAATCCTCAACCACACATCTCAATCTTGATATGGATGGTTGAGGTTGATTCTGATCAAATTTTAAAAAATATATATAGGAGGCCTCACAACATCATTTCTAAGCTTAATTTATGCAAAGTTATAATGAAGGATTGTTTCTAAAAGCTTTAATAAACTAGTGTTACCATGCAAAATTGATTCCAATCCAAGCCAAGCCATAATCCAAAGGTTCCAAGAGGAGATGAAGGTAGCCACACTCCATTGAAGAAGACCTCTTGAAGCACAAGCTAAGCAAGCCACCACAACAAGAATTTTGGATCATCTAAGGAAGGTAAAGAGTTCTCTTTTGAATTTTAGTTGTGTGCTTCATTCATGATTGTTAATGAAGCACACCCTAGTGTCTAGGCCTAGATATGTTATGCTATTAGTGTGTTTATTTCATTTTGTAACTAACACCATACTAACCATCCTCTCTTGAGTAAAATTCCTAGATCACATAATGGCACACCCAGTGGGACTAGATGCATCCTACACCTAAAGGAGATCCTCTTAAAATCTTTAAAAAAACTTATTTAAGCTTTTAAAACTCTTAAAAATTGGTTTTCTAACTTTATTTTTCCATTTTTGGTTGACATGGTTTTTACATAGTAACCGATATCAGTTACTTAGCTTAACTAACATTGGTTAGCAGAATCGACATTGGTCAGATCTCATTTGCCTATAACCAATGTTGGTGGTATTAATCGATGTTGATCACTATGTTTTTCTAAAAAAATATACTTGATACCTAATTTTCAAAAGTTTCTTTTTTGAAACTCAAAAGAGATTCAAAGCTAAAAGACATGCTAATAATTTTGTTATAGGACCAAGCGGGATATTTCCTCAAAACATGTTTAAATCACTTTTGCATGCTTAAATTTAGATTAGGAACTTTTTTTGGGTGCTTAACAAATAATTTTTAGATGTTTTTGGTGAATGTTTTTCAAATTTTTCAACTAAGACCAAGGGGTCAAAAAGAACATCACCAAACATTTCATTTAGGTTGTCAATTTTTACTTGCAATAGTTGTTTAGATTAATATTGTTTGGCAAAAAGAGGTATGTTGTGTGTATGATCTTCTATTTGTCCCCTACAAGGAACCTTTGGAATCAAAAGTGACATTCAAATTGCAAGTAGCCCAGTCCAAGGCTTAGAAAGAAAGTCATCTAAAGCACTCCCCAGAAACTCGTCAAAGTTTGGGTGACCTTGAAAATGACCCTAAAGTCTTTCTATTTTCATGACTTATTTATGTATGCATCTTGGCTTGTGAGGGGGACTTCATCACCTCCCATAAGTTATTTATGAAAGCTTTGACCTAGGGTTTCATCTCCCAGCATTGACTTCATTTGGCTCTTGTAGAGTTGCACACAGGATGTAGTGGCACTTTGGACATCACACTACACTAAGAGAACAATAGGATGTAGTGGTTGTAAAAAGGACTAGACCTTTCTTATAACAAGCTGAGTGATACAAACCCAAAATTCATGCTTTTATTTTGCATTACTTTGTATGAAAGACATTTTATAATTAATTCCCCTAGTGATGTTCAAAACTTGATAGTTTAATCAACCCCACATGCCATACCCTTGCTAGGATTTGGATGATTATACTTAGTGTATTTTTGGTTCATTTTATCATTTGGTATGTTTTAAGACTAACACTGTTTATTTTTTCATAAAGCCATGTCAAAACCAATTTATCTATATGTCACTCTTTTGTCTAAAGAGGTGTTATACTAGCCATTTTACACCACACCTATGCCTTGAAATTTTTATTAAACTTGTTTGTGTGTGTGTCATTTGAATTGTAGAGGGTAGTGTTATGCTACCCAAATCATGTCAAACAATTTTTTCCTTTGATTCTTTGAAACATAGTATTGACCACATCATTCAATCATGTTTTCACCATTAGGCTACTCAATTTGTTTCAAGACTAGTTTATCTTGCACCAAAAATCATTGTTTCAAACCATGTCATGTATACCATTCAAACCTTTGTCTTGTGCCATCATGTTGTCCAATATTTTCTAGCCTATTTGGTCTAATCCTAATTTTCATCATTGAGTTTTCAATTAGCCTTATCAATTTTGGATCCAAACATTGATTGATTTCTACTTAAGCCTTAATTAATGGGGTTGATACATATATATTTATATTTTGGGTTGCATAACTTTAGTTAATCAATTACCTAATTTCAAGACTAGTTTACCTTGCACCAAAAATCATTATTTCAAACCATGTCATGTATACCATTCAAACCTTTGTCTTGTGCCATCATGCTGTCCAATCTTGTCTAGCCTGTTTGGTCCAATCCTATTTTTCATCATTGAGTTTTCAATTAGCATTGTCAAGTTTGGATCCAAACATTGATTGATTTCTATTTAGGCCTCAATTCATGGGGTTGATACACAGATCTTTCTCTTTTGGGTTGCATAACTTCAGTTAATCGGTTACCCAAATTTCAAAATTATTAATAGTTTGTTTGTTTAATACATATCCTCATCATTATTTATACCTTTATTAATGAGAACACAACCTTTCTCAAAGAGCCTTTTATCTTATGCCTTGTGCCAATTGATCATGTTTATGTTTGATTCCATGTGTTAGGTTTATGTCAAATTTGTTTCCAAAACTTGTTAGATTAAATCAAACTAGATCATGTCTATTTATTTGAGCCTATCTTTTGACTCCACATTTGGATAAAAGACCTAGCGACTCAACTTTTCCCTTTCTTAGTTTAGACCTTGTTTGAATCACTTTGACCTAAACCTTTGACATGTTGGTTTTTACTCAGACACTTGACCATTTGTTTGTGTGACATTTGATGTTAGGTTATTTTATGTCAAGTCATTTTAGAGATACAGTTCCACTTTCAAACCATATTGGAGATACAGCTCCACTCCTTTTGACCAATTAGACCCAATTTGAACCATTTGTCCTTTAGACATAGTTTTTTAGAGTTTGTATAACCCTAAGCCTTTTTGTTTTAGAGATTGCATCATTTATGTGGATATGTCTAGCTACACTTATGGTGGAGTCATGTAAAATCTGAATTATGATATAATGGCCACACAAAATGACTTTTATGTCTTTTTTCAAGACCCCAATGATGCTAATATGGCTTGTGAGATAGATTTCTATCTACCTCATATTAATCATTCATGGGAACAAAGTCACAAAGCAACTTATGATCCAACTCAAGAAATTGATTGGTATGAAGAGGATTATGAGGAGGAATTTGAAGACCCCACTATATATAATTTTGTTTAGAATATGAATCCATACCCTCTTTTCAATAATCAATACATGGAACATAGTCAAGAACCAGTTTATGAGCCAATTCACAATTGGGATGATATGGTTTATGAGGAAGACTTGGATGATTTTACTTGTATAAGAAATCAAGTTTCACAACATCCTTTTGTTATCTAATCATCAGCTACCCCTAACCATCCTTTAGTTTGTGTGAGCAATCAAGCTCCACAATACCCCTTCATCATTCCAGGACCTAGTTCTTTGGCTTGTGTGAGAAATCATGTTCCACACCAACCTATCATTACCATCTCAAGACTTTGTCCTTTGGCTCATATGAGAAATCATGATCCCAAATACCCTACCATTATCCAACCATCGACAATTCCTTATCCAGTACCAATCCCAACCAAACCTCAACCCATCTAATCATTCAAAGGCCAAGCTATGTTTAAAATTGGTATTTTGTAACTCATTAGAAACCAAGGCCAAGAAAACCAACCAATTTGAAATGTTTTTTTTTGAACCAACCATTTGTTATAAGTCAATCTATGATGAATCACCTACTTATCCTATACCAATTGTTGAGGAGTCTCACTTTGACAAGCCAGTCTTTATTGAGTCACTTGTTAATGATTATAACCACTTTTGGGCAAATCATTACCTTGACCATGTGCCTATTTTTCAAGAGCCTCCTATTGACAAGCTAGTCTTTGAGGAGTTGTCTCTTGACCTATTTCCCATCTTAAAGGAGTCTCACTTTAAAAAATTATCCTTTGAGGAGCCCATTATGCCATCACAGGCCATTACTTGTCCAAAACCAAATATTCAACAAGACATCATTATAATAGAGTACCCATCAAATGAAGAATTAGATTTAGAGTCAAGTTTTATTTTTGAACCAACACTAGATTTAACATCAAAAATAGAATCAACATCAATTATGACATTGGGTTTAGAGTCCCTTACTTTAGAATTAGATTCAAAAGAAGCATATGTTCGTGGCTATTACAATATTGGTTATGCATGTTTTGCAAATCAATTTGAATACATTTGTGATCCTTATATGGTTTTTGAGGATGATTAATTTAGATTTGACACAATTTATCTTAGTATCTTCTATAAGGATTGTGTAACCTCTCCCCATTCCATTACCATTCCACAAGCCATTACCATCAACCAAGATAGCCATATTATTGACATTCTATCTCCCATAAATGTTGATTGGGACTGACAAAATCAAACTTTGTTGAATTACATCCATGGTGACATATAAATTGAAGAAGATCAAGGAAGCTAAGACCACATTCATGTGGTAGAAGAGCACTCTCCTAGTGATAACTTTTTGAAGGTGCTAGGGGATAAGCAAAGATCAAACTTAGCCTTTTTTAGTGACAATTTTTTGAAAGCACTAAAAGAAAATCAAAGTCAAAAGTTAATGTTCATTAGTGAAACCTTCTTAGAGGTGCTACATGACAATCAAGACAAATTCATTGGTGAAAACCTATTTTAGGCACCAATAGCTAAGTAAAAAAGTTATTCACTACTTGATGAAGACAAAATAAAAGATTAAATCAAAATAGATTCTAATTTATAGCCTAATCAGATGGTAGCTACTCTCAAGATCAAATAATAAAAAAAATTGGTGGTCCTATCAAGAGAACAAGTCTTTGGCCCCACCGCAACCAAAATTATGTTGAATTTGGCATTGGCAACATTACATGTGACTAAAAGTACTGATCTTCATTTGTTTCCCCATCATTATACATTCCATTATCATTTACCATTCCATTTCACAATCAAACCTATCATCCATTATTTGTCCCTATTTACCATCCATGGTTGAATTTTCCTTTGCAGAGGCTATAAATATACCTTGTCTCAATGTTTGAAGGAATCAGAATCAATGACCAACAAGGATCATGAAAGCATTCTTGGCAACCAAATTTATATGACATTATTGATAGAGCAGTTATTTAGATGAGGTGTGGGATAACAATTAACATGATCGAGTATTCTATTTGTATCATTTATTTATTAGGATGTGCATCTCCATCTAAACAAAAACAATAGAATCATATGCCATTTTACCATACCTAGGCTAAAAACATGTACCATACCATTACATTTCCATACCATTGCCATTGTTATATATCCATTTGCCATTGTCATATACCCAACCATTCACCCCATCACTTGGCAGAAACCCTCTTAGCATTATATCCAAATTTCTACCAACCCTCTTACTATTTTATATAATCTATCTAGACCATCATTATCCTTAACAATGCCATTCCATCTTAGTATTCCATTCCTATCTAGACCAAAGCTTATTTTAAGTCATCCTATCCAATCTTGTTTTGATCTTGGTTACTTTAGTTCTTCCTGCACTTTTGTGAAAGGATTACGTTCAAGTTTCAATAACCAATTCATTCTATGTTTACAATGATAGTCTATGAAAGTAGTGTGACAGTTGATCTAGTAAGATATATTTCATCCTATATCCACATTTATTTATGTGAGCTTGATTATAACTACCTATGGGCAAATCAGTGTTTCACCAGTCTTGCTAATAATTATAACTGCCTATATGCAAATTAGTATCATTAACCTATGTCATTGTATCTTATTTATAATTGATTATGGGCAAACTAGGGGCAACACTTGTTTATCATGCATTGCCACATCACATTGCCTTTGTTATTTTCATTTGACAAGCCATTTGTTGGATTTGAGAACTTGTTAGGACCTAGTTGGTTTTTCCCTATATTTTGAGTGGATGGAATTACTATGACTTGAGGTCATTTCAAGACTATGTGGATCATGCTCAATTCATGTTGAGGTCACCTCAGTCCCCCTTTCTATATGATCTCACTATTTTGAGAGAAACCTAAGCCAAATGCTCTTGCCATTTTGAGAGTAGGTATCTTGTCATTCTATAATGAGTTAAGATACCTCAAAATTCCAAAAACATTCATAAAATTTCAAAAATCCAATAACATTTATCCTACCTAAGCCTAGTCAATTGTCCTTAATTCTCCTTACTGGGGCATTGTCATTGTTAGGATGCTTTCTTTTGATTTTATTTTTAGGGTTTCTATTTGTTTGTTTATTTCAAGTTGTTTGTTTGTTTGTTTTTCTATTTGTTTGCTTGATTACCTATTTGTTTGCTTTTAGCACTATTGCCTCGACTCAGTCTGTATGTGTACATTGGGTGATTTTTTACACACATTATTCTTGAGTCTATCTATATTCATTCGTCAACATTATCATCATGGTTTCTATCATTGATGCATTATTATTTGAGTGTTTACTAGATCAAGAGTTAGTCCTTACACATATTTTGGAATAGTCTTCATGGTGTTCTATCATAAAGCCTACCATCACATGCTATAGAAAAAATTAGCTTCAAGAAGGTTTACAATCAATGGAGCCACAAAAGTTTCTCCTTGGCACCTTGTAAAATCCTTACATCCCACCCTTGATCAAATAAATTCAATGACCATTCTAGTTTTATCATTGTTAATCAAGATGAGCATCTCCTCATTGGTAGGTACAACTGAATCATTCACATTGATCAATCTCATTCTTCTATTCATCTATTTCATCACTTTGCACCCGATCATATTTAATCTTTATTCTAGGTTATATCCTTGAGTTATGCTTACTAATCAACCCTAATTGGGGCACAATCATCTTTATCCAATCCAGGTCTCTTAATGATTATAACCGCCTATGGGCAAATCATTATTTTGACTTTTATTCCATCTTATAACCACATTTGGGCAAATCAACATCCCTTTTACATCAATGCCTGCAAGCATTTTATCTTTTGGATTAATCTCACCCATGGGTTAATTCCACCTTTCTTATTTCTTTTCGAGGAACCATACATAAATAATTGTGATAACCACTCCCTCGAGGGGGCATGATCATAGGCTTCCCAAAATAATTTGGAGCTTTGTTCTTTAGTCATCATCTTCTTCTTGGCATACAGGCCATTTATCATTATTTGAGAATAAATTACATTTCCTATGATTTGTAATGCCTTTCCAAATAGGGATAAACTATAGACATCTAAAATTGGCCACTGATAACCTCCAACTAGATTTTGGATAGTTTCCATATAAAATGCACAGTTTGGCCTAAAAACACTAGAACATGATAAATGATGTGAAACTAACATATTCAAATGTCAATTTTGGCTAGGGTATCCCTAAATGGGGTAATGTTATTTATGGGCCAACTAACTTTGATCAATTTATTTTGAATCAAAATGCCATATTTGTACCTACGTGCTTTGGACTTCTCTTTCCTATCAAATATTTTACACAAGACTTGTGCCTTTGTTATTTGTTATTGTCAACATTTTTAATGGGAATAAGCATCCAATGCATCTGACATATACTTCCAATTCAAATCTAGTCAAATTTAGGACCAATAATAAGGCATTTTGATCAAATTGAGTAATTTGTGCCCAAAGTGCTTAATCATGCTTAAGAACTAATTAACCCAAATCAAGGCTTAATCAAAAATTCCATGGAAACTTGTTGAATAATTTGTTTTGGAAATGAATATTGAATATCTACATCATCAAGTGACCTCATTTCTTGGTAAGACATCCCTAGGCCATAAATGTCATAAATATCAAGATTCATGCCCTCCATGATGCCCTCCATGCCTCTTAATTTACCCTTTTTCCAATGCCATGATGAGGATAATTACAAACTTAATTCCAAAAATTGAATTAATCCTCAACCACATATCTCAATCTTGAGATGAATGGTTGAGGTTAATTCTGATCAAATCTAAAAATCTATAAATAGGAGGCCTCACAACATCATTTTTAATCTTAATTAGAGGAAAGTGATAATGTAAGATTATAATGCCAAATTGACTCCAAGCTAATCCAAGCCACAAGCTAAAGGTGCCAAGATGAGATGAAGGTAGCCACACTCCATTCAAGAAGACCTCTTGAAGCACAAGCTGAGCAAGCCACCATTACAAAGGCATTTGGAGCATCCACAGAAGGTGAAAGGAATTCTTGTGTTTTCATTCCTTGATTTTTAGTTGTGCTTGTTATTTTTTTTTGTTAACTAAGCTCTTCCTAGTGTCTAGGCCTAGACATGTTATGTTATTAATGTGTTTATTTCACTTTGTTTTCATTTTGGAACTAACAATTTACTAACCAT
Source organism: Torreya grandis (assembly GCA_037957365.1). Lineage (NCBI taxonomy): Eukaryota > Viridiplantae > Streptophyta > Pinopsida > Cupressales > Taxaceae > Torreya > Torreya grandis. The sequence continues at coordinate 597,347 of JARHVA010003352.1, read as the reverse complement.
CCTCTCTTGAGTCAAATTCCTAGATCACTTTATTTTCCTATAAAGATACTTTCTCTCAATGTTTGAAGGAATTAGAATTAATGACTAATGAAGATCATGAAAGCATTCTTGTCAACCAAATCAGTAGGCCATTCTTGATAGAAAAGTTATTCAAATGAGGTATGGGATAGCAATTAACATGATCAAGTATTTTGTTTATATAATTTTTTGATTAAGACGTGCATCCCCATCTCAATAATAACAATAGAATCATATGCCATTTACCATACCCAGGCTAAAAACATGTACCATACCATTACATTTCCATACCATTTCCATTGTTACATATCCATTTTCCATTGTCGCATACCCATCCAGTCACCCCATCACTTGGGGGTAACCCTCTTATAATTATATCCAACCTTTATACCAACCCTCTCTTAACATTTTATCTAATCTATCTAGACCATCATTATCCTTAGCAATGCCATTCCATTCCTATCTAGACCAAAGCCTATTTTTAGTCTTCCTATCCAATCCTATTTTGATCTTAGTTACTTTGGTTCTTCCTACACTTTTTGTGAGAGGATTCTAATTAAATTTCAAAAATCAATCCAATTCATGTTTACAATGACAATATATGAAATTAGTGTGACAGTTGATCTAGAAAAATATCTTTCATCTTATATCCATGTTTGTTTATGTGAGCTTGATTATAACTAACTATGGGCAAATCAGTGTTTCACCAGTCTTTCTATTAATTATAACTAGCTATGGGCAAATTAGTATCATTGACCTATTATGTTGTATCTTAGTTATAACTACCTATGGGTAAACTAGGGGAAACACTTGTTTATCATGCATTTTCGCATCACCTTACCTTCGTTATTTTTATTTGACTGGCCATTTGTCAGATTTGAGAACTTGTTGGGACCTAGCTAGTTTTTCCCTATCTTTTTTGTGGATGGAATTACTATGAATTAAGGTCATTTCAAGACTATGTGGGTCATGCTCAATTCATGTTAAGGTCACCTCAATCCCCCTTTCCATATGCTCTCACCATTTTTCAAGCAACCTAAGCCAAACACTCTCACCATTTTGTGAGTAGGTATCTTGTCATTTTTAATGAGTTAAGATATTTCAAATTTCTAAAAACATTCATAACATTTCAAAAATCCAAAAATATTTGTCTTATCTAAGCCTAGTTAGTTATCCTTGATTCACCTTATTAGGGCATTGTCATTGTTAGGATGTTTTCTTTTGATTTTATTTTTGGGCTTTTTATTTATTTATTTATTTCAAGTTATTTGTTTATTTATTTATTTGTTTATTTTTGACACTATTTCCTTGACTTAGTTTATATGTGTTCATTGGGTGATTCCTTGAATACATTATTCTTGACTCTATCCATATTAATTCATCAACATTGTCATCATGGTTTCTATCATTGATGCATTATTTTTTGAGTGTTTATTAGATTGGGAATTAGTCCTTACACATATTTTGGGATAGTCTTCATGGTGTTATATCATGAAGCCTACCATCACATGCTATAACAAAAATTAGCTTCAAGAAGGTCTACAATCAATGAAGCCACAAAAGTTTCTCCTTGGCACCTTGGCAAATCCTTCCATCCCACCATTGATCAAATCAATTCAATAACCATTCTAGTTATATCATTGTTAATCAAGATGAACATATCCTCATTAATAGGTATAATTGAATCATTCACACTTATCAATCTCATTCTTATATTCATCTATTTCATCACTTTGCACCCACTCATCTTTAATCGGTATTCTAGGTTATATCCTTGAGTTATGCTTGCTAATCAACCCTAACTGGGGCACAATCATCTTTAGCCAATCCAAGTCTCTTAATGATTATAACCACCTATGGGAAAATCATTATTTTGACTTTTATTCTTGATTATAACTACCTTTGGTCAAATTAGAATCCCTCTTCCATCAATGTTTGCAAGCATTTTATCATTTGGATTAATCTCACCCATGCGTTAATTCCACCTTTCTTCCTATTTCTTTTTGAGGGACCATCCATCAACAAATGTGATGGCCACTCCCTCAAGTGGGCATCATCATAGGCTTTCAAAAATCATTTAGAGCTTTGTTATTTAGTCATCATCTTCTTCTTGGCATACAGGCCATTTCTCATCTTTGAGAAGACATTATTTTTCCTATGGTTTGTAATGCCTTCCTCAATAGGGGCAAATTGTAGACACATAACCTAGTCATTGATAATCTCCAACCAGGATTTTGGCTAGTTTCCATCTAAAATGCACAATTTGGCCTAAAACATGCTAAATGATGTGAAACTGACATATTCAAATGCCTATTTTGGCTAGGGTATCCCTAAATGGGGTAATGCAATTTATGGGCCAACTAACTTTGATTAGTTTATTTCGAGTCAAAATGCCAAATTTGCACTTATGTGCTCTAGACTACTCTTTCCTATCAAATCTTTTGTACAAGACTTGTACCTTTATTATTTTTTGTTCAAAACATTCTAAATGTGAATACGCATCTAACATGGACTTACAATTCAAATCCATTCAAATTTAGGACCAATAACAAGGCATTCTAATCAAATTGAGTAATTTGTGCACAAAGTGCTTAATCATGCTTAAGAACTAATTAACCCAAATCAAGGCCTAATCAAAATTTCCATGGAAACTTATTGAATAATTTATTTTGGAAATAAATATTGAATATTTGCATCATCAAGTGACCTCATTTCTTACGAAGGCATCCCTAGGCCATAAATGCCATAAATATTAGGATTCATGCCCTTCATGCCTCATCAATGCCCTCCATGATACCCTCCATGATGCCCTCCATGCCTCTTAATTACCCATTTTTCCAATGCCATGATAAGGATAATTACAAACTTAATTCCAAAAATTGAATTAATCCTCAACCACACATCTCAATCTTGAGATGGATGGTTGCGTTTGATTTTAATCAAATCCAAAAATCCATAAATTGGAGGCCTTATGACATCATTTCAAAGATTAATTTATGCAAAGTTATAATGTAGGATCAGTTCTAAAAGCTTCAATAAAATAGTGTTATCATGCCAAATTGATTCCAAGCCATAAGCCAAAGGTGCCAAGAGGAGATAAAGGTAGCCACACTCCATTAAAGAAGACCTCTTGAAGCACAAGCTGAGAAAACCACCACAACAAGCATTTTGGAGCATCCAAGGAAGGTAAAAGAGTTTTATTTTGCATTTTAGTTGTGTGTTTCATTCATGATTGTTAACTAAGCTCTCCCTAGTGTCTAGGCCTAGAGATGTTATGTTATTAGTGTATTTATTTTATTTTGTTTTCATTTTAGAAATAACACCATACTAACCATCCTCTCTTGAGTCTAATTATTAGATCACAAGAATTGCATGACCCTGAAGACCTCTTCTAGATTATTGGTTATGTAGGTAGCACCTAGTGACAATGAGATCTTTAGGGTCAGATTGACACCATGTGCCCACTAACCCATTTCCCTCCAAGGTCACAATAAAGATGAAGAACTAGGGTTTTGAAAATTCATGAGGATTGATAGTTCATGAGCTAAATATAAATGCACTAGAAAGAAGATGAAGTCAAACTGAGATGCATATAGGTGGTCACATCTCTTTACATCAAGTATTATGTATAAGACACTTGTATCAAACCTAGATATTAGTGTCAACATAACCATCCTAGGTTGATGTTAGTGTCTAGAACTCTAGAGGCATTAGATCCATAATCTAATGACTGTTATAAAACTATCTTCTAGCCTATCTTATACCTATTCTAAATCTAACATTAAGTTAGAATCATAATTAGATAATTATATCACTTCTTTGTCATTTATATGTATATCTTAGTTGTAATTTATATATTTAGCTTATACTCAACATAATAAATCCAATGTATGCATATATCTGAGTTTAGCACCTAATTGGCCTACTATAGATCTGATTATTATCCTTTTGCATTACCATTTATATATTCTTAACCCTTTTACCACAAAGGATATGATAATCCCCCTTATCCAATTTTGAGTTAAACATTTGGTGAACTCAACTTGAATCAGAGACATATAATGGATTCCACATAATTCTCATCTACTACACACCATGTTCATATATCCAAATCACCTACACATGTTACTATTACTAAAATTCCAAAAAAAACATAAAGAACTGAATAATGGGTTACATAAACCCCTATTATTATTTCTACTATTATTTGACAACCACTAAGCCCTATTTTACATACACAGAGCATCACTGATACTACTGTGATAGATATTGAACCTATACATGCCCCTCAACAACATCACAATATTATTACACCAGGGTAATAGTTTGTAAGATTATTTGAAAATTGAACATATCCTAATGGTCAGCCTAAGTTATACAATGCAAGTTATTACTCAAAAGGTATTGATATAAATACAATATCAACCCTCAGTCATTACTCACCTAGAAAAATACCAAAGAGACCAAGGAAATTTATCAAAAGTACTCTATCAAGAATTCAATAGAAAAAAGTTTCCTTATTTTCACACAAGTCATAAATACAACACATCTATAGGTCTAAAGTACTAAAGGAGCATCTCAAGAGCCTAATTTGACAAGTTACAAGCTAGGTCATTATTGTACTTACTTTAAACATATTGCATGATTCACGCATAAGCTAACACATAGGGGAGAACTACATGAGTTTGAGTCCATCTTCTAGAGTATTGGCTATTTAGGTAGTGCCCACTAATAGTGGGGTATTTGGGGTTAGTTCGACATGATGTGCCCGCTAACCCTTTTTTACCCATGGTCAAAATAAAGATGAAGAACTAGGGTTTTAAAAATTTATGAGGAGTGACAGTCCATGACCCAAATCTGAATGCACTAAAGTGAAGTCAAAACCAAACCTAAAAACATCTATATGGTTATTCTATATGTGATACTTTCATCAAACCCAAAAAATAGTGTTAACATAACCATCCTAAGCTAATGTTAGTGTCTAGAACCCCAAAAGCATCAGATCCAAAATCTAGTGATTGTTCCAAAATTATCTTCTAGCCTATTTCCTACCTATTCTACATCCAACACTGTGTTAGCAACAAAACCAAGTATATTACTTATTTATCATTTATATGAATATCTTAGTTATACTTTATATATTTATCCTATAATTAGTATAAAGAAAATTGTACATGAAAATATACTATTTTTATTTCAAACAAAAAAATTCAAATCATCCTTAATTATGTTAGATGTAAATAAACACCAATCAAATTGTTTACCACTAAAAGTGCATAGGATATATACAAAATCCCATAATGGAATGTCTGATGCTCTTCTATACATTAATAATATGTATTGAAAATTTTCTATCATGGTAAGTAGAAAAGGATGTGTTACATATTCAAATTTAAGCCCCCTTTTGTTATGATTGTGGGTAGCTATAAATAAAAATCATAAATATGGTATTAGTAATAATAAATAATAGAAGTAAAAACTACTCTACAAAATTTATGAATTATAAAATACAAACATCATACTATCCATCTATAGGCCATAATGAGACTCTAAATATTTTTTATTTGCATCAGACAGTAAAGCCTTCATAGTTACATGGTTTACATTCTCATGGGGTATGCTTGTTAGTTTATTGATCCAATGGTAATGTTAAATTTTTATGCTACAATTTTGAATATTTTTAATAGAAATTTTAACAAGTGATTATATGTGTCATATTGTGGCATGTAGATGATCTCGTAGAAATTACAATTTTTGATCCATTTCTTATATGTATCTTATTCTTCTTAAATAATTTTGAGGATTAGTGTGTACATTATCTTTTTTTATTACATTTAACCTCTATATATGAGCTTAGGGTAGCCATTATTGTAGTGGCAATGGGCCTTAGCAATTGGAAATAGTTTGTGCAAACTTATAGGTATGCAGGATTGTCATGAAAACTTGGAAGTAGGAGGCTAGAGTGCAAGAAGACAATGAAAAAGTGAAAAGCATAGGGTGAGGTTAAATTTATAGAAACATTTTTAGGATCATTAAATGTAGTGGCATTTAATATAGGGCCCACATGATCCATCCATCTATGCATGCAGTTGACACGTTTATACATGCAAATGGCTTGACAACATATGCAGATGGGATGAATACATATGTAAATAAATCATATGCATATGTATTTGGTCAATCTACATGTGAAGATGGATCATCTACATATATCTATAGATGGTTTATTTTCATATGTATTTGGGTTATCTGCATGTGTAGATATCTTGACTGTAAATATAGACAAATTGATTGCATATGCAAACATACCATTTATATACATATGCAAACAGACCAAATGCATATGTAGATAGACCATTCAATTCATCTACATGTGTATTTTGTCCATCTACATGTGTAATCATTTCATCTGCATGTGTAGCTAGACCATTTAAATACGTATATAGATGGTCCATCTATATATGCATTTGTGCCATATGCATATGTTTGCATATGGTCATATACATAAGTAGGTGGTCTATTTACATACACGGTCAGGCCATCTACATTCATGTATAGATAGCCTATTCTCTATGTGTAATGTGCATAGATCACTTATAGTCTTACATGTTGTATCTCATTGTCCTTTATTCACCCTATTCTAATGCTTGGTTCACCTACATAATTATCCACATTCCAAATTGATTCACCATAGTTTCAAAATGGATTCACTTGAAAAATCCCAAGTTCATTTTATTATTGGCCACTAAAATTTTCCCTACTTATACCACAAATGATATGATAATCCCCCTTATCCAATATAGGGTTAAACATTTGGTGAACCTGATCTTTAAACATATAATAACCCTAATTCAATTAGAATTTTATGATTTTTTTGTTCCTCATTATTGAATGCTATAATTTTATAATCATGTTTTCCATGGACATATCTATAAATTATTTCATGGTCTAATACCTTATAATTGCTATGGTTTGCTACATTAGTTTCCTAGTTTAAGCCATCTGATCCATATGATATTTAAAACATGTGTTCTTGCATCCTCATTCTTTTTATAATGTTTACAATGAGAGGTTTTTAAAGTATAAACAACACATGATCTCTCTTAAAAATTCTTTTTTCAATGCCACAGATCCAATATCTAGATGCCAATGTGTATGCATCAAAACATTCATTATACCTAAGTATTATTTGAATAAAAACTACCATCCTACACCCATTATTCACCCATAACTTATATTGGATTCCATAGTCCATGATGTTACTACTCAAAAATATAATATTACTCAAACTATTTTTCCACCTATTAATATACAACAAGTGCCTCTTAAACCTAAGTTTGTAATAAAATCTAAGGAATATGACATTATTGACCAATTGAGCAATACACATGAAAAAATTTCAATCCTTGAGCTCTTAAAGTAATATAATGTCTATAAGGACATCTTATATGAGGCATTGCATGAGACACAATTTCTAAATGATACTTAACCTACTTATTTTGTGGATATTATGAAATATCTCAAGAATAATAACAAGCTCATCACCTTTGATCCAACATATTTACCATCCAAAGATATTTTGACCAAAATTTACCTTTTTTCATATAAGTGACAATACAAAGTAAAGGTATCAAAATAATGCTTGTTGGTAATGGATCATGCATATACATTTATTGCATGCAATTCCTAACCACAATGGGTATTAACACAAACCTTATTCGAAACACAATTATGCACATAAAAAGGTTTGATAATTCACATAGTCCTCTAGTTCATCAAATTACATTGAATATTACTATGGATCCCCATACATTTCCCACTTTATGCCAAGTTATGCAAAATGATTTAAACTATTACATTCTCTTGGGATGGCCTTGGACACATGAAATGTATTTGGTTCCCTCTACATTGCACACATGCTTAAAATTTAGTCATCAGGGATTGGTTTACACATGTCTAACATATCCTAATCCCTTCAAACATTATGTAATGGTCCAAAAAATAGATAATCCTAAACTGTAGCACTCCAAATATGAGTCCAAAATTGATACACTAGTATAAAAACCTAACCAAACTATGTTAAGGTATCGAAGAGATAGTTATCATGTTTACATGAGTCCATCTTCATTACTCTCATAGATAATAAAATGTATTATTATATTTATCCCTCATCCTCTCAAGGCTGATATAAGTTGACCTCTACCCAAAGGATATAACATGAATACTTATTATCACTATCATCAGGGACTTAAGCATTCTAAAAATCAATACTTTACCATGAATCACAAGATCCAAGATCTTATCGATGACCAAAATATTAAATTTAAGGATATTCTAAAGGAATTTCATTCATAACAACTCAAAAAACATCCACTCTAATAATATTTAACAATTACATTATATATGGGTGGTGCTTATTTTTGGCATAACCATATTGATCCTACATAAACAAAACCCAATTGTCATTAAAAAAATTTTAGCATCTTAGTTTTGGTCATAAGACTTGAAAAAGAAGGTCAATTTGAAAGGCTCTTTGGCAACATACTAATACCGATTTCTTGTGGTCTTAAAGGAATTCAAACATGAGATTTGGTTATGCCTAGAAAATCTTCATACGCACTTACACTAGGAATTCTTTGGCTATACCAAATGGAAGCAAACATTGATCCAAATCAGTAAGGTATTTCCTTTCCTCATAAAGGAAAATTAAAACACATTCCAAATTATAACATTACTTCTTATTCTAAAAATTCAAAACATGAGGAGAAATGATGTGTACATTTTCAACTTATCCAATCATGATGAAAATAATGTAAAATATCCAACCTAATATTGTGAGGCACCAAGTGGGGAGATACCTATGACCATCTATTGAATGAGATCATATATTAGTCTTCAAACATTCCAAAATACCAAAAAAATACAAAACATTCAAAAATACAAAAACACCTTTGGCACCTACATTTTTATTTTATCCTTGGCATCTATGTGTTAACTCCATATTGATGGATGGCATACTCAATTAATATTACATACACATGTGTGTCACACTTAAAATTGAGTGTGATATAGGCATACACAAAAACATGATCTACTGCTATTTTATATGTTTGGCCTTCCCTCTACTCATGTCATGAAGACAATGGGGGCATCCTCTTCTATGATCTTGATATACATAGGTTATATGATTTGATGATCACTCCACATTATCATGTTTAATTTTACATATGTACTTACAAATATTTTTATCCATGATTACATCTTTTGTAGGGTATTTTATATGTTATACACTTGACATTTTTTCCTAACACACTTGATCCATGGGCTACTAAGATATGTTTAATCTAGTTGTTTTTTCTATACTTTATTCACTTCCTTAAGTGTCTTGCCTTGCTATTTTATTCCTTATTCAAGAATTTAAATATGATCCTTTACTTGTGGCCCCTCTACCTATGTATGTTTTTATTAACATTTGTTTATGTCATTGTTTATTTTATGGACATTTGAATATGTTGTCTTTAACTTTATGGACATTTGACTAAGTCATGTCACTTTTATTGTGTGGCATTTGAACATGCCCCTTTTTTTGGTCTCCTTGGACCATTGTCTTTTGAATTGCTTTTGAGTGATCTTGTATGTGTGATTTTTTGCTTGTTGAGCTTATAATATTATTATCTAAATGTTGCCATGATCCTTATCATGCATCTTATGCATTCATGTCATCACATTGGTTCTATGTGATTCAATTTTTTATCTACTTAGACATGTTCATTCTATATGCTACATGGTTAAATTTGTAGATTATTTAGTTTTCTTATCCTTTAAGGTGAGGTGACTATTATCCAAAATTGGTCACCATGAGTTTGTTCATCTCAAAACTTGATAATTTAGTCTCTTAACTTTGTCTATAACCTTTATTGGTCATGGTCTTGATGTCATGCTTTGTCTTGGTGGTGTCTTATTGAGTTGTCTTAGGTTGTTTTAGAGTCCCTTTTAAGGCATAGTCAAAATGGTAGTCATGTCACATCATCTTAATAGCTAGTCTCCATGGTATTGACCTTATATGATATAGTTTAGCATAAATTAAGTTAATCTTAAAAAATTTAAGGTTAGTTTTCAAAATTTAAGGAGTGATTATTCCATGATGAATATAAGAGGTGGTAATTATCTAAGTTAACATGGGGTTCTATATTTAGCAAGTGGATCAAGAAGTACAGTCAAGAAGATATAAGCATGGGATTTTAAGCCCTTAGAGAGTTTAAGGTAACATTATATCAAGTGGATCCTGATGATGGGCCTTGCTTAGGCTTGAAACATTGATTTTTGGAATACTTCAAACATAGTTTTTTTATTTTCAAAATTTTAAAATTTTCTCTATGTATTATGAAAAATTTAAACATTGTAAAGTTTAAGCCTTCATTGATTTTATCTTATTATTTTATTATAATATTGTACAGTCATTTACTTGTAAAACACCAAGTGTGAAGAGAAAATGTCAAGTTAAAATGTCAAGGAGTTCTTTTTTAGTCATTTGGCACTTGTTGAAAATCATGTTGCATGGCATCGTATCTGTATACTAAGTTAAGAGGAGCCATAACAACATTTATAATGTATTATCATTTCAAGATGACTTTCTCATTTTTATAGTGCCCAAACATAGTAAATTATCATAAGTGGTAGGAAATTGAACCAAAATTTTGTTTTTACATTATAATCTCATCTTCATCAGGCCAAGAATAACTCTATTATCATAATTTTTAGATCTAAAATAGGTCACTTTCTTAGACAGATAATGTTTTCAAAGAAAACAAATTATAGGAAACAAGGTGAGATTAAATAAAGGTTTTGTGGAATATGCATATCATCACTATTGTCCTCCCTAGACCTCTTCAAGTCAAAATCATGCTCAGAAAAGGTTTATAAGGCCAAAATAAGTAGAAAACCTCTCAAGTTCTTCCTCAAGTCATTTTCAAGCTTGAGAGAGCCTATTTCTTAGCAGTAGTTATTGAACATGGAAAGGGATCAAACCAAAAGATTTTAGGGGTTGATGGGGACCATTATTCCCTTTAAATTTCATGCAAATTTTGAAGGGTTAATGGTTCATGCTTTACAGACATTCCTTAATAAATATAACACATTAAAACGCTCACCAAAATCCTAAATGTAGCTCAATAAGCATGAAAACATTCCAAATGACTCTAATACACTTGTATCACCTTGGGATCACCTTTAAGGCACTTGTACACTTTATAAGGACCTTAAATACTAGTATTGTATCATGTGAAAGGGGTAATAAATAGAAAAATGTCTAAAATATACACCTATAGTTTTGATTTCTCATGTTTTGGGGTGTTTGAAGACTCCTTGAGTAATGGTAGAGTTCATTTGGGCCTGGCCAGAGCTTTGAAGGCCTTTCCTAAAATCTCCATGATCCATTTTGGTGTTGAGATAGTCGCACAAGTAAAGGACTAGGCTAAGTGAAGGATACCCCTCACCTGCATTAAAGGAAGGTGAAATCATAAGATTTCTTATAGCCCAAAGTCATGTCACCTTCAATACAATACCATGAAATTTGAAAGGCACATTTAAGAGGCCCCTAAGGTTATAAACAACCACTCATAATAATCATGTATGAGTTTGAAGAGCTTCTATATCAAAAGGGAGAAATGAGTGATCAATCTATATTTTAGTTCATATATGCCTAAGGAGTAACTCTAAAAGGACTAAATTTCAATTAAGTATCCTTATAAGAGATATATATGAAGTTGGATATGGTATTAAGAGGCTTGGAATGGCCTTGCATACCCTTGTAAAAGTAAATAATTAGGTCAAATGGTTTTTAGTCTATGGAGAAAGTCACGTCATGGTAAAGACCTACAAGGTCAGATTTACAAACACTCAAGCATGAAGATGAGTCAAAAAGAACAAAGAGAGTTAATGTGTAATCAAGGAAGTTAATTAAATGTATATGGGGAGTGTGGAGAAGGTCAAGTGTTAAGATTTAATGTATAACTACCCTTTTAGAAGTGGATTTGTAACTCCTTTCCAAGAAGAGAGCTAGTTTTAGGAGGGTGAGTGACATCATGTACAAGAAAAAACTACTTTGACACTTCTCATCAAAAAATCATTTGGTAGGGCTAAATTTTTTTGAGGGAATAATGAAACTATAACTCAAGTCCTCTTATTGTTTGTAACTAATTCACGAATGATTTAAAAAACATCATGAATTTTGTATGTCCACCTCCTCTCTCTCTTCTCCATTTTATATATGTACATTTGATATTGGAATTTTAAGGATCCTCAAAGTAGTATGGAAATTGAATTTTGCCTTATTCTACTTCTACATCTAGTGTGTTTTAATGGTGTTTAATCTAATCAAGTTTTTATTGAGTTTTCACTGGTTTGTTATCACATATATTCACCTTTATGTAATTGTGTAATGTTTTTTAGGTTATAGTTAGTGTCATTAGGGTACATGTATGGGTTATAAGTGGAAATCAACCTTCCATCCTAATCTAATATTTCTTTGCCTTTGTATAAAATGCTCATGCAATGAGTTCCAATCATAAGTTGTGCATTTGAGATTCAGTCCTATGAGTTCTTTATGCTTCTCAAGTGAATGGTATTGATCAATATGTTTTGGTACATCACCTCGATTTAGTTTTCCTAAAAAATTTAGTTGTTCTCTCTCCCTTTTCTCTATAATTAAGTAATTTTAGTAGTAATATAGGTGTTTTATCAAAGTAGTTATCCCTTATCTAGAGGTACACTCCACCTATTAGGCCACCCACAACCTAGGAGTGTGCCCATGTGTCATTTAAATGAGAAGGTATGAACAACCTTCTTAGGGGCATAATTTAGATTGATAATAGTTCTAACACAAATGGTGGGATAGAATATTATTTAATATTGATGTTAGTCTTGACATACTTTTAGCTGAAAGAACATTTACACTCAATATCTAGTAATTCCAATAAGATCTCAAGCATCCTAGTTACCAATTAGTACCTAAATTTCATGACCAAGGTAACTAGACATCTAGTTTCTAAAGGCATTCCTTTTGATTTTGTATAATTACCTTTTTATTCAACCAAAATAAAGAGATTCCTTAGAAAACTTCCTTATCCAAAGAGGAAGACTTTTGTTGCTAGTTCACCTATAAAAAATCTTGGTTTGATCCCATTATTTGAGATGGTTTCACCTAGAAACCTACCCTTGACTTCAATGGTGAATTCCCTTTGAACCTTGCACAATATGATGATATCCCTTTGGCATCTCTTAAGAGTGTTCCTTCCTTTACTAAGTAAAACATCACCACTCCTAATGAGCATATCACGGATATAACCAATTTTTTCAATATTCACCTTGTCACCCAAGAGAATATGGCCATTAATTTATTGTCAAACTTATTACAAGGTAAAGTTCTATATTGGTATAGGAATTTGGCACCTTATCCCATCCAAACATGGGGCCAACTAAGAGATCAATTATTTAGGAGGGTTGAAGATAAAAGTGACCATTTATCATTGGCTAAGCAACTAACAACAATCAAAAGAGCCCCTTAAGAATTCATGCAGGACTTTGATACTAGGTTTTTAAAAACATGGTTTTAGAGGTACAATCAATGAGTCAGGGGTGAATCAATGAGCCTGAATAATCTAACTTCAATTATGATTTTTAAAAACACTTAATCGATTACCACAAGCATTCATGAATCATACACATCAATCATAGTAATGAGGAAGATAGACAATGCAATATCCATCACATAACACATGACATATGTGGGAACCCCTCTTGGGGAATTAAACCCACTAGAGCCTACAATTGGACTATTATCCTATAATAACAAGAACCAATTTAGACTAGTAATCTATTAATCAAGCAACTACCATTCTTGATTTTAGTGAGACTACAATCCCATAAGGATCTACTACACCTGTCTAGCTAAGCACCCACAATAACACCTTTGAACACATCCACCTTTACTCTAATTTATTTAACACCTGATGATGGACCTTTGATTATCACTCTTCACCTTCGCTCATACTCAAACAACAAGAGCACTAATCTATCAACAAAATTATGAATTATAAGCCATAACAATAGTCTTAAATCTATTATACTCTTCAACTCATCCATAGGGCACTCTACCCCTCTTTCACTCCATAATCCACACACACACTTCTCTCTCAAATCTCTCCCAAGTCTCTCACTCATAAGTCTAGAAATCACCATCTTTGATTTCACTATTTATAGAGCATTTATGATCAACACCATCTTGGTAGGACATTAAGCATTCCTTAAACCTTAATTCATCTATCTCATCAAGACAAATATCAATACAAACTTCATATGCCATCCATAGCATCTATCGATCACCCTTAAGCAGCTACACCTTTAAATAAGGCCCTTGTAGCTCTTATAGGTCTCATGGAGACCTATTCACCCATTTATCATACAATCAAGAAAAAAAAGAACATAAAACCACTTCCAATCACATGGGTCCACTCCATATTTCCCCTTTGACATCTTAAAATGATCATAATCTTGTTCACCTATGTGTATGCTCAAACAACTTGAACACTGACTTGGTACATAGGAACATTATGAATGAAAACACAAAGTCAACTTCTAAAACTTTGTTCATATTGCATATGATTTTTAATATCTTAAAAATGCACATAAATCATCCTCATGGATTATAAAACACTCCCCAATAGCTATTTCACCAAGATATATCTAAACAACATCAACACAAGCTCAAATATCCTTCTCAGGTCACTTGAATAACATATATGAAAATATAGTAAACTTTAGAGATTAATATCTTTGTTTAAACACACTTATAGATATTCAAATCAGTTCATTATATGCACCATGGATTCCTATTCATCTTTTATTTTTACAACATGAGCAAATTCATCTTATATAGAAAGTTATGGCCTAAAAACCAGACATTTGTCTTTCCTTTGTAAATTCAAATATTCAAATGCAAATGATCATAGTTAAACTTTAAACACAATGATCGCATTTTATGTCCTCTTATCTTTAGATCAATAATGAACCATTGATATTTTTCAATATTTTACACATATTCCACCAATGCCAAATGTTAAACCTTAGTCACTTTGACCTCATCTTGTGCACCCTAGAAGTTTTGACTCAATGCATTCTGTCAATCTCTATAGATCAACTAAGTCTTTAACTATCAACATTCACCATTTGATCAATATTTATAAAAACCCACTCACCATTGGATCTTTATCCTTTACCTTTGCATAGTTTTTAAACAATGAACGTTTGTCCACATCTCATTGTTTCCTGACATCTTAAAACACACACGTTTCATTAATCTTATATACGATGCTCGATATTTATCTTTGCTAAATAGCTATCACATTGATCCATTAAATATATGCACATCATTGGATATATAAGTATGAACTCATGTGAACCATTAGATCTCCACTAGTTCCAGATCTTTAACATCATGCAAATTGACTAAGTATGGGGACCAACTACAATATACCTAGAAATCCTACTTTGCACAGATATATCTTTTACCTTGATTAATCTCATGACCTTGAATTTGTACCATATGAACACCTTTCATAGGGGAATATAACCATGTGAAAAACTTATCATATAAAATTCATGTGTGAAAGATATAATTCCATTAAAATACCTTCTCAAAATCTTCTATCACAAAGCCAACTATGCTTAGAACTTGCCTAGAAGGCCAACTTTGCACATGCATATCTTTTGATGTGATTCAACACATGATTTGAAATTTATCACAAATAAACTAGGTAAAAAAATAAACAAACCCATATGATCACCTTCTCCTAAAATATCCGCAAGATATTCCACCATCAAAATGCCTACTCAACTCTTTCTTGCCTTATGCAAATTTGGCTATGGGAAAACACTATCAAAATATCTAGGAGCCCAAATTTTCACTTGCATATATTTTTACATGCTACATCACATGACCTAAAATTTAGTGCATAATAACTAGGCATAAAACTAAAAAACCCCATGTGACCATTTCCTCATGACTCATTCACATGTGGAAATGGTGACACCATCAAACTGCCTACTCAAATTTTTTGCCACTAGACCCAAAATGTCTAAATGAAAATAATGGATAACCAAATAAATTCCACTTATGCACACAAGCACTCAAATCATATAAAACATATTAGGGACATATTTCACATCCTCAACACATCATAATCATCCCTAAACATCTCTAACCATGATAAAATAGAAGATCAACCAAACATATTAGGACAAGCATATTGTACACTTTGTCATTGTCACATAGACTATCAAAGCACTTCATCCACTCACCTAGAAATCACCATGACATCATTGAAAATACTCCAACAATATCCCCCTTTTTCATTGATGTCAACAACCATCATATATAGAAATATACATCTCACCTTCTCTCTCTTCAAGTACTCCCACAACATGGACTTTCTCCCCCTTTGACAAAATGATAAAGTGGGAACCAACTGATCTTGAGGACCTAAAAATACCATAAATAATAAATTAATATCTTATAAATATGATACAAACTCCTCCTTACCTTGAACCTACCTTTTCAATACCTTGTCAACTTCCTCTTGCTCCATGCCAACACTCTCTTTAACCAAGCACTGAAACCAATGAAGAAAGAACACACAAAACCATAAAAATATGATGGAACACATCAAGAAACATATGATAGGGACTCCCCCTAATAACTTTGATAAATTACACCTTTTGAGCATCTTTATATATAAACACACCATGAAGAACCACCACATATGCTAACTAGCCTTATCTCTCAAGCTACCATAAGGACCACCAAAAGAACTTCATACCATTCACAAAATAGGAAACATGCTCTCAACCAAATTGATAACTCTCTTTGAAACAAACATACCTTGCTCTTTTGGATAAATTAAGCAAAACACACTCTTCTTCAAACTAGGCATGTCTACCTCCTTATAACCCTACCTAGAACTTGCAAAGCCCATAATTTTTAGTAGACACATCTTCAAGACATGAAACTTCATATCTAGAGAATTATCACATTCCCTCTCAAACATACCAATTTCCATCACTAGGATCATCTTCTACAACATATTTATTTTACAAATCTACTAGCTAATTAGCCCTCCATGTTGACAAAAACATTAATAACTTGAGAACCACAAACCTTCAAATCTATGTGAATCTTGATTTGATAACCCATTTGGCCCAATTAACCTATTAAGACACCACAAACCTTAATTAATAAGGAAAACCATTTTTCTAGCATATGCTAGAATCTTAAAATAAGCAATCTCAACAAACCTCCTTCTAGTCAACGTACACCTCTGAAACTTCTTGCACACCTAGAGACACCCATCACACACTTTTAGACCAAGATTTGAGCCTTAAAACCTTTGGGATCATATACTTATTATAACCCATTTTTATGCCTTCTTTCTCTTAATCTAAAAACTTACTGAGCACCAAAATCTACTTGACATTGTATCAAACTCATTATGTCATCTAGAAACATCCATTCTAACCCTGCATAATAGCTCCTTCTCAAATATTTGGAGCAAGATCATGAACTTGTTTTTCCCCTTTAACCAAATACATTCTATAATCTATAATATCATCTTGAGCACATAAACTTGCTTCTCCATATGAAAATATGTCTCCTAAGAAGCATAGGTAGAGATACCCTACTTCACAATGTCCTAGAATAATGTGTGATTTAGGAGTTACCAACATCTCCTCATATTCCTTCTCTTCCTTGGTCATTTGATACTTTTATTTATTCTTCTTCTTTTTAGGTTTAATATAAGCAACATGCTCAACCAACACAACATTCTCCTTTTCTTCTAAGATTAAATTGATAATACATGGAGACAACAATGATTCATCACATACATTTTCATCTAAAGGCTCCACCTTGAATTTTGGAACCTCATTAATAGACATAGACAATTGAAGTTCTTTGCATGATACATGATCAACAATAATAGGATGTTCACTTAGATCCATACATAACTCAAGACTAGCTTCAACCAACACCTTAGTCTTCTCTTTGAGCTTGGTCTCTTCACTCTCAACATGAGTAGATAATGAGACCTCTTATAACTCTTCAACTTTTGGAGTATTCTCCACCATAGTAAATAGATTACTTGGACATGCAGTCTCATCATGACTCACACTTTTCACCTTTGGCTTCCCTATGTTAACATGCCTTCTTTCTTGCACTCTAGGAACCTGATTAAACCTATTATAACTTATAGACATTTTCTTGTAGAACCTAGAAATGTGACCTCTCTATTTACAATTGTAGCATGCCATACCTTTCACAAGAAATGTATCTTTCCTTACCTTATTTGGACATAAATTTACAATATGTCCTATGTCATAACAATTAAATCACTTAACTATGTTCATACCTTTTGACTAATGACCCCCATTATAGGTCCATGCAAACTCATTTCTAATAGATCTCTTGCATTCTCTATCCCTATGACCAAATTGATTGCATGTGTAACACTAACCATGAATATTGCATACCTCATGAAATTTGGCTATTTGATCTAATTTGTCTTCATTATACAGCACCTTAAGTGTTTATCTAATGATTTGTCTTCAAAATATGATTATCTTGGTTCACATAGGTCTTCATCTGTCTTGAGTAACATTATTTTGTTCTTATTCATATCCAAGACAAGTTCTATCACTAGCATTCTTTTGACCTGTCAAAATGTTGTCTAGATCACATGATCTCTTTTCAAATCTCATAAATGTATTCACTTTACTAGTTGCATTTTATAGCTCATATTTCAAGGACTCATTTCCAAAAACATACCTTGAACATTCATCTGCTTTAGCTTTTAGGCTTGTAGATAGGATTTCTAATGACAACTAAGATGCTTGATCATATATTCATTATCCTTAGTTTATTCATTTATTTTTTCCTCATACACACTAAATTAATCCTCATAATCCTTGATTTTAGATTTCATATTCTTATTGTGCTTCTTCTTAATCTTAAGTTCTTCAAGATCATTCATCAACACAGTCTCATAGTCTACCTCATCTTATTCATCATCTAAATCACTCCAAGTAGACACCTTATAATGTGAGAAAATTCCTTCCTTAGCCATGAACAAAGATTCATCTTTAATAGGACCATCATCTTCATGATCATATTCTAAGTCACTGTCTTCACTCTCATCTGATGATCTACAATCTTATTTGGTGTATAAAATCTTCTTGTTCTTAAAGGACTTCTTTTTATTGTTATAATTTCTAAATCCTTTCTTCCTATAAATCTTCTTGTCTTCATCTTGGCCTTCACCATGTTCTTCATCAACATTCTTCTCATGCTTATGAGGGCACTTACAAGCAAAAATGTCATATCTCTCCATAGTTGAAACATTTAAAGGATAGTTTACCCTTATAATTTCCTAAGCTTATGTTTAATTTCCTAGTAATCAAATCAATTATTTCATCCTCATCAATATAAAAAATGTCATCCTCCTTCAGCTTATTACCTTGTAACTTCTTCTTAGGCTTCATCTCAATCTTGGATGATGCTTCCTTCTTTGGTGGTATATCATCATTTACTCTCATCTCATAGGCAGTAAGGGTTCCATGTGATTGATCCATCTTCAACTGAGTAAGATCATGACTTTCTTCTATAATATATACCTTTTGGATTAAACTTAACTTTTGGACCATAGTAGCCTCTTTAAGATTTTCTAATGATGTTCATAGTCTCATCAATTATCTGTAATAAAGGATGTCACATAATCTTCTTCCTTCATCTTGAGACTTTCAAATTACCTTTTATGAGTCTAAAACTTAGCAGGATTGACCATTGAATCTCCTTCAAAAATGATCTGCATTTTGTCCCATATCTATTTATAAAATTTACAATGGATTACCTTGGTGTATTCAACCTTTGAAAGACCACAAGTGATAGCACTCATTGCTTTAGAATTGTTTTCAAACAACATCTTATCTACAATAATAGATGGAGGAGTAATAAGAGCAACATAACCATCTAAAATAGATTTTCATACATTAAACCCTAGGAACATAAAGTATGTCCTCATCTTTTCACTCCAAAAATCATAATTAGATCCATTGAATATCAATGCCTGCTTAGTAGAAAAACCTCCTTGATGACTACCCATTTTTTACCTTAGATCACCTTCAAGCTATCAAGCCTTTACCAAAGGACCTATTTTGATACCAATTGTTAGAGGTATAATCACTAGGGGGTGAATCGATCATCCCAAATAATCCAAATTCAATTTTGATATTTATAAACACTTAATTAGTTACCATAAGCATTCATGAAGCATACACATCATTCATAGCACTAAGTAAGAGAGACAATACAAGATCAATCAAATAATAAATGACATATTTGGAAGACCCTCTTGGGGAATAAAACCCACTAGAACCTATAATTGGAATACCACCCTATAATAATAAGAACCAATTTAGACTAGTAAGCTATTAATCAAAAAACTACCATTCCTGATATTAGTGAGACAAAAATCCCATAAGGAACTAATAAATTTGTCTAGATGAGCACCCATAACAACAAGACTTTTAACAAGTTTCACCTTAAAATGAGGAAATAACCCCTTAAATGTTGAGCACCCACAACAAAACCTATGAACACATCCACCTTTTCACTAATATCTTAAACACCTAATGATGGACTTCTAATTATCACTCTTCACCTTCGCTCATACTCAAACAATAAGAGCACTAATCTATCAAAAAAATTATGACATATAAGCCATGAAAATAGTCTTCAATCTATTATACTCTTCAACTCATCCATAGGGCACTCTACCCCTCTTTCACTCCATAATTCACACACACACTTCTCTCTCAAATCTCTCCCAAGTCTCTTGCTCATAAGTCTAGAAATCACCATCTTTGATTTCACTATTTATAGAGCATTTATGGTCAACACCATTTTGGTTGGCCATTATGCATGCCTTAACCCTTAAATCATATGTCTCATTGAGACAAATCTCAATACAAACTTCTTAGTTTGTCCATAGAATATATCAATCACCCTTAAGTAGCTACACCTTTTAATAAGGCCTTTGTAGCTCTTATAGGTCTCATGGAGATCTATTCATCCATTTAGCACATCATCAAGAAAAATAATAACATATGACCACTTCTAATTATATGGGTCCACTCCTTATGTCACCTTCAACATCTTAAAATGATCACATTCATCTTTTCTCACATCTACATATGATTAAACAACTCAAACACTAACTTGGTGCATAGGAACATTATGAATAAAACACATAGTCAACTTCTTAACCTTTATTCATACTACATATGATTTTTTGTACCATAAAAATTAACACATGCATCCTCATAGAGTCTACAACATTCCCCAATATCAAAATTACCAAGATATATTGAAACAACATCAACACAAGCTTGAATATCCTTCTCGGGTCACTTGCAGAACATATATGAAAACATAGTCAACTTTAGAGCTCAATATATTTGTTTTACACACTTTAAGATCTTTAAATCAGTTTCATTATATGATCCATGGATTCCTCTTCATCTTTTCTTTTTACAACATGAGAAAATTCATCTTGGATCAAAAGTTATGGCCCAAAAACTAGACATTTATTTTTCCTTCATAAATTCAAATATTCAAATGCAAACAGTCACAGTTAAACTTTAAACACAATGCTCACATCTCATGTCATCTTAACTTTAGATCAATCATGCATCATTTATCTTGTTTAATATTTAACACATAGTCTACCAATGCCAAATGTTAAACCTTAGTCACTTTGACCTCATCTCGTGTACCTTGGAAACTTTGACTCAACGCACTCCATTGATCTTTATGGATCAACTAGGTCTTTAACTATCAATGCTCATTGTTTGTTTGATCCTTATCCTTTACCTTTTCTCAATATTTAAATAATGATAAATTGTCCTCATCTCATTGATTCTTGACATCTTAGAACACACATGATCCATTAATCTTTTGTAATATGCTCGATCTTTATCTTTGCTAAACAACTGTCACATTGACCCATTGACTCTACGCACACCATTAGATCTGGAAGTATGAACTCCCATAAACAATTGGATTTCCACTAGGTCTAGCTATTTAACATCATTCAAATTGATGATGGGTAACAACTACAATATGCCTAGAAAGCCTACTCTGCACAGATATATCTTTTGCCTTGATTAATCTCATACCCTCACATTTGCACCATATGAACACCTTTCATAGGGGAATCCAACCATGTCACAAAGTGATCTTAAAACCTTAATATGTGTGAGATATAATTCCATTAAAATTCTTTCTCAAAATATTCTATCATAGAGCCAACTATTCTTAGAACTTCCATGAAAGGCCAACTTTACATATGCATATGTTTTGATGCACTTCAACACATGATTTGAAATTTAGCGCAAATAAACTAGGTACAAAACTAAATAAACCCATATGAGCACCTTTTATTGAAATGATAAACTAGGTATAAAACTAAATAAACCTATATGATTACCTTCTATTGAAACATCCACACATGTGAGAGATGCCACCATGAAAATGCCTACTTAGCTCTTTCTTACCTCATGCAAATTTGGCTATGGGAAAACACTATCAAAATGCCTAGGAGCCCAACTTCACACTTGCATATCTTTTCATGTATTACATTGCATGACCTAAAATTTGGTGCATAATAACTAGGCACAAAACTAAACAAACCCATGTGACCATTTCCTCTTGGCTCATCCACACATAGCAATGATGATGTCATCAAATTGCCTACTCATATTTTCTACCACTAGACCCAAAATGTCGATATGAAAATAATGGATAACTAGGTGAATTCCACTTATGCACACAAACACTCAAAGCATATAAAACATCTTAGGGACCTCTTTCACATCCTTAATACATCATACTCATCCCTGAACATCTCTAACCATGCCAAAATAGAAGATCAACCAAGCATACTAGGATAAGCATATTGCACACTTTGTCATTATCATAGAATATCAAGGCACTTCATCCACTCACTTGGGCATCTTCATGACATCATTGAAAATAATCCAACACATGGGATAATATCCTATCCATGGTCAAACCTACTAAAAACTATACATTTTTGTACTATTTGAAGGCCCTTAACAATGACATAACTATAATGATCCAATCAGTGGGAGGAGATACATTGCCTAATGCATATGACATTTCCATCATGGTTGAGAATAACCTCATTCAAGCTAGAAAACTTTCCCCAATGCCTCCTATACCTTTTTCCCTAATATATATATCCTTATATGCCAACTCTTGCTCCTATTCCCACACTAACCAATCATGAATAAGTTATGCCTAATCAATTTGATAGAATAGATAAGCTAGAGAATCTTTGTCAAACCTAAAGTAATGAGATAGTGGCTTTGAAGAGTCAAGAAACTCAACCCAACATACCTTTCAAAGTTCCCTATCAGCCTAATATGCCATCATTCCAAGCCAAATCCTAAGGTTAAATTCAAATCACTCATGTTCGACCATATAATAGATTTAATCCAAATTTTGCCTATACTTTTAGAGCCTTAGTACCTATTTAAAATAACCATATTCAAGAGTTTGGATAATCTCCTCCTCTAGATCAACCTCATGATCAACCTACCTATACAAATGAGGCATTTAATGAAGATTTCATGACATACTATGGAATAATGCCTCTTATGACATAATCTAAGGTTCTTGTTCAAGGAAAAACTACTGGAGGATAGGCTCATCAGATACTACATTAGTTAATTGGTTTGAGGGAGATTGGTGTGCAGTTAATCAGTTAGGAAGCACAAATAAGGTTGATATTTCCATGGCAGCCAATACAAGGTCTAAGAAGAGGGAAATAAAATAAACCCAAGGGGTGGGTAGAGGAATTTATTCATTTTTTCAAGTTCAAGGTATGAAAGGGTCAAATACAACTCCTAAATTTTAGGAAACATAAAGAAATTAGAATGTGAAGACTACTTCACCTCAATCTTTACAAATAAGATGGAGTTGTTTTTCCTAAAATACAACTAAAATTTAGTGGCTCTCCTATCAACATTATAGATCAGATGAAGAAGGATCATGTTTGTATCCTAATATGGGATACATTGTTTATAACTGGACAAAAGGATCTACTCTAAGAAGAGTTATCTAAGCTCAGCCTATTAGCTAGACCAATAAGGAAATAAGGTGTAATTTTCACCAATACACCTACACCTATTGATGGGAAACCAATCAAAAGTGGTAAGCCTCCTTATTTTTACATTTCTCTCATTAAAAGTGACTCCCTAGTCCACAATTACATGATTTATAGTAGTGTTAGTACTTTAGTAATTCCTAAACTAGTAGTTGGTCAACTAAGCCTAAGATATAAGATAAACACCAAAGGAGTCCTGAAATTGGATGGGTTAACTACCAAGACCTTAGGTGTAATAAATTTTTTGAATTTAACCTTGTATACTTGCCCCAATTTTTTGATTTCTTGTGATATTTTTATATTATACCTACCACCCTAATCTACCCTATGTCTATCTAGGGAGTTCACATCCAACATTGGTGGATATCTAGCATCAGACTAGCCCTACATAGTGTTTAACACTAGGTATGGTACCAATGTCAATATTTAATCTGAACCAATTTCTAGCTTTGACATAGAACATTATATGCCTAAAACCCCTAACATTAACTACACCATTCTTGATGAAGGAGACCTCCATGTTGACTAAGAACCAAATTATTATCTTGAAAGTGTATCTGAACCTTTTCTTGATCAGTGGGGATCTAATCATTATGATTTTGATCCATACAAACTAATATATTATACATTCATGGGTATATATATTCTTCATGAAGAAGGTCCTGAACTTCTTGAAGTAGTCTCTAACAATTATTTTTAAAAGGTTGTCTTGGGCAATTATCTATTAAATGAGTAAGATGGTGATGTTCTAGACCTAATGAATCATGGTAGACATAATGAGGATATAGTTCTAGCTTCCAATGAAGATAAAAAATTTAAACATGAGCCTCAAGGATAATTAGATGACATGTGGTAAGAATACTATGCCATAATTCAAAAATTTGAAGAGATTCATAGGCTTGCACTTCCTCAAAAGAAATATGGACATGTTGTTGAGGTCACTAACAATCCTAAATCACATGAATACCTTACAAAAAAAGTGATATCTCTAAGATAACATGATCAATTAAAGGTAGATGCTGGTGAATTGAATTATCAGCATGAACACCAAACTTATCCTGATCAGTTTTTTGTTGTATTTAGCAAACAAATGGCAAAGTTTGATGGATATAAACAAATATTCCATCATATTTAAAGATGATCTGAGTTTTTTAATAGCCTAATGACTCCTAATAAATATATGAAAGAGTGATAAGGGGACATAACAAAATTAAAGCAAGCTACAATATCAAATAATCTTTGAGAAGGTATAAATGAACCACTCAAAGGAGACCTAAATGACATGCACCAACAAGCTAAGGGTAAAGATATGACAAGCCTTTTAATCAAGAATAAAGCTCATGATCATGTGACTACTCTAGATTACATATAATTCAATATTGGTATGTTTCTTAATGATCCTAGTGAGCAAATTTTCATTCAAGATCACTCATCCTATGTTGATTTGTTCTTATGGAACAACAATGATTCTAGAAGTACTTATTTCGACCATAGTTAAAGCTTAAATAATTGTTATAACACATAAACATGTTCTTAGGCTTGTATATAATAGGTTAGTCATTTTTTTCCCTAAGTGTCTAAGGACACATGTTTTCTTAGTTATGTTTTTATTTTATCCTTCCTCTAAGTGCCTTTGGCATATATGTGTTTTTGTCTCTTCTCTTCTTGTTGTTGTGTTTGGGTGCTTTGAGTCAGGTTAAATAAGTTATTAGTTTCAATTAGAATAATTCATGACCCCTATACTAATTTATTATTAAGGCCACTAGTCTATATGCATGTTAGGCATGTAATCCCCAAAGGTCACTATAAATGTTAGCCAAAATTGGCCACCATGAGTTTGTTCATCTCAAACATTGATAATTGAGTCTCTTAACTTTATTGATAGATTTTATTGGTAATATTCTTGATGTCATGATTTATCTTGGTGGTTTCCTTCCAATTTGTCTTAAGTTATTTCAAATTCCTTTACAAGTCATGATCAAAATGTCAGTCATGTCACCTCAGCTTGATAACTAGTCTCCATGGTCTTGAGTTTCTATGATGTAGTTTAGAAAAGATTAAGTTAACCTTGGAAATTTTAAGGTTAGTTTACAAAATTTAATGGATTCTTATTCCATGATAAAGATAAGATGTGGTGATCATATAAGTTATCATGGGTTTATATAATGTGCAAGTGGATCAAGAAGTAGAGTCAATAAGATAGAATCATGGACATTTTAAGCCATCGGAGATTTCAAGGTAACTTTGTAAAGTTAAGGTTACATTGGTATTATCTTATTGTTTTCTTCCAATATTGTGAATTAATTTACTTATAGAACATGAAATGTGAAGATCAAATGTCAAGAATATCTTGTTGAGTCATTTGGCACTTGTTGAAAATCATGTTGCATGGCATCTTATTTATACACTAAGCTAAAAGGATCCATAACCCTATTTCTAATGTATTCTCTCATTTAATATGACTTTCTTATTTTTCTAGTGCCCAAACATAGTACATTGTCATAAGTGGAAATAAATGCAACCAAAATTTTGTTTTTATGTTACAATACCATCTTCATTAGGTCAAAAACAAATCCATTAGCATATTTTTTAGAGCTACAATAAGTTTATTTCTTAGATATGTAGTGTTTTCAATGTAAGAAAAGTCTATAAAATAAGGTGAGAGTACACATATATTTTATGGAAGATGGATATCATCACTACTATCCTCCCTAGTCATCTTCAAGTCAAAATCATGCTCAGGAAAGCTTTACAGGGCCAAAACAAGTAGAAAATCTCTCAAGTTCTTTGAGTCATTTTCAAGATTGAGAGAGCCCATTTCTTATCATTGGTTCTTAAACATGGAAAGGGATCAGACAAAAATATTCTAGGGGTTTATGGGGACATTTATTTACTTTGAATTCCATGCATAATTTCAAGGGTTAAGGGGGCATGAATTATGAACATTCGTTAAGAAGTCTGACACCTTAAAACCCTTGCCAAACCCCTAAATAGAGCTCAATAAGAATGAAAGACTTAAAATTAATTTAATGAAATTTTATCACCTTATGATAACCTTGAAGGTACCTATAAACTTTATAGGTACCCTATATACTAGTATTTTGGCATGTGTGAAGGGTAATAAGCAGAAAAATGGTCTAAAATATGCACTTACAGTTATAATTTCTCATGTTTTGGATTTTTTGAAGACTCCTTGAGAAATGGTAGAGTTTAAATGGGACTAAGAAGATCTTTGAGTTCCTTTCATAACATCTCCATGATCCATCTTGGTGTTGAGAGAGTCCCATAAGCAAAGGACTAGTCTAAGTGAAGCTACCCCTCACTTGCATTAAAGGTAAAATTGTAGGCTTTCTTATAGCCCAAAGTCATGCCACCTTAAATACATTCCCATTAAATTTTAAAGGCACAATTAATATGTCACTTAGGATATAAAAAACCACTCATAAGAATCATTTATGATTTTGAAGATCTTCTATAGAAAAAAGGATAAATATGAGCGATTAATATATATTTCAATGCATATGGGCCTAAGGAGGAACTCTAAAAGGATTAAATGTCCATTAAGTAGATTTGTAAGATATTTATATGAAGATTGATATGGTATTACTAGGCTTGGAAGGTCTTATCATACCCTTTTGAAAATAAACAAGCAGGTCAAATGGTTTATAGTTTGTGGAGAGAGTCACATCATGGTAAAGATTTATAAGGTCAGATTTACAAATGCTTAGGCATGAAGATGTGTCACAAAGAAAAAAGAGAGTTAAGGTGTAATGATGGAAGTGAATTAAACATAGCAAGGGAGTGTGGATCAAGTCAGGTGTCAAGATTCAACCTATAACTTCCCCTCCATAAGTGGACTTGTAACTCCTTTCCAAGAAGAGAGTTAGTTTTAGGAGGATGAGTGACATAATGTACAAGAAAGAACTAATTTTACACTTATCATGACTTCATCATTTTCTAGGTTTAACACTTTTTTATGAAATAATGAAATTATTTCTCAAGTCCTTTTATTTTTTTAATTGATCTATGATTACTTTGGCAAACATCATGAGATTATCTATGTTCACCTCCTCTCTTTCTTCTCCATTTTCTATATGTAAAATTTATTTTGGTATTGTAAGGATCCTCCAAGTAGCATGGTGGAGCCTTGATATATTTTTTAAGTCATTGAATGAATAGAAAATGAATTGTGCCTTCTATTTCTACATCTAGTGTGTTTTGACAGTGTTTGATCAGATCAAGTTTTAATTGACTTCTCTTTGGTTTATTTTCACATATCTTCACCTTTATGTAGTTATGTAATGCTTTTGTAGGTTGTGTTAGTGTCATTAGGAGTCATGTATGGGTTAAAAATTTGAAATCAGCCTTCCTTCCTTGTCTAATAGTACCTTACCTTTCTACAAAATGCTCATGCAATGAGTCCTAATTAAAAGTTGTGACTTTGAGATTCAATCCTATAAGTTCCTTGTGATTCTCATGTGCATGGTATTGATCAATATGTTTTGGTGCATCACCTCAATTTAGTTTTTTTGCATATTCTAGTTATTTTGTTTCCCTTTTATCTACAATTTAGTAATTTTAGTAGTAGTAGTATAAATGTTGTATCAAGGGATCTAGCCCTTATCTAGAGGTCTACTCCACCTATTAGGCCACCCATAGCCTAGGAGTGTTCCCATATGTCATCTAAATGAGAAAGTCTAAATAACCTTCTTAGGGGTGAAATTTAGATTAATAATAGTAACTACCAATTCCTATTTTTCCCTCACCTCAAATGGGAGGTATATTAGTGGGGGCATGTCATATGGGCATGGATTCCACACATTCTCAATTTTAGATCTAGTGGGGGCATGCTTTGGAAGAATGTTCTCCACACTCATTCAATGTATTGTAATTATATTGATTTTAAAATTATATGGGGACACTTCATATGGTCTTGGTTTCCACACATTAAAAGTTTTTAGATTCAGTGGGGGCATGCTTTGGAAGCATGTTCTCTACATTTATTTAGTATTCAACATTTCCATATTATATTGAGGGCATGTTTTGGAGACATATTTTTCACATTGGTACTTATATCAATTTTTGTATTTCTCCATTTATAGTGGGGGCATGCTTTGGAAGCATGTTCTCCATACTTACATAATTTTCTAAATTGGATAAAACACATAGCTATATGATTCAAATTCATAGTTGTGGTAGAATTCTATGGATTGGTACCATTATCATACATAGTTTCAGCATGAGACATATCTAAGGTGTATATTCTATGTAATGTGCACCTAATATTGCAAAATTAAAATTATTTTTATATTATAAAACTATTTTATGGAATGTTACCATATCGAGGATGTTTTCATATAAATACCCTGTAGAATTTTATGGATTTTATTGAGCCAATCTATTGTAGTAGTTGGTTCACTTTTTGGTATGATTGAGGTGATCAAATCACTCAATATTTCCAAGTTTTTAGGCATGGTTCATGTTGTGTAGTGTGGATTAATTATTTCAATCTTACTTATTTCCTAGCCATGAAAATGAATAATTCCTTGATTGGTAGTGAGTGTTTAACCCTTTTAATTTAAGATGGCTTAAACTAATGGTATTATACTATTGAAATTGAAATGTTGATATGTATTAAAATGATATTAACATATAATAAAATACAGTATGAATCATAATTTTTTTAAAAATGTAAACTTTTATAAATAGTAAAAATGTCTTAGGATGTTCAAACCTCCCTAAAATAAAAATAGACCTGATTGTGTAAGCCTAGTGTAATTGAAAGTAGCGTGAAATTGACCTACAGACATAGCCATGTTAAAAATAGTAATTTTCATTCTACTAGAAATCATCTTTGGGAGGTGGATAGAGGCACATTATGTCCATGTCTTGGTTTAATATTTTCATTATTTTTATATCTAGGTCTATGAGATTGCCTATAAGGGTTGAATTTTGAGCTTTGTGTTATGTGTTGTCCTGTAGAAGACCTACAAAAGAGAAAATCATAAATCTTTCACAACAAACAAAATAGACATAAAATCTAAAAATGGGGGAAATGAGTAAGGATAATAGATAAGCTGGGCTTAAAACCCCTACATAACTTAGCATTGCCTATATAACCTAAATAGGCCTCAAGTTGATGTAGTTCTCCCTCCCAAAGTGATTGTGCAATATGTGATTATGAAACTAGAATTACTATAGCTATAAGATGTATTGAAATTCTTGACAATGGATGCCCTTGACATGAAATAAAAATATTTAGGCTTGGATTAAGACTACTAGAATGACAAAAAGTTAAAATAGGAATAATTTGTGTTGTTTTGATTTATGTGCAGTACCATTACTTGAGAGATCATATGGGTGAATAATGGATGGCATTGATGTGATTTCATAGGATAATATTTGGAATAATTTTACTAACCAATTTTATCAAATGTGTGGAGGATATTTTGTAAAATGTCTTGATTCTAAAAAGTGACCATTGGAGCACATGAGAAAAATCCACATTAGGGGACAAGGACATAATGTGGCCCTATCTAACTAGTGCATACTTGTCATAGAAGACCATAGACTATTGGGATAGGTCTGATAGGACCTTGTGGGCTAAATAGGGATGATGTGTAGCTAAAATAAGGATGTTTGTATGATATTTTTTATTATTAAAATATAATGAAGGATCTCTTATATATTATGAGTTATAAAAATGATGAATAGACAAATTAAGAGTAAGGATGTTAAGAATAAACATTTCCAAACACTTAATGATTCATTTTATGTGTCTACAATGGGAAAATAAATATGTCATTAGGTGTTGATAAGCCCTTGAACATAAATATTTGAGTAACTAATCTAGCTATGATCTTGTATCCAAGACAAGATGTTTTGAGAATACATGCCCAATTATAATATAACCTAGAGATAATTATTACTTATGTTGAATCATTAACAAACTAAGAGTGATAAGGTCTCAATTTTAAAAAACAAATTAAATTAGATAATTCATTGTTTGGTATATCTATAAATGATTATTTGATCTTATATATGCTTTCACAAAAGAAGGATGGAAAACTTTCAAACCTATAAGAGCTCTTGATACCTATGTATTTCTCCCTTTGTTATGTGTATTCAATCACCTTATAAATTAACTCCTTGAGATAGATATGAATCAAGTTACAACTAAATTTAGTTAGTTGTTTTTATAAGTTAATTAAATTTTAAAACTCAATTAGTTTACTTTATAAGTTATAAATTTTATAGCTTAAATTTATAATTTAAACTTAAAATAATTCTAAGAGATTAAATAATAGTATAGTTTAGACACTATTTTATGAATTATATAGCACCTCAATCTTGTATACTTGGAAAACTCAAACCTTGGATATTCATCTCAATTGTGGAACTTTCCCACTTTTATAAGTTTTGAATCTACTCTATCTTTTACCCCTTAGCCTATCTCTTAGTCTAAATAGTCTTATTATGATGACCTAGACTTTCTATCTTTCCTAGAATTCTTAAAACTTGTTTATCTTCCACTTGTATAAGTTATGAGTCTATACCTACTTTCATATTCCCTAGACACTAACACCCTAGATAGACACCTATATATATGTAGGTGTCCTACTCTGATGTAAGTGTCTAGTACCCTAAAGTCATATAATTTTCAAATGAACTGTATCCTAATGGTCATCCTAACTGATTTAATGTAAGTTACTTCTCCAAAGGGATTGATATAAATACAAGACTTACCCTCATTCATTCCTCACATATAAAATTACAAAAGAGACTAAGACAAATTATCAAAAGCATTCTATCAAGCATTGAATTGAGAAAAGCTTCCCTATTTTCTCTTTTTCCATATCAGTCATAGTGTCACCACATCTATAAGTTTGAAGTATTGAAATATCAAGCTAAAAGTTATATTTTCAAAGTTAAAAGTTAGGTCACTATTGTACTTGATTTCCATATATTTCATGATTCACACACATTCCAACATATACCAGATAACTACATCAGTCTGAGGCCCTATTTAGAATATTATCTATGTAGGTAATACTCATTGATAAAGGGGTTTTTAGGGTCAGCTCGATACTATGTACCCACTAACCCATTTCCCCCAAGGTCATTATGAAGATGAAAAACTAGGGTTTTATAATTTCATGAGTGATATTCCATGATCTAGATATAAATACACTAGAGTGAAGGTGAATACAAAATCCAAAATCATCCAAGTGGTCACATCCTTTTCTAGTAGGTATTGTATATACATAATATTTTCAAAATTTTATCAATTATTGATGTTCTTTATTTTGTAGGAACCCATCAAGTATCAATATATATAAGTTCATGCCCTAAGGGGTGCAACAAGAAAGGTGTGGGTATAACGTTTGTGCTTCACATGATTGTTATCCCTTTTACCATTTTCTATCTACACACTTGTCTCCTAAAAACAATTCCCCTAAGCTTGACCTTCTATTTTACACACTCCTCTAGTATTTTACCACTTTAATTAGTCCATCTCCTAACCTAAAGCCATTTTTAAGATTTTATATGACTATTTAGTTGTGTCGACCTTGTACTCTTATTGACAAAACTTATTTAGGGTCTAGGTCAGCCCCTAACTGACCTAGTTTATGACCTGGTGAGTTTTTATCAATAATGATACTAGGTCGACTGGGTTCACCTTATAAACCAAAATTTTTAGAAGGGTTTAGGGTTAGATCAGATTATATAAACATAATAATTTCTCTATTTATAATAGAAAAGAAGAAAAAATAAGATATATTGCGCATCTACTTATCCACTATTCTACTTGAGCAGCAAGCTTAGGGTTTCATACTTTCTTTAGAGACATAGATCTTGTCTTGTGGATAAGTCTTTTGGATGAATTGATAGGTTGTGTATCCTAGATATAATTTATCCTTGTCATCCTTACATACCACAATAACCTCTTTCAAATCACCTTGGCCAAGGGAGAGATTGAGGCTTGGCAGGTTTATCTTCAAAGGTAAGTATTCCTAACTTTGTTCCTCAATTATAAGAATAGATAAATATGAATTTGTAATTATCTTCCATGCGTTAGGATTTTGTATACATTAACATGAGTATATGTCTTCTGTGCATGTTTACTTTTAATGTTTTTTGCCCCCACTTTGTGCCACAAGCTTTGGTGAGCACTAGATTAGATTTTTTATATACTTATTAGTAGTTTAGTGAACATGAAAACATAGGACATAATTAAGTTTATTGCATAGTTATGTTTGACTAGAGGATTTCAAACCCTCCCTAGTGATATTATCATGGTAATATATCCCTTTATTAAGTCTAGCATATCCATATTGATGATGACCCTAACTATCAAATGTATCCCTAATTAGAAGTGTAAGTAAGATCTATCTTCTTCAAGTTAGGATTTATTTATAGATCTGATGTATTTATCATTACATATATTTTGGTGAACTTGATGTGAATCTAACCCTTGTAGGTTTTCTTTCACACTTTTCATTTCTATCATTTTATTATTTTTCTATATTCACGATCTAAATCGACCATGCCAGTATAGTTATAACTTATGTGCATAGGTTTAACACACACTCATATCAAAATAGCTCTATTATTTTTTTGTAGATCTTCATCATATATAGGTTATTGGATCAATCATGTTGATATATTACTCTTATTTAGTTCTAAATAAAAAACTATGTTAAACAAGTCAACTTAGTATTCTAGTAAACATCTAGAACAATAAACTAAGTCATGCAGGTCAACTTAGTATTCCAATAAACAATTGAATAACAAACCAAGTTGACTAAGTTGATTTGGTCATATTAATAAGCTTCAACAAATAGGGTTTTCATAGAACTAGGTTGATCCAGTCAACATAGTTGGTAGAACTTGTAAGCAACATTCAAGGCACTTCAATAGAAATTTTACTATCCTCAACATATTCTAACCCACCAAGGTTCCTTTTTCTCTCTCTTTCAATTCATTTATTCATTATAGTTTTATTTTTCAAAAAAAATCATTCTTTAAAAATTCAATCCTATAGCAAACTAGGTCGACTTGGTTGACCTAATTCTATAGTATGTCTTCTATCTAAAAGAAAAAGTTGACATGGTTGACTTAGTTCTTAAAGACTCTTAATTTTATAATATAGTAGTGACCTTTTGACTCTATTTTTTAATGTTTTCATATAGTGTCATCTGAACTAAATTTATATTATTCTTAATTTGGGAATTAACAATTATATGTTAATAATTAATTCACACTTTCATTTTCAGCTATTTGCATGCTTAAAGTAGTTCACATAGTCTAATTAGGTGGTTTTTAAATATACCATTTAGTTTCACTATTTTAATTTTTTTTGGATCAACATACGCCACCCCCACTTTATTTATTTTTAATATGGGGGACCCTTATGAATGTTTAAAAACATCTAAACCTTGAAAGCTTACTTGAAAAGGTTATTTGTTTTTTAGAATTTAAAGATCATCCACTTGAAAGGGATATGATTTATACATGCTTAATGATAATGATTATGTTTTTGGACTAACTTTTCTAATGATTTTCCTTTGAATATTGAATTTTAGGTTACATAAATAAGGCTAGGTTTCCCTTGCAGACTTGTTCAGGTTTCTTAACCCTTCCTACTTCGATGTTGTATTTATCAATATAATCAGATGGTGTGAATCAAATGCAAGAAAATGGTCCCACCTAAACCCCAAAATAACCTTTGAAATCCTAACTTTGAGGCACTTTATTGAATTGAACCTTTGGATTTTCTTGAAGTGACCCTTTAGAGTTTCTTGAAGTGTCCCTTCGAGAAAGTTGTCTTGATCCACTTTGGCATAAAGTGCCCTTCAGAGTTTCTTGGAGTGTCCATTCAAAAATGTTGTCTTGGTCCACTTTAGCAAAAAGTGCCCTTTGGATAAATTATTTTGGGCACTATTTCTTGTGAACATCTTGTCTAAAACAAATCAACCCTTTATCTTTTTTGAAACCTACCCTTTGGAAGAATTGGTTAAGACACTTTCCTAAGAAAGTGACCCTTCAAAAAAAGGTTAAGAACAACTATGTGGAATCTTTCTAGGTTAGTAATTTTATGAATAACCCTAATATTTTCTCTTTGTAAGGACAAATTATTGATGAGTACATGGATTAAAATTGATGGCCCACGCTTTCTCACAGATCCAATCTGATAGTGCAAAATCACTGAATTTTTTTTAACATAGCATAGCCTTGAGGCCTAACAAAGGGACATATTTCTTGACCCTTAGAGGAACTCCATGTGTTTTTTTAACATAAATAGACTTAGGAAACATACTTTTAACCTAAGTCATATCAAATCTTGGAGCTCATTAAGTCATGTACATCTTTGTAGATCTGGTGATCTGTGTTTCATCGCAAGATTTGATCTGATGGTGTAAACTGGCCAAAGGCTTTCAACCTAATTGAAGTTTAAGCAAACAATCAAAAATGACTTAAGGCATCACATGGATCAAAGATCATACTTTTGGCTTAAACAATAATGTGTTTTTCAACACAACATGACTATAAGGCTTAAGCTTAAGCCCTCTAAGTACATTAGACAAGCTTAAATTTGACAGCCTCATGCCCATCATTTGATGTTCATGATAACATTTTTGACATTCATGAGGACATCAAATTTAAGATAGTCTAAGTACATTAGACAAGCTTAAATTTGATAGCCTCATGCCCATCATTTGATCTCCACAATAATGTTTTTGATGTTTGTGAGAATTTAAAATTTAAGATAGTCTAAGTACATTAGATGATCTTAAATTTGATAGCCTCATGCCCATCATTTGATGCCTATGAGAATATCTTTGACATTCATGAGGCCATTAAATTTAGCATAGTCTAAACTTTCAAACCTAGTGAATGGATGTATCTCTCGACCCTTTAAAAGGCCCCTTTGCTTTTTAAACATGAAAACTTAGTATAAAAGCTTTTAACCTAAGTTCTTATTAAGCTCTAAGCTCATTAACTCATGTGCATCTTTTCAAATCTGCTGATCTACGCTTCATCATAAGATTTGATCCAATGATGCAAAATATTCAAAGAATTTTCAATGAGGATAAAGTATAATGAAGGTGACTAATCAGAAAAGACTTCATAGATTGATATCAATGGACTGCACTCACTCATAGATCTAATCCAATGGTGTGAAATGAAGGAAACTTTCAAAGACCAATGGCTAGCTTTTGAAAAGAATTTTGTAGGAGTAACATGAGCAAATTTATGAATTCTCTACTTCTACCATTAAAACTAAAAAAACCCTAGTTTTCCAACATAAATCCCTAATTCTTACCCAATTGAATCACAATTGCATTCAAAAGAGCTAAAAATCACCTTGAGAAGAGCTAAAAACACTCAGCAAGATCATGCAATCTAAGGGAATTTAACTAGTTAGAGGAACATGGCTACTACAAGATAACAACAATGAAATGAAGCTAAGGTTTATTTGTCAAATGACAATGATAGAATATTTTACAAAGACATTGAACTAGACGTAGGAGTCTTGAATAATGGTATGAAGAACTGGTCAAAAATATTATTTACAATCAACCTTATACAACCATTGGCTCCCAATGAGAAATTAATTGTAGTCACCAAATGGAGAAATGAATATCTCATGGCAATCTAGATGTTTGGACTTCACCTCATAGTTTTCAAACTAGAAGTACTCCATTGTATCGATATCCTATCTCCTATGTTCATTGATTTTAGAGTCGATGGAGACTAGATAATAAAGGAGGGTACATTAAAGAGGGTTGCTTATATAGATATAGTAGCTTTTGAAGGATACTATAAGCTTAAAAAGACTCATATATACCTCCCTATAATTAAGGAATGGACCACAAAGAATGACATAGATAATATCTTAAGGCCATGGCTAGATGGAGGAACTCATGTAATGAGAAACCATGATGGTAAAATCCTAATTTTATAATTTAGGGAAGGGATTAGAATCATCATGACTTTACTTTTTTAAATAGGGATTTTGGAGTAGAAATCACATCCTATGTTGACCCCAAGTGGGTTTCTTATGTCTATTTCATGATAGAAGAGAGGTTGACTCCACCTATTAGAGAAATGATAATTATCCACTTGGGAAGGTAGTTTTATGAAATTAAAAGGAAGACAAGTTAACTATTCATAATGATGTCTTACTTGTTGGACACCTTTGTGGCCTTAACCTACTTCTTTGCCATCAATAATTGGTCCTCTCATTGCAAGATTACCATTTCTCATCATCACTCCAAATTGCACATATTCAAGTATAGAGACCACATGAAATTGATTTGTGATTGCATATATCCCACTCTAGTTTGGATAGTTACTAGAAGTCCAATGCCCAAGGTTCACCCCCTTATTAGGAAATTTGTAGAGCCCATTTGTGATATATGGCTCTATCTTGATTATACGGTCATCAAAATTGAGGGTTGTCAAACCTAGCCCTTTAGGATACCAGTGCATGTCTTAATCAAGCTATCCTAGCAGGAGATAGCTCATCAACTCCTTCATGGTATAAACCATGTATGTAGAGATAAGAAGAAAGGCATCTTATATCTCTTCCCATATCTGATTGGGAAGATAATGATTCATGGATAGAAGTAATTGGATATCTTAACAAGGAATAGAGAGACATTCTACTTCTAATTAGATGACATCAAGACATGGGATCCAAAGGGTGATGTGCTCTCCCATATACAATCCAAAAAACTACATAAAGTACCTTATGAATATAAATTGGCTCCATATGACCACTTATACACAAAGGTAGCCAACTTTGAGGAAGTACTAGCTAGGTTTAAGGGGCATGGATTTAAATTAGAACACAGATTGTGGAGGGAAGAAAACCTATCAGGAGAAAGATGGAAAATGAATCCCTTTAAATACCACCTCTTACCTTCCACTTTAGGTCCACCACAAGTGTCTCAAGGCCCACCTCAGAAACAACAACTACCTTAGCAGCAAGTGCCTAAAATTGAAGGACCT
Organism: Torreya grandis; assembly: GCA_037957365.1. Taxonomy (NCBI): domain Eukaryota; kingdom Viridiplantae; phylum Streptophyta; class Pinopsida; order Cupressales; family Taxaceae; genus Torreya; species Torreya grandis. The sequence goes on along the minus strand of JARHVA010003352.1, from coordinate 559,017 downwards.
AGTGAATAAAAGATGGAACATAGGCCAGGAGATGGACCTTCTACCTTATCTCTACCTCAAAGATCCCCTTCCCTTATGTAATACCTTGATATGGTTACCTTGGAACCTTATGAAATACTGGAAGAAGTATTTAAGGAACTTGTAAATACATATGGGTTAGACAAGGAAGGAGATGAAGATAAAGGAGACACAACTAAGGTGACACTAATTGAAACTCCTCAAGCTAAAGAGGTAGATAAAGGCAAATGATTTTCCTTATATTTGGTCCCTATGACCCAAAAAAAAAGAGATATAGATATGGCTTTGGTGCCTAGAGCCTCCAAAAAACCCAAGTGGATTCACCCAACAAGTGAGGTGAACTTGTTTAGTGATGATTTTCCCATACATGGACCTATCATCCCTAACTGGTTCATCTATGGGAAGTTCCAAAAGATACTCTCTTATATGCATTCATGGGATTTAACTAGCACTACCAATGTTGAGGTCAATGATGAAGTCTAGCCCTAGATCTTAGAGATTATGAAGGAGCATGAGGAGAGGAGAATGATTAAGGTTGCTAAGGAGAGTAGTAAGAAAATTGAAGAGTCAGGGTAATCAAGTGGGGCTGGTATTAAAACACTAGAGGATTTAAATATTTCATAAGTAGATCCCAAGGTATAATTTAACCCTGATATAGCTACACTAGAGAAGGTTACTATAAAGAAGGTAACTATTGGAACTGAAGAAGTCACTCTCCAAAAAGTGGAGTCATTTTTAGGACTCACTCCAATCCAAAGCTAGGAAGCAAGGGAGCACCCCATTCATCAAAAATATATTGCAAGTCTGGTAAAATCCTAGTAGCAATGGCTATGGTGGGAATTTAGGGAATGAAGCAAAGAATCTTGAACTTAGAGAAGGAGAAGAAAGACTTGGAGGCACAAGTCTCACTATCAATTCTAGAGGACCTATTGAAGATGCTAAATAAATACCTCTTAGATACCATTAAATGATTAAAATATATCAAACTCTAGATTAATACCTTATAACTTCAATCCAAGAAGGCACAAACATTGATACAACAATGGCAATAAACCACAGACCAGGTAATAGAGCTAATCAAACTACATGACACCAAGTAGCCCCTAGATTTTAAGATCATTAAAGAAAGGCAATTGAATGCCATTCAAGGGATCCTGGTGGACCAAATATAGGAATTAAGTTCATGGTATAGCAAGGCCAATGACTTCATGGAGGAATATAAGGATTTAGTGAAAAAAATTGAGAAGTTACTAAGAACCTTGTTGCTTCTCCCTTCTCAACCTACTGCCACTGGCTTAATACATGACATGGAATTCCATTAGAGATACCAAGCCTTCATCTAAAGCATCAAGAATGAAAACCAAGGCTAATCCAATAAAGATAATTCAAAGGTCCTTAATGTCATCTTTGCCATAGGAGAGTAGTTAGCAGAAGCAAGGTGCTTATAAGAGGTCACCATCAGAAGTGACAAAGAATATGATACATTGGTTGAACAGGAAGAAGATAGTCTAATGAAGCCCATAGTGGATTTTGAGTTAATCAAAGAATAATACACCAAGGTGAAAGACTTCCATCACCCTAAGTGATCAAGGGGGCCCACCAACCCAATAGCAAAGTCAAGATTATTCTTTTATAAACTATATATGCTAGTTTGTTAGCATATATTAGTCTTTTGATCTAATAGGCACTTAACAACCATATGTACTATAGAGTTCTTTATAAAAGGATAGGTTTCCTTACCTCTTGTAAAATTTCGATATAAAGATAACTGGTACACTACATATGTATTCTATAAATAGACAAGTGCTACCATTTGTAAATGAGACGGATTTTGAGAAATTTTATACCAGAGCAATTAATATAATTGGAATTCTACAAAGATTATCTAGTGTTGTTTTATATTGTTTATGCTTTCTCTCAATTACAGGTGGATGTCTTATATTTGAATGGTTTTTATATAGATGAGCTGTATTTCATGTTCATGAGGTTTATATTTTGTGATGCACTTGAATAGTTTAAGGATTCTAAGTTTAATTCATTTTATTTGCTCTGCATTTGAATGTTCTTATGAAATTTAGATTAACATAACAAAATATTTAAGTAATCTTGAATTTTGTTCATGATATTTATATTTTCCTTTGAATATTGCCTAATTTTTTATGAAGCTTAGGCTTAGGCTATGTTTCATCACTGATTGGTTAAATGTATGCTCAAATTGAATAGAACTTTGTCATTATGTTTTAGACTAATTCTTGCAATCATGTTTCTTCTCTGCCTTACCCTACCTTTTTCTTCTTTTTTATCAATGCTCACTTTAGCTTAAGATCATTATAAATATCCACTTAGATTACATTAGAGTTGGAAATATTGACCAGTTTTATTACAAGACTACAAAGACTTAGACCCTGGTGGCTCCCAACCACCACATCAAACAAATTTTGTGGGCAGCTCTCATACTTTGCTAACTATTCCACCATAGACACACTACTTGTCACAAAATGCAACTCATGCTTTGGATTCTTGTAATCCTAAAATGAGAAGTGTCCATCAACACTAAGGAATACTCTATGGAGAAATTGGAAGCATCAATAGATCTTTTTGCACACACTACCAGATCACATAATTTCAAAATGCATTAAACATTTATCTACCCAAGGCCTACCTACTTAGATTTAATCACCAAGGGGGAAGCCAACTTGGTTTTCTAGTCAAGTATGAACATGTAGTTCATGGTATATATTGGCAAAGCACCCAACACCCTGATCACTATAAGATTGTGAAGTGAGGTAGTAGGCCCCAATACCAAACCAATACCATTACCAACATAGATCCCTTTCATCCTAAATGTCCTGAAACCATCCATAGATTGCTTTCTAGTTCCCTAATTTTAACCAACTTATCTATCACACTTCAAATAACGCTTTATAATAATCTAAAAACATTAAGGATGACCACTTAGTTATCATTTAATTTTTAGTTGAATGCTTTCTCTTTGTTCATTATATTTTGTATTACAAAAACTTGCATTGGCTAGTGTTGTTTCAAGATGTTGTGTTGTGTTCCAATTGGACGATTCTCATTGATCCAATTGTTTTTGTGTTTGCTTTCACTTCTTACTTCAACTACATTGCAAAAAATTTCCCTATGTTTAATACATTGTCATTTTATTTGACACAATCTCTTACAGACTATATTTTTTTCTTGAATATAATACTGAGTCAACCTAGTTGACCCAGTACTCCTTTCTACCTATCTAGTTACAGTACCATGTCAACATGGTCAACTTTATATCCATATTAGACTATCTATTTTCCTATTTATAGTACTCAATTGACCTAGTCAACTCTATACTAGTTTGACTTTGTACTCATATGTGTATCCTTCTTATCTATTTTCTTTGTGTCATCTTTGCCTTCTGTAATCTCTCTCCCTCATCATGAAATTATTGTTTGAGGATAACACTAAGTTTAATTCAATAGATATAATGAGTCTTACCAACCCTAATAAAATCTCCCATAAGCAGCTTGTGGCTCTTACCTTAGATGAAATTAATGTTCATGTAGTCACTCACACTATAAATTATGGGACTCCTCCTCATTCCTCTTCACTTCATAATCCTCTCTTCTCATTTTAATATAAATTTGAATTAGATTATACACCATAAATTTTCTTCTTCATCAATGAATTTATTCAAAATTGAGGAAAATATCCTTCTACTATTTACCATATCATGATAAGTGATCAAGTTGAGGACCCCATTCACCTTCTCCCACATTTTCCCATGGATTTGGAGACATTAGCTTCTCTTTTTTTGTCTCTTCCATTTATTTTGACCCCTTCTCATACCATGACATCTTCCTCTTTTATTTTATCCACCTCCATGCCTAGTATCTCTACTAAGATGGTAAGTTCTACATCTAGTGGTCTTATTCCCAAACCTGCTCTTCTCAATTATTCAACTAGTGTATCATTTTATACCCTTGGTAACCATGCCTCTAGTGTTAAGTATTTTCATCCCTCTACTAGTACATATTTTTCCACATGATAAAATTATTCCACTAGTGCCTCACTCATCAAAAATTCTTCTCAAGCTAATACTAACACCCATAGTGGTACTCAAGCCACTCCTACCAATTCACATTCTTCACATAATGCCAATAATACAACTCAAACCCATCAAACCCTATTAAAAATCCTTAATCAAATGAATTCTTTTCAAGATAACAATTCAAATCAAATGATGAAAATGTAAAAGCATCTTATCCATCTTCAAAACCACCTTCAATAAATGTTATGGGGCACACATAACCAAAATGTTCCCCCACCTCCTCTTCAGGATTCCCATGGTAATATTATCCCTTAACCTGCCCTCGTTAACAAAAAAATCAATCATCTTAAAAATGAGCCTCTTACATATCAAATTACTAATATTGATATCAGTGGTATCACCCCTACCATTACTTATAATGGGTCAACTGATCCTACTCTTCACTTTAAAACATTTGGAAATCTATATAAAGACAGTCAAGTTAAATACCTTTACTATTATCAATCTATTAGCAAAGAACCTCATGGGAGATGATTTATATTGGTACAACCAACTCAAATCTCACTCCATCACTAGTTTGGAATATTTAGTCAATACTCTAGTCTAAGAGTTACAAACTATTGACCTCCTTAAGAATACCTAAGCCCATTTTATCAATTATAAGCAACTTGAGACTGAAACCACATAAGATTTCATCAAATTATGGAATACCTTGTCTAAAAAATGTGAACATAATATGATATATGACAAACTTTTCCATCTATTTACCAATGCTCTTTTTCACAAGTTGTAATATCAGGGTTGAACTCTCTTTCCATGCACTTTGGAAGAGCCCATTGATCAATCCAAGCATCAAAATTTACTTATGTGTCAATTCAACTCATCTCAACCTTCTATGGGTAATCACATGTTAATAAATAATAAGAATCATCATGCTACAAATGATGGTGTCACTGAATCTTATGATATCATTAATACTATTCAAGTTATTGTTCCCAAATAGAATCCTAAACAAGATTTCTTTCCTAACCACATTACTAATCCTCATTTATCTTCAACAAATAAAATTAATGTTCATAAACCTTTATCCTTAGAGGAATTAAAAAATCGTCTACTAAGGCCTCTTTTGCAAGAAATTAATCCCACTTATCCCATGAAATCTTGGTATGATCCCAATAAATTTTGTTGGTTTCATGTTAGTTGGGTTCATTCTCATGAGACTTATAAGCAACTTCATAATTTGGCTATGGATTTTCTTCTTGGTCCTAATTTTGATAATGATTCTATCATTTGTAAATGTAAACAAGCCTATGACATTGCCTTCAAATCACATGAAATATAAAATAAATCTCAAGTTTTGAACCAGGATAATGCTCATTTAGCCATATATAAAGATCCTCTTCCAAATCGCCAATATAACCAAGACAAGCCTACCCCTTCTACCAATAATGTTGATAGTCTTCTTGACCTAATTCCTAAAGGAATGTGGTCAATATGACTAATATGTGAAGGTTAGTTGCTTTCATTGATCTTCATCCTATCCACACCCCTCAATTATCTCACACATTCCATGTTATCTAATACTATATTCCAACTCGATTAATAGAGTTAGTGCAAAAAGACCTCATATCCTTTGATGAACCAATTCCAATACCTCCTTTGGATAACAATTCTCATACCATTTCTGCCACTTCTCTAATATATTTACCCATCATTAATGATACTCAAATTTCTATCAATACTTCTTAAATCAAACCTCCATCAGCTACCCCATCTTCTCAAGATGATCAACAAAATTGTCATCCAATTAAATCTTTTGTATCTTATCAACATAAATTCACATGAACTTTAGCTCCTCCTTCTGAGGACCTCCTTCAACAATATGCACATATTCCCAATAGTTCTCTTATGGGTTATGATGAATGGGAACCTATCACAAAGCTTACTAATTTCCCATCTCAAATACCATTTCTCAAACTTATGTAGACCTCTTCATGCCATTGTAATCATCTTATGCAACTTTTCTTCAAAATGAACATCCTTCATCCTCCCCTAGTAGGACATGAATCCACCTTATCCAGATTAGAAGATAGCATTTTAAAATAGTATGAATAGATGTACATGCATGTTGATGAAATAATGGACACTTCTCTTTCCCTCAAATTCCCCATTACTTCTATGATCCCTGATGATATTCTGCTTCATGCGGATGATCCTCCTCTTTTTATCAATATCCAAATTGGTGATATCTAATTAAAATGTACTTTGATTGATGAGGGTTTCAACACTTGTGTTACCTCTCTTGATTTTATCAAAACCCTTGGATATTTTGAATGTAATCTCAAATCCACATGCATCACATGTCAAGTCTATGACTAAAGGTAAATTCCTCCTTTAAGTTGTGTGAAACTCCCCATTACCATCCCACCTATCACCATTCATGTGAAAGTGATAATATTTAATTTTCCTCTATCTTATAACATTTTTCTTGGTAGGACATAGACTCATCACATGAGATCAGTTACCTCTTCTGCTTGCCAATGTGTCAAATTTCCTCACAATGGATCCATCTATAGGATTTAGGGTGACACTAATCCTTAGAATTTTGAAAAATTCCAAGACTACAGTGTATTCAATATTACTAACCCTGAACCCTTTCCAAGCATTCCATTTTATGAATCTCAATGGTTTAACTTTCCTGTCAATTCTACCCAAGGTTACAATGGTCACCTAGAACTCATCAAGAATATACCCCCTAATCTCCTAAATTCTAATGATGATGATGAGCTTGACAATATCAATCTCAAGATTAAAACTTTAGATCTCTCACCTCATCTTATCTCTTAGCTTCCTCCTTTATAACCTTGTTCTCATTAACCACCTTGTGATGATATACCCATTGCCTTAACTAAGACTCTTGACATTTCATTTATCACACCACATTAGATGATAAGGTCATCCCTACCTATGTTATTGATCTCCATACACTTGATTATGGTAATGTCTATACCTTATATGATCCATTCTTAGGAGGTTTAGTTCAGGATTGAGATGCTGAAATTATTTTTTATCATTCCTCTTTGAATTAGTCTTTCAATATATCTTCTAGCATTCCACCCTATATCATTCCTAATTTTAGAATTTTTCCTCTTGATCACAAGGTATATATGGTATTCATAGCTCTAATTTTATAATAACCTCATAATATTATGTTTATGTATCACTATATGATTGGTCCCTATCACTTTGATAAATACCAAGACCCCTCTAGCCAACTTATCCCTGAGATGCTTGTAATTATCCTTCATCTTTATGTGCATCCTACCCATCCCTTAGTAGAGCCCATTTTGGATCATATTCCCACTCCCTCTATAATTTAATATCTTCCTATTTCAAATCCCATTTCTCCTTCCATTGAGCCTTGCTGAATATATCCACTAGCCCCACCTTCTCTTTGTGATAGTTTGCTCCCTTTATCATAACTTACTCCTTTGCCCACCAAATGGGCTGATCAACCTTATTATGATATTCATAAAGTTTTAAATCATTATAATTGAGATTTTTCACTATAAAAATATTCCTCAGTTTCCATTTCAACTCATCCTATGAGTACACCTACCAAGTCTACACATAAGCATATATGTTGCTTCCATAGCACAGATAATCATTCATCCACACACTATTGTAAGTTGTGGAAATATATCAACACATTGAATTCCACCACTCCTCAAGTGATATTAAAGGATATACCTCCACCAAAGTATTACCTAAATATATTCCCAAGTATGGAGAGGTATATTTTCTCTAGCACCAATGTGGTACACATTATATTAATCGATGCCACATCCTTTATGAACATCTCAAATATCACCTCATCACCATTCTTGTGCCTACTACCCTTACTCCCATATGTCACTCTCTTAATAAGGATCTCCCTTCTTCCCTTATCTCTCCACCACTTATGGTTCATTCTCCATCTATTATTTTTCCACCTATGATTACCTCACCTATGGACCTTCCCTCACCCATGGGTCCCTCTCTACTAGTTACTCTTTCACCTATGGCCCATTATCCATTGACTACCCTTTCATCTCCTATAGACTCCATTCCTATTCCTTCTCCTAAGAATCCCCTAATGATATCCCTCATTATCAAGATCCTTTAGGCAATCCTACATTTTCTATCAAGGAGATTAGATGCTAAGTATTTTCTAAACTTTCCTTGAAGATCGATGAGACTTTAATTGTAGTTCATATTCAAATTCATAGAGATTTATAAAATGTTATGGATAATGTGTGTGGAAATATATATCAGTAATTATGACCACAAGCATGGTTTTATTACATTTATCTATTTTTATATCATTTGACATTGTGTCAAATTATTATCTATCTTACATGGTAACATTTGTTTCACTCTTCATGTTGCTTATGATGTCATTATTTTTATTATGTTCTATTATGGATTCTTTTTCATAATTACATACTTGTTCTTATTGACTTCTTTCCTATTCCCTTGTTCTTTCTCATGATTGTTTTCTATCTTATCTCTATAAACATGGATAATTGTTATTGTGACCTGGTTATACAAACCTTTCTCCCTATAAGCATTCCTCATTTATCATGTGATCAATTATAAAATAATTAATTTCATTACAATTTCCTTTTATCAGTCCACTTTGGATCTCCCCTTCTTCCCCTTTATTCCTTTTCACAAACTAAGCATACACATGGTTGAGACTTGAGATAACATGTTGGTTCATAATTAAGCCTAAGTGTTTTAGTTAGTCATATCTTTGGATATTTAGCTTACTTTAGCCAAATCCTAAATCTCATTTATGTGTAACACTCTATCTCTCGTAATTTTTCATTCTAAGTCTGTATGGAGGAAGAATCTTAAAATCCATAAAATATTCAAAAGCCAAATTATTTAACAAAAGGCAAAATTCAAAAATTTCAAAAGTTAAATCACACTAAAATACATGATTTTAAGCACATTTCCTTTCTCTAATAAAATATCAAACTCCATAGTTGGCCTCATGATAGATCTGAGATTTATTGGGGTGTATTAGGCTAGTAGATTAGAAAATGAGAATAAAAAAATATTTTAATGCTACCTACTTTATCATGTAAGTACCCAATCTTCACAATAGACTGACGGCTCTATAAGGGGTCCTAAGGAATGGGGAATACATTGTGAGAAGGTAGTTCCATTTTAATTTTTTGGTCTAAACTAACAACATGAGTTGATCTTATTACCACACTTATTTTTCTACATAACTTTGTGCCTATAGAAAATAGGTATCCTCTGTATAATAATGATCACTAATCTCTTAGTGTCTTCTCATGTCTTTATTATGCCTCATGTTTCCTAAGGTCTTCTATAAAACACATAAGTTATGCTTCTTACACTCCATTTTTTATTTATTACAAACCTGATATTACCCCTTAAGAAATATTTCTTTGTTTACTAATCACTCCCCCTAGGGATTATATTTGTGAGTTGCATTGTAAGACCATGGATAGGACCTAGACTTCCTTACAAATTACCAAAAATTTTAAATTTACCATTCCAAAAATCTATTTTTACCATATTTTCACATTATTTCCACCTCATTGGTGTTCCCTTTATGAGTTTTAGTGTAAGACCATGGATAGGACCTCGCCTTCCTCATAAAATTGTCCAATACCCAAGTCACCACAACATGTGTCAAATATGAGATAAAATGTGATTGATTATGAATTACACATCATTGACATGCTTCCCATGTTTATTTAGTATTTTTTATGCTTACTTCATTTATCTTTCACTTTTTCACTTTTTATTTTTTGATTGCATGTAATAATCCATCCATTTTCCTTAAATTGTTCATACTTACCAACTTAAACTAGTGTGATTAATTTAAGACCATTTTACCAATTTTTTTTATATTTTATACTTCCCAACGTGATCTACTATGATTTATTGACTTAATTAATTTTTTTTTATACCATTCATCTTTTGCATGCTTCCCATTTTAGTACATTATTTTCATACTTCCCAATGTGATTTAGTGTGATTTTACTTGTTTTAATTTGATGCCAATCTTTTTCATGATTTAAAAAAATTTATTGTTTACCACATTTTTGGTTTATTATACTTAGTCATCTTTTATTATGACACATTTCCCATCATGATATAGTGTGTAGTGCATTTTTTATTAATTATACTTTTCCAAGTCTTTTGGCCTATTTCTTTTTAACCAAGCATGTGTACTACATAATGCTAGAAAAGAAAACACCACACATATATTTCCTATAAAATATATAAAAAAATTAAAATACATGTGATATAAATAAATATATACATGCATAAATAGCCACACCCAAAATATAACACATAAGGCCAACATCCTACTATGAAAAAGTATAGCATGTGTTTTAATACAAAGTATAAAAATCCATTGCTTTAGTTCTATGGTTGAACCCAATCATATCTTTCTTGTGGCCTATTCATGCTACCCATAGATGCCTCAGACTATATCCTCTAAATAGTGCACTATAAATAGATTGTATGAGATCTCAATCCTGCTACCTATCTCTATAGGTTGGCCACCTAGGCTTGTACCTATTGCAACTAGACAGTGGTATCCATATGCATAGCTCTCTCCTAAGTTTCCTACCAATCCTATGCCTCTCTTGATTCCACCCCTATTGGTGGTTGTGTCTCATCTCCATGTGAATTTGGTTTCCTTACATCCTCCCCTACTAATCTGAACCAACCTACCTAAGTTGAGGTAGATGGTACCATGGGATCATCTAATGTGGTGGGGTCATATGATTCCATCACCCCATCTAGAATATCATGGTGTGTTCCCATTATCAAGGATCCCCATCTAACCTCCTCCTCATTTATAGGATCTACAAAATTTAAACTAGATGGATATTAGATCACATATACATCTCAAAATCTATCTATCTATAATCATATACAACTAGAATTCTATATTAAAAGACTAAAAATTATAACCTTTATCACATGTCCTAGTGTCACCAATCACCATCTCCCTATCTACTCATCTATATAGAATGGTCTCTCCATTGGATCATCCCCCAAGCATCTCATATGTAAGAGGCCTCCTAATTAAAATACAACCCTAGGGTCACCACCCATGCATACCTCATGCCTCTCCTCAGTGGTACCTCTATAGACCAACTTTACCTTGGCCCGACTGATGGGTCATCCTAGATGACCTCCCTCTATGCTTTATCTCACCACTGGCACCTCCATTTTTTGTGAAATTAAGGTTGTAATTAATCCTATTATGGTGCTAGATGTGGTACCTACAACACTCTTGAATCCACATATATGTCCTCTCTAGCTACTAGATATCATGCTTGACCAGTCCATGGTCTCACACACTATGGTTTGATCTCTAGTCTCTCAATTGGCACTCTTCCTCCTCCTATCCCCCTTGGTTCTCTCACATGTTGAGTCCAAAATTTAGGGATTACTATAAAATCTATCAAGTGAGGGAGTCAAGATTATCTAGGCAAGTATGATATTAGATGCAGCTCTACCCACCAAGTGTAGTGGCCCATGATCCACACTCATGTTAAACCTAGTACCATAGTTACCCAACTTGGCTAAATAGTCACAATATGCACATAAGGATACCACATGATCTATCCTCATGTTACTATCTATAGTGGTGACATGTAGAACATGACTCATGCCACTTGATCTTGTCTCCATCTCAAAACTCAAGGTAATTAATCATTGACCACATGGGGCAACCCAACTAGCTGATATATTAGAAACCTCTCATATATGTAATTACTAAACAATACCACTAGTCCCATAGTCTTCTTCCCTATATAAATCATCCCATACATATCATGTATAAGCTAAACCTAGATGATAGAACCTAAGTTATAGAGTATCCTTCGATTCAATATGGACTGGAACAAGGTTATCACATACAGTGGTACCTTGTCATATAACTTATGACACAACACTTGTGTTATCACAAGTCCTATCATATACTTCTAAATATCCATAATCTATGCAATATAGACATCAAACAAACTCACCCTCAGCCTTGAGTAAATCTTATTTAAGCACATTGCCCATCAGGTTAGTGTTTGTCTTTCCTTTTGATCATCTAGTGTCCCTATGATCACTGGTGTCCCCCATATAAGAAGTCCAAGTAACACATGGACATCCTCCAAAGTGATACCAAACTCTATGGTATCCCTATCCACCACCCATATAAATGTGTTGGTCAAATGTTCCTAGGAACATGACCACAAAATCAGCACTAAGTGAGATCTATCATATCTCTATGATGCTTCCCAAGCCCAACATGACCATTATCACTCTATTTACATCTGTCAAGTGCTCTAGTATATCAAATAACCATGATGCATCCACCAATCACCAAAATATCTAACATCTTGGTAAAAATCAAACCATAAAAGATGTATTAGATCTTTATGTCACTCATAATCAGAATACATTCTTTTAAAATTTCATAAAAGTAAACTAATTGCCTTAATTTATTCATTTTTTACCAAATTGACCCTTTTTTCAACTAAGTCGACCCTTTTAGTACTAAGTTGGCCACCTTGTGGCTTAGTAGTACTATATCAACCATCTTTCTCATTTTAGTACTATATTGACCACGTAGAAATCAATTAAGTCATCCATATAATACTAAGTCAACCACCTTGGACTTAAAAAACTAAGTCGGCCCTCTTTTTCCCTCAATAATACTATATTGACCATTTTAAAAATATACTAAGTCAGCCATATAGTACTATGTTGACCCATTTCCCCAACAAACTAAGTCAGCCATGACCTACTCAGTTGGGCCACTCAAATTCTTATTTTCTACCAACTAAGTTAGCTTGGTTAACCTTGTTCTTTCACTGTAATGACTTTTTGACCAATTGTCATAAATGCCTTGGGTATTTATTTCTTTGAACCCTTCCTACCCAGTACCCCATTTGACCCTTGGTATCCCTAAAAATTTCTTAGGGTTCATTTCGGTATCTATATTTTATCTAATTAACAAATTTATATAAAACACTCAATTTCAAATTAAAAACTTTCAAATTTTTGAAAGTCCCAATTTATTACCTATGCTGCACTCACTGTAGCTACTATGTGTTCTCATCTCAACTGTCATCTCACCATCCTGGCTCTCTAAACTCTCACTAGATCTCTCAAATCTCTATTTTTCTTAGAATAGAAAATAAATCAAATGATTTCTTTTTCACCCTATTTATATTTACTATTCAAAATTATTTACCCTTCAAAAAATTTCCCATTAGATTTCTTATTTTTGTTATATCTTTGTTTCTACTAACTCATTTTCCAAACCATAAAAAGTTTTGAAATCCTAATGTTGTAGAGAATCATTATAACTATTATATCCTTAGGTTTCAAAAATTTCAATTTTTCGCTCTTTTTTTTCTAATCTCTATAGGTTTGCCTAATATTCTTCATATTGGATGCCTTCACATCTCCTTATTTATCTTTGACACTAAGGTAGGTAAATGTATGTATTTTTAAATTTTATCCTTTCATTTATCTTATTTTATCCTTATTGTACTTTATTTATCATCAACATTATATGTCATCATGTTTTTTTCCTAAAACACCATCCCCTGTTACACCTACATGACACATGATGAGCTTCAAGTGGGGAATATGTATACACATAATATTTTCAAAATTTTATCAATTATTAATGTTCTTTATCTTACAATATCCCATCAAATCTTAGTCTCTTTGAGTGCACACCTTAAGGGGTGAATCAGGAAAGGGGTGGGCATACCATTGGTGCTTCACAAGATTGTTGCCCTTTTTTCCACTTGATATCTACACAATTGTCTCCTAAAAACCATTCCCCTAAGCTTGGCCTTATATTTTTCACACTCCTCTAATATTTTACCACTTTCATTAACCTTTCTCCTAACCTAAACCCATTTTTGATAGTTTACATGACTATGTCAGTTGTGTCAACCTTTTACTCTTATTGACAAATTTTATTTAGGGTTTAGGTTAGCCCTTGGCCGACCTAGTCCATGACCTAGTGAGTTTTTATCAATAATGATATTAGGTCAACTAGGTTGACCTTGTTGTCCAATTTTTTAGAAAGGGTTTAGAATTAGATCTACCTATATAAACACAATCATTTCACCATTTCTAAGAGAAGAGAAGAAGAAATAATATATATTATGCATCTACTTATATGCCATTCTACTTGAGGATCAAGCTTAGGGTTTCATACTTTATTTAGAGATAGGTATCTTGTCTTATGGAGAATTATTTTTTATACATTGATGGGTTGTGTAGCCTAGAGGTAATTTATTCTTGTCATCCTTACATACCACCACAACCTCTTATGAGAACCTTGGCCAAGGGAGATATTGAGGATCGATGAGTTTGTCTTCAAAGGTAAGTGATTCTAACTTTACTCCTTTGTAAGAGTAGATAGATATGAATTTATACTTCTTCTCTATGCATTAGGATTCCATATACATTGATTTGAGTATATGTCTTCTATGCATGTTTAGTTTTAGTGTTTATTACCCCCACTTTATGCCATAATCTTTGGTGACCACTAGATTATATTTTTTCTTTCCTTATTATTAGTTTAGTGAATATGAAAACATAGGAATTAGTTAGGTTTATTGTATAGTTTTGCTTGGCTAGAGGATTTAGAACCCTCCCTAGTGGTATTATTGTGGTAAGAGATCCCTTGATTAGGTCTAGCAGATCTATATTGGTCATGACCTCGATTATCTAATGTATCTCCAATTGGAATTATAAGTAAGATCTATCTTCTCTATGTTAGGATTGATTTATAGATCTGATGTATTTCTCATTACATACAAGTATTTCATACAATACACTTACATCAGGTTCAGATAATAGCATTGGTGTAACCATTCAAGGTGACACTAGTGTCTGTGGTTCCTAAGGCACTCAATCCAAAAATATGACAACTATTACAAAATCATCTTCTAGTCTACTTCCTACCTATTCCAAATCTAGAACTACATTAGCATTAGAACTAACTAATTACATTACTTCTTTATCATTTCCATATCTAGCATAGTTTTTCTTACTATTTTTAGCCTATCTTAGTTTAATGAATATATCATATGTTATATGTGATTTTAGCATCTAACTTGATTAATATAGAGATAGTTTATCCCAATTTTACCTTAAGCTATTTCTATCCCCTTTTACTCTAAATAACCCTAGCATATAAACTTTAAGGTTAAACATTTGGTGAACCCAATTTGTATATATGGAAACATTTATAATTCCTAAGGTTTTCAATTAGCTAAGGTTTTAGATTTCTATACTTTTTAATTTATTGCTTATATTATTTTACATGCAATGTAGGCATAGCCATAGATTTTGTGGTGTGTCAATTAAACACATTGAGATTCCCCTTATACCACTTAAGATGTCTCAAACCAATGAGGGATCTAATCCCATAGATCATGATGATACCAATGTTGAGAATGAAAAACATACTGATGAGGTTATTATATAAGAATATTCTAATAATGAAAACCATGAGTCTAATGAAACCAATACACAAACAAATAGACCATGATCAAGTGAAAAAAATTGTATTGTTATTTTGTGAGAGTATTCATAAAAACCCTAAATATCTTGATGAAATCCTAAAAACTATACTAAAAAGTAAAAATGCAAAGAGCATAAATGACCAAACAAGTCCATCTATTGATCATACTATTAGAGTTATGGGTCATCCCCATATACCAACAACCCTCACCTAGAATAAATTACCACTTAATACTTCTAATGGGAGAAAGGGTTATGTGTTTAAACATTTTTTTCCTAAAAATCAAAATACTATTTATTAATCTACCAAGGAATTACCAATTCTTACAACATAAATATTGATTTCAATGCCTATTACTACTCAAACCATGTTTACATCCCCTTTGTGACTACTCAACTTGCTAATCTAAATCCCAAAGTGTCTACAATTCAAACTCTCCTTCAAGTTATAAAGAACTTGTAGAAAAAGGTTACAAACATTAAACAAAATGGTTTAAAATATCCTCATTACATTGCTTCACAAGATTTGTTACATAACCCTCTTGTACTTGAGATATATTTACACTCTTTACCAGCTAGTTTTATTACACCTAAGTTTTAAATTTATGATGACAAGGATGATCTTGAATAACATCTTTTATCCTTTTATGTGGCATTCCTTGATTATACCTCTAATGATAAAATTTTAACCAAATTAATTTTAAGAAGCTTCAAGGACTATGCTTTGAGGTGGTTCTATGATTTACATCTCTAATATGTGAAAGCATTCAAACCTATTGTAGTAAATTTTTTTAGTGCACTTTTTCATTAATATTTTATAAAAGGTTTCTTATGCTCAAATTTCTAAAATCAAACAAGGAAAAAATGAACCGATAAATTAATATGTCTTGAGATATAAGAAAATGTTGGCTAAAATGACTAATCTTATGGTAGATGAGTTACAAGACATATTCAAGCAAAGTTTGCTTACTCCTTTACATGAGTCCATTATTTTCAAGAAGCTCAAATATTTTGATAACTAATGCCATGTTGTATGAGACCATGAAATGAATATTTTAATGAGATCAAGTATGTATCAAACACCATAATTGTATATACATGAACTAATTGTTAGGTTGTGGAGCTAAAAGCTTCACTGATGCAAACAGGGAAGGAGGTTGCTGAGAGGTTGCTGAGTTACAGAGTAATTGACATCAGTCTGATCAATCAACGTTGGTCATATCTAGTGAGTAGAGCAACTGACATCGGTCAGGAGTCGGCCGATGTTAGTCACCTCCAGGCAGACAGGGACCGATGTCGATCGCCTGTGTGGTTCTAGAACTATCGGTTGCATGAACAGTTAGTTAACGAAATAGTTGTTTGCATGTAAAAGGCCAATTATAGTCTTGAAGATATGGATCTAATTATTGTAATTGGATGTCTAATTATTATTTTCATGGGATATATATAATAGACTCATGGGCTGTATTGTAAATTGTGCTAGAGAGTAAGAGAGCAAAAATTAGCTCCTTCAGAGTGAAGAGAGCAAGGTGTGTTCCTCCTAGTGCCATAGTGCCAAGTGTGGGTGCTAGTTTGGAGAATCAGAAGGATTCTTCATGTATGTATGATCTCAGTTAGCAAGTGTGCAAGGCCAAGTTAGGAGATCTACATGGTAAGTAAGATCATTGATCTGCAAGTGTTTGTGTGTGTTTGATCTAGGTTTACAGGTGTTGAAAAACCAAGTTGATTTGTAAGTGGCAGCAAGATCAGGGAGATCATAGCATAATAGGTAGCAAGATTAGGCAGAATCTACTTGGAGTAGGGTGTGTACTCGGTCATGATGTACGTGGAGTACATGTGTAAGTAAGATCATTTGAGTTGCAGGTTATTGCAAGTTCATGGGAGATCTACTTGGAGTACATGGAGTACTTGTGTACTAGCAGTAGTGATACTAAATAGTGGTACTAGTAGTAGTGGATACTGACTGGTTGGAGGTGAACACCAACTCTGTGTTTGAGTTGAGTGTTGGGACTGTAATTGAGAGAGATAACTCTTGAAGCTGAATTACTATACACTTGGTGTGGGAAGCCTGTAAGGTGTGGAAGAGTGTGGGGTCTCTTCATTTTTAATTCTTTTCTAGAAGAGTATTAATACAATTGGGTATTGTCTCTCATATTCTATGCTATTTCTGAATTCTAGTTACTTATGCATTCTGGTTAAATTCTGCATTTAATTGCTTATACAAAGGTAATCAATTATGTGCTTCTAGATCCTGACAAAGTGGTATCAGAGCTAAGGTTGTAGGGAGCAAGTTTGTGTTTGATTACAGGTCACTCTCAGGCATTTCTGATTAAGTGGGAGTATAGCAATGGCAGAAGAAAGTAAGCTAAGAATGGAGGAATTGAAAATTACAAATGGTCAATTGCAGTGTGATGGAAAGAAAGAGCAAGTAAAGGAATATTGCTGGTTGGTAGAAGATCAGCATAAAGGAACTGAAGAAGTAGATGTTGCAGGTGTTGTTGCACAGGATGCTCTGAGATGTTCCTTGGATAAAGTAGAATCTTATTTTATAGATTTTGTTGCCTATTTCCATGCATCCCAAAATAGAGTATCTTTCCATGTTAAGGTCCTTGGAGACTTTGGAAAGATTTATTTAGGGGCTAGTGTGCCTTGCCAAAGAATTGGCAAAGGGGAAGTGAAGCTGAAATTGTAGGCGGCCAACACATGGGTGTTGAAGGAGGTCATGTAGGTCCCAGTCTTGAAGATGTGGTTAATTTCTTCAAGAAAGTTGGGTGATGAGAGATGCACAGAAACTCTCACAGTCGATGCACTTGAATTAGCTGGTGGTAAGAAAGTAGGTATCCTTTATCTATCTACTTATATTACTGATTCTTCTTCTGTTACAAAGACGTGGCTTTGTAGGCTTGGTCACATGAGCAAGAAGGAGATGCATGTACTTAAGCAGAAGATAGATGTCTTTGATAAACTTAAAAACTGGAAAGCCTTCATGTTTATGGAGGAGATGATGGACAAAAATTAGTGGATGGGACTGAGTAACTCTAAGCAGAGCAGTTTGGATAGGGTTTTGATCTAAAGAGAGCTCACAAGTAAAAAGTCATCACTCACAGGAAAACATAGGTACCAAAACCGATGTCAAATAGATAGGTGCCGATGTTAGTCATGTGCAGACTAGAGCTGGTGGTATCAGGCAGGGTAAGTCCGATGTCAGTTAGGAGGATCAACGTCAGTGATAGTAAGACTAATGTTAGTCAAGAGGACTAACGTTGGTGATAGGTAGATACTGATGTCAATCAGGAAAATTGGCGTCAGTAGTCAAGATAGTCACATGGAACTGACGTCGGTCAGATGCAGATTGTGTGGTGACCGAGGTCGATTACTGGAATAGATTTTGGGTAGATAACAAGCTATCAAGGAGTCTCAAATGCCCATATGGAGGACTGAAAGGGTAAGTAAGCCTTAAATTCATTGTTCCTCTTCTTTATACTCATTACTCACTGCAAAGTAGGAAGGATCCAGGAAATAGTGGGAGCATGACATGAATAGGATGCAAAACCAAATGGGAGATTTGGTAGGGTTGCCAGCTGGAAGAAAGCACTGAGAGATGAATGGATACCTTAGTTAAAGAATAGAGAGAATGGATACGTGAGATAGAAGGCCAGGTCATATGGTCTTGAGAAAGCTCCAGGATAGTGGTACAAGCTTGATAGGTGGATGACAAAGCATGGTTTTAGTCAATATCATTATAACTACTGTGGTTTCTTTACCAGGTGGATGATGAGTTGCAACATCATCCTGTTACTGTATGTTGTGTGTTTGCTTGATGCAGGGTTACACATGCAAGGTTTTGCTAAACTAAAGGTAAAGTTAGTTTAGTGGTGTGTCATGAAGAATTTGAAAGAGTGAAATTTTTTGGCATAAGTGTGTTCTAGAGACATGGAAGATCACAGGTTGATTTTGTCTTTGGATGATTGTGTGAAGCCGGTTAGCACACTGATGGGTTGGATAGTTTTATGAATAGTATTTTGATTCACATGATGAGATTAAGTACATGCGTACTGGACCTGGGGTTGCCCATGCAGTGGGAGCTATCAGAAAGTTTAGAGCTAATATAGGAAAGAAGCACTAGAGGGCAGTTCAGTAGATTCTCAAGTATCTGAGAGGGACTAGTAGTAGGTTGACATGCTATGCAGGGTCAAGTTCTTTTTTACATGGGTTTGTAGATGTGGATGCGATAGGTTACTTAGATGATAGGAGGTGTACCATAGTATTTGTGGTGGTTGGTCTTCAAGGTTGAGCTTAAAGAGGGATACAAGCCAAGAAATAGATTAGATAGTGTACAAGTACAGGTACAGTGTAGTTGTTTATTTCCAAGTGGGAGATTGTTAGGTTGTGGAGCTAAAAGCTTCACTGATGCAAATAGGAAAGGAGGTTACTGAGAGGTTGTTGAGTTACAGAGCAACCAACATTAGTTTGATCAACTGATGTTAATCATATCTAGTGAGCAGAGCAACCAACGTCGGTCAAGAGTCGGCTGACATCGGTCACCTCCAAGCAGACAAGGACCGACGTCAGTCACTTGTGCGGTTTTGAAACTATCAGTTGCATGAATAGTTAGTTAACAAACTAGTTGTTTGCATGTAAAAGGCCAATTATAGTCTTAAAGCTATGGATCTAATTATTGTAATTGGATGTCTAATTATTGTTTGCATGGGATCTATACAATAGACTCATGGGTTGTATTATAAATTGTGCTAGAGAGTAAGAGAGAAAAAATTAGCTCCTTCAGAGTGAAGAGAGCAAGGTGTGTTCCTCCTAGTGCCATAGTGCCAAGTGTGGGTGATGGTTTGGAGAATCAGAAGGATTCTTCATGTATGTATGATCTCGGTTAGCAAGTGTGCAAGGTCAAGTTAGGAGATCTACATGGTAAGTAAGATCATTGATTTGCAAGTGTTTGTGTGTTTTTGATCTAGGTTTGTAGGTGTTGCAAAACCAAGTTGATTTTTAGGTGGTAGCAAGATCAGGGAGATCACAGCACAACAGGTAGCAAGATCAGGCAAAATCTACTTGGAGTATAGTGTGTACTCGGTTGTGATGTACGTGGAGTAAATGTGTAAGTAAGATCATTTGAGTTGCAAGTTGTTGCAAGTTCATGGGAGATCTACTTGGAGTACTTGTGTATTGGCAGTAGTGATACTGACTAGTGGTACTAGTAGTAGTGGATACTGACTGGTTGGAGGTGAACACCAACTTTGTGTTTGAGTTGAGTGTTGGGACCGTAATTGAGAGAGATAACTCTTGAAGTTAAATTACTATACACTTGGTGTGGGAAGCCTGTAAGGTGTGGAAGAGTGTGGCGTCTCTTCATTTGTAATTCTTTTCTGGAAGAGTATTAATACAATTGGGTATTATCTCTCATATTCTGTGTTATTTTTGAATTCTAGTTACTTGTGCATTCTGGTTAAATTCCACATTTAATTGCTTATACAAAGGTAATCAATTGTGTGCTTCCGTATCTTGACATTAATAAGTTTACAATCAAACCAATTTATAAGGTAAAACCTCATGAGCTTAAAAAGGAAATAATCAACATAATTAATGTAATTTCACACCAGCCTAATCATCTTGTCTTATCTATTTGCACCAAGGAGATAGTTCTCACATTTACCTAAGTCTCCAATTTCATTACTCCTATGGTTAATATAGTGTTAGCTTATATCTCTCCCTCATCTTATAGAGGTTGATATAAATAGACCTTTACCCAAATGATATGATGTGAATACTTATTATGATTATCACCAGGGACAAGGACATTTTTTGAACATATGTTTTACCTTTAAACATAATATACAAGACCTTATTGATGATAACAATATTACATTTGATGATCCTCCAAATGAATCAGGTTCACAACCTAGTGATCACCAAAAATTAAAAAACATTTAACAATACTTTGCAAGACTATTCTAATAAGGAACCAGAAGTACAAATAACATATAATGAACATTCTCCTCCATCACATTATGGGCACCCATTAGATGGGATTATTAATACATATACATGACATTTACCTCCTATGGTTCATAGACCTTCTATTATTTTTGATGATATTGAGATCAAGGATAATGACTCTGATCATCATTCTTTATTCATTTGAGCATTCCTTGATCACCATCTTATACACAATGTTCTGATTGATAATGATGCAAGCAAAAATGTTTGTACCATGATAATTATTATGCATCTATATTATACTCATCATGATTTGCATCCTTCTACTAGATCAATTAGAGAATTTTATGGGACCCCCAAGAAGGTCATGGGCAAGATTAACCTACCTTTATATTTTTATCCTACATATTGGTTAATATGTTTTTAGTTATACCTTCCATGGCATCTTTGATATGTTATTGGGAAGACTTTAGATTCATACACTTTGAGTAGTAACTAATACAATGAATTTGTGTGTTAAATAGATTCATGAAAATTAGGTAATTATAGTTTCTTAAATCCCATATGAGCATCCTCTTGAACTATAAAAACTTATACTTGGAAACTAAATATCAAACCTACTAAGGTTAATCCACTATAAAAAGGTAAGAAACAAGCAATCCCCTTTGCTAGGTGACCAATGATTGAGAGACCATTGCATTGGAGACATATAATGGATTCCATGGAATCTTCATCTACTACACACCATGTTTAGACATTTAGAGCACCTACACATGTTCCTATTACTATTATTCCAAATAAACCACATATCACTCAATAATGGGTTACACAAACCCCTACTCCTATTACTCCTACTATTTATCCAAGACCATAGAGACCTATTTTATGTACATAGAGCATCATAAATACTATAGATATAGATATTTCACCTATACATACTCCTTAGAAATGTCACCATCTTATTACACCAAGTTCAAATTGGGGAGATATCTATGATCACCTTTTAGATGAGATCATAGGATGGTCTTTCCCTTTCACATTCTAAAAATACCAAAAAAATTAAAAACATTGAAAAAATACAAAAAAAATTTGGCACCTAAATGTTGTATTGGCTCTGTGGCATCTATGTATTAGTTCCACGTTTATGGATAACATATTAGTTATTCCTTTATACACTTGTGTGTCACACTTTTATGTGTATGATAAAAATATACATAGATACATAATTTATTCCTATTTTGGATGTTATTCCTTCCCTTTACTCATGTCATATGGGCATTGGGGGAATCCACCTCTATGATCATGATACTCATAGTTTATATCATTATATGGTCACTTTACATTATCATGTTTGAGCTTATATGTACTTACACATGTATTATCCATGATTATTTATTTCACAAGGTACTTGGTATGTTATAGAATTGAAATTTTTGGATAACACATTTGATCCATGAGATAATATGATATGTTTATATTGGTTTATTATGATTTCCTTTATGCACTTCCTTGAGTGTCTTGCCTTGCTATTATTTTGATTGTTTGAGAATTTGAATATGCTCCTTTGTTTACATCCTCCATGCCTATGTGTGCTTTCTTTGAAATTTGAATATGTCATTATTTATTGTATAGACATTTGAATATATCATCCTTAATTTTATTTATATTTGACTAAGTAATGTCCTTTCAATTTTTCATTATTTAAACATGACCCTTTTTTGTAGTCTCCTTGGACCATTGTATGTTGATTTGATTTTAAGTGCTCTTATGTGTGTGTATTTGATTTTTGATCTTGTATTTTTACTACAATGATGTTTTGGTGGTCCTTATCATGTATCATATGACTTCATATGATCTCATTATTCTATGTAACTTAATGTTACATTTATCTAGATATATTCTTCTATATGCTACATGGTTCCATTCATAGATTATTCAATTGTCTTATCCTTTTGAAGTGAGGTAACTACCAGTTTATATTCTTCCCTCACCTTAAAGAGGGGTAATATTATTGGGGGAATGTCATATAGACATGTTCTCCACATTTGGCACTATGTTCAAATTTAGCGGGGCATGCCATATAGGCATGGATTCCACACATTCACAATTTTTAGACTCAATGGGGAAATGCTTTAGAAGCATGTTTTCCACACTTATTTAGTATTTATCACACATAGATTATAGTGCAAGAATTTTTTATAAACATGTCATCCACATTTTCACTTAATTTAGTTTCTATATTTCTCCATATATAGTGGGGAAATGTTTTGGAAGCATGTTCTCCACACTTACACAGTTTATGAATTGGCCAAAACACATAGTTATATAATTTAGATTCATAGTTGTGGTATAATTCTATACATAGTACCATTTATATACATAATTTCAGCATGAAATATATATAAGGTGCATATTTTATGCAATTTTCACTAAATATCGCAAAACATGGATCAGTTTCATCTTTTAAAACTCTTCCATGGATTAGTACCATATCATGGACTTTTATACACTGATACCTAGGATGGACTACTCTAGATTATATTGATCAAATCTACTGTATTAATTGGTTTGATTTTCATATGGTTGAGGTAATTAAATCACTCAATCTTACCAATTTTTTAGGTTGAACATGATTGTATCACCAACCTTACTAGGTTATAAGTACCATAGGGTTGTATGGTTGAGCTAATCTCAATTGTTGGGTAGAAACTCACCTTTTCTCTAAGGTTGGGGGCATATGTCTTCCAATATCTCTTTCTATCTATATCCTTATATATATTTATTTTCTAAATTTATTTATATTTGTCCTAATATCAATTTTAGATCCTTACAATGATATATCTTTTCAAATCAATTTGCCAATAGGCAAGGCAATTACATCGATACTAAAGTATACTCCTAAACCTTGCTCTTTTAATTTAAACATTTTAAATAATTCAGTTTCAGATTATAAGTTTTTAGAAAGTTATTGATATTAATTAATTTTCATTGATGTCAGGGTGATCTTAGTACATAATTCATTAATGACAAAGTGATAGGTTCCAACTGGTTTTGAGAGTGCATATCATGTGTGTAGGCCTTTGAGGTAATTTGACATGTTTAAGGGGTAAAATGAGGGGTAAGGAGTGATTTTTGTACTTATGTAAGTGAAAGGAATCCATTGGAATAGTCTTGTGAAGGTTTAGGTGATCATAGTGATCTCCTAGTCAACTTGGCATATCTTCCTAAGTAAACAAATTGATGACATCAGAATTCAAACATGTGAAGGTGTCAAAAGAAAGTGGTCACATGGGTTTGTTTATATGTGTGCCTAGATCATGTGGTTAAAATTTCATGTCTTTCTATGGTGTCTATAAAAATTTAAGGTCATGCAAAGTTGGTCTCCCAAGCAGATTTCACTATTTTCCATACTTAGCCAAATTTGCAATATCAAGTGAACAAAGGAAAACTATTCAGTAGTATTTTGTTTATAACTTTTGATAATAGAAAAATTTGATGGTGGTGTAAAAATAAAAGTGGTATATAAATTAAATTTATATATATTAAAATTTATTAGGAGGTTTGAATGGTCATATAATTATATTTATTTCATGTGAGGGTTGACTATTGTTGAGTGTGTTTTTTTCTTAATAAACCAAGGTGAAAAGAAATGATTGTATAAGATAAAGTATTGATAAAATCTTGTTGGTGTAAAAACAAAAAATGAATTTTACTCCATATATATAATCCTAAAATTTATTAGAGTTTTGACTATTAGTACAGGTGAATTTATTGCAGGTCAAAGTTGACTTTTCTTGACTGTAATTATTTCAGGTCTGAGTAAGCTTCTTGTAGTGGTGTTTATGAGCCTTTGGAGGATGAATGAAGGTGTATTATGGATTGGATTATGTTCCTAAGGTCTTTAAATTTCAATCCATATGTTTTTTGTACATGTAAAGTTTATATTCAGGTAGTTAGAGCCTCATTTGTGAGGATAGTGTTTTGGGCTAGTTAAGCCTAATAGGTCTTTAAGACCTAATAGAGGTTTTAGAGTATGAGTGAATTATTTGATGTTTTTTTAGAATGAAAAAGGATCATAGATAACTAATTTATATTTATTTAAGTGTTTTGCATCATTGGTAAGGACCATATGGAAGTTAGGGGCCTAAAATGTCACATGAAGGTGAATTAGGTCTCCATGGGACCTATTGAAGGCTTTATGGCTAAAAGAGGTTTCCTAAGGTGAGAAAGTGAATTGAACGTGTTTTATGACTTGTTATACATAAATATGTCATGTATTAAATTGTTTTAAAGTGTTTAAAATGGATATATCTTTGGTTAATGGCTATTGGCATATAAGTGTAATGTGTGGTCTAATGGAGGGCTAATTGATTAGGTCTTGCTTAAGCCTAGTGTGTTGTTTTGATCCATTTGAAGCATGGACGACTTAATGAGTTGATGTAAATTATATTTAACATGTCCTAATACATATATTTATGTTTATCCAAGTGGGATATATGCCTTAAGGGTTAATTAAAGTGTTTTGGTTGACCAAGATTGATTGAAGAAAGAATAATGCATATGTAAAAGGCAATTTTGGCCTCATTGTGTTTGTTAGACAATGAAAGAGTGAAAAAAATTATATATGAATTTTTATAAGGTTAATAAGAAACTAAAAAAATAATAAAATCATTTTGAATATGTGAAAATGATCTAACATTATTTATTTTAGGTCATGAACAAGGAAGAATATTTGTTTCAAAGTTATTACACCTATTTTGCTTTAGCGACCTTGTTCAAGGGTTTTGATAATTAAAGAATGAAGAGAATGGTATGAGAATTTTCATAAGTGTGTGATGGAATTAAAATAATAATAATAAAAAATTTAAATGTCATAAAGATTAGATAGTGGTGATGAAGTTAATTAGTAAGTTTTGTATTGATTCAAGGCATGATTAGGCCTAGTTTGTCTAGATGACCTAGAGTGAAGAAGTGCAGTGATTATATGTTGAAAGAGTAATGAATAGGTTATGTGTGATTGATATTTATGATGTTTCAAGACTTTATTTACATTTAATAATATTATAGTGTGAATTAGGAATGACCTCAAGGTCATAAGCATGCATATGAGGGATAAAGAGAGAAAGAGATGTTGTATGTCTATGTAAAAGGCAAATTTGTGTTTGTAAGAAATACCATCACTTGTATGAGGAATAAAGGTAGGTTTTTAGGTGTTATAAATATATAATACCATCATAAAGTTTTTAAGAAATCATATTATGTGTGGAGATTAGTTTGGAGGTGATTGAATTGGTGCTTGATCATCTAAGGGGTTGTAGCCTCTTTGCTAGTTAATGTTAGCTAAAGGTCAAGTCAATGCTTGACTAAATTAAGGGGTGGGTGCTCCTTGATCAGTTGGTTATGATATAATTTGAATTAATATCTTTATATGAAATTATTATAAATCTTTTTTCAAGTGGGTTTTCTCCCCCATGAGGGTTTCTCACATAATTCATTTGTTATGTGCTTTGATCTTGCATTGTTTTCTTTGTTCATTGCAATGAATGGTTTATATACTTAATGATTGATTTTTTCGAATGGTTAAGAGTTTGAAGGATTATAATTGAATTCAATTTTATTGTATCAGTGATTAACCCCCCCCACCTTTTATTTATTGTGTTTCCAATAATTGGTATTAGAGTAGGTCCTTCAAAAAGGCTTGACATCTAAAAGGTGATCCTTGAAGCACAAAATGGCTAAGTAGCTAAGGAAAGTGAATCAAGAATTGATATTTATGAAAAAAGTTATTAAATATCAGATTATTTATTTTGAGATAAAGTGGATTAAATCTAACTCCAAGGAAGTTGAATATGAAAAAATCATCAAAAAACTTAGAGAGTAGGTCAAGTCCTCTATGGAATGTGAAGGAAAGGTGAGTCATCTTCAAACCAAGTTTGAGATAATGATGGAAATAATCAGAGAAGATAAGATGACTATTAATGATATTAAAAATCATTTAGAGGCTAAAAATTAAATTTTGAGTTCAAATAAGTCTGAGTGTGATCAATTGAAAACTGAGCTAAGGACCTTGAAGTTTGAGCATGAAAATCTAGCGGTCAAAATGAGCAAGGTTGAGCATGAGAAGCTAGTGGTCAAAATGAGAAAGGTTGAAAAAGAGGAATTAAATAAATTAAATAAGGATGATACCATGAAAAATAAGGTGAGATTACTAGCAAGGCAGCCCAATTCCATGAGGTTTGTTAATTCATATCATAAATAATGTTATGCTTGCAATCAGTTTGGTCACATTACAAGAGATTACAAAATAAGAAGTAACTTGTTAGAATGAGATAATATCCATCATCAAGAAAAAGGTATGAATGATATTTTTTGTTTCAAATGTAATAGTGTTATTCATATTATAAAATATTGTAATAAGAGGTTGAATGAGTTCTCAAGACAAAATAAGGTGTATGGAACTCCTAGTGTGCAAGGAAGAGGTCATGCATAGATATGGAGACCTAAGACTATTTAGAGATATCATATTGAGACAAATAATTAATTGGTTGATGAGCATATCAGTCAAGATACTTTTTTCTATATGGTAGATATGAAGGCAAGACAAGAATAATATTCATCAGGACATGTTGATAAAGGAGTCAAAGAGAAGATGGATGAGCCAATCAAGCCTATGAGGAGGCTTAGAAAAGACAAGCAAACTAGTGAGATTATGTAGACTTGAGAATATCTTAAGTTTCAAGTGTTATAAGTGTCATGAAAGGTGATTTTTCTCTATTAGGATTCATAGAGTCATTAATCAGTCATTTAAAGCATCATGGAATGGTGTTGCAAGGCTGATAAGTGAGAAACTAGTCATTGGGTCAAGGTATGTTCTTTATCTTGATATGCATATAATTTAGTATGGATTATTTCAATTATTTAAATATTTTCAAAGATGTATATCACCTATTAAGATCTATGAGAAGTGATTTAAAATTTTGAAGTTGTTTGTGGAAGATCTTACTTTGAGTGTCATTGGTTGGTATAAGGGTTTTAACACTAGAAACCCTTGACATGGTGTATCTTGGGTTATACAATGAGTTCAGTCACTAAAAATGGTGAGAAGGTGTAAAATGATGATATTAAAGTATTAAATGAGGTTATGGTATGATAAGAGGTAGTTCCTTGATGTAAAGGTATGATATTTTCAAGTTATGTATCTTTATTTGCAATATATCTCTTTGAAGTGACCTAGGAGAGGAGTATATTTTCTTATGCAAGAGAGAGGTTATTAAAGTTCCAAGCTTGGGAAGGTAAGCTAAGATTGAATAATTTGGAATGTATGAATTCAAAAATATTTCATCCATAGATGGCCTAATGAGGAAGCTTGTTCACATTGGTATCTTGAAGAGATCTTATAAGCATGGATTCAGGTAAATTTAGTTGTTTTTCATATGCAAAGGTTTGTTGAGCATGTTATTATTGTTCAGATTAGTTGTGATTGTTTGATTCAGATAAGAAGATTTTTATACCATTTAAATATGTTATTTGGTCCTAATAATATTATAATTTAATTTGGTTGTCTCATGAAAGGATGTTGGATAGTTTTGATAACCTATGTGTGGATGAAGATGGCTCCATTCAAGGTATGTTCTTATGAAAGAGATTGCTTGTGTATGTTTGTAATATTTTGGCTTTATTCAGATGGAATATGGAGTTAGGGGGAGATAACTCAGGGTTCTTGAGGAGTATGTGAATTTTGGACATGTTTTCTATAATCCAATAATCAAGGAGAAATTCAAATAGAGGTATGTTATCTTCAATTGATAATATGCAATGTATGAATAGAGTGACAGGGAACATATGTAAGATGTTTCAATTACAAGGATCTTGTATGGTTGAGTATGGTTTCATAAAAATTTATATGATATGAGCATGATGTTAGGGGGGATCTTTATAGGCTTTGTGAATCATTTGATAGGACCAAGGATCAAGTTAGCATGTTGAGGAAGAGACCCTTTGTCATTAATGTCAAAAGGGGAGAAAGTTCAAAATGAAAGAGTTATTCACTTTGTGAGAGGGAATTATAAAAGGTGTTTTCCATAAATTAAAAATGGTGATATTTTTGATAATTTTATAGAGATGCATTTATTTCTATTGATGTTAAGGTGATCTTAGTACATAATGCATTAATGACAAAGTGATAGGTTCTAAGTGGATTTGAGAGTGCATATCATGTGTGCAGGAATTTGAGGTGATTTACCATGTTTAAGGTGTCAAATTATGGGTAAGGATTTATTTGTGTACTTATGTAATTTAAATTAATCCATTGGAATAGTCTTGTGAATGTTTAGGTGATCCTAGTCATCTCTTAGTCAACTTGGTAGATCTTCTTGAGTAAAAACATTAAAGACATCAACATTTACACATGTGAAGGTTTCAGAATAAAATGGTCATGTGGGTTTATTCATATTTATTATTAAATAATTTGCTTAAAATTTTAGGTCTTGATATGGTGTATATCAAAATTTATGGTGTTGAAAAGTTAGTCTCTCAGGCAAATTTCACTATTTTCCATACTTAGCCAAATTTGCAATATCAAGTGAACAAATGAAAACTAGTCAGTAGTATTTTGTTTATAACTTTTAATAATGGATGAATTTGATGGTGGTTTAAAAATGAAATTTTTATAGGACTTCATGGTATATATAATAAAATTTATTAGGAGGTTTGACTAGTCATATAATTGTATTTATTTCATATGAGAGTTGACTATTGTTGACTTGTTTTTTTTTAATAAACCATGGTGAAAAGAAATGATTGTAGAAGACAAAGTATTAATCAAATATTATTGGTATAAAATTAAAAAATTTATTATAATCCATATGTATAATCATAAAATTTATTTATAGTTTTTAATTTTAGTAATGGTGATGTTATTTCAGGTCAAAGTTTATTTTTGTTTATTGTAATTATTGTAGGTTTGAGTAAGCTTCTTGCAGTGGTGTTTATGAGCCTTTGGAGGCTAAACGAAGGTGTCTTATGGATTTAATGATGTTACTAAGGTATTTATTATTATATACATATGTTTTTTTACATGGAAAGTTTATATTCAGGTAGTTTGAGCCTCATTTGTGAAGATAGTGTTTTTGGGCTAGTTAAACCTAAAAGGTCTTTAAGACCTAATGGAAGTTATAGAGTATGAGTGAATGATTTGATATTTATTGAGCATGGATAAGGCTCATATAGAATTATAGTAAATTTATTGAATTGTTTTGGGTCATTGGTAAGTTCCATATGGAACATAGTGACTTAAAATGTTACATGAAGGTGAATGAGGTCTCCATGGGACCTTTTGAAGGCTTTAGGGCTAAAAGAGGTTTCATAAGGTAAAAAAGTGACTTGAAAGTGTTGTATGACTTGTTAAACACAAATATGTAATTTATTAATTTTTTTTAAAGGTTTCCATCTTTGTTTAATGGCTATTGGCATCTGAGTGTAACATGTGGCCTAATGGAGGGCTAATTGCTTAGGTCTTGATTAAGCCTAGTGTGTTGTTTTGAGCCATTTGAAGCATGGCCGACCTAATGAGTTGATTTAAGTTATATGTAAAATTTAATAAGAAATATATTAATGTTAATCCAAGTGGGAAAAATGAATTAATGGTTAATTAAAGTGTTGTGTCTGACCAAGATTGATTGAAGAAAGAATAATGCATATGTAGAAGGAAATTTTGGCCTCATTGTCTTTGTTAGACAATGGAAGAGTGAAACAAATTATATATGAATAATAATAAGGGTAAGAGGCCAAGAAAAAAATCATAAAATCATGTTTAACATGTGACAAGTGTCTAACATTGTTTGTTTCAGGTCATGAGAAAGTAAGAATATTTGTTTTAAAGTTATTAAGCCTATTTTTGTTTGGTGACCTGGTGCAAGGGTTTTGAAAATTAAGGAATGAAGTGAATGGTATGATACTTTTAATAATTATGTGAGGGAATGAAAATAATAATAATAACATGTTTAACATGTCATAAAAATTATATAGTGATGTTGAAGGTAATCAGTAAGTTTTGTATTGATTCAAGGTATGATTAGGCTTAGTTTGTCTAGATGACCTAGAGTGAAGAAGTGCATTTATTATATATTGAAAGATTAATTCATAGGTTTTGTATGAATTATATTTATGATTTTTCAAGACTTTATTTACTTATAATAATATCATATTATTAAATATTAATGGCCTCAAGGTTATGAGCATGCCTATGAGGGGTAAAGAAGAGAAAGAGTTATTGCATGCCTATATAAAAGGCAGATTTGTGTTTGTATAAATTACCATCACTTTTATGAGGTATAAGGGTAGGTTTTAAGGTGTTATAAAGAGATAATACCATAATTAGGTGTTTAATACATCATATCATATGTGGAGATCAGTTTAGAGGTGATTGAGTTGGTGCTTGATCATCTAGGGGTTGTAGCCTCCTTGCTAGTTAATGTTAGCTAAAAGTCAAGTGGGTGCTTGACTAAATTGAGAGATGGGTGCTCATTGATAATTTTGTATTGATATAAATTTAAGAAATATATTTATAAGATAGTATTCCAAATATTTTTTCAAGTGGGTTTTCTCCCCCATGAGGTTTTCCCATATAATTCATGTGTTATGTGCTTTGATCTTGCATTATTTTCTTTGTTCATTGCAATAAATGGTTTATATTATTCATGATTGATTTTTTTGAATGGTTTAGAGTTTGAAGGATTGAAATTAAATTTTATTTTATTTCACCACTAATTTACCCCCACCCCCTTAGTTATTGTGCTTCTAATAATTGGTATCAGCTCAGGTCCTTCAGGAAGGCTTGACAACTAGAAGGTGGTCCTTAAAGCCAAAAATGACTAAGCAGCTAAGGAAAGAGAATTAGGAATTGTGATTGATGATAAAATTTATTAAATATAATATTATTTATTTTGATATAATATGGAGTAACTCTGACTCCAAAGAATTTTAATATGAAAAGATCATAAAAAACCTTAGAGAGCAGGTCAAGTCCTCTATAGAATGTGAAGGAAAGGTGAGTCATCTTCAAACCAAGTTTCAGATAATGATGTAAACAATAAAAGAATATAAGATGAATATTCATGATATTAATAATCATTTATAGAATAGAATTCAATTTTGAGGTCAAAGAAGGCTGAGTGTGATCAATTGAAAACTAAGCTAGGCTCCTTGAAGTTTGAGCATGAAAAGATATTGGTCAAAATGAGCAAGGTTGAGCATGAGACAAAATGATAAAGGTTAAGAAAGAGGAATTAAATATATTCAATAATCATGATATTATTAAAAATAATGTGAGAAGACCATCAAGTAATCCCAATGCCATGAGGTTTGTCAATTCATCTCATAAACAATGTTATGGTTGTAATTAATTTGGTCACAATGCAAGAGATTGCAAAAGAAGAAGTAACTTGTCAAAAGGAGATAATAGACATCATCAAGAAAAATTTATGAATGATATTTTTTATTTAAAATGTTTTAGAGTTGGTCATATTTTAAATTATTGTAAGAATAGGTTGAATGAGTTCTCAAGGCAAAATATGGTGTATGGAGTTCCTAATGTGCAAGGAAGAGGTCATACATGGATATGAAGACCTAAGACTATTACGAGAGATCAGATTGAGACAAATAATTACTTGGTTGATGAGTATATCAGTCAAGATGGGTTTTTTTATGGTATATATGAATTCAAGTCAATAATACTATTTATTAAGTCATGCTGACAAAGGAGTCAAAGAGAAGATGGATGAGCCAATCACGCCTTAAAAGAGGCTTAGGAAAGATAAGCAAAATAGTGAGAGTATGGAGACTTGGTAATCTTCTAATTTTTAGGTGTTATAAGTTCCATGAAATTTTAGGTGTCTCTATTAGGTTTTATATAGGCAATACTCAATCATTTGAAGCATCTTTGAATGGTGTTGCAAGGATGATAAGTGAGAAACTAGTCATTAGGTCAAGGTATGTTTTTGTCTTGATAAGTATATAATTGAGTATGGGTTATTTAAATTGATTTAAATATTTTAAAATATGTATATCACATGTTAATATATATAATAATTTATTTAAATTTCTGAAGTTGTTTTTGGAATAAGATCTTACTTTGAGTGTCATTGGTTGGTATAAGGGTTTTAACAGTAGAAACCCTTAACATGGTGTATTTTGGGTTGTACAATGAGTTCAATCACCAAAATCGGTGAGCAGGTGTAAAATGATGATATTAAAGTATGAAATTAGGTTATGTTATGATAAGATACATTCAATTGATGCAAAGGTATGATATTTTTTAAGTTACATATCTTTGTTTGCAATATATCTCTTAAAAGTGACCTAGGAGAGGAGTATATTTTCTTGTGCAAGAGAGAGGTTATTAAATGCCAAGATTAGGAACTTAAGTTCATATTTAAGTAAATTAATGTATTAATTCAATCATATTTCATATGTCTATAGCCTAATGATCCAGATTTTTCATATTGGTAGCTTGAAGAGCTCTTATAAGCATGGATTCAGGTAAATTTAGTTACTTTTCATATGAGAAGGTTTGTTGAGCATGTTCTTATTATTAAGATTAGTTGTGATTTTTTGATTCATAAAGGTTTGTATACCATTTAAATAAGTCATTTAGTCCCAATAAGATCAGCATTTAATCTGGTTGTCTCATGAAAGGATGTTGGATAGTTGTGGTGATATATGTGTGGATGAAGATGGCTCCATTCAAAGTGTGTTCTTGTGAAAGAGTTTTCTTGTGTATGTTTGAAATATTTTGGTTTTTTTCAGATGGAATATGGATTTAGGGGGAGATAAATCAGATTTATTGAGGAGTATGTGAATTTTGGGCATGTTTTCTATAAGCCAAGAATCAAGGAGAAATTCAGATAGAGGTATGTTATCTTCAATTGATAATATGTTAGGTATGAATAGAGTGAGGGGGAGCATATGTGATGTGTTTCAATTAAAAGGAGATTTTATGGTTGAGTATGGTTTAATAATAGGTTATATGAGATGATCATGATGTTAGGGGGAGATTTATAAGCTTTATGAATAGTTTGACATGTCTAAGGATCAAGTTGGCATGTTGAAGAAGAGACCCATTGTCATTAATGTCAAAGGGGGAGAAAGTTCAGAATGAAGGAGTTTTTCACATTGAGAGAGATATTTTTTAAAGGTGTTTTTCATACATTACAAAGGAGGAGATTTTTTATAATGTTTTTGAGATGAATTTATTATCATTGATGTCAAAGTTATCTTAGTACATAATGCATTAATGACAAAGTGATAGGTTCCAAGTGGATTTGAGAGTGCATATCATGTGTGTAGGCCTTTGACATGATTTAACATATTTAATGGGTCAAATGAGGGGTAAGGATTTCTTATTTTATTTATGGAAGTGAAATGAATCCATTGGAATAGTCTTGTGAAGGTCTAGATGATCTTAGTCATCTCCTAGTCAACTTGGTAGATCTTCTTGAGTAAACAGATTGATGATTTCAGATTCACATGTGTGAATGTTTTAAAATAAAGTGGTCATATGGGTTTGTTTATATTTTTTATTATATGATTTTTTAAAAATTTAAGGTATTGATATGGTGTATATCAAAATTTATAGTGGTTCAAAGTTGGTCTCCCAAGGAGATTTCACTATTTTGCATACTTAGCCAAACTTGTAATATCAAGTGAACAAATGAAAACTAGTCAGTAGTATTTTGTTTATAACTTTTGATAATGGATGAATTTGATGGTGGTGTGAAAATATTTTTTTATATGACTTCATTTTATATCTATTAAAATTATCATGAGGTTTGACTAGTCATATAATTACATTTATTTCATGTGAGATTTGACTATTATTGACTTGTTTTTTTCTGAATAAACCATGGTGCAAAGAAATAATTATAGAAGACAAATTATTGTTCAGATGTTGTTGGTATAAAAATAAAAAATTAATTTTACTCCATATATATAATCATGAAATTGATTAAAAGTTTTTAATGTCATTAATGGTGAAGTTATTTTAGGTCAAAGTTGACTTTGTTTACTATATTTTTTGTAGGTTTGAGTAAGCTTCTTGTAGTGGTGTTTATGAGCCTTTGGAGGTTGAATGAAGGTGTCTTATGGATTGGATGATTTTCCTAAGGTATTTATTGTTCCATAAATATGGTATTTGACTATTTTTGACTATTTTTCTAAATAAACTTGGGTGTAAATAAATGATTGTAGAAAACAAAGTACTGAACAAATCTTGTTGGTATAAAAATAAAAAAATTAAGTAGACTCCCTATAAATCATCCTCAAAGTGATTTGGATTTTTTAATGTCAATCAAAGTGAAGTTATTGTAGGTCAAATTTCACTTTTTTTACTATAATTATTATAGGTCTAAGTAAGCTTCTTGCAATGGTGTTTACGAGCCTTTGTAGGCTGAAATATGGTATATTATGGATTGGATGATGTTTATAAGGTATTTATATTTCCATCCATATGTTTTTTGTACATGTAAACTTTGTATTTAGGTAGTTTGATCCTCATTTGTGAAGATAGTGTTTTTGGGCTAGTTAATCCTAATATGTCTTTAAGACTTAATGGAGGTTTTAGAGTATGAGTGAATGATTTGATGTTTCTTGAGCATGAATAAGGATCATATATAATTCAGGTAAATTGATTTAATTGGTTTGGGTAATTTTTAAGTTCCATATGGAACATAGTGGCTTAAAATGTTACATGAAGGTGAATTAGGTCTCCATGGGACCTATTGAAGGCTTAAGGGCTACACGAGGTTTCATAAGATGAGCAAGTGACATCACAGTGTTGTATGACTTGTTAAACATAAATATGACATGTAGGACATTGTCTTAAAGTGTTTAAAATGGTTCCATATTGGATAAGTTATATTGACATCTATGTGTTGGAGGTAAATTTTCATTGATGTTAAAGGATGATATCATTTGTATTGATGTCAAAAGGTAATGACAAAGTGGTGATGTCATGATGGTAATGAGGTTGAGCATGAAGGTGTGTAAGGAAGGTTCAGAAGAATATGAGCTAAGGTAAGAATTTTTTGAGGTTTTTAAAGTTATTTCTAGCATTTTGATAGTGATACAAGTCAAGGAGAGAATTAAAGTGTGTTGGCATATGCTTGGAAGCCTTGCTTGGTGGCATAGGCTTGGTAGCCTAGTGTGTTCAGCAAGTTGAGACTAGGGAGAGCATGGAGGAAACATGAGGAGTATGGAATTAATGTGTATAAATTTTACCTAGGTGGTTAGATATTTTGAATATTTTTTAATATGGTTGCTTGTTTAAGGTTTAACTTGTAGTCACAGACCTAGTGTGCATAGTGACCTAGTGAGGTCTGATTAGTGAGTCAAAGTGAGATTTCAAGATGGAATATCTATTTTAAGAATGGATTGAGGTATTAAAATGTTTTCAACAAGTTTCAAGTCTTGAGGATGAAGAGAAAACAAGATAGTATGTTGGAATGACACTTGTAGATTGAAGGTTTCCTAGCTCGAGAAGAAAGTTATAATGTTCATTGGCACATGTATAGTTTTCATGGTGACCTAAGCCTTTTGTGAAAGGTGTAAACTTTACCTAATAATTATTTCCAATTATTTTTAAATGGATTGAGTTACATATCTTTATGAATATTTGTTAAGAATGTAAATTGGTCAAAACCCTCCTAAAAACCCTTATAGTGACCCAATTGGAGAAAAATTGTTAGATAAGGCCTAGAATGGATTTTTTGACCATTTTTTAATATTTTAAGATGTATATGACTCTTATAGGAACCTTTAGGTGGTTTTGGTGTGTCAGGGCAATGAGCATAAGGTACATAAGAAGCTTATTTCTAAGTTTTTAGTGTTACAGGCATATTTGACTGAGTCAACACATGCAATCTATTAAAGGTTGAAGGTAAAAATTTATTATTTGTGTATATTAAATTGGTTTTAAAAAAATTTAAATCATTTTGATCATAAAATTTGCCTAGTCACTAAATCTGTAAATAATGAAAATAGTGAAAAAAATCTAGTAAGAGTGAGAATCTATTTAGGGATGGGTTATAGGTGTTTAGGTATTATTCCAATGCATTTGGGTCTTTTTTTTAGACATATTCCTCAATTTTAAATTAATTTTAAAGTTATTTTTTTGCCCTTACATAATAAATAAAGTTCTCTCAAGTTAACGAGTCTATGTGAGTGACAATTATGAAGGTGTATATTTCAGTAGTTGATCCATATGTTTCATATTTTCCACTATAAATATATGGTTTAGTATTTTAAGTTGATATAATTTTATTTAATGATATAATTAATACATTTTTATGTCAATAAAGTGACTCTACAGGTGTTAGGATTCATGTTTACCATGACTATGTTTTTAGTCAAGATGACTACTACAGGTATGCTAAGGGAAGTGAAGTGTTTGAGGTTCCTTGATAATATTTGAGGTGTTGAGATGAGGATGCCAAGAGGACCTATCTAGCTATGTATGTACAATGTGAGAGTAGTTTGGGGAATTGGTCTGTAAGACCAATGAATGATGATATAAAAATAAGAATAAATTTTTTAGGTTTATATGTAGAAATTATAGAAATAATTAATTATTATTATTATTATAATTATATTTCATGAAATTTATCAATTTGATGTAAAGATTCAAGAGTTCTTGACTAAACTTTGACTGTGTTTGACCAGTCTAAGTCATCCTATTACAAGTGTGGTTTGGAGGTGATTTGCCTTGTGTTATTGTTATAAAAATAAATAATTATGTTGGTGAATTATTTAATAATATTATTGAGTGGTTTTATTATCTTTTTTTAGGTGATAAGACATATTTCTATCTTGGTTTGTCATGATAGTTTTCTAGGTGCACTAGTAGCTCTAAGTAGTATTTTAACAGAGATGTTTTTAAAGTTATTAGCCTATGTTGGAGTGTCTAAATAACATGGAAATTTTTAATAGGTATTTTAGGTTATATAAATATTATTTATTCATATTATTATGTGATAAAATTTATAGTATACTTCATAAGTCTGTGGCTGTGTTTTTTTTTGTATGAAGCCTAAAGAGTGAGGAGACCTAATTGCTAGGTTTAAGGTGTGAGA
Organism: Torreya grandis; assembly: GCA_037957365.1. Lineage (NCBI taxonomy): Eukaryota > Viridiplantae > Streptophyta > Pinopsida > Cupressales > Taxaceae > Torreya > Torreya grandis. Next base: position 520,290 of record JARHVA010003352.1, on the reverse strand, counting down.
TGGTGTTCCAAGTGGAATGTACCCTTTTTTTAGTTATAAATGGTATTTTTATAATATTTTTGATCTTTTTTAAGCATTTATATAGGATGAATGTGGACCAAGGAGTCTAAGTTATAAAGTGTGGGTGAGTAGGCCTAATTGCTTTAGGTCTCACTAAGACCTAATGGACGATTTGGGATAATGAGGTAACAGATGACCTATGAAGAATATATCTCACCAATTTAACATGTGTGTATACCTATTGAAATTGTAATACAAGAGTGTGAAGCATCTTGGTCAAACAAGAGGATTGGTATAAGTACAAGACCTAATTGGCCTATTATGCTAGTTATGTGTGTGTAAAGCCAAGTGAAGGAGATAACCTTTGAAAGAGAAGGTACAAGTCATTTACAACCATAAAAGAGTGAATCAAATAATAAATTCTTATCTAATTAAGTTTTTGAAGGTATAAAAATAGGTCATTAGACCTAATAATCCTAGAAGAGGCTAGTTGAGTTAGTAAGCCCTATAGGTTGTTTGAGAGAGATTGAAGGGTGGAGAAGAGTGAAAGAAAGATACATCCATCATTAATTTTATAATACATTATATCAGAGGTGGATATTAGATCAAGGTAGATGATTTTTTGATTGGTTACCTAGGGGGTTGTAGCCTCCTTGTTAGTTGTATCTAGCTAAAGGTAAAGTGGGTGCTTGACTAAATTGAGGGGTGGGTACTCCTTGATCAGTTGGTTCTGGTATAATTTTTTTTACATTTCTTATAGGAAAATTATTCCATGTATTTGATATATTTTTTATCCCCCGTGAGGGTCTCCCACATAGATGATGTTTTCATGTGATGTATGCTCTTATTTCATGTTTTATATGTATATGTTTTCATAATAATGTTGCTAGATAAAGTTGATGTATGATGGAATGGTTTTGAAATTTAATGAAACTTGTTTTCTAATAATTCAAACCCCCCTCTCATTAGCTACTTCCAAAAATTGGTATCAGAGCCAAAACTTTGAAAGAGGTTTAAACAACCTACAGGTGATCCTAAGTAGCTTGAAGGTGGTTCTATGTGGCACAATATGGCTAAGTAGTTGAGGAAAGAAAATTTGGAGTTAAGGTAATTGGTCAAATCTCTTGAATAACAATACAATTCATTCATGGAACATAGAGAAAAGATAAGTCTTCTTCAAACCATGTTTGAGAAAATGAGTAAAATAGTCAAAGAAGATAAGATGACCATTCAAGACCTTGAGGATCATTTAAGAATTACAAAGACAAATTTGGGTTCCAAAAAAGAATAATGTAGAATTATCAAGAATTAGTTAGAATAAAAAATGCTAGGTTGAGATAAAATCTAGGTGATCATGATAAGTTGAGGTCTAATCTTGATTCTATGAAGACTATGCATGAATAACTCATAGATAAAGTGAGCATGGTTGAGTAAGGTAAATAAATAGCTACAGTCAAAAGGGTTGAAAAGAATGTAGATCATATCAATAAAGACAATAAGGTAAAAAAATTGACTAGGCAAGAAAATGCTATAAGGTATGAAAGATCATTTCATGGTCATTGTTTTGCATGCAAGTTTTTTGGTCATAAGGCAAGAAACTATAAAATGAAAAGCAGTTGGTCAGCTAAAAGTATAGATGATGTAGTCTCCTATAATTATCATGACATGGGACATATTTTTAGATTCTACCCTATATTGTATAAGAAAATACTAACCTAGGTATGGAGACCTTAGATTGTTAAGCTTGAGCATGATGAACCTAAGAGACAAAATGGTATGATTATAAAGTTAGAAGAGAAGGAAGTTTTTGAATCCAAAAAAGACACTATGCATGAAGGGATTAAAATAAATAAATAAGAGTATAAATAGGTTAAAATAAGAATTGGAGGACTAGGATTCTCCTAATATCACATTGTTTTTAAATCCATATAAGTGAAGGTGTCCATATCTATGTTTCATAGAGGCATTCATGTTATGAAGAAGCAATGGGTGTTGTATGATAGTTGTACAAGTATTTGAGGGTATGAAGTATTATATTAGAGGTCATATGAGGTGTTAAGATATCTTAGGGAACATTTATAAGTCAAATTAATTCATTAGATAAGTTTTGTGTAGATCTAGGTTTTACTAGTCACCTTGATAGACTTTTATAAGCAAATAATTTGATGACATCAAATTTAACACATATGCATGTTTCAGAAGAAAATGGTCATATGTATTTTATTAAGTTTGTATTGAGTTCATATGGTTCAATTTTTTAGTCTTGATATGTATCTTATCAAAATTTATGGTGGTTTAAAGCTTTCCTTCTAGGCATATTTCTCTATTTTCCAGTCATTTTGGTGTGAAAATATGACCATTGGAATTTGAAAATTCAAAATTGTGAAGTAAACCAATTTGAAAAAATCACCTTGTATAAGTCATATATGAATTCATATCAAGGTGAGTTAAGAATAAATGTTGAATAGGACTCAGTGTAGAATACCCCTAAGGTGATTAAAAAGTTTGACCATCTATATAGGTGCAATAAATATGGGTCAAAGTCAAAGCTTTCAATCTATGTTTGAAATGATGAACCCAATTTGATAAAAAGAGGATTAAAAAATGTACAATGATATTATTTTTATGTTATAACTATTGGATTATTTTACTAGCTCCATAAAGAGCATTCCCATACTTTCTAGTTGATCTGAATGTGTGTTCTTGAGTGAGAAATTATTCATAACAGGTGACTGTATTTGAAGGATTTTATTGTTGGTAGACTTATGTGTCAAGGTGATTTTTTTTTGTTATTATAAAATCATGAATATTGTCCTAATTATTTGGAGAGGTTATAAATTTCTTAAATATCATGTATATGCTCTCTATATAATTAGTTTGTTGCTTAAAAGGAAGGTCTAGCTCAAAAGATGGAAGGTAGTGAATTTAAGGTTTGATGTTTTGCAAACCCTAAGGTGGTTATGTTAACCAATTTACCACAATAAAAATGGGTCAAATCCCTATATTCAAAAACTTATATGAGGGTTTGATATAATGTCATAGGTTGTGTTGTAATTCATTTGATGCCATTTCATATGCCATTCTAGTTTTGGTCATTGCCTAGTTTAGTATTTATGTTATTTCATATCTTAGAGGTCATTTTAGGGTCATGTATGGAAGTGTCAGGTCTTCATGCTATCCAAATAATTCAAGGATCAATGAACAGGCTTGTACAGGCCTCAAAATTTCATTTAAACTTCAAAGATTAAGCATACAGTTCCTTACATGAGCTCAATAGAAGCAGATCATCACTAGGATGTCATCCAAAAATGAATGGAATATTTCACGTGTGCAATTTTATCTTCACTTAAGAAGACACCACAAGCCAATGGATCATGCATAATTTTAGTTTTTCATCCCATGAACATACTCTTCAAATTTCATGCCCACATGATTCTCTAGCTCAAGTTATAAAGATTCAAAGCTGGACCTGTAGAGTAGAATGTTCATGCAAACATCAATTTCAAGATCCATAAAGTATTTATTTATATTTAAAATGCCCTTAAGGAGCTTTAAATTTATTAAGATCAATAACCTATACTTCATTATACACAGATGATCCAATAAAGCATGATGGATTCAAAAGGATCTCTGAGTGAGCATGCAAGTGATAAGTGTCACATCCACAGAGCTTGTCAAATAGAAACCCAATGAGCATAATCTATTCAGAGTTAATGATCAAGATTTTCAAAAGATTTAATGGCTCACACTCGATCATGTAAAGGAGATCCAATAGAGTTAATAGACTCAAATGCTATATAAAGACTGAGCAAGTCTGAGAAGATCAACAAAGCAAAAGTGATCCAAGACATAAGAAGAAATGATATGAGGTTAAAGTGTCAAATTTTAATGACCAAGTCAAGGTAAAGTTCATTCAAGTTCAAATATCCAATGATAGATATCCTATAGTGTGAAGGAGTTCAAAAAGTTAAGATTTAATAGCAAGGATCCACAAAACTAATAATAATAAATGTAATCAATCTAAGAAGGCTTTGATGGATTAATGTCAAATGAAAGAGTCATTTTTTATTGAATTAAGAAAATATCATAGACATAGTTTATAAACAAATGAATAGCATGGCAAGGGAATGCCACATGAGAAAATATGTAAGACAAAGGATCAGGTAGCAAACCAAGCTCTTCAAACTCATAATCTACCATGAAATCCTAGTCAAAGTCCAAGATGAATAGTGACTACCAAATGTAAAGAGTAAAGTCCAAAAAATAAACAAATGATTACAGATGGTGAATATAGGTATTTATAAGATAGCTAGAAATTAGGAGAGCATATTATAACTATCATAGCATGTGTCAACCCCCTTAAATAGTGCTTATGTGTCTACTATCTTGGTTCAATTTCAAATTCTCAAAGAATGGTCCATGATGGAAATAGTTTTGCAAAGGTTGGTGGAAGATTCATTACACTATTTTGGAAGGAATTTGTCATGGTTTACATGGAAATTTATCTTTTAAGGAATTCATTATATATTTCACACTCACTTTCACCTATAATATAATTGGTTCTCATGCTTGGGCATGTGTTCTAGTGACCCTTAAACTTCTTTATTCTCTTCTCTCAGAAGTTCTATAAGTAGCTACCATTTTGGCTTTGTAAGATATACAACATCCATGTCTAGTGAAACCTTGCTAAATTGATGTCATATTTTGCCTTTGAATATTAATTCAAGTTGATTTATGAGATCTTGAATAATTATATAAGTTTTTAAGTGATCTATAGTGATAATAAGTGATAATATTCTATCCTTCTTTCCTTTATCCTTTCATATCTAAGCAAGATTTCTTAATCTAATAGGTCATATAGAGTGTAGTTAAATGTGTTAAACTCTTTCAAGTTTTTAATTATCCTTTGAATGTGAAACATTCCTTGTGGTTCATTTGCATCATGTTATTTCACATATCTCATCTCTATATTGAAATACTCATGTTAAAACCTTTTAGGACTTTGAGACTAGTTTGTATGCTTTGTTCCATAGTGATTATAATATGATGGTTAGGTGGATATCAAAATTTTGCATCACCTCTATAGGCTAGGTTCAATTCATTTTATTTCTAACTCTTTCCTCTACAAGTAAATACTAGTTTAGGTGATAAGCTTTGCAAAGCTATATTCAAGGAACTAGTCATTTAAATCTAGAGGCTCATTTCCACAATAAGTACACCCACATACCTAGAAATGTTCTTATGTTTCCTAAATTTGGAAGAGGCTTGAACACCCACTTCTAGGGTGCAAAATTTGGTGACAATAGTTCTAGCACACCCAGTGGGACTTTGTCTTCAAGATAAATGTTGGTCTTGACAACATCAACTACAAATTGGTGTGTTTCTCAGCATTTGGTGACTCCACCAAGATAAATTTGGTTCAAGACCATTATTTTATTATAATTCTACTCCCATAATTCATGGTTCTCACTAGGTCAGCCTATAAAAGATTTATCAATCCCATTGACCCACCCTTTTAGTCTGAACTCCCCCTTAGAGTTAAATATCCTCTTCCTAATATGCACTTTGGGGAACCAATATATTTTGCTAGAGAGGAAGAGATCAAAGATTTTTCTAGTGAGGAAAGTCAAGAGAGTGAAAAAGTTGAAGAAATTGAATATTTTGAAGAAAACCTCAGGCTTTTCTTGCATTCAATATATAAAATCCTATTCATCTTCAAGTATATGATGTTATTCTTCCCAATGTCATAAAAGGTGTGCCTTAGTTCAATGGTGAAAGTTATGTTACACCCAGTGAGCATATTAGAGATGTCTCTAACTTTTTTAACTTCCACAATATCACTAAAGAGAACATTGCTATCAAAATTATTACCATGTCCCTTAGAGGTAAGACTCTTGATTGGTATAGGAATCTATAAGGTGGATGCATCATGTCATGGGATGAATTTAGAGTGTTGTTGACTGTAATATTTGGAAATGAGAGTGATCATGCCTCTCTTATACACTATCTTAATGTAATCAAGAAAGGAACTAAATAAATAATACATGATTTTAACAAGAGATTCCAAAACACTTGGAATAAACTACTTCCTCCTATGAGGTCACCTCCTAGCTTTGTGTTCCCAACCTATTTCAAAGCTATTATCACTAAAATTATTGTCATGCTTCAGTCCATGGGTAGATCCACCCTCCCTAAAGCATATTAAATTGCTATTAGATTTGAAAATAATCTCATCCAAGATAGAAGATTTCCACCTAAAGTGTTTATGCCTCCATTGTCTCATAATTTTGTTAATGCTCCAATTATGGCTCAAACTCATAGTGCCAGTACCAAGTCTAAGGTTGCCCCTAGATAGGCAGAAAATAATATTGATTAGAAAGAAAAGTTCCTAGACTTGAAAGCTCAAAATAGGCAAACTAATGTGTAATAAGGTGCCTATCAAAAATCCTATCCTTATAAACCATAGTATGGAAGAGGAAGAGGCCAATGGCAGCGTAATCCAAATAGGCCTGCTAATGCATACAATGCTAATTCTACCACCAATGTAAGAGATATGGTACCCATTCATAGTAATTTGGTGCAAGGTGAAAATTGGTAGCAAGGCCAATTTATGGATGTTAGTGAAGGTGGAGAGTAGGCTCTTGTTTCTCAAGGATAAGTTACTTCTCTCCTATTTATTGATTATGAGGTTATGATGTAGATAATTAAAGGTAAACACCCTCAAGAAGAGGTCTTCACCAACTTCTTGGTTGAGGATGATTTTATGCTTAATAAAGGAACCTCAGTTATAGATAACACCAAATCTAAAATAAAAGATTTGGGTGGTGATATCAAGGTGCCTATTGGCTCATCCAATCCTCCTACAAGGTAGCCAAACAGAGCTACAAGTGGGATGGTTTCAAAGGCTCCTACACTTCCATCAAATTAGAATGTTGGAAGGACTATTCAAAGCACTCCAACTCCTCAAGCTTCAATAACTTACGTGAATGAAATAATGTAGGAGAAAGTAGGTATCACTTTTTTAAACATTTTAGATTCATTAAAATTTACTAAAACTTCCATTTTCCTTTGGGATGTTTTGCATATGCCTGGTCAAAAATAGCTCCTACAAAATCAATTATCTCATATCCCTACTATTGTCCCTCCTTCAAATAAAGTTCAAAGTCATGTTATCCTTAAAAGCGTCAAAAATAGCATTACTAAACCATCCACTAGAGTTAATAAACCTCCACCATTCTACCTCACCCTCATAGTGGGTGATAAGCTAGTTCATAACTACATAGTTGATAGTGGAGCTTTAACTTTGACCATGCCCAAGGTGGTAGCTGATAAATTAGGTCTAAAGTAAGAAACCCATAGTAAATGAGTTCTCCAATTATATTATATAACTAAAAAGATGATATGACTAATAATAAACTTGAAATTCTTCTTACATGATTGTCCTAGTTGTCTTATCTTGCAAGATATAGTTGTTGTTGATCTCCTAGCCCGCTTTGTAATCTACTCTTGAGGGACTTCAATACCAAGATTGGTGGCTTTATTTTATTTGATTGGTCTTTCTTGGCATTTAGAATAAGGTATGGGACTAAGGTTATTATTATAACATAAACTCTTGAAATATTTCATAAATAACCTTACATTGAGACAAGTTATAATCTGAACCATGTTGTTTATGAAGAGAAGTATTCTATTGTAGATAATGGCACTTATTCCAAGCTTGAAGGCATTGTAGATTTTTTTCTATATGAATATGTTAATAACACTTATGATCATGATCCTTATTCTCTCATGGAGGAAACTAATCTAGGATTATATTACATACATGAAGGAGGAATACCAACACCTCTACTTGCGAAGGAAGAAGGTGAAGAAGATGAGATGTGTAAAATGTTTTTTGATGGTTCAAGAAGTAAAATTGGTGTAGGATTTAGTGTCGTGATAGTCTCCACATATAAACAAAAATACTATGATTCATATATATTTCATTTAAGTTGTAATTGTAATGTAGCTAAGTATGAAGGTTTAATTCATGGCCTTCAATGGGAAAGGAGAAAAGGAATCAAGAACTTACAAATATATGGAGATAGTGAATTAATTGTTCATTAGGTTAGTAATGTGGTTGATACCAAGAATCCTTTTATTAAGGACTACAATAATAGTGTATGGGATTTTCTTGAATATTTTAATGCATTCAACATATAGTTAGTCCCAAGGGAGTAGAATAATCATGTTGATAGACTTGCTACCATAGGAGCTCAGTTTGATACTCCAACTACCATAAAAGAAGAGGGGAAACAATTTCACACTAAGATCATTATCAGACCTTGTGCACCTAATAATAAGGTGTCTTGGCAAGTTTTTGATAGTGAAAATAACATTACATGTTTCTTACAGAATGAAGCTAAGTTCTCCTCAAGGAATCAAAATAGATTCCATGAGTAATTTGGTGACCAGGTTGTGCAACTAAGGACAAAAAAGATACCTAAGGGTCTAGTGACCTTAGAAATTATCTTTACTGATAGTGATCAGAAGAATAAGGAAAAGGTGAGTGTGTCTACAAAAGAGGATAATTATGAAAGAGTCTTGATCTTTAAAGATAGACTCCTCAAACTAGGCAAGGTATGTTCTATATTAGAAAATCAAGCATTCATTGATTTGTGTAGAGAGTTTCATGACATATTTGTTTGGGAATATAAATACATAAAAAGATTTGATCCTAGCCTATAAAGACATACTATTGAGTTAGAATCTAGATTTAAATTGGTTAGACAAAAATAGAGGCCCATTAATCCCAAGGTTAAACAACTCATGAGGTTAGATCTCACTAAAATCCTTGAATCTAAAATAATATTTCCAATCAAACATTCAACATCGGTAGCTAATCTTGTGCCTATTGGAAAGAAGAGTGGGGAGATAAGATTTTTTATGGACTTCAGAGATCTTAATAGAGTGTCACTCAAATATCACTATCCCCTACCCTTAATGGAGTAGATTTTGCAAGTAATTTTAGGTTCTCAACATTTTTATCTTCTTTATGGATATTCAAGTTATAATTAGATCTTTGTGAATGATGATGATTATAATAAGATAACATTTACCTCTAAATGGGGGACTTTTGCTTATAGAAATATTCCATTTAGTTTTTGAAATGCTAGTGTTACCTTTCAAATAGCCATGGACATGGCCTTCAAAGGTTTGATTAATGAGATGTTGGTTTATCTAGATGATATAATAGTGTTTTCCAAGGATTATAATGAACATATACAACACTTGAGACAAGTATGTGAAAGATGTAAGAAATATGGAGTATCTATTAATCCAAAGAAATGCATCTTTTATGTCCATGAAGGTAAGCTCTTGGGACACATTGTTTCCAAAGATGGTTTGGCTATTAATCCTGAAAGGATAGAGGATATTCTTGGCCTATCATTACCCTTGCATAAGAAATGTCTTCAAAGTTTCTTAGGTAAGATAAATTTTGTAAGGATATTCATACATGGGTTTGCATCTTTAGTGAAACCCATCACAACCATGCTCAGAAAGATATAGGTATTTTCTTGGACAAAAGAGGGTAAGAATAATTTTGAAGCTATTAAAAAGGAAATTACACAAGCTCCTACTCTTGTGAATCCTAATTTTTCCAAATATTTCATGTTATACTCATTTGCTAACCTTGACACTATCTTAGCCATGTTAATGAAAAATAATGGTGAGGATGTGGAATTGCCTATTGCATTCTTTAGTCAAGGTTTAGAAGAATATGAAGTTAATTATACCTTTATGGAGAAACAAGTCCTTATTGTTATAAGGGGACTAAATAATTTTAGGAATATGATTTCAAATAATAAAATTTATGTTATGGTTTCTCATCCTAGTACCAAAGAGTTTATTTTGAGCAAAGACCTTAGTGAGAAGAGAATAGGATGGATCACTAAGGTAATGTAATATGATTTTGATATGAAAGTAACAAAGTTGGTAAGAGGGAAAGGTATTTGTGAACATCTATTTTTATATTTTCCTAAGTCAAAAGAGGAGGTTCTAGTCAATCATGATTGCTCCCAACCAACTAGTTCCTTGCATATACAAAGTTGGAAATAAGATGTGATCATATTCCTCTAGTATAGTGAGTATCCTAATAATATGAGTAGATCACAAGGGAAATATTTTATATTGTAATATATTCCATTTTATCTTGTGGATGGTGTCCTTTTTAGAAGAGACATTAATGGTTTACTATTGAGATGCATTGATAATGATCAGTCTAGGGTGTTGCTAGAGAAGTTTCATGATGGGATAGTAGAGGTCATTTCTCCATAAGAATTATAGTTTCTAAGATCATGAGAGAAGGATATTACTATCCTAGCCTCTTTAAGGATTGTCATTCTTGGGTGAGAAGGTGTGTAAAATGTGCATTCTTTATGGGAAAGTAGAAGATTTTAACTCTCCCTTTAAAGCCTATCCAAGTTGATCAAACTTTCATGCAATGGGGTCTTGATTTCATCAATATGATAAACCCCCCATCAAGTGTTGGTCATAAATAGATACTCACAAAAACAAATTATTTTACAAGATGGGTTCAGGTATTAACATTGAAGGAAGCTAATGAAAAGGCTATCTTGGAGATCTATGAGAGCATCATAACAATGTTTGGCACTCCTACTATTATTTTAGATAATGTTATTACTTTTATAGGTGCTAAAACAACTGATTGGGAAAATAGTAATGGGATATTTATGAGTACTTCATCCAAATATTACCTTAAAGGTAATGGGTTGGTTGAATCTACTAATAAAAATTTAATCAGAATCATCAAGAGAACCTTGGAGCATAATTAGAGGACTTGGCACACCAAATTGAAGATAGCCATATGGGTTGATAGGATAACTCCCAAGAGGTTAATAGGGAATTCTCATTTTATGATTTTCTATGAGAAAGAAGCTAGGTTATTTATCTCTCTAGAGATACCTACCTTATAGTTATCACACCAACTAGAGTTGCTTGAGAATACTCCAATGGAAGTGAGATTGATATAAATAATAGATTTGCAAGAGACCAAAGATAAGGTTCATCGATCTTTGGAACACCACCAAGTACTGATGAAGAAGTATTTTTACAAGAGGGAAACTCCAAGATAATTTCAAGAAGGTGATATAGTGTTGAAGTGGGATGAAGATAGAGAAAAACCAAGAAGACATACAAAATTTGATACCCTATAGAGTGGACCATATCTCATCATCAAGTGTAAGCAAATAAACTCTTTCCAGCTAGCAAGAATTAATGGAAAATAACTACCTATCCCTATGAATGGGATACATTTTAAACCTTGCTATTGAGTGGTAAAGTTCTATCCTATAAATAGTAGATTAGGTGTGTGTTTTGTTTTAGTTGTGTTTGTAGTGTTCCCTGAGTGTTATAGTTAAACATGTGCTTGCTTCTGCTTTGTGTTTTGTCCTTATTTTTTGTTTTTGTGTGTTTTCAAAGGAATTTGTGTCAATCTATTGTACATGTGACTCCATAGACCAATGGACAGGATTAAGTAACTAGTTATGGCATAGAAAGCATGCCACCGTTGGGAAATCACCAATGATGTTAACCATTTTTACCATAGTCAAAATAGGTCAACACCCTATAATAAAAAACTTATATGGGGGTCTGATATAATTTCATAAGGTGTGTTTTAATTCATCTAATGTCATTTCATATGCCATTCTAGTTTTGGTCATTAAATAGTTTAATATTTGTGTTATTTCATATCTTAGAGGCCATTTTAGGGTCATGTATGGATGTAGCAGGTCTTCATGGTGTTCAAAGCATTAAAGGGTCAATGAACATGTTTTCATAGGCCTCAAGAGTTCATTCCAACTTCAAAGATCAAGCATACAGTTCCTTACATGAGCTCAATAAAATTAGACCATCACCAACATGTCATATAAAAATGAATGGACTAACTCACTTGTGTAATTTTTATCTTCACTCAAAAAGACCCCACGAGCCAATGTATCATGCACAATTATAGATCTTCATCCCATGAACATGATTTAAAAAATTTGTGCCCACATGAGTTCTCTATATCAAGTTATGAAGATTCAAAGTTGGACCTACAGAGTAAAACATTCACACAAGCATCAATTTTAAGCTCTGTAAAGTAGCTATTTATATTTAAAAGGCCCATAAAGATTTTAAAGTTGATTGAAATAAATATCCCATGCTTCTTCATACATAGATGATATAATGGAGCATGATGAATTCAATTCTCAAAAGGAGATCTGAGTGAGCATGTAAGTGATGCGTGTCATATTCATAGAGCTTGTGAGACAAAGACCCGATGAGTATAAGTTGGTCAGAGTTAATGAATGAGCTTGTTATAAGATCTAACAACTTACACTCAATCATGCAAAGGAGATCTAATAAAGTGAATAGACTCAAATACTATAAAGTTTTCAATGTTTATTGACACAATGATGAGTTAAAAATCAAGAAAGTCTGAGAATATCAATGAAATGAAAGTGATCTAAAGATGTAAGAAGCATTAAGATGAGGTCAAAGTGTCAAAGTTTAATGACCAAGTCAAGGTAAAGTTTATGTAAGTTCAAATATCTAAAGCATATGAGATCTAGGATCTGGATATCCTACAGCATGAAGGAGGTCAAAAAGTCAAGATTTGATAGTGAGAATCCATGAAACCAATAAGAACAAATGTGATCAATTTGAGTCAGCTTCAATGGACAAATGTCAAACCAAAGAGTCATTTTTTACTAGAGCAAGTGAATATCATAAACATAATTTAGAAAGGAATGAATAATGTGGTAAGGGAATACCACATGAGAAAATATGTAAGATTGAGGATCCTATAGTGAAGCAATCTCTTCAAACTCATAAGCCACCATGAAAGCCCAATCAAATTTTGAGATGAATAGTGACTACCAAATATAAAGAGAAAAGACTAAGAAATCAACAAATGGTTATAGATGGTGAACACAAGTGTTTAGAAGATAACTAACAATTAGGATATCATATTATAAATTTCATAGCATGTTTCAACCTCCTCAAATAGTGCATATGTGTCAACTCTCTTGGTTGTTTCAAATGAACAAAGGATGGTCTATGATGGAAATAGTTTCAAAAAGGTTGGTGGAAGAGTCATTATACCATTTTGGAAGTAATTTATCATGGTTTACATGACATTTAGATTAGAAGGCATTAAGTATTTGTTTCACACTCAGTTGTACCTAAAACATAACTAGTTCTCATGCTTGGACATGTGTTTTAGTGACCCTTGAACTTCTTTCTTTTCTTATCTCTTAGAAGTTCTATAAGTATTTATCATTTTGGATTTGTAAGATATACCACATCCATGTATAGTGAAGCCCTACTAAATTGATGTCATATTTTGCCTTTGAATATTAATGCAAATTGGTTTCTAATTTTTTAAACAATGTTCTAAGTGTGTAAGTGATTTATAGTGATAAGAAGTGATAATATTCTATCCTTATTTCCTTTATCCTTTCATATTTGAGCAAAATTTCTTAGTCTAATAGGTCATATAGAGTTTATTTGAATGTGTCAAACTCTTTCAAGTGTATAATTATCCTTGGAATGTGCAACTTGCCTTTTGGTTCATTTGCCTTGTGTTGTTTCACATAACTCACCTCTATATTGAAATACTCGTGTTAAAACCTTTTAGGACTTTGAGACTAGTTTGTATGCTTTGTTCCATAGTACTTGGAATATGATGCTCAGGTGGATATAATCTTGGTGCATCACCTCTATAGGCTAGGTTCAATTCATGTTGTTTCTAACTCTTTCCTCTATAATTAAATACTTGTTTAGGTGATAATCTCTGCAAAGATATATTCAGGGAGCTATCCCTTTAAATTTAGAGGATCATTTCCACAACAAGTAGACCCACATACCTAGAAATGTTACCATGTTGCCCAAATTTAGAAGAGGCTTGAACACCCTCTTCTAGGGTGAAAAGTTTGGTGACAATAGGTTTTTATTGATATAATTAGCCTTGTAATGACCTATGATGCTCAGTTATCATTAGGTAAAGGTTTGTGCAATGTTTACTTAGGTTATCTACATGCTCATGATGCATTTTGTATTATCTTAAATGGTGCCTTAGAAGACAAAGATAGAGAAGAGATATGAAATTTAAAGATTGGTCTCTTAAGACCAATGACATTTTGGTATAGAGATTTTAATTTGCCCTAATTACTAGAGCTAATCTGAGAATGATATAATCTTGTTGTAAGAGCCCTAATTATATTCATAAAAGTTTTGTAGGTGATCATTTCTATAGCTTATCATGCTTCCTATAGCGTGAAGGAGATTATCGTAAAGTGCTCTTGAAGATATGTCATGTGATGTCTTGTTGATCTCATATAAGCATAAAAAGCTCAGTTTCCATATGGTTGAAGACATGAAGGAAATCACAATATTCTGTAGATGATGTTTTCATGTAGCAAATCTAGATGCTAGTGATCTAAATGAAGAAGCTTATAGTTGTGCCTTTGAATGTTGTTTTGAGAATATGTCTTATTTCCTTGATATAAAAATGACCTCATAAAGTCTTGAAGGAACATGTTGGCATGTTATACTTGATTTGAAATGTTTTAATAGTCTAAGGATGACAAGCTCTGAGTCATCATAAGTAGGACTATGAGTTTATATATCAAAGATTAAATATTGGTATTTGTAGAGTTACTTTATCATGAAGATAAGTTTTTCCATAAGAAGAATATGATCTGGTAAGATTATTGCTATGTTTGTAAACATGTTGTCATGCTTACAAGAGTAATTATAGAGGTTTGCTATAGTGTATGAGGTCTCTCAAACCTAGTATTGATTATGTTATCTAAGAGGGTATCTTACAGAGGTTAGAGCCTTGATGGATTAAGGATCTTATAAATAAAGATACTTGAAGGCATAAGATCTAAGAAAGAAGGAGTGGCTCAACATTAACTAGGTCTCTATGAGATCTATTTGGGTTTTAATGAGGATAATTGATTGTATGTGTGTAGTACCTGAATATTTGTTGGCATACCTAAAGGAAACTTGTTAAATATGAATCTTTCTATATGGAGCATAGAATTAGGGGGAGTTAACTTAGATTAAATTTATTGGTAGAACTATGCATGATGTGAGGGGGAGCATTTATGAAGATGCTTCAGTATTGATTGAGATGTTTGCTATAATTGAGAATTAAAGAAGGTTGATATGATGAATTGATCAAACCAAGTCATGATTTTTGACAATTTTTTGATTCTTCATGCATGGACTAAGGGGGAACTTTACAAGCAGATAGGTCCTAGGATCAAATGATTGTGTTGGTAAGCCTAAGAGGAGCATATGTCTACTTTTAAATTATTAGAAAATGGGGATAAGGAGAAGAAGAGATTTCCATAAATGAAAAAAGGGGATGTTTTTGGAAGTATGTTGTCATTTATGTCAAAGGATGATATCATATGCATTAATGTTAAAAGGTAATGACAAAGTGGTGATGTTATGATGGTGATGAGGTTGAGCATGAAGGTGTGCAAGGTAGGTTTAGATGCATATGAGATAAGGTAAGAATTTTTTGAGGTTTTTCATGTTGTTTATAGCATTTTGATAGTGATATAATTCAATGAGAGAAGATAAAGTGTGTTGACATATGCTTGGTGGCCTTGCTTGGTGGCATAGGCTTGGTAGCCTAGTGTGTTGAGTAGGTTGAGACTAGGGAGAACATGGAGGGAAGATTAGGAATATGTAAATAATGTGTATTAATTATCCCTGAGGTGGTGAGATATTTTAAAGAGGTTTCAAGGTGGTTTCTTGTTCAATGTTTGACTTGCAGTCTTAGAACTAGTGTGTAGAGTGACCTAATGAGGTCCAATTGGTGATTCAAAGTGATATTTCAAGATGGAATAGATATTTTAATCATTTATTAAGGTATTAAAAAAAATTAAAATTTCTTTACCAATTTTAAAGTCTTGAGTATGAAGATAAATCAAGATAGTGCATTAGGACACTTGTGCATGCAGATTAAAGGTTTCCTAGGTCAAGAAGAAAGTTCTAATGCTCATTGGGATGTGTATATTTTTCATGGTGAACTGATACTTTTTATAGAGGTGTCACATTTATATAATAATTATTTCCAAATATTTTTTAGTGGATTGAGGCACATATCTTTATAAACATTCATTAAGAATGTCAACTAGTCAAAACCTTCCTAGAAACCCTCATAGTGATGTGATTGGAGAAAGATTTTTGGATAAGGCCCATAATGGATTTGTTTAAAAAAATTTAATGTTTTAATTTTTTTATTAATCTTCCAATCACCTCCAAGTGGTATTTTTGTGTCAAGGAAGTGAGTAGAAGGTATAGAAATAAACTTATTTCTAAAGTGTTTAGTGTTACAGGTAGAGTTGACTAAGTCAACACATGAAAGCTATTAGAGTTTGAAGGTAAATACATATTATTGATGTATATATAATTGGTTTGTAAATTTTCATATTTTTTTCAATAATTTTGAGCATAAAATTTGTCTAGTCAATAAATTTGCAAACAGTGAAAACAGTGACAAAAAGCTAGTCAGAGTGAGAATCTATTTAAAGATGGGTTATAGGTGTTTAGGGATGATTCCAATGGATTGGGGTGTTTTTTTTGTACCAATTACTCACATTCCATTAATTTTAAATTGATTTTTTTGACCTTACATAATCAATAAAGTGCTCTCAAGTTGATCAGTTTGTGTGAGTGAAAATTATGAAGGTGTATGTTCAAGCAATTGATCCATATGTTTCATATTTGCCACTAAAAATATATGTTTTAGTGTTTTAATTTTATTTAAGGTTGTTTAAAGATATAATTATTACATTTTTAGGTCAAGGAAGTGACTTTATAGGTGTTATGAGTCATGTTCACCATGACTATGTTTTGAGTTAGAATGGCTGCTATAGGCATGTTGAGGGAGTGAAGTGTTTGAGGTTCCTTGATAATATATGTTTCATATAATGAATATATTGATGTGGTTTGAGAATAAATTAATCTAATAATTTTTTTTTTTAATCTATATAATCTATTTGAGATTTTGAGATGAGGAAGCCAAGAGGAATTATCTAGTTGTGTATGTATAATGTGAGATTAGTCTAAGGAATTGGTCTGTAAGACCAATAAATGATGATATAAAAAGAATAATAAATTTTGGAGTTTTATATAGATAAACTGTATTAATAATTAATTATTATTATATGTCATTAAATTGATCAATTTGATGTAAAGAGTCAAGAGTTCTTGATTGAACTTTGACTGTGTTTAACCAATCTGAGTGGTCCTATTGTAGGTGTGGTTTGGAGGTGTTTTTCCTTGTGTTATTGTTTCCAAAGCACATAATTAGGTTTTTAAGTCTTGAATAATATTTTTTATTGTTTGGGTTATATTTTTTGAGGTGATAATACATATTTCTATCTCATTTTTTCAAGATAGTTTTATGGGTGCACTGGTAGCTCTAAGTAGTCTTTTAGCAGATATGTTATTGAAGCTTACTAGCCTATGTTGGAGTTTATAAATAATATATAGGACTTCATAAGTCTATGACTATGTTTTTTGTGTTTGAAACCTAAAGAGCGAGGAGACCTAATTACTAGGTTCAAGGAGTGAGATGGTGTTCCAGGTGGTATGGACATTTTTTGGAGTGAAAAATTTACTATTGGTAACATTTTTTATGTTTTTTAATTATTTTTATAGGATGAAGGTGGACCAAGGATTTCAAGTTGTAACGTGTGGGTGAGTAGGCCTAATTGCTTTAGGTCTCACTAAGGCCTAATGGAGGATTTGGGATAGTGAGGTAATGTATGACTTATGAATCATGTGTATAACCCATGTTACATGTTTGGATACATATTCCAAATTTAAGACAAGTTTTTTAATCATCTTGACTGACCAATATGGGTTAGACCAAGAGGAGTGGTATAAATAAAAGGCCTAACTCACCTATTTATGCTAGTTGTGTGTGTGTAGAGCCAAGTAAATGAGATAACCTTTGAAAGAGAAGGTAAAGGTAATTGAGGACCATTATAGAGTGAATAATATTATACATTCTTATCTGATTAATTTGGTGAAAGTAGACAAATAGGTCATTAGACCTAATAATCCTAGAAGAGGCTAGTTGAGCGAGTAAGCCCTAGAGGTTGTTTGTGAGAGATTGAAGGGTAAATAAGAGTGAAATAAATAAAATTAAATCATCAGGTGTAAAATAAATCAGATTAGAGGTGGATATTATATCATAGGTAGCTAAGTTTGTGCTTGGTTTCATAGGGGGTTGTAACATCCTTGCTAGTTAGAGATAGCTAAAGGTCAAGTGGGTGCTTGACTAAATTGAGGGGTGGGTGATCCTTGATCAGTTGGTTTTGGTATAAATTTTTGTTCATTTATTAGAGGAAAATTATTATAAGTATTTTTACAGTGGGTTTCATCCCCCTTGATGGTTTCTTGCATAGATTATGTGTACATGTGATGTATGCTCTTTTTTCATGTTTTGTGTGTGTGTGTGTGTTTGCGTGCGTACGTGCGTGTGTGCATGCGTGCGTGCGTGCGTGTGTGTGTGCGTGCGTGCGTGTGTGCATGCGTGTGCGTGTGCGTGTGCGTGTGCATGTGCGTGTGCGTGTGTGTGTGTGTGTGTGCGTGTGTGTGTGTGTGTGTGTGTGTGTGTGTGTGTGTGTGTGTGTGTGTGTGTGTGTGTGTGTGTGTGTGTGTGTGTGTTCATGATAGTGTTTCTAGATCGAGTTGACATATGATGGAATGGTTTTGGAATTTAATGAATATTATTTTCTATTGATTCAACCTCACCCATATAATTATCTACTTCCAATACTAATTGTAACATGTGGCCTAATATAGGGATAATTACTTAGGTCTTGCTTAAGCCTAATGTGTTATTTTAATCCATTGGAAGCAGGCTGACCTAATGAGTTTATGTAAATTATATGTAACATGTCCTAAGACATATATTTATGTTTATCTAAGTGGTATATATTCCTTAAGGGTTAAGTAAAGTGTTGTGATTGACCAAGATTGATTGAAGAAAGAATAGTGCATATGTCAAAGGCAATTTTGGCCTCATTGTGTTTGTTAGACAATGAAAGAGTGAAACGAATTATATATGAATTTGAATAAGGGTAAGAGGCCATGAAACACATAATAAAATAATTTTGAATATGTGACAAGGTTATAACATTTTTTTATCAAGTCATGATAAATTAAGAAGATTTGTTTCAAGGCTATTGGGCCTATTTTGTTTTGGTGACCTAGTGCAAGGGTTTTGATAATTAAGGAATCAAGTGAATAGTATGCAACTTTTTAGAAGTGTGTGAGGGTTCATAAATATTATATATTGGTCCTAAAGGTAATTATTAAGTTTTTTATTGATTTAAGGCATGATTAGGCCTAGTTTGTCCAAATGACCTAAAGTGAAAAAGTGCATTGATTATATATTAAAAAGTAATGCATAGGTTGTGTATGAATGATATTTATTATGTCTAAATAATTTATTTACATATAATAATATCAAATTGTGAATAAGGAATTGCCTCAAGGTCATGAGCATGCATATGAGGGGTAAATAAGAAAAATAATTGTTGTACGCCTATGTAAAAGGTAGATTTGTGTTTGTATAAACTGCCATCACTTGTATGAGCTATAAAGGCATGTTTTCATGTTTTATAAAGAGATAATACCATAATCATGTGTTTAATACATAATATTAAATGTGCATATCAATTTAGAGGTGATTGATTTGGTGCTTGATCATCTAGGGGGTTGTAGCCTCCTTGCTAGTTGATGCTAGCTAAAGGTCAAGTGGGTGCTTGACTAAATTGAGGGGTGGGTGATCCTTGATCAATTGGTTCTGATATAAATTGAATAAATATATTTATACGATAGTAGTTCAAAGTTTTTTTCAAGTTGGTTTTCTCCCCCATGAGGGTTTCCCACATAATTCATGTGTTATGTGTTTTGAGCTTGCATTATTTTCTTTGTTCATCATAATGAATGGTTTATATGATGCATGAATGTTTTTTTTGAATGGTTAGGATTTTGAAGGATTGTAATTTAATTTTATTTTATTACATCAATAATTTATCCCCCACTCTCAGTGATTGTGCTTCTAATAATATACACATATTATGTAATATAACATGATCTTGGTTACAGGTCAGTCATTTGTAAAGCACTCATGTTAGCCTCATGCAAATATAAGGTGTGTTATAAACACCCAGTATGTATTCCTTTCATTTTAAATATTAATTTAATTATATATTAGTGGGGATGTAAAGATTATTTTATAAATTATATATCACCTCAATCTTGTACACTTGGAAAACTTAAATCTTGGTTATTCCTCTTAGTTATAAATCTTTCTCACTTTTGTAAGTCTTACATCTACTCTATATTATGCCCCTTGGCCTATATGTTGGTTTGATCAGTCTTATTTTGATATCCCAGACTTTATATCTTACCTAGAATGCTTAAAACTTGTTTATCTTACACCTTTATAAGTTATGAGTCTCTACCTACTTTTTAATTCCCTAAACACTAGCATACTAAACAAACACCTATGTTAATGCATGTGTCCTACTCTGACGTAAGTGTCCAATGCCCTAAATTCATCTATTTTACAAATAAAATGTATCCTAATGGTTAGCCTAGGTGATTTAATGTGAGTTACTTCTCCCAATGTATTGATATAAATATAATATCAACCCTTGTTCATTCCACCTAGAAAATACCAAAAGAGACCAAGATAACTTATCAAAATTATTTTACCAAGCATTAAATTGAGAAAAGATTCCCTATTTTCTCATATTTCAATATTAATCATAGGTACAATACATCTGCAGGTCTGAAGTATTGAAGGAGTATCCCAAGAGCTATATTTGCCAAGTTACAAACTAGGTCACTATTATGTCCACTTTCCACATATTTCATGATTCACACACAAGCCAACACATATGGGAGGCCTAAATCAATATGAGGCCCTCTTTGGATTATTGGATATTTAGGAAGCACTAATTAACAAAGGGGTCTTTGGGGTTAGTTTGACACTATGTGCCCACTAATCCATTTTTCTCTAGGATTATTATGAAGATGAATAACTAGGGTTTTTTAATTTCATGAGGAGCGATAGTCCATTTTATAGATATGAATGCATTATATTAAAGGCAAAGACACATGTGGTAATATAATTTTCTAAAATTTATTCTATATAAGACACATGTGTTAGGTTTAGATAATATTATTGACACAATTGTCCAAGGCTGAATCTAGTGTTCGTAACTTCAAAGGTACTCAATCCAGAATATGTTGACTATTTCAAAATCATCTTCCAGTCTAATTCTTACCTATTCTAAATCTAGAAATGCATTATTATCATAGCTACCTAAGTACATTACTTCTTTGTCATTTCCATATCTATCATAGTTGTGCTTACTATTTTTATCCTATCTCAGTTTAATAAATTTAGCATATGTTATATCTAAGCTTAACATATAATTAGCTTATTATAGAGATATTTTATCACCCTTGTAACTTTAACTATTTTTATCCCCTTTAACCTTAGATAACCCCAATCTAGAAATTTTAAGGTTAAATATATATACCAAATGATAATTTATAATGTTTGGGGGCCCTTTGACTTGATTTTAAATTCATTTAGATAATTATCTAAATATGCATATAATAAATAATATTATAAATGTTATTTTTAATTATCTAAACCTATTTAACATTATAAACCATAAAGTAGCATTTATCCAATAGTAATAAATCATAAAAAAAATAAGCATAATAAACTGCATAAGCACTAATTTTATTATTTTACTAAAAGAAGGTTTCAATATTATTATGTAAATGAACTATTATATCACTAAAAATGCATTTATAAACAAAAATAAAAAATACAAATTAACCATAAAAATAATATACTAGTATACTAATAAAATGAAACATAAAGTCAAACACATCATAACCATATCAATCAAAATCACTGCTAAAAATAGGGTCAATGAGTGCCCCTCTAATATGTCTAATAATCCATATATTCTATCAAGGAAATATGTAATTCAATAAAATTAATGCCTCCATACTCATCATCAACGTATAACTTCACTTTATTTTGCACATGTGTCACCATGGGATGATTCATAGGGCTACCATCATGTTTCTTACTAGAATTGGTATGTTTATCTAACATAGGTGAAGAGAGTCTAGTATTATATCCAAGGAAATATTTAGATTAGTGAGATTAAGGTTAAACTCAATAAATAATGTAATATGACCAAACACAGGAGGAACATTCAAAATAAATTCAATGGCAGTATGCATACATTGAGAAGACTTACTTGGAGTAACTTATCCATAAGGATGAGATATTCACAGGTATATCCTCAGGATTCTTTGGGATGCACCATAAAACTCACATAATAATAGGAAATTTTATGTATTAAATTACAAAATATAGGATCAAATACATCAAAATTAATAGAAACACAAATTCCATAGTGAAAATGCCTAGAAAAGTGTTGGTAGCCCTAAGACCATGAAAATGTCTCCCATGAGAACTATTTTGTGAAATAGTTTCATCACCCTAAAATTTAATATCTCCTTCCCAAACATTCCTCTCTAAAATATGATAATATAAAATCCACCAAACATAATATTTTTAAATAATTTCAAAATAGGAAATTATAATCAAGTTCTATGAAATTAAATACTCTGAAACTTCAAATGTTCAACATATGTTTCAAATTATTCACCATTTACAACAAATATGAGTACTACAAGTGTTTTATAAAATTTAATTAAAGAACCTTTTGTAATTTCACATCAACTTATAATCAAGTGAAATTTATTTTATCTTCATTTGGAAGATGAACTTCAAAGCAAACATTCAAAATCTTTTTTGCAAATGCAAACATTCCAATGATCAAACTACACTATCATTGTCAATATTCATATGGTACTTCACAATAGGTTTCAACAATTGACACCAAAATAGGAAACATTCAATACAAAAATATCCATGAATAAATAAGAAATTCATAACATTTTAATATATAAAATGTATCCATTATATGATATCTGTATGCAATCAGAACTTTGTACCAAATTATCAACCATGACAAACAAATTGAAAACTTTATCTGGATACTAAATGTAATATTTTTCACATTTTATGTAAATGATCAATTTGATATAATATGAAAACCCTAAGTTTGTGAAAATCATATTATAATATGAGTGCACTTAAAATATTAAATATAAAAACCATTCCTATGTAAAATAGTGAAAATCATTTCTGTATTAAATCATTCAAAATCACTATCTACATTATTCTATTTTGCATAAATATTATGACTAAAAATCACCTTATAAAACTTGTTGTATCTATCCGTATAAATTGGTTTTAAAATTGGCATGAATTCAAGCACCTAGGTGAAAATATGCATGAAAATACTTAAACACTTATCATATCAAAATGGCAACAAACCCATGTATTTCCAAAATTTATGCAAAACATCACCTTGTAGCTTCAAAACTAATGCAATAGATTTTATACCCTTATTATTAATTAAAAAAGCTTATTTCATCATTCTAACATAAGTCAACCAAATATTTTATAACATGGCCCAAAATAAACAACCTCATAAACCACATACCCTTATTTTAATAAGACAAGCATACTACCTCTAGCATGCAGAAATAACTCAATAGAAAAGCTCAACTTATTCACTTATAACCCATATATAACACCATGTAAAAATGGTTTTTTATCCATCTAAAATAACAAACAAACTTGCATTTACTCATACAAAACCAAATTCATCTACCAATGTGATTAAAGCTAAAAACATGTATCATAAATTTGTAGCATGCAAGTCCAAAAAACATATCAATAACCTTTACCAAATAAATAAGTCTCAACTAGAAATGGAAACCATGTCAAGAAATACCAATACCATTGAGCATTCAACATTCAAGAATGATAATCATTGTACATATGCATAACCTCTTGTAAGATAAATATTTTATAAACATGCATGAGAAACTTGTCATTCAATAGAACTCAATACCTAGAAGAAAATTCAATATTGGATTTTAATAATAAAAACCTATATCCTTACATATATACAAACTAAAACATCCATGTATATAAAAATTTATGCATATACATATTAAAACATATCGAAATGGTTTCCACAAAGGAGCACATGAATATATTATTTTATTTCAAAAACCTTATTTAAATAACATGCAATACATTTTGCCTAAGAATCCATTGAATAAGAAACTTTTTATTGTACATAAACTTCAAAGTGATGAATATGACAAAAATATATATTTCTTGACCATCAATTGCATACCTCAATAGAAGATACGTGCATGAAAAAGAGATTGAAACAAGCAAAATCTAAATTTCATCTCCAACTAATGAACTTGCAGAGCTCATGTTCTGCAATTGGTAAAATGGTATCCAAACCAAAATAATGAAGCCTTTTATGTCAAGTTGATTATCATAACCAGCAGTTAATGCAAATGGGTTAATGTGTCCACTAAATTAGTGGAGGGAAGTATCTACTAAAATATCTTTCTTGATAAAACCAAATCACATAATCACTAAACACTTATCAAGATTTACAAACCATTGCCAAAATTTTCACAACATTTATGTTTAAGGCAAGGACAAGCATTTAAAATTCATATTAAATCAAACCATTTCCAAGTCGAATATACCACATTCACATTAAAAAATAGATATGCCTCAATTTTGATATTCAAATGCATTAGAACTATCATATTGAATGCAATATATGCAAGTTATAAATCATTTTGAAACATTATAGCTTAATCAAATCACCTGAAAACATTACAAATTAAAAAGCATGCCAAGTGACCATGATAAGCACTTAGTACCTTACAAATGATCATGATATTTAATATTAAGGTTTAAAATATGCATCTATATAAACCTTAACTAATCATAGCATTATTCATTTTACCTTGGCAATGCGCAAGAGGATTATTTCAAAAGTGTGCAAAGAGGTGTTGAAACCATGTTTTGAAAAGAGGGTGTTGTAATCATCAAGTTTTGCACTTCAATTAGACAGGTGGAATAATCATGACTAATAATTGTGTACCTATTCTCAACTTTCCATCATTGTCAAGAAAATGTCACATAATTCATACATTAAATAGATGTGGAACATCATATCACCTTAAGACATCTCAAAACATGGTTTAATCATACTAAATCATATCGTAGACTATAACACCAATGTTACCAAATAATACAAAGTATACCAAGATCATAAATGCATACTAATTGAACTATAAGAATGAGATGCAAATATATTTTATTTCTTAATGTAGTAGATGCTTATAATCTCAATTGATCAATATATTATTATATGACTCATATCAAAATAACATTATAGGTACTTAAATCAATTCAACATATAAATATTTCATCTTCAAATATCCATAAAGAAACAACTACTTTAAAAAAAAGTAAACAAGTTGGCCCCCATCAACAGATTTAAACATTATGACCAAAAGTCATCATATGGAAAAATTGATCATGTCAAGACTTTTAAAAAATGAAGGGGTACTGAAATTAGGCATAAAACTAGTGACCTTTCTATATGCAATCAGAAATGCATCATGTATATAAATCAATCCTAACTCAAAAAAGATATATCATACCATACACTTTTAACTAGGGACACATGTTTTAAGTAGGATCATGACCAATATGGGGATCTACTGACCCAATTAGCAGATCTCTTACCATAATACATTGTGCTATGGAGGGTTCCAAAGCCTCCAGTTAATTACAATCATGCAATAACCCTAAGGGGGTCTTGTGTTTTGGTATCTCACTAAACTAATAATAATTAAATTAAATCTAATATAGTGCTCACCAAAGCTTATGACACAACGTGGGGGTTAGAAATAATAAAATTAAACATGCATAAGAGATATATATGCATGTTAATGTATACAGAATCCTAATACATAGAAGAGAAGTACAAATGCATATCTATCTACTCTTATAAAATAGGAATAAAGTTACAAATACTTTCCTTTGAAGATGATCCCATGGAGCCTCAATATCTCCCTTGGCCAAGGTGCTTTGAAAGAGGTTGTTATGGTATGTAAGGATAACAAAGACAAATCAGCTAAAGGATACATAACCTATCAATGCATCCAAAATATTTCTCCACAAGACAAAATTTATATTTATAAATAAATTATGAAACCCTAAACTTGCTCCTCAAGTAGAATGGTTAATTAGTAGATGCACAATAGCTCTTACTTCTTCTTCTCTTCTCTAAATAATGGCAAAATGAACTTGTATATATACATGGATTTGACCCTAAACCCTTCCAAAAATATTTGTTGATAGGGTTGACCTATTTAACCTAGCACAATTTTAGACAATATATCATTAGGTTATGAACTAGGATGGCCAAGATCCAAACTAGTTCCTAAGTGAAAATCACCCAAAAGTGTACAAGGTCGACCCATTCAACCTAGTACAACTAACTAATAAAAGGGGCTTAAGGTGAGGAAAAGGAGGATAAAATGTGGGAAATGACCAGAGAGGGTACAATAGAGAATAAAAATCTTATCAAAATGGTTTTTAGGAGATAAGTAGGTAGATAATAAGTTGTAAAAGTAAAATTAATCTTATGAAGCACCAATGGTTTGCCCACCTCTTTCCCGGTGCACCCCTTAGGGTGTGCACTTAGAGAGATTGAGACTCGATGAGTTCCTACAAGATACAAAGTATTAATAATCAATCAAAGTTAAAAATATTATGTGTATACATATGTCCCACTTGAATCTCATCACTTGTCATGTTAGTACAACATGAGATGATGCTTTAGGAAATAGAACATGATAACACATAATAGTGATACTAAATAAAATACAGTAAGGAGTAAATAAGATAAATGAAAGGATAGAAATAAAAATCACATACCTTTACTTACCTTAGTATTGTAGATAAAGAAGGAAACTATAAGAGAAGTGAAGGTATCTAAATATGAAAAACATTAGGCAAACCTATAGAAGTTAGTGTAAAAAATAACCAAAAATTGAATTTTTTGGAAGATAGGCATATAGTAGTGGAAAATATTCTCTACGTCATCATGATTTCAGAACATTTTATGGTTCAAAAAATGGATTAGTAGAAACAAAGAGATAGGCAAAACAAATAATTTAACAAAAAATATTTGAAAGGTTAAGATTTGTGAAGTAAGTTCAAATAGGGTGAAAAGGGAAGTCATTTGTTATTTTTGACTTGTTTATGAGATAAAATGAGCTTTGAGAGACTAAACAATCTAGGATGGTGAGGATATGATAGTCGAGATGAGAAGGAATCCCAATGGTGGTAGTGGGTACAACATAGGAAGGCAACTAAGAATCTCAAACTAGTTTTTTAATATTTAATTGAAATTAAGTGTTTTTTAGAAATTTGAAATTTAAAGCAATTCTAGGAACTAAAATGAACCCAAAAAAGTTTCTAAGGGTAGGAAAAACCAAAATAAGAAATGAGTTTAAATGGATCAAAGTAATAACTATCAAAATGCATTTATTACTCAAAATGTAAGGGGTTGGTAGGTAAAAACAAATTGGTTAACCCATATGACCTACTAGGTTAAAATTTAGCAAAATTCACACTACTGACTTAGTAGGTATGTGTTGACCTAGTGTGTTTTTATATTGTCAACTTAGTAGGTATGTGTTGATTAAGTAAAAAAATCCACTGTGAAAACTTAGTAGTAATATGGGAAAATAGAGGGGTTGACGTAGTTTGTGAAGTCAACTAGGTCAAAATAAGGAAATTTTGGTCAAACTAGTGTTTGACCAAGGGATCAAAAGAGTACAAAAATGTGTGCAAGAGGTAAAAAGAGTGCTAGAAGGGCCCAAAATATCTGACTGAGGGTGAAAAAGGCTGATTAGGCTAAAAATAAGTTAAATTTATTTAAAATAAATAAATAAAATCAAATTTAGGTTTATTTTTGTTAAAATGTGAAAAGAATGTATTTTGATGATAAATGGCATGGAGGATCTAATACATCTTTTGTTGTTTTATGGTTTCAGGGACAACCCAAATTTTGGTGGTTAGTGGATGCATCATGGATTTTGGACTTATTGGAGTGTTGTCTATTGAAAAAAGAGTTAGATTGATCTCATTAGGCCTATGAGGCATAGTAGACATGTGTAGGATTCCTTTGAGTTTAGACTTATTAGTCATGTTCCTAAGAGCCTAGGAATGATTGATTAACATGTTCAAGTGGGAGATGGAGGGGGATACCATAGAGGTGGGTATCACTTTATATAATGTCCATGCCATCTTGGGACTACTTATAGCACATACACCCATGGTTAGGGGAGTACCAGATACTGAGGAGGAAAGGAGAGCCTTAACCATATGGGCAATAAGTTTAGAGAAGATATACCCTAGATTGAGGGTGAGTATGTTTGATATATATGCCTCATATATTTTGGATATTTAGAAAGATGTGATAGGAATTATGATAGTATATGTGTTATGTCACAAGTTAGATGGCAAGGTACCACTATTTGTGATAGTTTTATGTCAGATGATATTATAACAAAGGGTTTTATATGACTTGGGATCTTTCATCTAGGTATAGCTTAGGCATGATATATATGGAGTGTTGTCTAGAAGGTATAATTTTATGGGAATGATTATATTATTGATGACATAGATATTTGAGAGGTTCCCCATGTATCAGCTATTTGGGTTGCCCCATGTGATCAATGATAGGTTACCTTGGGTTTAAAGATGGAGACAAGACTAGGTAGCATAGGTCATGCCTAACATGCCAACACTACAAATGATGAGATGAGTGGATATTGTATGACATCCATATGGGCACATCACTATGATATGGCCTAGTTAGGAGATAGTGGAACTAGCTTTAGCATAGATAGAGGTGACAGGGCACTATACCTAGTAGATGAAGTCACATCTAGTAGCACATGTACCAGGATAGATGGGATAACCTCACCTAGCAACATCAATAGTGGTGCCCATGTTTTGGGCTCAACATATGAGAGAATTTTAGGTGAGAGGAAGATTAGGGCCACCAATGATTGGCCAACACTCAAGACATGGTGTGAGAGATCATGGACAGGTCAAGTATGATAAGTAGTAGAGTATGAGGAGATGGATGTAGAGGTAGGACTACCAAAGGTACCACTACTAGTTTTGTATTAGGAGGAGCAACAACCACTAAAAATATTATATCGATGGATGTAGTAGGAGTAAGAGAGAGTAGAAATAATAGTCAACCTAGACAACCCATTAGGAAGACTAGGATAGAGTTGGTTGATAGATAGACCACTCAAGTATAGCCTAAGATGGGCATGAGTGGTGACTCTAAGATTTTTATTTGGGTGGCAGCCTATAGATGAGGCTCTTAGAAGATGTGTAGATGGGGAGATCATGCTTAATGGTCATGTAGATAGAAAGATGGTGGTGGCTAATACACATCTAGGTAATAAAATATGGTTAAATTTTGTTGAAATTTACTTGAGATAGAGTAGAGATAGATAGATTTTGAGGTATAGCAATGATGTAATATCTATCTGGTTTGATTTTTTTAGGTATTGTAGAGGAGGAAGAGACCAGATGGGGGTCCCTAGTGGGGTATCACTCTATGATATCCTAGATGAGGTGATGACACCATACAACCTTGACATATTAGAGGATCTCATGGTACCATCTACCTCAGCTCAGTCAAGCTAGTTTAGACTAGTAGGAGAGGCTACAAGGTGGTTATAGGCACATAGAGAGAGGATGCAGCCATTAATAGGGGTGGGTGTAAGAGATGAATCGATATGGCAGGCCTTGGCTCAAGAAAGAGTCATGTATCTAGATATCATGACACATATGGGATAGGTACAAGCCTAAGAGAGAGTGGCACATCTAGTGACAATGACCTAGTTATCAAAAGTATAGGCTCAAGTGGCTCATCTATAGGGGTAGGCATCAGGTCTGAGATTTTTGACAACCTCTTTATAGTTTTTTTATTTAGAGGAGTTAGACTAAGGCATCTATGGGTAGCATGGCTAGGCCATGAGATGGGTATGATGGGGTCTAGCCATAGAGCTGGAGCTTTATATATGGTTGTAATTTTGTATTAAAACTCATGATATATATATATATATATATATATATATATATATATATATATATATATATATATATGTCTCATTTTGGTATTTAAATCGTGATTGTATGTGTTTTCATTATGGTTGATGGTTGTGGATGCTTAGATATATTTATTTTTAGCACATGTATTTTAGCTATTGTTGTATATGTTATAGGAAATATATGAGTTGTGGTTTTTTTTCTAGCATTATGTAGAACACATACATGGTCAAAAAAAATAGGCAAAAAGATTTGGTAAAATATAATCAATCAAAAATGTAATACAC
Source organism: Torreya grandis (assembly GCA_037957365.1). NCBI lineage: Eukaryota > Viridiplantae > Streptophyta > Pinopsida > Cupressales > Taxaceae > Torreya > Torreya grandis. The sequence continues at coordinate 489,777 of JARHVA010003352.1, read as the reverse complement.
ACTATCTCATGTTGGGAAATGTGTAATAAGAATAAAATGAATAAGTATAAAGAAATAAAAGGTGGTAAATAAGATGATAAAAATTTTGGTTTTTAACCAAGAGAAAAATTAGCACCAAATTAAAACAAGTAAAATCACACTAAATCGCATTGGGAAGTATGAAAATAATGTAATCAAGTAGAAATCATGAAAAAGGATAAATGGTATAAAAATAAATCAATTAAATCATTTAATCATATTAAATAATGTTGGGAAGTATAAGAGAAAAACAAAATTGGCAAAATTAGTTTTAAATTTATCACACTAATTCAAGCTGGGATATATGAAAATTTCAAGAAATGCTTAGATTATTACATACAATTAGAAACTAAGAAGATAAAAGTGAAAGAGAAATAAATTAAGTATAAAACATACTAAATCAATATGGGAATCATGTCAATTATGTGTAACTTCATGATCAATCACATATTATCTCATATGATACATATGTAATTTTGATTGTAACTTGGATTATTGGAAAATTTTGTGAGGAAAGCTAGGTCATATCCATGGTCTTAAACTACAACTCATAAAGGGAAAACCAATGAGGTGGAATAAATGCAAAAATTTGGTAATAAGGTATGTTGGTAATAACAATGTGAAATAATGGTAATTTGTGAAGAAGGCTAGGTCTTATCTATGGTCTTATAATGCAACTCACAAATGGAATCCCTAGGGGAGTGATCAGTGAAGAAAATAATATTTTTGAAGAGAAAATATGAGGAATGTATGTAGTGAAAAAGAGAAAGTAAAAATCATAACTTAGGCATCTTATGAGAAGAAATTAGGAGATATGAGGCATACTAAGGACATGAGAAGACACTAAGTGACTAGTGACCATCAATGTACAAAGGAAACATGTTTGCTATAGACATAAAGTTGTGTAGGCAAATAATCATGCTACTAAGATCAAATCATGAAGGTAGATTGGTACAAGAAAATTAAAATGTACATATCTTCCCATGACATGTTCCCTATTCCTTAGGACCCCTTATAGATCTGTCAGTCTACTATGAAGATTGGGTACTTACATGAGAAAGCAGGTAGCACTAAAAGATTTTTTTAGTCTCCTTTTCTAATCTATTGGTCTACCTCAAACCCATGGATCTTAGATCTATCATGAGGCCAACTATGGAATTTGAGTTTCGACTAGAAGAAGTATATGTGATTTGAATCATGTCTTTTAATGTGATTTGACTTTTAAGAATTTTGAAATACTTTTTCCTTTTGTATCATTACCTTTTGTTAAATGATTTTTGGATTTTTAATGTTTTTAAGGCTTTTTAAGGTTCCTCCTCCATATGGATTTAGAAAGCCCAATCATGAGAGACAGAGTGATACACACAAATGAGTTGTAGGCTTAGGCTAAAGGAAGCTAAGTGAGCAAAGACAAGACTAACTAAAACACTTAGGTTTAACGATGAACCAAAATGTTATCTCAAGTCTCAAACATGTATATGCTTAGTTTGTAAGAAAGTAATAAAGGGAAAAAGGAGATCCAAATTGAATAAATGAAAGGAGATTATAATGAGATTAATTATTTGTTAACTAATCACATGGTAAAAAAGGAATGACTTAAGGAAACCAAGTTTATATAACCAAGTCACAATGACAATTATCTATGTATATAGGATAAGAAAGCAAAAAAATCATGAAAATAAAACAAGGGAGTTTTAAGAAAGAAACTCGAGAATTAAAAAAACAATGATAAATAAGACATTCATAAGAGAATATAAATGACATTATAAGAAATATATAAAGTGTAAAATCAAAGTCACCATGTAAGATAAATAATAATTTGACATAATGTTAAATGATATAACAAATAGATAAAGATAAGATTGGAGCACAATGAAAATATAATAACAGCATGCATGTGTTCATAAATACTGATAGATTTGCCCACACATATTATCTAAAAAACCTGATAGATCTTTATGTAGTTAGAGTTAAACTATAGCTAATGTCTCATCTATCTTCAGTGAAAATTGGGAAAATACTTCACATCTAATATCCTCAATATAAAAGGTAGGAATGATTGATGGGTCATGCTAAGGAGGGATATCAAGCAAGGGATGTTTATAAGAATGCATAGGAGAGGAATCTATAGGAGAAGAAGGGATCACCGGTGGGAAAGGATCCATAGGTGAGGGATTCATAGGTGGATAAGGACCCATATGTGATGTAAGGTCCAAGGGTGAAGGATTCATGGATGGAGGAATAGGAGGTGCAGAACGAGTCACAAGAGGGGATGGAACTATTGGTTGTCTAGATTGTACCTTAGTTGAGCAAAGGATTATTCAAGTCTTCTTGCTCAAACCTAGTCTAACATGTGACTAACCCTAGGTTGTGGGTCACTTAAACTTGGGTCAAACCTCTAGAGAAGGTCATCTTCCTTTTGGATATATCACCTAGACTAGACCTAAGATAACTCTTACTTGGAAAAGGGAGAGAGATTGATAATAATTCATAAAAGCATGATGTACCAAATGTTTTGATCCTTATACTTACACAAGACACAGTACAAGATGATTTCAAAACTTCTAAACATCACTTCACTCTTTGATCAGTTTTCACATAAGTATTTCATAACAAGGCATGGAATAGATATTAACATACAATGTGAGGGTAGTTTTCCACTTCCACATTAAATAATACACTATATATGCACTTATAATGACTTGTGAGAACTACCAAGACACTACATAAAGGTGAGAAAACTTAGACAGAGGCAAGAAAAACACACACTCACTTGAATACATCAATGAAATAATAATACACACTTCACTTAGCTTAAAATTAGAGGAATTCAATCTTTATTGCATCAAATAGGTGTTATAATGTAAATCTTGGCAGAGTCTAGTCATGCCAAAGAGAGGATCATTTATAAGGCTCAGAAGCATGTGTATATAGCATAACAGAGAAAGAGATGACAATCTAAGCATAGAAGGATGGAAAAAAGAGCATAATGACCCAAATTTCCCATCAATATGATGTTAATGCCGTTAGAAAATATCATAATGCTAAGACTACTTCTAGAAAATGACCATAACAATTGTATCAGTGCCTTTCAATCCATTTATAGTCTGCATTGATGCTCCTTATGATTACAATGGTAGGATCAAATCATTAATAATATTCTTCTAGCATTGATGTTATTATAATAGCTTAATCAATCTATTTTGATCTTGGTGGCATTGATTGCTCCCCACTTTCTCCCTATTGGTTCATTTTGGCATGTTAAAAGGGTCACAATCAACTTCAGGACCACCTTGTCAATGGCTTATCCACATTTTTAAATTTGGCAATGAACTATTGAAATAAACATGTCTACCTTCATGGTGTACCCTTGAAATATTTTATTTTGTTTGATCTTGATGGTACTCAACCCTTATGAATTCCCTAGTTTTTAACTTTTGATATTGGCCCTTGATCTTGATCTAGGTTCATAGAATTATGCCATCTATCAACTCCCTATTCATTTCTTAGGATTTTTCTAACTTTTTGACCTTATATGTGCACTGTTAGATCTTAATTTGGGTACCTAAGATCTTGACACTTGGTAGCTTCTCATTTATTCTTGAGATCTGCTAACCTTTTGACTATGAGATCACCATTGATTTTGATATAGGAATCCATGATTTAGACACTTATCCTCACTGCATTTGATCTTAATATCCTTCAACTATTTGACCCTATATGAACTATTAGATATTCATAATATGATTAAATGTGGACCATTGATCTAACTTGCCCCACTAGCCATGTCAGTTTGTCTCTCATTATTTGATCTTTTTCATGATTGAATGCAAACTATTGATCTTGTTCTAAGTATTTTTTGACTTATTGACTCCCTACATGCCATTGATCTATGATCTGATCTCATAAGATATTGAAACTTGTCAAATCCATATTCATCATTAGGATGTTTGAATTTAAATGGCTATTTATTGAGGCCCAAATTTGACATCTGTGTGAATGTTTCATTCTGCCTATTCAATTTTGAGTGCTTATAATTTGAGATAGCAAGCTCATCAGATCACAAAATTTGCATATAATGTTCAAGGCATGAAAACATTCATGTCCATGTGATCCTTTAGCTTTGAGAGGCTTCATAGCATACCTATAAAATGTATAAGTGAATTGGCTTGTTCATTTCTACATGATGTTTGATGATGGCCTAGTTCTTCAAAATTTTCTTTTGCTCTCTTTTGCTCAATTATGGATCAAGAACTCTACTCAGCTTCTCCATCCCAGCAAAAGCTTGGTATGTGGGCCAAAATTGGCCAACATCTTTGGCAACTCAGCTAGGCATCATGCCTTCTATGCTTGAGAACATGAATCATTTTCATGATTGTTAGACTTATCAATAATTATAACCATGATCCATGACTGAAAAAAACATTTTGACTTGCAAAGATAATGAATTCCACTAAAATAGGGAAGGAAATAAAAAAAAGGAAGCTAACTAAATAAAGAAAAATCAAACAAACTAATGTGTTAGGATATCACTTAGAGGAAATCTAAAATAACTATGCATAGGGAACTTCAACCTTTAGTATGAATGTTTCAAGTGTGTCCCATTAACTAGGATAAGAAGCTCTTCACCATTCATCCTTATAAGTTAGAAGGAATTGTGGGATTTATAGTTGGAGATTGTGTATGGACCATTGTAAATAGAGTTAAATTTTGTATTCCTTCCTATCTTAGCTCTATCCTCATCCCACTTGAGGAACAAATCTCCTTCTTTAAAACTTCATGAAGAAGCTCATCTGTCAAAGGATTTCTTCACTTTTTCTTGATGGCTTTCCATGGCTAACATAGACTGATGACTTATCTCTCCTAAGTCCATAAGCTCAGCATATCTGATCTCCATAGGTTTATTTTACAATAACTCAATTTTATGCATCAATTCTAGGGCAAAAAATTTAAGAGAAATAGGCATTCTTGCTTCCTTACCATATACCAGCTTATAGGGGTAGTTGGTTATTGATTTCTTGTAGGTGATCCTATCAGCCCATAGAGCTAACTTCAATTTGAGATGCCATGACCTCTGATTATCTTTAATAGTCCTTCTTAGGATCTTCAATAGGTTCTTATTAGTGGACTTAGCAAGGCCATTGCCTTGGGGGTAGTAGTTTGATGAAGTGCTGAGAAAGACACTATGTTGCTACCCATTGGCTGATTTTAGACCCCAAAAAGGCCATAACATTGTTAGAAATGATGGTTGAAGGGACTCCAAACCTAGTAAGAAAACTTTCATATAAATCTAGAACATTGATCTCATTTTCTTCCTTTAATGTCAATGCTTTTGTCCATCTAATGAAGTAATCTATGGCAGTTAGTATCCATTTATGACTTGAACTTGAAGGGGGTTAATGATACCAATAAAGTCTAATCCTCATTTCACAAATGGTTGATCCATTAAAATTGGTTGGAGGGGTAAGTCTACAAGTTGTACCTCTTAACAAGCATAACACATTATTTTCATTTCCTAACCCATACATGAAAATCACCAAATAAGCATGGCCAATAATACCCACCTCTCATGATCTTGTGGGTTTTGGTCATTGTTGAATAATGGAACTCTTCAAGTAGCCTTTTCTTTTGATGTTGCTTAATGCATCTTAACAACATACCATTGATATATTTATTGAATAAAACACCATCAACAAGAAGGAAAGGAATGTATTGCAATATAAAATATGTTATTTTTTAAGGAGTTCGATGAGAGGGGTAAAGGCCATCTTCAAGATATCTTACCAAATCATGATACCAGCTAGAAGGTGAGGCATGGTCAACTATAACTTCTTCATCAGTTGATACCATAACCATCCCATTGGCTTATTGTAGATCTTGGGCTAGATGCTCACAAAGTTCTTTTCCTTAAATCAGCTTTGTGAATTTGATCTCCACATCATACTAAATTACCTTTGTTATCCAACCAACTCTTTTCTCATTTATGTCATTATTCAAGAGAAACTCCTTGATACTTGGATGTGCAACTATTAGGTGTATCTTATTGTTAGATAACAAATATCTAAATTTCTTGAGAGACCTTATAACAGAAATTACATGCTTTTCAACAAAAGAGCACCTTGTTTCATATTCTTCTAAGCCTTGACTAAAGAAAGTTATTGGTTGCTATAAGGCCTCATGATTCTGATGCATAAGAATGCCTCAAATGGTTTCAATGTTAGCATAGGTGTACATAATGAAATCCTTTGATAAATATGGGTTCATGAGTGTAGGATTATAGCCATAGATTTCTTGATTTCCTCAAAACTCCTTACTCCTTCCTTGGACTAGTTGAAGATCTGATTCTTCTTTAGCATGGTTATAAGTGGATTAGCTAAAGTGGAAAAATTTGAGATATATATTTTGATAAATTTGATCTCTCCCAAAAAACTTTTCAAGGTTCTTTTATGCTTGGGCAAGGAAAGTGCAAGAAGTAAAGTTATCCTTTCAGTATCTATGCCCAAACCATGATTTGAAACTACATGTCCAAGGAGCTTACCTACATGAACTGAGAAGACACACTTTTTAGGATTTAGTGATACCCCAAATTGTCTACACCTTTCAAACATTTGCTCAAGGTGAACCATATGCTTATTTTCATTCTTTGAAAACACTGATATATCATCCAAATAGACCAAAATAGACTTGTTAAGAAGTCCCTAGAATTCCATATCCATGGCTCTCTAAAAATTTGATCCAGCATTAGATAGACCAAAGGGCATCTTTATATATGTAAATGTCCCCCACTTTATGGTGAAGGTTGTCTTGAATTGGTTTTCCTCCTTGACCAAAATATGGTTGTAACCACTACATCTGTCCAATAAGGAGAACCTTTCTAAACCTATAACCAATCATAAAATATGTTCCATATATGGTAGTGGATAGTGGTATTTAAGGGAAGCCTTATTCAAGTCAACACATAATCTAATTTCACCATTCTTTTTCCATAATGGAACAATTTTACCACCCCCGTTGAGTGCTTGATTGGAAATATAATAGTTGACTCAATGAGCTTATGAAGCTTAGCTCTCATCAAAGTCTCAAGCTTAGGATTAATAGGCCTTTGTATTTATCTTATTAGCTTAGTTTCATCTTTTAGCTCAATGGTGTGTTGAGCTAGACTTGGGTCAAATCCCTTTAGATAATTATATTCCTATACAAATACATTAGTAAAATATGCACATAACTTAATGAAAGCTTTGTGTTGTCACTTGGATTTTCACCCTTTGAGGAGATGTCTCATCTCTCCTCATCCAAGTGTCATAATTGAAACACCTCTAGGCTTGTGGGTAGCTTATGAATGAGGTGAATATTTAGATAGGGCTAACATGTAAGAAGGATGATTTCATGTGACAACTCATATAATGTCTTATTTTGACCCCAAAATGACTCAAAATGATATAAGGACTAAAATGACTAATAACCAAGGCTAATAAAACATTAAATCACACTAAATGACCTATAATACACACTTAAACATAATATTAGATCCCATATAAACCTATAAATTCAATATTTTACCTGTAGGGGTCCTAATTTGACCCACAAGATCAAATATGGTCAACAAATTGGTGACTCATAGGGGTAGCATGCCTTCTATGCTAACTAGACTAGTAGTCTTATTAGTTTATTAGGATTAGGGAGTCATCTAAGGTTTAAAACACAAAAATAGGAATTTGACCATTAACAACAAGATAGACCAAGATAAGACAACTAATTACCTCAGCCACATAAAATAAAGGACACATACAAGCAAAGCAAACACACTAATAAGATACACACATGTGCTCAAAGCACTTAGGAAAGGAATAAATCAAATAACTATATAAAACTAAAAATTAAGCATACCTCCTTCTTAGATCAAAGGGGAAGTTTGAAACTTTCCTTACTTCATGACATGAAGGATTTAGTGAGATATGTAGCCTTTTGACCTTTAGAATTGATGCTTCCATCTTCCTCATGGTGTTTGTCAACTTCATTGGCATGATGTTCAATGAGAACCAAGTAGACCCATATAGGTTGACTATGGAAATGGACTCTTCTTTTACCCAAATATTCTCAACCTTCTCATGTACTTGGCCATTAATATGCAAGTTTGAAACTATGGCAATCCTCTTAGACTTGCTCTCTTCCTCGACATAATGTGCTTGATATTTGGAAGTACCAAGTACTCCTTCACCATGTTCCCACATCTTTTAATGTGGGTTTACCTCAAATGGATCTCTTGAATATATTTTAGGTACAATAAAATCTGCTTTCACATCATTATCCATGTCTACAAATTCTTTTACACTATCATCATCAAATGGATTTATGACAACATGTTCTTGACTAGTAGAATGAGCTTCATCCTATGTCTAATTGAACACTCAAGATCACATTTATTAGATGAAAAAAATTTATCAGATGTGCAATATTTTGGAGAAGAAAAAACTTTTCCCAACTTATAGAATTCCTTTCATATGGCATTAAAATTCTACCATAAATCTTCTTCTTCGTGAATGTCATCTTCAAGAGCTATTTCCTCTACCTTGGTCTGATGAGACTCTCTTAAGACTACCACTTCTTGAGGAGTAACTTGAAATTATTCTCTATCCTTGATAGTACATTCTACTTCATGATTGAGATGGTCATCCATAACTTCATGATTAGACATGGAGTCTTCTTCAAATACCTCTCTCTTCAAGTCTTAGCCACATTCTTCATGGATATACATCCCCTAAAAATTGGAGGCATTAAAATATACTTCATGGACATACATCCCTTCAAATATAGGAGCAAAATCTTATGGATTGTCCTTTTTTCACTAAGGGGAGTCCGTATGGTGATTTATTCCTTAAATTCACTCATGATGTCTTATTTATTAGCCAAGAATTGAGTTTTCTCTTCACTTGCTTTTCTCATGATGGCTTCTTCCTCAAGAAGGGGTAGGGTAAAAGGTTGATGGATGGGCTCATGTGAAGCAGTTGGAATATGAGCTAAAGTAGAAGGTTAACGAGTTGGAAATTGAAGTGTAGTGGAAGGTGAAGTAATTGGAGATGAAGTGTGGGATGAAGGATAAAGCTTGGGAGTGGATTTAGGAAAGATAAAAGCACTAGTAATCTCATAGGGAAGTGAATTATTTGGATTATTAGAAGGAGTATCATCTACATAAGTAGGAGTTGAATTTTTATAATAATAATATCTTTGTGAATAATCCTTGGAAACATCTGATTTCATATGAAAATACTCATAGTACTCTTGAGGTTGATATACATCATGATATGAATGATAGGGATCATATTGGGACTAATATAGAGGTGTTTCTTGATAGGTTTCTTGTTAACCTTCCTCATAGGGTTGTCTAAAAACATGATTTCCATATGGAGAGGGAAATGAAGGGCTATATGGCTGCCATTTCTCATAAAATTTATAGACATTTTGATAGGACTATTAAGGGGTAAAATCTAATTCATAGTAAGGTTGATAAGAAGGTTCATGATAGGAGTATTAGCCATAGCTATCCATATCAACCTCATGTTAAAGAAAACACAAAAATTGATCAAAATTTTCAAATAGATATACTTGGGATGATTACATCCAAAATTTACCATTCATAATCACCATGGGTATTAGCTTGCTTGTTTCTAAAATTTGATTAGAGGAAAGACACACCAATAATATTCCCACTCTCTTATACCTTGGTCCCATCAGACATGCCAAAAACTATTTCCACTTGGATTTTCACCCTTTTAAGAGATGTCTCATCTCTCCTCATCCAAGTGGCACAATTGAAACACCTTTAAGCTTGTGTGTAGCCTATGAATGAGATGAATATCCAGATAGGGCTAGCTCCCTTAATGTACCACTTTGGATCACTGCTACAATAAAATTTGTGAGGGAAAAGGGAGAGATAAAACTAAAAGCAAACTATCCTAAGGGAGGTGATAAATTAAATAAGTTGATGACTTCCAACTAGCTACATCTTATATATGAGAACAAAGGACTGACCAAACATATACTTCTCCAATCTGCATCTTGTCACATCAATGTTACATTATGAGGTTGTGATGAATATTTAGGCTAGGGGGACTAGACAAGAGACCTAAAATAAAAATATTTAAATAAACTAACTCACTCAACCTTGATACATCATAAAACACTTCACATGCCCTACAAGAAGAAGCATGCCAATCACAAATAGGTGAGGGAATGAAATAATAATGCTAGAGAAACAAGTCATTACTAAGAAAAATCAATCATCTAGGTAAACACACTATGAATGGTCATGGAAGAGGTAAAAATCAATAGTATTATTGATTAAATGGTATGAAAATGAGCAAGGCTTCACCATACTCAAGTGGAACATAGTTTACAAAGGCCAAAATGGCTAGTTCTTATATAGCTTGAGAGAGAGAGGAGAAGAGAGAAGCCCAAGGGTCAAAAGCACACTTATCATGCTAAGATAATTTACATGGGAAGAGAGTTTGGAATGGACCATGAAATTTTAGGAATACAGGTGTCCATACAAGGCTTAAAACTCATAAAAAGTAGCGTGAAACTCCTTATTTTGAATCAAACAACTACCTTCATCATCTACATCTATTTGAACATAACAAAACTAACTAGTGGTAGGTATGATGATTTTAATGAGAGGTAAAAAATTTATACATTCCTCTCCATGCATTGGTTTTAGTCCTAGTCATTTGGCATCATCTAAAAATGAGATATCACCATCTATTGTCTAAAAAACTCTTCCTTCATGCACCCTACACACTTGGCCTCCCAAAAAGGAATAAATTTTCCATGAAAATACATCGGAGGGAGTGAAATAAATTTTTAAATACCATCCATAGACTTATAGGTATTTTTCACGCCTTAAAATTAGCTCACTTGAAGTTTTCCACCCTTCTCACTAACATGTCCACTATGCCAATTTTGACTGGCTAAGATGAAACAATTGGTCAAGGCACTTAGGTGTTTTTATAAATCATTAAATTTACATGGGGAGTTATCTTAAGTCTTAATATTCTCCTCCATGTGATTGGTATCTCTTGAAACCTCCTATAACTTACATAATGTAAAAAATATTCTAGAAAACCCTATTTTGTACTCCATCCATATAGTTATATATAACTCAAAAGGATGGGAAGGATCCTGAAGGAGTCCTCTACAATTTTAAATCACTTTCATGATATAAATAGGCTATATGGATAGTTATTCATTATTTTTTTCTTCATCAAGTCTCTTCCAAGGGTTTAGTAGGGTTTTAGATAGTTTTGACCTCTTAAGCTTTGTTCATAAAGCTGGGACATTGGAACTTCAAAAAAAATACACAAAATCAAATTATAAGACCCTTTTCAAATTCTTTAGTCTTCCTAGGTCCACATGCAAATAACCAAGAGAGATATAATTACTTAGAGTTACCCATTCAAGACCTCTCTTCCATTCACATAGGCCTAATGTTGCCTTTGAGCTAAAATATGACTCCCTTGTGACCTCATCTACATCATAAAATATTTAACACATATTTAGTGACCCTATAAACATTATACAATCCATTTTAGTGATCATCTAAGGCTATACATGAAGTTGACCCTACTTTTGGATTTTAGGCCTAGTCGTGCTTAGTAGGCCTACCTACAAGTTTGACAGTCTAGGTCACTCTGTTGAGATTTTCCCTTATGTTATTGATTATTAATGTTTTTATAGGTATGATTTAAATTATCATACCTTCCTTAAAGGTCTTTATACTCTTTGTTCCATCTTTTTCACCATTCTTTCCAAGATTACAGGTTCTACTCATAAAGGGAGTGCCCTCTATCTGAGACAAAATAGAGGGCACTCCCCCTATTTAATAATACAAAATTAAAGTCTAAGATGGTTATATAGGTTACGGATACAATATAAACAAAATTTTGGCTCTTTTATATCATCTAAAATTTCAACTCCCTTAAAACCCAAAATAGACTGTATAAAAGTATTATGTGCAAGGTTTGTTGGTGTGGATTATATGTTACTTGTTTAGATATATTTTTCCCTATTAAAAATCCATTATTATGGGGTAATTATACTATTATGGTAATTATTAATATTTTTCCATCTCCATTTTTGACTCCAAATCCCAAGATACTCCTTATAACCTTTTCCCAGTCAAGACTGTGTGCACAAACTCTTGACTGTGTTTTACATTTTCCTTCCTCAAGGATGAACCTTGTAGGTTATTTTGAAATATTTAGACCCTAAAATTATGTTCCAAATATTATTTAGACCTAAAATACCTTTCTTAAATTAAATATATTAATTTTCCTCATGTTCATTCCATTCCCACTCCAAAAGCACTACTTCTCTATTCACTATTTGTGACAGTCAACTATAGTTCACTTTTTGAGCCAAAAGGCCTATAGATTAGCATTATCCCTTGAAAATTATGCCACATATTCTTTTTTAATCCACTTATAAAAATTTAATCATCCTTTATATACCATTTTATGTGTTTTCATACTCTCGCTTCAATCTTATATTGTATGCTCTGACAGTCAATTATAGGTGTTGATTAACCTTGTAGGTCAATTCAACTTGAAGGTTGAAATACTCTAAAACCTAAGGCCTTATGAAAAATTGATAATTATTACATCCTTTTGAAAATTATTAATAATTATATTAGGTCTCAAACCCTTCAATGTGAACATCTTCTCAATTCTAAGCATTAGGTTATATGTAGGTGCTTCCCCAGGCCTGTGTACGGACTAAAGTTAGCTATTTGATCTTGTTTGAGACCATATTAGTTTTATAAGTTCATAAAATCACTTGAAAAATCCTCTCATTAATGCTATAAAAATCATCAACAAAGCTTCCCATCCTCATTTGACTATTTCATGTACTTCTTATAGCCTACAGTTGTGTAAGGCTTTCATTTACTCTGAGCCTTATGCTTGAAGCATTTCAAGAGAGCTATGAATAATTATGAGTCCTAGAGAGAAGGATGTAGATTTTTAAAATATAAAATATTTACAATGTGAAACTTATACCCTTTATTTCTTCTAACATTTAACAAGAATTTCAAATGACTGTAGATAGCCATTTAATGATAGTGTACGGACTGTCACTTCCTTGGTGAATGCAAATCATCTTCCATGTACCTCCTTGATGTTTTTCATGGAAATTATGTGTCTAATAATTTAATTAGACCATCACATTCTACTAGTAGACAATAACACTCATTTCATTTATTTGGGATATTAACTTAGTTCACATGGCTATAGAAAACACTAAGTGATTTTAGTGTTTAGAAGGTAACTTGGGACCTCTTGAAAACCAATCTCTCCAACCCAATAACCTCTCTTATTTTTCAAATAAAAATAAATATGTAGTATCATGAAAATTAATTTATTTTTAGGTCATATAAACTAATGCAACCCTATATAAGGACACCTAAAAAAGGGCCTGGTCCTCTATTTTGATAGTTTTGGGAAATTATCGCAAAGTGCTATAAGCTTGTTCCAAGTCAATTTTTTCTTATATAGTTTCCAAAACCTAATTAAAAATTATTACCAAGAATTTTTATACTCTCCAAACATTAGATAATGCTCAAACACACATTTCATGTTCTTCCAAGAAGTGGTAGGTTGTATAACTACTGTAAGTGGTTGTTTACTAACTTGCATTGCTTTCTTGGTTATTAAAGAGGTTATTGAAGTTTTATTTGGAATATAAAATTTATAAAAGACATGTATTATCATTAATACATCAATTCACTTCATTTTGGAAACATGACATAGAATAAATCTCTAGCAATTAGAAAACATGACTGCAATTCCACTCCTTCACTCCTCCTTGCAAACTAAGTTGGTTGGCTCATAAAATAAACTCCAAACATGAAAAAAATAATGTATAACATGATATAAGGTATTAAAAATAATATAAAACTAATATTATAAACTTAATTGTATGTAAATACCCAAACCAAAGTAAAACCTACAGGGTGCACAAATTAGCAAGTAAAAAAACATAGTCAACTTTATGAGGATGGTTAATAAATCACAAGACACCATTATTATAAATATTTGTATGTAAATTAATATATATGAGTTTATTTTCACCTCCCAAATTAATTTTACCTATAATTTCTCCAACTGTCCATACTAGGCATAAACTTGTTGACTAGTTTTGTGTGCTTAGAAGGGTGAAAAAGGAGTAGAATGGTTTTAACCCAATTTTGACATTTAAAGAGTAATTAAAGTGTGTAAATAGATCTTATTAATCTTAATATACATCATATTACTTTATCCCACATGTAAAACTCTCTCATGGGTCATACAAGTGCCAAATTCTTCTCTTTTCACAAGAAAACTGTTCTTTCTTCTAAATAACCTATCACTTTTAGTTATAAATAGTTGATTAAGTCATAATAGGACACATGTCACATTAAATAACCCTTATTATACCTTCACACTTCCCTAGGAGACCATAAAACTCATTTAATTCCCTATTTTGACCCCAAAATGACTCAAAATGATATAAGGACTAAAATGACTAATGACCAAGGCTAATAAAACATGAAATCACACTAAATGACCTATAGTACACCATTTTAAATAACATTAAACCCCATATGAACCTATAAGTTTAATATTTTACCTATAAGGATCCCAATTTGGCCTGTAGGGTCTAATTTGGTTAACACTTCCTTCTCTGAATAAGTGCATACCTTACCTAACTTTAGGTTCTTACTAGGTGAAAATTTGACATTGGCATAGAGTTATTCCTTTGTTGATAAACATGAATTCTATCCTTAGATAATCATCACCACTGAATATGTTCTCAAGTGTGACCAATTATTTTTAGTTGCATAATCTGACCACCATACTGATGTAAGTATTTTGACTTATTTCTTGAGGAAAACTCAGCTTCCTCTTGCAAGAATATGATAATAAAATTGTCATCTTAAAAAAAAATCCAATTATCATTATTATCTAAAATATAAGGTCTTACCACCACCTTAATGTGTGACTAGACCTTTTCACTTCTTACATCAGCAAGGATACTAAATTGTGCCCCAATGGCAACCAACATGTTTACATGTTTGTTATCATCTCTTGGTATTTCCTAAATGTTGAAGGCCCTAAAATCTTAAAGTAAGTCATATACCCTATGACTATAAGATTTAAGTAATGGGTTATTGTATGTATTAATACCTCTCACTTGGTGAACTATAACTTCACTATCACCAAAGACTTGTAAGGCATTGACTTTCATCTTCCTAGCCCATTACAAAACATGAACTAGTGCCTCATATTCTGCAACATTATTTGAACAAACAAATTAAAAATTAATATATGATAAGTAAATTTTATTTTCTATATAAATCAACATATTTCCAATCTTAGTACCATGCTTATTTCTTGATCCATCAAAGTATAATTGCCAAAGAAAATCACTAGACTCATTATCCTTCATCAAGGCTGGAAGAGGTGCATCTTTCTCATGCAAGAAATAAATATCAAGTCATTATTATTTAATTATCTTATAAATATCATATTCATGTGAGATATAGGCCCACTCATCAAGGAAAACATCTATAATCCCATCTAAAGGTGTTTTAGTTTCCTTTACACTATCTTTTATCAACTCATCTAATATGAGGCAATTGATGTTCACAACAGTTGGCATATATGGTTCCAAATGGATCCATGTAATGGGTTAAAAATTTATGGTTACCTTAGTTTCAAACCTGGTCATAAACATCAAATATTTCCAATTAGATGATAAATATCCTCCAATATTTGAGGTAATGTCCCTTGGCAGACGCATGGCACAGTACGGAGGCAAGTCTACCACAACCACATCTTGTTGAATGGTAAAATTAGGAAAAGAATGTAGTGTCAAATTTAGATACTTAATGGTACCTACTATATTTTTTGTTGAACCAACCAATTTTAATACTCCTTTAGTATTTAGTTCATAGATAAGACCAAGTGTATCTACAATTTGTTTTGGCATGACAATGTTACTACCTCAACTGTCTACCATACATTTATGAACTAAAAAGTTACCAAATATCAAATAGAGGTATAAGGGAGGAGTTTTACTTGACTTTATCTCATATTTATCCCATTTTTCCATTTTTTTTATCTATTTTACTTGATGCTTGATTAGCTGGTCTGAATTAGCTAAGACAACACCTTATCTCTCAACTAGTTATGGAGACTACTTGAGAGATGAAATATCTTGGATGAGCATGTCCTTTTGTCATATAATATCAAGTTAATTCCAAATTTTAATGTTTACATTGGTTTTTTTCATCTGATCCACTATGATGAGTGAATCTTCATTAACCTTTGGCTACATCTTTTGA
Organism: Torreya grandis; assembly: GCA_037957365.1. Taxonomy (NCBI): domain Eukaryota; kingdom Viridiplantae; phylum Streptophyta; class Pinopsida; order Cupressales; family Taxaceae; genus Torreya; species Torreya grandis. The sequence goes on along the minus strand of JARHVA010003352.1, from coordinate 473,384 downwards.
ACCACTAGTTATTCATAGACTAGAGGTATTTGAGGGACCCTCCCAGCCTCTGTATTATAACTTTTCTATGTTATAGGGGTATTAAGTTGATATTTGGTACTCTTTGAAACTACATTAGGAGTAATTGAATTATTATTCACATCTTGAGCCTCATCAATGGCTCTTCATTTAGCTTTATTTACAGTTATAAGTTGACCATTTGAAATGCTAGTCTCATCACCATGATTGAAAGAAACATAATCATCTACCTACCAATTTAAATTAATTGCATTAGGATGACCATAAACTTGTTAATCTTCTCCTTGGGGTGCCAAATTTTTATCTTGATACTGACCTCCTTAAAGAGAAAAATCTTCTTGAGTAATTTGTGGCATAGTAAAGTTCTATGATACCAAGGCTTGGTTCTAAAATCATTGTGGTTAGAGGGCTACCAATTTTATTCATCCATTAAATTATTTTGAGGTAGGGTGGGAACAATCAATTTTAATGTGGAAAGTGTATTAGGGTCAAGAGATCCATATGGTTTAGCTAGAAATATGGCTCCTTGTGATTAATAAGATGGTTTATTTTCTATAAATCCTTTATGGCGAGGCCTTTGATCTCTGAAATGCTAATACGAGATTTGATTCTATGGTTGGTAAGGTCCCCCCTAGTATTTTTGTCTCTTGAGTTGAACTATTTCATTCCTAAAAGATTGTAATAGATTTTTCAATTCTCCAATCTTACTAATCTGATTAGAAGGGGATACAACTTGGGCTTTAGGAGATGAGATATGAGATAATGATAGAAACTAATGAACTTGAGGGGGTGGAATAGATTGAAACTCTAAGAATATAGGCATTGAAGGCCTAGGAGACAACTTACCAGCTTATATCAAACTATTTTTTTCTCTTATGGCAACCTCATAAGAATTTACCAAGGTATTACCACCCATGGACTATATCATCACACTAATATCATAATTAAGGGATTTTAGATAGTAAAATAAGGCATACTCTAGGGATGGTCTAATCACTACAATAATCTTAGTCCATGTATTTTAGAATTTGAGTTTTAAATCAAACATGAACTCATGGGGAGCTCTCTGAATGGTAGTCAACTACTCAACTCATGATAGGTGATCAAATTTATCTTTAAATTGTCTAACTAAATCTACACCTAACTTATCCCAAATAGAAATGGAATTAAATGGAAGATTTATATACCACTCCAATACTTTTCCTTTGAAGGAAGCAGCAAGCAATTTGATAGCCATATTATCTTGAACAACATTGTGAACAGAGAAAAGGTTGGCAACATCTTAGATGTGCTCAATAGTAATTATTTGATGTTCTCCATAAAATAATGGGATTTTTTTAAGAGTATACATAGGAATATAATAACACTAGGCTAAGTTCAATGGACTACCTCTATTGAATAGGATAAATACTTGATTCTTGACAACCATTTAGGTTGTGGGGATTGCATTGATTAAGATAATAGGATGACTAGGGGATGAATATTGATTTTTGAAGTAAGGTATGGTCCTATTAAATCTTTATCTCTTATATGAAAAAATAGGTATATTAATGAATTCAATGGGAATACCTTTTCTAGCTAACCTTGTAATAACCTTTGGAAGGAGAATGTTGTCTATAAACATGAATAATCTTCATTTCCTGATGATGATGGATCTCTTTTGCTACTATAGATGCTTATCTTTAGCTCTAATTTTCATTTTCTCAAGGATAATGGGTCCCATTGGCCATTCCATAACTATTGGTTGTCTATATTTCACCCTAACTAAGCAAAGGATCATTCAGGTCCTCCTGCTCAAACCTAGTCCAACATGGGACTAACCCTAGGCTATGGGTCACCTAAAATTGGGTTAGACCTCTAGAAAAGGATAGATTATTTTTGGATCTATCACCTAAACTAGACCTATGATAACTCTTACTTGGAAAAGGGAGATATGTGGACAATAATTTATAAAAGCATGTAGAATGAGGTGATGCACCAAATGTTTTGATCCTTATACTTACACAAGACACACTATATGATGCTTTCAAGACTACTAAACATTGATTCATTTACTCTTTTATTAGATTATACATAAAAATTTCATAATAAATTATGGATTAGTTATTAACTTGGTATAGGAAGGTAGTTTTCCACTTCCACACTGGCCAACAGACTATATATGCACTTATAATGACCTGTGAGAACTAACAAGACACTGCATGAAGGTGATAAAAATTAGACAGAGGAAAGGAAAACATGCATTCACTTAATGACATCAATTAATTCATAAGACACACTTCACTTAACTTTTAAACAGAGGAATTTAGTCTTTATTGCATCAAATATGTGTTACAGTGCAAATCTTGTTAGAGTCTAGTCATGCCAAAGAGAGGATCATTTTTAAGGTTCAAAATCCTATATATATAGAATAATAGATGAAAGAGGTGGGGATCCAAGCATAGAAGGGTGGATAAAGGAGAATAATGACATATATTTTCCATCATTCTAGCATTGATGCCATTACAAAAGATCATCATGTTAAGAATACTTCTAAAAAATGGCCATAACAACTATATTAGTCCCTTTCAATCCATTTCTTATCTACATTGATTCTCTTTATGGTTAAAATGGTAGGATGAAATTGTTATAAATCATCTTCCAACATTTATGTTGTTACAATAGATAAATAAATTTGTTTTGATCTTGGCATCGTTGATTGCTCCCTATTGGATCCCTATTGGTTCATTTTAACATGTAAAAAGGGTCACAATCAGCTTTAGGACCACCTTGTCAATATCTTATCCACACTTCTAGCTTTGGTAATGAACCATTAAAACTAACATGTATACCTTCATGGCATACCCTTGAAATATTTGTTTGATTTTGATCTTGATGGCATTCAACCTTTATGAAGTCCCTAGATTTCAAATTTTGATATTGGCTATTGATCTTGATTTAGGTTCTTAAAATTATGCCATATGTTAGCTCCCTATTTGTTTTATATGATCTTGCTAACTCTTGACCATATATGTGTACTATTAGATCTTTGTTTGGGTATGCAAGATATTGACACTTAGTGGATTCTCATTTATTCTTGGGATTTTCTAACCTTTTGACTATGAGCTCATCATTAATCTTGATCTGGGCTTCCATGATTTAGACACTTATCCTCCCCACATTCGATCTTAAGATCCTCTAAATATTTGACCCTTTATGAATCATTGTATCTTCATATTATGATTAAATGTGCAACATTGATATAGCTGGCCCCACTAATTATGATAGTTTGCCTTTCACCATTAGATCTTTATCATGATTGAACGTGGACCTATGATCTTATTTAGAACACATTTTGAGATATTGACTCCCCATGTGTCATTGATATATTATACGATCTCCCAAGATCTTAAAATTTATTAGATTTGTATTCATCCTTAGGATGTTTGAATTTAAATGACTATTTGTTGAGGCCCAAATAAGATGTTTATGCAAACATTTCATTCTACTTGTTCAACTTTGAATGCTTTTAACTTGATATAACAAGCTCATCAAGTCATTAAATTTGTAGATAATTTTCAAGGCATGAAGAACTTCATGTTTAGGTGCTACTTTGGATTTGAGAGGCATCCTAAGCATACCTATAAAAATCACAAGTGAATTAGATTGTTCATTTTTTCATGATGTTTGATGACGGCCTGGTTCTTTAAATCTTGCTTTTATTCTTTTTTGATCAATTATGTGTCATGAACTCTTCTTAGCTTCTCCATCCCAATAGAATCTTGGTATGTGGGCTAAAATTAGCCAAAAAGAACCACAAGAGAAGAATAGGGGAGCCTTAATATAGGAATAACCTATGGTACAAATGGTAAAAGGTATGAGAATAGCTATAAAGTGATCTTTAAAATGTTGATGAAAGATGTGGTAATGATCAATGTGATGGGTACCACGTTGGTGCCAAAGACAATACACCTCTCCATACTTAGGAATATACTCAGGTATTACCTTCAGGTGAGGTATGGCCTTATCTAAGGATTGAAGGGTAGAATGATGTAAATTATCAATATATTGTCATAACTTATGATAATGTATGGATGAATGATTATATGTGCCACAAAAGCAAAAAATATGCATGTGAGTAGGCTTAGTATATGTACTCACAAGAAGAGGTGGAATGGAAGCATAAGGACTTTGGGAAGGCTCATCAGCTAATTTTTTGGGAAACAAATCCATCTATGGTAAATGAATTAAACCATCATCAAGGGAAGGTGGTGTTGGGGAAGGAACTGGACTAGGCTCAATGGAAGGAGTCATGGGATCAAAATCAATAATAGACTTAGCTAAATCGATATAAGGAATGGGTTCCAAAGTGGGATCTACTAAGGGTGGGATAGGGTCTATAGAAGGCTAAATGAGGTTTGCATGCATCTCAGGGATAAGCATTCTATATGGGTCAGGGTACCTAGAAAAATGATAATACCCAATCATAGCATGATCTATAAGCATACTCCTACATGGTTATTTAGAAACTAGAGGTGTTCACACCATCTCTACCCTATGATACAAAGGGAAAATGCTAAAATTGGGAATAATATATGATGAAACATGGGAAGATATACTAAAATATTGAAGCAAAGAGGAATGATAATGGATAATCTCAACATCACATGCCTAAACTAGACCTCCTAAGAATGTATCATCTAAGGTGTAACCATTATTGTAATCATGTAGATAAATATTAGTGATGCAGGTAGGGATGATATTATCATTTGATGAGGTGTGATGAATGAATTCCAAGTCTTAGTCAACACAATAGGGATATCATTACAATGTGATTTTCAAGAATGAGGCTATAAAGAAGTAGGAAGTTGAGAGATGAGATGAGGTGAGAGATCAAAAGTTTTAATCTTGAGTTTGATCTCATCAAGTTCATCATCATCAAAATCTAAGAGATTAGGGGGAATATTCCCAATTAGTTTAGGGTGACCATTGTAACCTTGAGTTGAATTGATGGGAAAGTTGAATCATTGAGATTCATAAAATGGAACATTGGGCAAAGGTTCAAGAGTAGGAATCTTGAAGACACCACAATCTTGGAATTATTCTAAATTCCAAGAGTTAGTGTCACCTTGAATCCTATATATGTTTCCACTATGAAGTAATTTATTGCATTGGTAGGTGGAAGAAGCAATTGCTCTCATATAGTGATTCTAAAGCCTACCAAGAAAAATGTCATAAGATAGAGGAAAGTTAAATATCATCACCTTCACATGAATAGTGACAAGTGGGACAATAATGAGAAGCCACACACAACAAAAAGAAGGCATTTTCCTTTGATCATATCCTTGACATGTGTTGTGTGTGGATTTGAGATTACATTCATAATATCCAAGGGTTTTGATAAAATTGAGAGAGGCAACATAGGTGCTAGAACCCTTGTCAATCAAAGCACATTTGACTTGGATATCTCTAATTTAGACTCTAATGAATAGAGGAGGATCATCCACATGAAGTATAATATAATTAGTAATAATGGAAGCAATGGGAAATTTTAAGGAAAGAGAAGTGTCCATTATTTCATCAAAATGGATGGACATCTCTTCACATTATTTTTATATGCTATCTTCATATCTATATAAGGTTGCTTCACATCTTACTAGGGGAGGATGAGGGATGTTCATTTAAAATAAGATTTTCATAATATGGTTTTGATTATGTGGAGAGGTTATCATAAGTTCAAGAAATGGAATTTGGGATGGGAGGTTAGTGAGTTTCATGATGGGATCCTACTCATCATAACCCATAAGAAGGTTGTTATAAATAGGTGCATAGTAATGAATGAGGTCCTCGAAAGGAGGAACCAAAGTGAATTGGAATTTATGTTGATAAGAAGGAGAAGGTTTAGATAAAGTTTGTGAATTATGTTGAGAAGTTGAAGCATGTAGTACAGGTTGGTTTTGATAAGTGTTAGAATAAATTTTGATAGAAGCTTGAGTGTCATTGGTGTTGGGTAAGGAAGATGGAGGGATGGTATAAATATTATGAGAAGTGTTATCTAAGAGAGGAGTGATAATTGGGGCATAAAAATTTATAATATCATCTTGCCCCAACTCATTTAAGTGAGTTGGATAAGAATCTTGAATAACACAAAATGTGCGAGATAATAGAGGGGTGTAGCAAGGTTAAGGATCAATGAAAGAAACCACCCTTCACATATTAGTCATATTAACCACATTCTCTTTAGGATTTAGGTCAACAAGACTTTTTACATTATCGGTGGAAGGGGTGGGCTTGTCTTGGTTATCTTGGTGGGTTTGGTGATTTGGAAGAGGGTCTTTATAGATTTCCAAATGAGCATTAGCTTGATTCAAGGCTTGATATTTAGCATTTGTTTCATGAACTTTAAAATTAATGTCATACGCTTGTTGGAATTTTTTAATGATAGATTCATGATCAAAATTAGGACCAAGAATAAAATCCATAGATAAATTAAGAAGATACCTATAGGTCTCATGAGAATGACCCCAACTAGCATGAAACCAACAAAAATTATTGGGTTCATACTTGGATTTCATCAGATGAGTGGGATCAAGTTCTCATGGTAAAGGCCTAGGTAGACATTTTAATAATTCATTTGAGGATAAAGGTTTGTGAACATTGATAGTATTAGGTGAAGATAAATGAGGATTGGTGTATTTTTGAGAAGGGGGAGTTGATTCTCAAGATTGGCTAGGAATGATAACATAAATATTATGAATGGTGTCACAAGAATCAATGACACCATCATTGGTATCATTGCGATTTTTATTTTTAAGTAAAATATGAGTACCTATAGAAGGTTGGGGTGGCTTAAATTGATGCATAAGTAAATCTTGACATTTTTCTTGGTTAATAACCTCCTCTAAGGTACATGGAGAAAGAGTATGGACCCGATATTATAACTTGGTAAAAAGATCATTGGTAAAGAGATAGAAAAGATTATCATTAGCCAAATTATGTTCACATTTATTGGACAATGTTTTCCACATTTTAACAAAAGCTTGGGAAATTTCATTTTCAAGTTGCTTACAATTGATAAAATGGGCCAATGTATTCTCAAAAATATCACTAGTTCAAAACTTTTGGACTAGGGCATTTACTAAATCTTCCAAACTAATAATAAAAATGAGTTTTAAGATATTTGTACCAATCTAAAGCATCACTTGTGAGAGTTTTGGCTGAGATCTTGGTACCAGCAAAGGTATTCAATTTAACCCAATCTTTATTGAGATTTCTAAATGTTTTTAGATGAAGATTAGGATTAGTTGATCCATTGTAATAAATAGTAGGGGTGATACCTCCTATATCAATATTAGCAATTTGAGTGGTAAGAGGTTAATTTTAAAGATGTTTAATTGTCTTATTGACAAGAGGAGGTTGAGGGATGACATTTCCATGAGAATATTGAAGAGGAAGTGGGGGAACATTTTAATTATGTTTGCCCCAAGGTATTGGTTGAGGGTGTGTTCGAAGATAGATAAGGTGATTTTGCATTATCAACATTTGACTTGTATTATGAGCTTGAAAAGTATTCATTTGATTAAGTGTTTGTAATAAAATTTTATGGGTTTAATTGACATTGTTAGCATTATTTGAGGCATTAGAGTTGGAAGGAGTGGCTTGGGTACCACTATTGGTATTGGTAGAATCTTGAGAGGAACTATTATAATGTGAGGCACTAGTGGTAAACTTTGATTGTGTGGAAAAATATGAACTAGTGAAGAGATGAGAAGAAGAATCACTAGAATCATGATTACCTTGGGTATAAAATGATGCACTAGTGGAAGAGTTAAGGAGAGTGGGTCTTGGGAGAGGCCCACTAGATGTAAAACCTTCCATGTTAGTGGATATACTAGGCATGGAGGTGAAATAAGTTAAATAAGAAGTTATGGTATGATAAGGGATCATAATAGAGGAAAGAGGATAAGAATCAAAGAAGGTAGTACCCCCAAATCTATGTGAGAATGTGGGAGAAGGTGAATGAAGCTCTTTAACTTGATCACTAATCATGAGATGGTAAATGGTAGAAGGATCCTTTCCTATATGTTGAGTAAATTCAAAGATAAAGAAGAGAATTTTATGGGTATACTCTAATTCAGGTTAATCTTCAAGTGAAAAGAGAGGATTACACTACAAAAAGGAATGAGGAGGGGTCTCATAGTTCATTGTATGATTGGCTATGTGAACATTAATCTCATCTAGGAGAGGATCCCTACTTTACTTGTGAGAGACCCTATGAGGGTTGGTAAAACTCATCATATCTATTAAATTAAACTCAGTATTGTCTTCAAATAAAATTTCATGATGAAGGAGAAGGACTAAACAAGGCAAGAGAGATGTAAAGATAAAGAAGTAGGAAGTGACCAAAAACTATACAAAGTTAACTAGGTTAACTTAGTATAGAAAGTAGAGTCTATAAAATTATACAGAGTCAATAAGGTTGACCTAGTATAGAAACAAGGTTTAAAAAAGTGTACAAAGTCAACAAGGTTGACCCAGTATAGTGAGTAGGGAAAAATAGATGGTCTTTAAGAGACTGTATTGATAGGAATGATTATATACTAAAACAAGAAAAAATTATCAAGTAATTTTAAAAGAAATAAATGAAGGGAAACACACAATCAATTGGGTCAATGAGGTTGATCCAATTGAGGCATACATCATAAAAACTTGCACCAACACTGACTAATGCAAGTTTTTATAATACAACATACAATTCAGCAAAGAGCAAGCAATCAACTTGGAAAGTAAAATATAACTAAGTGATCATCTTGAATGTTGTTAGATTATTATAATATGATTTTAGATGTGATAGGAAGTTTTTTATAAATAAGGAACTAAAAAGAAATCTAAGGATGGTTTCAAGATGTTAGTCTGAAAAGTATCTATATTGGTATTGGTATTGGCTTGGTATTGGGGCCTACCCCCTCATTTCACACACTATAAAAATAAGGGTGTCGGGTGCTTAGCCAAAATATACCATTAACCACATGTTTATACTTGGCCTAAAAACTAAGTTAGCTTCCCCCTTGGTAGTGTTTATACCATGAAATCTAAGTAGGTATGACTTGGGTAAACAATTGTTAAATTATGTTTTAAGATTTTTTAATTTGGTAGTGTATGCATAGAAGAGAAAATAGTGTAATGAAATAGTATCTTAAAAACCATCTAATTAGACTATGTGATCTATACTAAGAATGCAAGCAATAAAAAATGAAAGTGTGAGATAATTACTAGCATATAAAGGTTAATTTCAAATTTGAAACATAGTACAATGTCGATTCAGTCGATAGTGTATGCAGAGAATACAAAATAGGGTCGATAGTGTCATCTCTATACTATAGAAGTAAGGGTATGAAAATGAACTAAGTTGATAGAGTTTACCTAGCTTTCCAGATAGAACACAAAATATAAAACTACATCAACATGGTTGACTTAATTGACTATATAGGGGCAGTTTTAAAGACTACAAACTATGAAAATAGAACTATAATAAATATTATAAATGATAAAGAAGGATATAAAGTAACCTTGGTGGGTTGGAGGATGTAGTGGAAATTAAGATTATTGTTGAAGTTCCCTAATTTATTCTTCCATATTATACTAATTTTGTCGACTAGATCAACCTAGCTTTGTATATCCTATTTATTGAAAACATAAAAATGTATAGGGTCAACTAGGTTAACCTAGTATGATGGACTGGATGCTATAAAATATATAGGGTCAATTAGGTTGACCTAGTAGTTTAAACTAAAGTATATAAAACCTACACAAATAGAATGGAGTTATATTGATATGATTGTGTGTTAAACCTGTGCACAGAAGTTAAGACTATTTTGATAATATCGACCCAGTATTGAAAATATATAGAGAATAAAATGATGAAATATGAAATAAAACCTGTAAGGGTTATATTCATGTCAATTTTACTAGAATATATGCAATCATAAATGCATCAGGTTTATAAATCAATCCTAACTCATAGAAGATAGATCATACCATACTTCTGATTGGGGACACATTTGTTAAGTAAGAATATGACCAATATGGGGATCCATTAAACTCAATTACAAGATCTCTTACCATAATATATTATGTTAAAGAGGGTTCTAAATCCTACAATTAAGCACAATAACCCTAAGGGGGTCTTGTGTTTTGATATCTCACTAAATAACAAAAAGTAAAGCAAATTTAATCTAGTTCTCACAAAAGCTTGTGACACAAAGTGGGGGTTAGAAAGAATAAAAGTAAACATGCATAAAAGACATATACTCACATGAATGTATATAGAATCCTAATGCATGGAATATAAATACAAATTTATATATATCTACTCTTGAAAAGGAGGAAAAAATTTAGGAATACTTACCTTTGAAGATGAACCTACTGAGCCTTAATCTCTCCCTTTTCCAAGGTGCTTCACAAGAGATTGTTGTGGTATGTAAGGATAACAAAGACAAATAAGCTCTAAGATACACAACCTATCAATTCATCTAAAATAATTTTCCATAAGACAAGATTTATATTTCCAAATAAATTATGAAACCCTAAGCTTATTCCTCAAGTAGAATGGTCAATAAGAAGATGTGCAATATCTCTTATTTCTTTTCTTCTCTAAATAATGGAAAAATGAACTTGTATATATAGGTAGATTTGACCCTAAACCCTTCCAAAAATATTGATCAATAGGGTTGACCCAGTTGACCTAGCATAATTTCATATAATAATATATTAGGTCATGAGCTAAGTCAGCCAAGAGCCAAACTAGTTCCTAAGTGAAAATCACCAAAAATTGTATAGGGTCAACCCAATCGACCTAGTATAATCAACTGATAAAAGGGGATTAAAGTGAGGAAAAGGAACATAAGTTAAATGACTAGAGAGAGTACAATAGCGAATAAAAATTTTAGGGAAATGGTTTTTAGGAGACAATTATTTAGATAATAAGTGGAAAAAGGGACAACAATCCTACAAAATACTAATGGTTTACCCACCCCTTTCCTGGTGCACCCCTTAGGGCATGCACTTAGAGAGATTGAAACTCGATGGGTTCCTACAAGATAGAAAGTGTAAGTAATTAATAAAAGTTTGAAAATATTATGTGTATACACTATCTACCAAATTTTACTTTGTATAATTGGGTTGAAATTAAAATTATGAATTTTAATAGAATTAGGAGTGTGATCTAGGTAAATTATTTCCTAAGCATCTATGAGTGAATGTCTTAAATAATTAATATATCAAGGGATGGATTATTTTTCTAGCATGACATAAATAATATAAGTGTTATAACAATAAAATATAGGTTGGATGAATATTCAATGCATAGTTTAAAATACAAATTATAAAAATAAAGTAACATTCACAACACATGAATATTTAGTACTTGTTAGTATAAAGGATTTGTCCAAAATGATCAAGTATTCAAATATTGATAATTAGATACTTATAGTGATACAATATAATATTTTGTATTTCCTTTAGTAATTATGAAATCCCATTTATATTATCAAAATTTAATCAATACTAAAAAAAAACAAAGAAAATAGAAAATAAAGAAACAAGCCAAAATAAAAATAAGAAAGGGAAACTAACTGAAAAAAATGTTTAAATGGTGACCATTGACTGAATGACATAGATAATTTCCATCAAGATACTATAAATAAAAAGAATCTTTTCCAAGAATAACAATTATTTTATATGGACCAAGCCAAAATTAATCAAATTTATGATACTTTACAAGATCTTCATGAGCTTTGTCCAATATAATACTAAATCACCAACTTTAAACTAATTTTTACAAAAAAAATTATCAAATATTTTTTTTAAGTTTTTCCATAGCCTTTTATAATTTTTTTAGTTTCATCAAGGGGTAAGAGATCTTTAATTCTCTGATCAACATCATTAGTATATTATGTCAAATATTGAAGAACATTTATCCAATAAGAAATATGGAGTTCTATTGGCAAGGTAGCTTCAAAGCCATAAGCTAACATGAATGTAAAATAGTCTATTGTATCCTTCACCATTATGTAATCATCCCATAATCCTTCAAATATTTTTAAATTCTAATCAAGTTTATAATCACACACTAATGTTTTCATAATTGAAATCAAATTCTTATTAGTGGACTCAGCCTATCCATTCCCTTGAGGAAAGTATTTTGAGGAATGATTATAAATAACTAAATAATGTCATAAAAATTATAATTTATTTAATGGTTTTTCCCTACATATATTTAGTTAGTTTGCTTATATATCTTTTATATCATTATGAAATATAATCTTACATTCATGAATAAGTGAGGACATGTTTATCTTTCACCTATATAATGTACCTTTCTAAAAAAAATTATGGATAATGATGTTAATGTTAATATTTTAATCTTTTGATTGTTAAGCTATTATTTCTTCATGTCTCGTGTTTGAGTTTTCTACTACACACAAGTAAATTCTTCCTACATTCAACTCTATCCAGTAGATCCTTGATTGTGGCCCACTCTGACATGGTATCAGATATTTTATGGTAGATGAATGCCATTATTCCTATTTGAAATGTTGAGTTTCATCTTGAATGTTATAAATCTACCATTCATTGACCTAGCATATTATAGGTTCACCATTTCTCAGATTGTATTCTTCTTCTAAGATGCTTAGTAGATTCAGATTCAAAAAAGAACAAGGGAGAAGGTGTATGTTATTGGTCACATATCATTTGAAAAGTTTTCATATAAAATAGATTACACCATCAGATTTAAAAGGTGTTAAAATATTAGGATAGTTTTTAAACATGACACAGTTTCATGATAGTTAATTTTTACCATTTTTAGTGAGTTTTAGGTCTTTTTCAGTGATTTTGGACAAATAAATATAATGTGTAATCTTAAAGGAAAAATAATTTATGTATTTTTTATATATTTTTAGAGAACTCTAGTGTGTCTTTGGTCAATTTTCAATAGGTGTACTAAAACTGGTGTTTTTGATAAAATCAACATTTTCATACTTGTGTGTACTACAAGAAACTCCAACATTCCCAACACCATAAAAACCTTCAACATATCTGGCACCTGAAAGGATGTCTCCTACCTTAGATGATTCAAAGCATGATGCCTGTATAGGCATGATACATTTTTGTTAAAAAATCTCAATATTAGAACTTTTGACTGTGGGAGAGGTCACCATCCCTAACATCAAGACTTTTGACTATAAGAGAAGTCCATAATCTTGACATTAGGATTATAAATTTTTAGAGTGATCAAAAAACCTTACATTAGGATTTTTTAATACTATAATAGTTCTTACCTCCTACATCAAGATTCTAGACTATGGGGTAGATGAAAACCCTAACACCTACAATAAGGGGTTACAACCCCAACACATATGTCCATTGTGGGAAAGGGAGATGATGCCATCATCACAAATTTTATGTGAATGAGCAGTGTCAAACCCCATTTCAATAGGGTCCTACATCCCTAACATTAAACATTTCAACTGCAGGAGTAGTCTAAAACCCTAACAAGTGTGTATGGATGCCCAAACTCTAATGACGACCATGGGAACATCAAATTTAATTTCACGGGGTCTGAAACTATTCATTTTTAAAAAGAGGTTTTTTTAGATGATTTCACTCTCCCATTAATCACATCAATCAAAGTGGGGTGAGAACACCAAAATAGGTATTAGTCCTTATTCATATGAGAGTTAAGACCTTAGTCACATCCAACCTGAAATTACCTAACTTTTACTCCAAGGGGGCATAAGTTTTTTATGGGGAAGTTGCCACCAATTTTTTTTCAAACTATTTGCACACCTAAATTTTTTATTAAAAGTGGATAACATTATTTTTTTGTTATCAAGAAACATTTAAACACGTATAAATTTCATCCTGATGTTCCTTTTGAAGTGTCATATTTTTGAAAGTGTGAGTTTTTTAGATCTTTATGCATTGGTGATATTATCTTACCCTCTAAATTTATAGCTCTATAGATTTAAGGGGTGTCATATTCCTAGTCTATAACACACATAATTTAGTACATACTTCCTTTTTTCACCAAGGATCTAAGTCATGTTCTAATTCTTACACTATTCAACTATCACAAGTGGAAAGTCAAAGTGCAAATCATCTTGAGGAGAAAAATATTAGACCAAATCAAGATAGGTATAGAAATAAAACTAACACCTGAAGTAGATAAGGTGAAGTGGTATAACACAAGTGAGGAAGCCTATGGTATTATATGATTGTCCATGTCTCCCAACTTGATCTTTTATATCAAATATACAACAACTCCAAATAAAGTGTGGACTTTTTTGTAAAAACTCTTTGGAAATCAATGCGTCATAAGGGGTCATGAGTTGTAGAATGAGTTCATCAATTTGATCCCAAGTGATTTTGATACAATAAAATAATTATTTACCAAGTTAAAATCACTCAAGTTATAATTGAAAATATATCTCATCAATAAAAAAGATGATTAATTGATTATTTCCATCTTTGCCAAATTGGGTTTTGACTATTTTATCTTTGTTTCTATCTTATACATAACCAAGCATGCCATTGGAGCTATATGGACCATGTCATTCTTGGATGATTTTTCTATTGACTTGACTCAGGATCAAGATAATATTATTCAAATGGGTATATTGAAGTCATCCAAATCTCATGCCTTGATTATGAGTCATGACAAATAAAAAGCTTCTAATAGCAAGGAGAATAAATAGAACAAGAAAGACCCAGAGAAAAGAAAGGATCAAAAATCTAATGTTAATCCAAAATCATAAAAAGAGTCCTCTTCAAATATGAAATCTAAGAAAGAGATGTTCACATATGGCTATTGTAATAAATCTGAACATGATGATTCCAAATGCATGAATAAGTAGATTGACTAATTGACAAAAATAATTGGGAAGCATAATATCAATGCCCCTAATTCTTCCAATTAGATTTCATCAGCACAAGAGTCTTCTAAGGCCAAAGATAGTAAGAAGGGAAAATCACTTATTACATTTTCATACCAACACTTGTTACATTTGCATCCCATCCTTCCACATGGGTTATTGATTTTGGTACATCACACCACATGGCTTCATCACAGGACATGTTCTCATCTTTGTAGCCCTATTATATGCCTTCTATTTTATTGGGTTATGATACTTCCATAGAAGTTAGTGTGAGTGGATCAATTGTCATGAATGATGGGGCATTTCATGATGTTTTATGTGTTCCCTCTTTATCCACCAATCTCTTGTCTATTTATCAGATCACTCACATTGGTTCAAGAAAAAGAGTTGAGTTTACACCTAATTCTATGGTTATTAGGGAAGCAAATAATGAATCCATTATTGCACTTAGGAAAGTATATCACCAGTCATGTTTGTAAACTATCTCACATTTTTCACCTGATCAGCCCTCTACTACACTGATCACTCATTTAGATGGGGTAAGTAAAAAATGGCATGATCAATTTAACCATCTCAACTAGCACTACCTAAAATAACTTAGTCATAATGACATGGTTTGAGGGTTTACATGAGTCAAGTTTTATAATGGAGCTTTCCAAGGTTGCATACTTGTTAATAATCTTGAGGAGAAGTATGACAATGGAAAATCATGGAGAGCTAAACAAATATCAAAGGTTGTCCATGGTGACATTGATGGCCCATTTCCAAAACCTTCATTCAATAGGATAAAATAATGCTTACTTTTATCAATGATATTTCAAGGTATACTTGGGTGTACTTTATTAAGCATAAATCTAAGGTCTTTCATCATTTTTAGGACTTCAAGGTACTTGTGTAAAAATAGTATGGTAAATCCATCAAGATTTTGTACATTGATAATGGTGGTGAGTATGTTAGTAACCATTTGATAAATTTTATACATCAAATGAGATTGAACTAAAGTGTATAGTTCTATACAGTCTTTAGTATAATGGTGTTATAAAGTGAAATATTAGGTCCTTGAAGGAAATGGCCAATTGTATGTTACACTCCAAGTCTCTTGCACCTTAGTAGTAAGTTGAGGCCATCAACTATGCCTATTATATCTAGAATTGAGTTATTCAAAAAGTATTGAAGGGAGTCACTCCTTTTAAATCATGGAACAATTAGAAACCCATAGTGAATTACTTTTGAGTGTTTATATCTCTTGTTATGTCTTGTATTCTGAATAATAAACATAAGGAATAAAACCTCATAGTCAGTCTTGCATCTTCATTAGATATCTTAAGGGTGTTAATGGATATAATATTCTCCATCCCACCACTCATGAGTTGTTCATTGAGATTAATATTCATTTTTCATAGGGTCCTTAAAAATCCATAATTGATATCTCTCCCCATTAGTTAGACACACTGGGATTTGATGACAGTTCTGATGATTCATATCTACCTGATCAATTTCTTGATGATCCTAATTCTTATTCTAGTTATAATGATGAAAGTAGTGATGATTATTCCCCTCCTCTAAAAATATATTTAGAAGATGAGTAATATATTCCTAAATCTTTGAGAATTATTCTTCTTTGGGATAGATAGACACTACAAAGTGTTGGCCAATGGGTTAGAAATCTATTAGACACCAGGTGAACTTATTCATAATTCCAAGATGCCCTGCATGCTTTAATTACATCTACTTCCAATCTAAAATCATGTCATGAGGTATTAGGCACTCTTGAGTGGGATATCACTATGGAAGAGGAGTATGGTTCCTTGGAAAGGAATAATACTTGGGATCTAGTCCCAATTCATAAGGGAAGAAAAATTATTTGATGTAATGTATCTATCAAACAAAATTTGTAGCAAATGGGTCTGTAGACAAGTTAGAATCATGTTTGGTAACAAAGGGTTTTTTGTAGGTACTTAGAATTAACTATACTAAGACATTCATCCCAGTTTCCAAAATTAACTTAATCTAACTCACTCTCACTATTACCACATCTCATCACTAGGATGGTCATTAGATGGATGTGAAGAGTGTCTTTCTTCATGGTGACCTCAAAGAGTAAATATACATAAAGAAAACATAAGGATTTTTAAAATATTCCTCCTTAGTTTGAAAACTTTAGAAAATTATCTATGGCCTCCACAAAGTTACTCAAGCTTGGTATGCTAAGATGGACTATTTTATTCTTTCCGTTGGGTTCACCCAATGTTATTCTAATCTGAATGTCTATATTTCATAGTAGGATTATTCACTATTGATTCTAGTTCTTTATGTAGAT
Source organism: Torreya grandis (assembly GCA_037957365.1). NCBI lineage: Eukaryota > Viridiplantae > Streptophyta > Pinopsida > Cupressales > Taxaceae > Torreya > Torreya grandis. The sequence goes on along the minus strand of JARHVA010003352.1, from coordinate 456,131 downwards.
GAACTATTGATCATAAGGATTTCTTCATCCACCATAGTAGTAGTGAAAATTGCTTTATATGATATGTTCTTAATGACTGACTTGGGCTTCTTGCATTATTTTCTTGGGATTGAAATTTCTCAGCCTGACTCTAGGATCACTATTGCATAATCCAAGTATTGTCTTGATTTGATTTCATAGTTTAACATGGCTAACTTTAAGCTAGATTTGACTCCTTTTCTATCTGGTATGAATCTTGAGGTTGATTTTCCATCTCTTTTAGTTCAATCTACCCCATATTGACAACTCACTAACAGTATCATCTATCTTATGCACACTAGGCTTGATATTTCATATGTATTGGGCATAGTCTCTAGATTTATGTAAGAACCACATGAGCTACACTACAAAGTAGTTAAATAAATTCTCCACTACATTTAGGGTACTCATATTTTTTTGATTCATTATGAAATGGGTATGGACATCGATATAATTAGTTAACTAAACTTATATTTGGATGGTGATATTTAAAATATTAAGTCTACTTTAGACTACAGTTTTTGCCTTGGTTCAAGTTTGATTAGTTAGTCAAATAAGTAGAATACTATTACTTTATCTTTTATGGAGGAAAAATATAAAGGAGATATTAATTATATCATTGAGGATATTCAGCTTTAATGGATTCTCAATTATTTTGGCATCTAGTTTTGATGACCAACAATCATATTTTGTAACACCAAAGCACAATCTAGATCTATAGGAATCCATTCCACCATAAAATACCAAGCATATTGAGATTCAAATGCATTTCATTCAGGAGATAATCCATGATCAATTCATTGATCTCTGTTACATATAGATAATGGATCAAATTGTTGATATATTCACCAAACCCTTTAATGATAGCAAGTATCTTCATTTGTGGGTTCTTTTTGGGGTTTGGGCAAATTTGGCATCATCCTCTAGGGAGAATTTTATTATACTTGGGCACCTCATCAGATTTTATTCTAGGATATAATTCTATTATCGACCTAATCTATCTTAAGGAGGGTGTTAGTGTAGTTTTTTATTTTGTTTAATGGTTTTTCCTTACACATGTTTAGTTTGTTTGTTTAGGTGTCTTTTAGGTCACTATGAAAGATAATCCCACATTCATGAGGAATTGAGGACATATTTTATCTTTCACCTATATAATTTACCTTCTTAAATATTTTATGGCTAATAATGTTAATTCTAATATTTTAATATTTTGATTGTTAAACTATTACTTCTTCCTAGCTCATGCTTGATTATGTTACTACATACAACTAATTTATTCATGCATTTGACTCAATCTAGTTGATCCTAAATTATGGCCCACTCTTATATAATTATGCACCATTACCATATATTATTTCATAGAGAATACTAAATATAAAAAAATAATTATAAAAAATGAAATAAATTTAGTTTTAACAGAACTTTCAAAGTTATTGCTTTAGGCCACTTAGTGAAATAATCTATAGTAGTTAAAATATACCTATGACCAACTAAATAAGGTGGGTGAATATCAAAAATAAAATCAATACCCCAATTAGTTATATGGTTTTCATGAATAATATGATTTAAAGGCATTGTAGGTAGCCTATCTCTCCCAACAAAAAGTTGACAAGGCATACAAACACAAACTAGTTTATACGAATCTTGAAAAAGTATAGGTTAATAATAACTTGCATGCAAGATCTTGTATGTGGTATTTTTTAATACATAATGACCACCACAATCATATTCATGATATCCTATAAGGTCATTTTAGGTTTGATCAAGAGTTTAAAAAACATAAAAGAACACTAACTTTGTTCCTAAAAAATAAAAAAAATCTCTAATAAAATAAATTTCAAAACTTGTAATTGAAGTGAACTTATTTGATTTTTATCAAGTTATTAGGATGAGCTTGATTTTAGAATTAATAAATCAAATTATGGTACCAATAATCTTTTGAGAAAAAATAGTTCCACTCACGCCTTTCATGGCCAAATTAATTTTTTTTGAAAAATCAACAACCTTCATAGTCTTGAAATGAGGTTTAGCTTAAAGAGAACCATCAACTGAAAGAACTAAAAAAATTATGCTAGAGATCATATTTTAAGTCGAATTTTTAGTTAAATTATTCCCCTTAATGGTATTAGATGTTTAAAATTCAAGATCAAACTCTTTAATCTTAAAAATTGACTTGGTTAGTCTTCCTTGAATAGTAGGTTGCTTTAAAAGATAAGAAAGGACAGGCACATTCAATCAAACAATATCTTTATTTTCCATTAAAATATATCTAAACTTAATCAAAGATGAAATTAATGATTAAAAAAATTTATCAAGGTATACCTAGTCTTAGTATCTTTTAAAACTTGGCTCATACAACCATTAAGTATTTCCTCATGATTATCATCACGTTGATTAATAACACCTGTGGATTTCTCAGTTGCATTAATATAAAGAATAAAAGGTTTTTTAGGACTTGGTTAGGTAATTACAAGTGAAAATAAAATGGCATATTTTAATTATTAAATGTTTAATCATAACTTACATCCTAAATATAGACCATATTTTTATTTTAAAAACTTGTAAATGGTTAGATTTATCAACAAAATTAACAATAAATTTATGCACAAAGTTAAATTTACTAAAAAAATATCTTACAAATAGATTGGTATTTAGGAGGCTATAAATATTTAATAGCCTTAATACATTCATGATCAACTGATATGTCATTTTTGGAGATGACATGACTTAATAATCTCCCTTCAGTTACTACAAAAAATGATTTCTTAGGATTTAGATAAATACTGTATGTTATACATCTTGTGAAAATTTCACAAAGATGATCAATATGTTACTTTATCTTTTTATAACATATGGTAAGATCATCAAGTTAGACTTGAATAACAAATCCAATTAAATCATCAAAGGTTACATGCATATCCTTCTAAAAAGTGGCCCCTGTGTTCATTAAACCAAATGACATTCTGTTAAAAGTAAATGTTCTTCTTCAAGTAGTAAAATTATTCTTATGCCTATATTTTAGATTTACAAAACATTGATTGTAACTAGAAAATCTGTGAAGAAAAGACATCATTCAGATCTTATAACTCATTACAAATTTTTATCAATACTATGTAGAGGAGAATTATCTTTAACATTAGCTTTATTCAAATCTCTAAAATCTACTCATAATCGAATATCACCATTTTTATTTCTAACATGAACTAAGTTAGGTACCCAATCATAATATCTTACAGTAAAAATGGCAATGTCATCTAACATATTATCAAGCTCCTTTTTTGATGGTGTCTTTTAACAAGGGATTAATTCATCTATTTTTTTTCCTAACATGTTTTATACTAGGTTTAATAGGTATGTCATGTTTAATAATACCGGTACTATAACCTTTTAATTCTTTTTATGACCAAGCAAAAATGTCATTAAATTGTTTGAAAAATTTAATAAATTGATTTTTTCTCCCAAGAGTAAATTGACTCTTAATTAAAAAATTAGGATCTTACTCATACCAAGATTAATAGGAATAGTCTCACTTATGATCCTATTGGATGAGTCTTTAGTACACAAAATCTTGTGTTGATCATTAGGAGTGAAATTAATTCTAAGTTGACTAAGCCAGTAGGTAATTTATTAGAGCTTAACTATAAATAATCCCCATAATTTAACACATAGTCATCACAATCAAAATAATTACCTTTAAAGAAAGAATCAATATTTTTATAATAATAAAAAATAGTCCACTTATCATTAATATCAGACACTTTATACCTTAAAATATCAAAAAAAGAGAAATCTACAGTTGAATCACTATCACTCAATATAAGGTTAGAATTAAAAACAACAAGCTTATCAGTATGAGAATTGAGTTATATAATTATATGCATGATATTAAAATATTCAAATCTCTCAAAAATACAAGAAAAATTAGGGGAATTTTTTGGTTTGATGGTGGCACGATGTCGAAGACTTAGGCCAAAACCTTCAGCACTACCTCCCAACTTCATAAATGGCCAAGCAAGTAGGAGGATCCAAGCTTGAGGCTTGATCTTGGTTCTTCAAAGCTCAGTGAGCCTATAGGATTAAGGATTTTAGGTGGTTACCCTAATTTTGAAATGGCAGAAAATGATTTAAAAAATCTTGTAAAGTCATGTATTTCAGACCCTTTAAGTAGTGCCCCCTCTTTCACCTATTATAGGTTAAGGAAAAATGTAGTAGGTTTGGTATCTAATTTTTTTACTTTAACCAAGGGCAAATCTTTTACAAACCTAGTTTTTGAGGGAAAAAAACTGGTGGTGGATGTTGCTAAATCCATCCCATTTTTATCTTTTATGGCTAAGGATCTTGAGGATGTGTTATAAAGTAAAGAGTGGTATTTAGAATGGGGTTTAGTTTGTAGAGTCGATAGATTTTGGTTGAGCCTTCCTTCTCTCCATCAATGGATCTCTAAATCTTGGTGACCTCTAATGGAGCATAGCCTATAAATTTATCCTTATATTAGAGGGTATTTTATTATGGTTTTTGATAGTTTTTCAGATCATAATAAGATTATTTAGGCCAATTCTTAGAGCTAGGATCATCATCTCATGTTTCTAAGACCTTGGTTTCCTTCATTTATTCCTCTTATTAATAGCCTCTTTGTTAGGCCCACTTGGGTGTGATTATCTTATCTACCCATTTATTTTTGGCTAGAGTCTTGTCTATTAGTCATTGGTGGAACCTTGGTAGATTTATTGTAAATTGATGTTTCTACATTTAAATTCTCATGCACTACCTTTGCTAGAATTCTTGTGTGTTTGGATTTGTCTCATAATCTTTCATAATTTATTGAATTAAATGTAAAAGGACGTTGTTGGACTCAAACCCTTAAATATGAAGGTTTGCCTTTTATATGTCAAAAATATTTCAAAATAGGTCATTTGGTTACTTCTTACCCTAGCTCCAAGCTAAAAGTGGATTCTTCGTGGTGGAAGGATGCTAAGGAGGCTCATCTCTCAGTTCATACTTTTTCTACTCCTTATTTTATTATTAGAGAAGTCTTAGGGAATGTAAAGGGGATGGTTGTTAGTTTGAGTATACCATCTTATGAATCTATCATTGGTTTTAGTGACTACTAGTTCAGCTAAAAAGAGTTATATGAAACTTAAAAATAAAAAGGTGACATGTAGAGGTGCATCGATAGATAGGTGTACTTATCCAATTACATATTTAGATATTATGAGTAATCAAGAAGACTGGACAGTTGTTATAAGTAATAAAAAAGGTCATCTCATTCCTAGTTCCCCCTCTAAGACACTTTGCTCTCACAGCAAAGTGAAAAAGAGTGAGTCTTAATTAGTATTAATTCTCTATTTTTTTTAGTAAATTTGGCTATTCATTATAATTTGAGGTATTTTTATAAAAATACTTTCAATTAATGTGTTTTGTCTAGTGATTGGTTCTCCATATGCCTTGATGGTGTTTACTATCAAACCAGGCCTTTTATAGTTCTTGTGATTTTTTATTATGGCAGGGGACCTGTTAAACTCTGGTAAGAATTTTATATATATATATATATATATTAAGATCTCTCAAGAAGTGACTAGAATTTCTAAGTATACCTATAGAGATGAGTATTTTTTTATAAATCTTTCTAACTTATCTAACGATCAATTCAGAATCTCCAAAGACCTCTAAATGCTTAATATTTAATTTTGTATCTTTTTAATACCTAAACATAAATCTTAAAATTTTAATGCATTATTAGTATATTAAATGATAATTTATAAGCATAATGAAATATTTTACTAATAATAGATATTAGAACAATTCTAACACCATTACCATGTTACAAACAAGCTCCATCAAAGAATAAATACCATATAGTCTATCTAAAAAATGTTCTTTCTTGCTGTTGTTCAAGTTCATTTAATGTCAATAGCTCATAATTACCAATTCTAGTTTCTACATGAGCAATAATGCATGGTATGGACTCTATGAGATTACAATTCCATTCCTCCCTATGCATAAATGTAATTTTATTATTGATAATAATCCTTGTTATGTCCTTGCATATGAAAGCATCATTTGCCTTAAACTAATCTTTTCTTAATAACATAGATTAATTAGTAGGGATATTTAAAACTTGAATATTATACATGAATCTAATTCTTTCATCATGAGCTATCTTGATAACAATATCATGAAATTTATCAGAGCTCTTGGTTTGATGATAACTACATTTTTAGGATTTACATTTTTAATTGAATGATTTATCTTATCAACCTATCCAAGTAGACCAACCACTTATAATAAAGAGAAAATAACCTTAATTATATCAAAATGTCAGTAATCTTATAAGCCCCAACATCAAGATGATGAATGTGAGTATAATTGTTGGGATTATAAGGAATATACTGAGTATTATTGAATCTAATAGACAAAGGGATATTTTGATGAGAGTTTGCAACAAAATTATATAAAGCAGTAATGTTATGTTTATTTTTACCTTTATCTTGCATGTAAGGTTTGGAAGAATAACTATGATTGTTAATAGTATTATATTTATCTTTTAAGACAGAATTATAATCATTTTACCTTGTTCATACAATATAAACATTATTACTATTGATGTTGTTTGAAGACTCATCATAACCCCACATGTTTATATTTTCATCCAAGTCAATGGAAATATTATCCTTTCCATGTATAGTTTATTAAAACATATAATACTTAAGTGGTGCCTTTATTAGACCCTTAACACATTTACATAGGTCAACAATAAATGTTTTATTATTATTATTATTATTATTATTATTATTATTATTATTATTATTATTATTATTATTATTATTATTATTATTATTATTATTATTATTATTTAACATGGGTTAAATCATCATGTAAATATAATAGTAAAACAAATTAATTATACTATTGTTTAAAAGTTCCTCAAGGAAAGATTGGATCTGTTGGTTACAATGGTCCACCTCCACACCCTAATATAAAAAGGGTTTTACCCCTTTGTTAAATAGCACACATAACATCAAGACATTGTAATAATTACATGTGGTTATGTGAATAATGATCTAAGAAGAAGAGTTTGAAAGATTTTGTATTGGGTACACTGAGAGTTTCTCAAAAATATGAATATATCAATTTATGTTTTTTTACCTCTTTAAATTTTTCCATGTTAAATTTTCATGTCAACATTGATCTATGTCTTTGATAATTCATTATTGTATCTAGATCTATCATGTTTGATCATATTATATATGTATTTTGAAATTTTAATATGGTGTCAAAGCCTGGAAATGAGTATTGATCAACAAGACAATTTATTGGAGAATCTAGACTATGTTTAAGGATTTTTTTTAAAGGTTGTATGTTTGTATGACAAAAGAGGGAGAATTTTTTTTTTTTTTTTACCATGCCCACCTCTCAGATATGAAGCACTCAATCTTCATTCAAATAACTCAAAAAAAATCAAAGCATTTCAAACCTTTGTTCAAGAAATTTTTTGAATATTTTTGATGTTTTAAGAGTCTTTATATGAAAAAGAAGTGTAGCTTCCTTCAATTTAAAAAAATTCAAAAGTCAATTTTGAACTTTAAAATTATCCTTTGAAATTTCTAAGTGTAGTGTAATATTACATTAAGGCTTCTTGTTGAGTTCTAGACCCTGAGAAGGCTATTATAAGCATCTATAATTTGTAGGTCTCTCTTTTAGGTGTTGTAGTACAGCGTTAGTTTGCTAAAAAATCAATTTTTAAACCAAAGATTAAATTTTGAAGTATGTTTTGGATTTAGCAAGAAATCTTAGGAAGGTATGCAAATTATTTAAAATTTTATAGGTTTATACAAACTTATGTATGCATCCATGTTGCTACTACTACACCATACTTCTGCTTGGAGCATGATTCATGTATTTAAATGTTTTTTACATAATTATATGAATTATTTAAAAAATAATTTATTTATTAAAAACAAAATTTACATGCAAATTGAAAAGGGACCGACCTCCAAACTTGTTTTTTAATCTAAAGTTAAAAAAATTAAATCTTTTACATGCACATTAGATATATATATATATATATATATATATATATATATATATATATATATATATATATATATATATATATAATGTGCATGTAAAAGATTTAATTTTTTTAACTTTAGATAAAAAAACAAGTTTGGAGGTCGGTCCCTTTTCAATTTGCATGTAAATTTTGTTTTTAATAAATAAATTATTTTTTAAATAATTCATACAATTATATATATATCTAATGTGCATGTAAAAGATTTAATTTTTTTAACTTTAGATAAAAAAACAAGTTTGGAGGTCGGTCCCTTTTCAATTTGCATGTAAATTTTGTTTTTAATAAATAAATTATTTTTTAAATAATTCATACAATTATATTTATATATATATATATATATATATATATATATATATATATATATATATATATATATATATATATCAAAAAATAAGCTTTAAAAATAGATTAGTGCATGTATTGTTTTAAGTGGTAGTGTAGAGGAGTTGGTAGATGTTATTTTTCTAAAACCTTGTAAGGAAGAGGTCTAATGTTCAAAACCCACTAACTCTTTTATTTTTGGTCAAGTTAATTTTTTAAATTTTATTAATTTTGAATTCTATTTTTTGGTTTACGTGCTAAATTTTCTCATTACAAAATCTTAGACATGTAATTGTAAACCTTGTTGTGACATTTGACCTAGTTAAAACCTTATTAACCATAGTCATGTAACCAATCGATTCCTAGATTTTGAAACATTCTGGATGCATTGCTATGGTCTAATTTTTTTTTGAAACCTCTTATTATAAATTTTACACTTTTTTAATCAATGTTTAAATAGTTGTTTTGTGTATGACTCTTGAAACACATAATTTAATGCATTTTGTTTCCATTTTTTCAAATTATTTAGCATATATTTAAACAAATATTTATTGTTTATGCTTATAATTATATTTACTATCAAATAAAGTTAAAATTCATATTAAACAATATTTATTTTTAATACTTTTCCTTACATTTGTGTATTATTATGACACCTTATTTTGTTATAATCTTGTTGTCTCCCAAAAGTAGCAATCATTTTTGGGACAACATTTGAACTATTTTGGTCCTACAGACCAAAATTGTATCTTCCATTTTCAAAAATTTGTCTTAGACATTTAGATTCCTCATTTTCAAAGCTTCTCAGAAAATCTACAAACTTTGCAAGTCAAGTTCAATGGATTTTACATGTTGATTTCTATGGACTTTGTATCTTCAATTTCTATAGACAGGTTCATTTATACAGGTTCAAAGGCTTCTGTAGGCAGTTTCAGTCAACAGATGGTTTTCAACACTTAGTCATTCTCCAAAATTGGTTCATAGCTTTGGTTCAATTGAAAATCTTCATCAACAAGCATCTGAGTACAAAAAGAGACTTGAACCATTGAACCACTTTGGTTCGAAGGTTCAACGGGTTCAAAGTTCAACAAGTTCAATGTCTTTGGCAAGAGTTAAGCACTTCATCAAGGTTCAAAGTTCAATCCCTTCAATTGGTTCATCAGCTTCAAGACATTTAAGGCGGCTTGAACCATTGAACCATTGAACCACTTTGGTTCAAAGGTTCAATGGGTTCAACAGTTCAAAGGTAGGTTCAACCAAAGGAATAGTTCAATGGCTCGGTTTAACCAAGCATTTCAACACTTTATTTCACTCAGTGTCTTTTGATTCAACTAAATAGTTCACTTAGTTGGTTCATTCTTTCAGTTTATCCTTTAGTTCAACATTTTGTTTCAATGAATAGGTTCATTCAAGCCAATGGTTCATTTAGTCATTTCATCGACCTTTGGTTCAAAGGGGCTCGACGCACTTCGTTGAACCGTTGAACCGATTCAACGGATTGGTTCAAAGCCTTGGTTCAATGGATTGGTTCAACGTCAAAGTTCATGTTGGTTCAAAGGCAAGTTCATTATGTTTATTTCAATGTTTAGTTCATCGGCTTGTTTAATTCATTGAACCATCAACTTGAACCATTTTTGGTTCAACCGATTGGTTCAACATAAAAGTTCAAAAGGACAGTTCAATGCAAAAAAGAGACTTCTCAAAGGACAAGCGCCCTTGCAGAGGACACTTAATCCATAAAAGCACCTTTTTGAAGGATCATTTTTCAAGTAAGCTGAAAGTTAATTCTTTTGGATTTGTTTAAAGCATATTAAAATAAAGGGCTCGAAAGACTTTACGAAACAAATTTCTGAGGACTTTTGTCTGCGAGAATTTTCCCTGGGCAAATTGTCTATGGGATTTTTTTGTGGGACAAATGTCTGCGAAAATTACCCATGGGAGACTCAAATAGAAAGCTTGGGGATTTGTCCATGGGAACTACCAAAACAAAGGGCTACCGAAGGACCCCAAAGGGCAGGTGCCCTTGCGGGGGACTCTCGGTGACCAAAGTAGAGGGCTATTTTGACTCGACATAGATCACTTCTCAAGGCCTAAAAGGGAAAGTCCAATCTAAAAGGGCAAAGCCAAAAGCCAAAAGAAGACCAAGGGATGATGCCCACAAAGACATCAAATTTAGGATGGTGAACTAGCCATTGAGAGCACATTGACGGGCATGTAAACGTCAATTTTAAAGATAGTGAAATAGCCTTTGATCCTTTGAATTTATAGAATCAAATGCATTCCCAAAATTCAAGAAAAAAACCAACTAAAAGTGAGGAAAGACAAAACAATAGATGAATCCATGACTTGATTCAATTAATCTGGAAAGGAGGAACGATGAAGACAAGATCAGACCGCCAGGTGGACATTGAAAGTTGTAATTTTTCAATGCATGGCTTGTTTATTTACATTGAGAAGATCAAATGGGTAAAATGCCCCAAAGTTCTAACCTATCTTCCTAACAGTTCCTAACGCATCATGATGTATTATTGTTCTCGAGTCCTTCTTGAAGTGGCTATATAAGGGACTTTCTTTCATTGTAATTGGATCTCTTTTTTGACAATCTGAACAAAACTCTACCCAAATTGAGAGACATCATTGAGACTTTGTGATTAGTCTATTGATCATATTTTGTTAATGAAAGCAAGGGACTTTTTCAGACTTTGTGCTGTGATATCTTTTCTATTTCATTAATTTAATATGCAGGATTAGTAAAATTAGTGAGGAAGGTGTCTCGAAGAATCAACTATGGAGAGACTTTGTGCCCCCATAGCTACCATCAGTGTGTTTTCTTTTTATTGTTGTGTAAAGGACTTTGAAAAGACTTTGAGCTTTCATTTCCCTTTGTATATTATTCTTAAGCATTTTAGGTAGAGACTTTGTGCTCTATCTCGATTTGCTGGTTACCATACTCTCAATTACATTTTGCTTTTATTTCTAGGAGTATTCTTGTGGCTAGTTGAATAGTTCTTCTGAAAGAAGAGGGGTGTTGTCTATCATTCCCTTGAGTTTTTCCTTTGTTTTGTATACATCATCTCTGAAGAAAGAGAGATGGATGATTTGTCCTACCCTTGAGTATTATTTTTGTTTATACATATACATAGCATATCCACAGGGAACCTCCCCTTAATGAGTGGAGAGAGCAGTCTCCTTCTGATGTGATAAACTTACACATTAAGATGACTAATCTTCTTACTTTGGCTGATAAGACCTATTTTGTTTACCAGTATGCTGATAGACAAAATATTCAGCCAATAGTTTTTGGTGACTCTACTGGGGATATACCCATTATCCATTTATAGCCTATTCATTCACCTCCATATCAACTGAGAAAGAATGCACAGTTTAAAGCCCCAAGCTTTAACTAAAACAAGGTCAATTCTTTTCCACTTTTGTTTTACAATTTGGTAGATTCAAGGTATACATGAAGCCAAAGGGCTAAAGGTGTCATTGATCCTATGTTCGAGCTAGTATAGCAAACTAATTTTGATTTGTTTCCTTCACCATCTCATCTCCAACGAACCAAGAGCTTCCCTCCTACTAAAGCCAAATCCCCATTACTAGATGAAGTATCTACTTCTGCTATTGATAAAGTTGTGCCTATAATTACCCCTTTGAGATTTGTTATCCCTCTTTTTTAGAATCCTATAATGGCAGTTCAAGGTCCCTAGGGTAATGAATTTGGCCCACTTAATCTTACGCCTCCTCTACATGAGCTTCCACGCAGTTCTAGGAAGAATTTTCTTAAATTCTACGGTGATGGCAAAGTTCATCCTGATGAACACATTATAGCATTCAGTATAGCTTGTGGAGTAATCAGAGTAGAGTTTGAAGATGTAGCAGTCTAGCTTTTTGTTGAAACATTACAAGGTCCTATTGCAGATTGGTTTTACCATCTACAGGGTCGATCTATGACTGATTGGAATACCTTTAAAGCTAAGTTTGAAGCCAGATTCAAACCTATAGAAGATGCACATACACTTCTGGCTCAACTTACATAGATGAAAAAAGAGCCTCATGAGCCTATGAGAGACTTCATAGCTAAATTTGATAAATTAAGAAACAAAATTCTTGTCATTGCTTGACCTACAGCTGAGAATCTTAAATGCTTTTTCATTAATCTCAGCTACCTAAAGTTAGCTTCCTTTTGAGACGTGATAGTCAAATAGATCTCACTATAGCTCAACTTTTGGCCACTGAAGTAAAAGATGATCTGATCTTAGCAGGGAAGATAAGAAGATATCCAAATAAAAATAGAGCTTCATCATCTTTTGAATTTGCATCTACCAGCACCACAGATCTAATGGTGCAGAAATTGGCAAATGAGTTGCTTGCTCTCAAAAAGCAAATGGCTCAAGGAATGTCTTATGCTCCTACATATAAAAGGACATTCCCAAATTAGTCATATCAAGGCAATGTTACTAGAAACCAAGGACAACAAAATCACCTTCCTCCCTCACAAGGGAAAATTGCTCTAGAAGCTCCTCCAACCAATTCAATAATGGGATATCTTGAAGTAGAATCAGAATTATCTTATCAGCCTGAATTAAATCAAGAAAATAACACTGATATCATTAAAGACAGTCAAGAAGAATCAGTTGGTGACTCCCACATTGGTTTCCTGAATTACCAGGATGAACCCAAAAATAAAGGAGAAGCTTCAGATGGATCATATGCAGTGTTTACCAGGTCTAAGAACCAATCAGTCCAGTAGGCTGATAAAAAAAGATAGAAGAGCAACCACAGCTAGCAGTCAAAATTTTCAAGCATGGGACAGCTCTGCCTATTCAATCAAAAGATTTGGTCATTACTCAAAAGGTAAATACATCTGTTGTGCCTTCTCCTTCTACCTATAATTTGCAAACCAAACCACCTCCCATCCCTCTTAAAACTCAGAAAGTTGAAGTACCTATCTCTGTACCTAGCTCTATTCAGCCATTTGACATATTTGATCATGTCAAAAAGACAAAAATATAGATGTCTAAATTTGAATACTTGTAGTCTAACCCAGATCAATTGAACAAGCTGGTCCAATATGTTAAAAATCAAATCATCCCTACAAGACAAAAGGCTAAAAAATTAATTCTTGATTCTCCAAAGAATATGCCTATTCCAAATAATCTAATCATTACTCCCCTAGCTGCTCCTAGAAAAATTGAACCCTTCTATGTTTCCCTGTTAATCAATGGCCACAAGCTGAGTAACTGTATAATAGACTCAGGTGCATCTGATAATGTCATGCCTACTAAAGTCACTGAGTCTCTTAGTCTCACATTGACTAAGATGTTTGGGAGATGTTTCTCCATGGAGAACAAGCAAGTACCATTGCTAGGGCAAATCAAAGATGCCCAATTTGCATTCGTTGCCTTTCCAAACAAGAGGATTAAAATGACTATCTTAGTGGCTGACATCCCAGCATCTTATGGCATTTTGCTTGGACAAAATTTTTGCAAGGACATGAGAGGAGAACTAAACATGGATCTATCTAAGGCAAGGATCCCTGTCCAAGGTGTGATGAAGAGGTTGCTCCCTAAAAAGGAGGCCAAATATGTGGTTACCCAAACATCATCCCCTGCAGCACAAATTCTATTTGAATCTTTAGGTAGAGGTAATTATTTATTTACCATAGAGGATGCTCATGTTCTTATAGATGAAATTCCTATAGCTGATAATCTAGGAATTGATCTAAATAAGACTTCAGGAGAATTGGTAGAGCACAGTATAAACAAGGAAGGATCTTCCATCTCTAATGAAGAGAAATCTGATAAGAGATCAAATTCTGATGATGACAGCAATTCTTCTGCCAATGATAGAGTTGGGACTACGTTGATATCTCCTCAAAGAGATATTCTTCTTTCATGTAATTTTCAAGTCAGCAACACCAACAACATAGCTGGATGTGAATCTCTGTTGCATAAATTAAAGATTGCTCAAGATGAAGAAGTCAAATTCCTTCACATCAAAGGAGATGATAATCTAATAGTTTGTCAAGAGATTGACTTAGATGATCCAATCATGTGCTAGATTAAACCAGTAGAACATTAAGTTATGATGGTGGATTATGCTGCTACAAATCAAAATCAGGCAAAGGAATCCATCACCAAGAAAGTAAGGAGTTATGGTTTCCATTTTGAAGAACACATCCTACCATGGGGCAAGAAGAAGAAAGAGTCAACATGAAGATGCAAAAAATTAGTTTCCTCATGGAGAGCTCCATTTTCCCTTCACTATTTTTGGGGACAAAATGGTTTCCTTCTGGTCTACCAAGATAGAACATTATTTTCATTGTCTCCCAAAAAGTAGCATCTAAAATACTTCAAATCTTGAAGTATCAAATCATTCCATCTGTATATATGTATATTTGTACAATTTTCAATTCTATTTTGTTTTGTTTCTTTTCATTTTCAGAGCCTTTCATTTCTGAGTAACATGACTTCATAACCCAATGGCATACTTGAAGACACTGGAGATTCTAGATTCTACTCCTTTCAATTCATTTTGCAATTGACAAAAGTTCCCCAACTGGAGCCAGCTATTATCTCCCAAAAGTAGCAGTCATTTTTGGGACAACATTTGAACTATTTTGGTCCTACAGACCAAAATTGTATCTTCCATTTTCAAAAATTTGTCTTAGACATTCAAATTCCTCATTTTCAAAGCTTCTTAGAAAATCTCAAGACTTTGCAAGTCAAGTTCAATGGATTTTACATGTTGATTTCTATGGACTTTGTATCTTCAATTTCTATAGATAGGTTCATTTATACAAGTTCAAAGTCTTCTACAAGTGGTTTTAGTCAAAAGATGGTTTTCAACACTTAGTCATTCTCCAAAATTGGTTCAGAGCTTTGGTTCAATTGAAAATCTTCATCGGCAAGCATCTGAGTACAAAAAGAGACTTAAACCATTGAACCATTAAACCACTTTGGTTTAAAGGTTCAAAGGGTTCAATGTTCAATAATTTCAATGTCTTTGGCAAGAGTTAAGCACTTCATCAAGGTTCAAAGTTCAATTGGTTCATCAGCTTCAAGACATTCAAGGCAACTTGAACCATTGAACCGTTGAACCATTGAACCACTTTGGTTCAAAGGTTCAACGGGTTCAACAGTTCAAAGGTAGGTTCAACCAAAGGAACAGTTCAGTGGCTCAGTTCAACCAAGCATTTCAATGCTTTATTTCACTCAGTGTCTTTTGGTTCAACCAGATAGTTCACTCAGTTGGTTTATTCTTTCAGTTTATCCTTTGGTTCAATGTTTTGGTTCAATGAACAGGTTCATTCAAGCCAATGGTTCATTTAGTCGGTTCATCAGCCTTTGGTTCAAAGGGGCTCGGCGCGCTTCATTGAACCGTTGAACCAATTCAATGGATTGGTTCAAGGCCTTGGTTCAATTGATTGGTTCAACGTCAAAGTTTTTGTTGGTTCAAAGGCAAGTTCATTATGTTTGTTTCAATATTTAGTTCATCAGCTTGTTTAATTCATTGCACCATCGGCTTGAACCATTTTTGGTTCAACCAATTGGCTCAACATCAAAGTTCAAAAGGATAGTTTAATGTAAAAAGAGACTTCTTGAAGGACAAGTGCCCTAGTGAAGGACACTTAATCCATAAAAGCATCTTTTTGAAGGATCATTTTTTAAGTAAGCTGAAAGGTAATTCTTTTGGATTTGTTTAAATCATATTAAAATAAAGGGCTCGAAAGACTTTGCAAAATAAATTTCCACAGACTTTTATCTGCAGGAATTTTTCTTGGGCAAATTGTCTACGAGAATTTTCTATGGGACAAATGTCTGCAGAAATTACCCACGGGAGACTCAAATATAAAGCCTAGGGATTTGTTTGCGGGAACTACCAAAGCAAAGGGCTTCTGAAGGACCCCGAAGGGTAGGTGCCCTTGCGGTGGACTCTTGACGGCCAAAGTAGAGGGCTATTCTGACTCGACACAGATCACTTCTCAAGGCTCGAAAGGGCAAGTCCAATCTAAAAGGGCAAAGTCAAAAGCCAAAAGAAGACCAAGGGGTGATGCCCATAAAGATGCCAAATTTAGGATGGTGAACTAGCCATTGAGAGCACATTGACAGGCATGTAAACGTCAATTTTAAAGATAGTGAAATAGCCTTTGATCCTTTGAATTTATAGAATCAAATGCATTCCCAGAATTTAAGACAAAAATTAGCTGAAAGCGAGGAAAGACAAAACAATAAATGAATCCACGACCTGATTCAATTAATCTGGAAAGGAGGAATGATGAAGACAAGATCAGACCGCCAGGTGGATATTGAAAGATGTAATCTTTCAAATGCATGGCTTGTTTATCTACATTGAGAAGATCAAATGGGTAAAATGCCCCAAAGTTCTAGCCTATCTTCCTAATAGTTCCCAATGCATCATGATGTATTATTATTCTCGAGTCCTTCTTGAAGTGGCTATATAAGGGACTTTCTTTCATTGTAATTGGATCTCTTTTTTGACAATCTAAATGAAACTCTACCCAAATTGAGAGACATAATTAAGACTTTGTGCTTAGTCTGTTGATCATATTATGTTAATGAAAGTAAGGGACTTTTTTAGACTTTGTGCTGTGATATCTTTCTATTTCATTAATTTAATAAGTAAGATTAGTAAAATTAGTCAGGAAGGTGTCCTGAAGAATCAACTGTGGAGAGACTTTGTGCCCCCATAGCTACCTTCAGTGTGTTTTCTTTTTATTGTTGTGTAAAGGACTTTGAAAAAACTTTGAGCTTTCATTGCCCTTCGTATATTACTCTTAAGCATTTTAGGTAGAGACTTTGTGCTCTATCTCAATTTGTTGGTTACCATACTCTCAGTTACATTCTACTTTTATTTCTAGGAGTATTCTTGTGGCTAGCTGAACAGTTCTTCTGAAAGAAGAGGGGTGTTATCTGTCATTCCCTTGAGTTTTTTCTTTATTTTGTATACATCATCTCTGAATAAAGAGAGATGGATGATTTGTCTTACCCTTGAGTATTATTTTCTATTTATACATATACATAGCATATCCACAGGGAACCTCCCTTTGATGAGAGGAGAGGCAGTCTCCTTCTGATGTGATAAACTTACACATTAGGATGACTAATCTTCTTACTTTGGCTGATAAGACCTATTTTGTTTACCAGTACGCTGATAGACAAAATATTCAACCAACAAATCTTTCATAATTTTTTCACTTTATCTAGCATCTATTTGAAAATTTATTATTTATTTAAAATTATAATTTAATTTATTCTCAAATAGATTATAAATTCACATTTAAAAAGGAGTTTAAATTTAAGCTTTATCTAATTTCATAGTGTCAATTTTAAAGGGAAGAAATGGATTCTCCTAATTTTTTAATAGATAAATCATAAATGCTTAATGCATCTATAATATCTCCAAAATTTATGTTAAAGTGAAATTTATGGCATGAAAGCTATGTAACATTGTCTTCAGGTTGAAAATCTCCATTAAGATGACATGTGACACCTAAGCTTTCAAATGCCTTTCAACAAAAATCGTAAGAAGTCATGTCAATTATATTACAGAGTGTTAAGGATGAATTCTTACTCCATATCAGTAATTAGGAGTTTCATAGTGATTCTTGGAAACTCAAGTCTATGTATGAGGGTACTCATCTACTGAAAATTATTAAATTGATTCTTGAATTGCTAATTACACCTATGAAAGGTGATGAAAAGGTTATTAATTTTATTGATAAAATTAAGAATATTAAATCACAGTTAAATAATTGTAACTATATTTTTATTCAATATCAATTTATTTATTTCATTATTCATCTTAACATTCATGAAAATTTCTATAATTTTATCTTAATTTTAAATTCAAGGTACCAAATAGAGCAAGATATCTCAGGCCTTACTATCCTATCAGCTCTTTTGATTCAAGAAGATAAAGTGATGTCTAATTTTGATTTTAAAGAGAATGTCACTCAAGCACTTCTCATTATTAACCCTATTTTTGAGAATAATAGAAATTATAAACCTAACCTTAATTTTTCTAAAGGCAAAAATTAGAACAAGAGATCTAGTAATAAGAATCATAAATTTAAGTTTAATGGGAATTAAAACATATGTGGTAAATTTGGTCATAGAATGAAAACATGTTATAAAAATAAAGATATATTTAATAATAAATCTTCTAAGAATAAAAAAATGTAATAAATTTAATCAAAACAAATATAAGAATCAAAACCCTAATCAAAATAACAATCAGGATCAGAATTTAAATTTTGTTACTTTATATGTTGATGTATTTGCTTCAGATGAGAATGAATGTATTATAGATAGTGGTGCATCACACCATATTAATTTCTTATCTAATATTTTTTATGATTCTAGATATATATTTTCAAATATCTATTTAAGATATAATTCATTTTTAGAAGCAACTAAGAAAGAAAGGTAAAAATTTTAAATGTTGTTAAAAATTATGTTGTCTATGTGCTTAAGCTTAAGAAAAAATTGATATCTTGTTCTCAACTTATGAATGATAATTTAATTATGATAGTGCTTAAAAATATTTGATATATTATAAATCAATTTGGTTCTCTAATTGTTGAAGGTGTTCAAAAGAATGGATTCTACATTTTTACTTTCATTGCATAATAAGAATGAATCTAAATTATGGAATGAAATATTAAGAGATGTTAATTTTATAATTTTACATGATATGTATTCTCATAATATTTTTTTTTGGATTGCCTTCTATCTCTTTCCATCATGAAACTTTTGAAGGTTGCTTACGTGATAAGTAGCACACTACTCCCTTTCACAAGAATCATGATGTGAATTCTTCACATCTTTTAGAATTAATCATAGTGATGTTACAAGACCTCTTGAAGTTGTATCTATTAATAGTTATTTGTATGTTGTTACTTTTATAGATGATTATACTAGAATGATATGGAAATATTTCATTAAAAATAAATACAAAATGTTGTCTAAATTTAAGAAATTTAAAATTATTATTGAAAATACTTCTAATTTTTATATTAAGAGATTAATAACTAATAATAGAAGTGAATACATTGTCAAAGATTTTGATTATTTTTTAATTAGTTGTGGTATTCAAAGGGAACTAAAAACTCCATATTCCTTGTAGTAAAATGTATTATTGAATGGAAAAACCACACTATTATAGAAATGATGAGAACAATGTTACATTTTAGAAATGTTCCTAAGTTTTAATGAGCCGAAGCCATGAATACTATTGTTGATATTATGAATATAGTCCCTACGAAGACCTTTAATATTTCTACTCCTTTAAAAATTTGATCTAAAAATAAATTGATGTAGAGGGAGAGAGTTTGCACAATGAAAATGCAAGTTGCTTCTATAAGGCCTAGTTTCGTGTAGCCCTTGTAAATCAAAAAATTAGTTAGTTTGAACAATCCACAAGGGTTGAAGACAAAATAAGTACAGCTATGAGTACTCATTATCCCCTTACTAATCCATGTAATTTTTTAAATTCAAACTCTCAAGTTAAGTCCACTATTGGAGAGTTATAAATGATGTCATGATGATGTTATGAAGGTGTCCAGGTGAGTGGATGAAGAGCCTTAATAAGTCTAAGTGACAATGATAAAGTATGCAATGTGTTTGTCCTAATATGCTTGAAGAAAGCTTAATTGATCTTCAGATTTTGCATGATTAGAGATGTTCATGGATGAGTATGGTAATTTGAGGATGTGAAAAAGTCCCTAAAATGTTTTATATTCTTTGAGTGCTTTTGTGCATGTGTGGATTTTATCTAGTTGATCATTGTTGTCATCTAGACATTTTGGGTTTAGTTCCATAAAATATGAGTAGATAATTTGATGATGTCATTATTTCCACATGTGAATGAGTCAAGGAGAGTTGGTCATATGGTTGTGATCACATTTCTACTTATATATTATGTTCTAAATTTAATATCATTCACTAAAGTGTGTTAAAAGATATGCAAATAAAAATTTGGGCTCCTAGGTAGTTCGACAGTAGTTTCCCATATTTAGCCAAATTTGCATGAGGCAAGAAAAAGCTGTGTAAGCCATTTGGTGATGGAATATCTCACACATGTAGAATTTTTAGGATAAGTTAATCATATGGGTTTATTTATTTTTGTGCCTAGTTTATTTGTGCTAAATTTTATATCATGCACTAAATTTCATCAAAATATATTCATGTTCAAATTTGGCCTTCAAGGCAATTCTTGACATTATTGGCTCTGTGGCAGAAAAATCTAAGTGAGAAAATTATGTAATTATATTTCACTCATGTGAAGGTTTTAAGATAATTTTTATATATGATTGGATTATCCTATGTGAGGAGATCATATGGTCTAAATTTGAGAACATGAGATTAAGCGAAGCAAAAGATATGACTGTGCCAAGTTGGCCTTCCAAGCAGATAAGCAAGGTTCCCATAGTCAAATTTGCACAAGGTAAAGATTGAACAACATAAAAAAATAAAATTTAATACAAGATGTCAAGTTAATATGAGATGATACCAAGTGTTTTATTATTAACATTAAGTAGAGATAAATATTGATCTTCTTCCAAGGATCAACGATGAGCAGGTGATCGTATAGATAGAGATCAATGGTACACAGTAAGTCAAATGGATCAATATATTTTATGCTTAAACTAAGTAAACATCAAGTTCCTTATAAAATTATAAATGTAGTGTTTTCATTCTAAGATGTTTGGAAGAAATGAGATGAGGAAAAGTTTTAGATGTTTAATGTCAAGTAGAGATAAAGACCAAGCTACGTATAAGAGATCAACAGAGCACATTAAGTCAAATAGTCAAGATGAAAATCCAATGATGAGCTCTAAAAGGTAAAGTTAAATTTCCTTAAAATAATATCAATGGTGTGTGATTGATCTAAGTATTGAATACCTGAGATGAAATCATAGTGTTTGAAGTTTAATTGTGATTGTTTGTATTTGAATATTTGAATTTGTAAAAAAAAGACTAGTGTCTAGTTTTTGGGCCATATCTTTTGATCTAGATAGAATTTGCTCATGGTGTAAAAATTAAACTTGTAGAATAATCCAAGGTGAATATTGAAATATAAATTTAAAGTTTTTAAAGTTTTTTAAATCAAATATATTAAGGATTCAAAGTTGACTATGTTTTCATATATATCCTACAAGTAACTTGAAAAGATTGTTCGAGCTTGTGTTGATGTTGTTTCAATGTTTCATGTTGTCTTAGATATTTAAGAGTGTTATAAACTCTATAAGTATGATATATGTTTATTTTTTATGTGTGATAAATCTATATTGAGTATGAATAATGCTTAAGAAGTTGACTATGTATTCCCTCATAATGGTTGATGTACATAATGTTGTTTGAGTAATTTATGCTTAATAAGAAGGGTACTGTGTTGGTTATTAGAACTTAAGGGAGACCTATAGATCATATGGAATGGTTTCATGAATTTTAAATTCATCATGTGTTCTTATTTTTTTTATATAAGTGTCAAAGAGGTGAATGGGTCATCATAAGACCTAAAAGGTGACTTAGGCTTAATTGAAAGGGGTTGTTGATTAAGGGTGACCCATAGGAGCTATGGCCGACTTATGTGATAGTATTGAGCTATGTATCAATGAGATATATGACTTAAGGGTTAATGTAATCCTATTATCTGAATAACATGGTGATGATCATGATTTATATATAAATAATGAAACCAAATATGATGGTTTCTAGTTTAAAGAGTGAGGCGTGTGGGTGTGGAGCCAAACAAAGGAGATAACCTTTTAAAGAGAAGGTACAGGTCATTGAGGACCATCATAGAGTGAAGATTATCATTCATGTTTGTTTGATTAATTTTGTGTAGGTAGATATATAGATCATTGGACCTAATGAGCCTAGAAGAGGTAGTATTAGCAAGTAAGCTCTAGAGGCTACTTGAAAGAATGTGTATTACGAGTGAAGGCAATGTGAAGGTTGTGTGAGCTTGGTGGATAGATTGAGGATCAGAGAGAGAATTATGTATATGACCATTTGATCATGTTATTAGTGTTATAATAGAGTTGTTTTAGGTTAGAGGTGTGTTGAAATAATTATGAGTGAAGGGTTGAAGAGTGAGGTTAGTTGGGATATGTAATGTGTCATTATTGATCTGTGTGTATTGGTTTGAGTATGTAATGTGATTTAACCAATATGGAGAGTGAAGGTGAAGAGTGATAATTATAGGTCCATCATTAGGTTTTGAATACATTATTTCAAAGGTGGAGTTGATCATAGGTGTTACGGTAGCTCAAAATATAGGGGGTTGCAGCCTCCTTGCAAGGTGAAACTTTCTAAAATTCTAGTTGGTGTGGTAGTTTAGCTAGACAAGTGTTGTAGCACCTTATGGGATTGTAGTCTCACTAAATAAGGGATGGTAGTTCCTTGATTAGTTGTAGTTATTTTAAATTAAATATTTTCATTATAGTATTTTAGTCTATCTTTTAAGTTTCAGTGGGTTTTATCCCCCAAGAGGGTTTCCCATGTAGATGTTTTGTTGATGTGATGTATGATCTTGTTCATGATTTAGATGTGTGTACTTTCATTTTTATGTTTATAGATCAAGTTGATGAATGATGGAATGATTTTATAATTAAATGTACATTATTGTATATTGATTCACACCCTTCTTAGTAGCTACTTCCAACATCCACTAATTCTTGAAGCCTTCTACCAATTAGGCCTCTATAAGGTTAAATAACTGACACAATGCTAGTTATCATATTGTACAATACTGACCAACTCAAAACCACAAAAATACTCCATATCATATCAAAACACATTATATTACCAAGTTTCATTAAATTTTTTAGGTGGAAACTCAAGTTATTCAAGTTTTAAGTTGAAAACCCTAGTTTAGGTTTACATAGGCCTAAGATACCCTGAAAGGAAACAAAATGGGCTAATTTGAATTTTAATTGGTTTAAAACACTTCTAACTATTGTATTGGGATATCTTATCTTACCTCAACTATTTTAGTGGAATTTAGGCCTTAAATAATCCCTATAAGTCTGCAACATATGGATTTGTAAAATTTTGTAAATGTCTTTAGGACTATGTGCATGATAATGGAGGTTTAAGTGGATTCTTACCTTCTAAATATATTTTTGAGTATCCAAATAGATTAACCATATTAATAATATACTTTATACTACACTCCCACATCCAAACACTTGAATTAGACTAAAAAAGACAACTTTTCCATCCTATTTTTTGATTGTACCAAAAATAGAGTTCTTAAAGCTTGTGTTTTGTAACCTTTCACCCATAGATAAGTGACAAGAACTCACACTATTCAAAGGAAGACAAAAATGAAATATGTATCACATAAAAATAATATTCTAGGAGTTTGAAAAAACTTTCTCAAATCATTCTTCTACTCATTTGAGTCACTTGACATACAACAGTCCCACATAATTCTATAAAATCAACAATCGTTCTTAAATTTTTGATCTTTTTTATTGTAAATTGAAGTTACAAACTCTCGTTGACCTCTTTTCCACAAAAAATAACTTCTCTTTGAACTTATACACTATTTTAACATCTAATATCTCTTTAACTGACTCTTGATTATCCCTAACATATGTAGGGGTCTTGAAATGTCATCATGCTTAGGTGTTAGACAAGATTAATACATGGAAATCATGCCTAAGAGAGTATAAGACTATTATTAACCATTCCTATATCTAAATTACCCATAAACACACCAAGATACAACATTAAAACCTTACAAGGACATTAATAAGTCCTTAGAATCCTTGAAAAAAAAATCAAATATTCAAAATGATAGTTTTGGTAGGAAACTACCAAATGAGGTCAAATTCAAAATTGGAGCTAATCTAAGTCATTTAACCTGTGAAACTCACTACCTTATACATATTATGACTTAAAGGACTCATAAAAAGCTAAAAATTTATCTAACTATGCATTAAAATGACTTCATAGGTGATGCTCCTACATCATACTCCCTAAGAACAAAAAATTGACTCATGAACTCCTATTGATGAGGTCTTTAGAGTACCTTCATGCTTGATAATGTATAGTTCATTCATCCAAGTGGCATCCTCTATAGGATGATGTTTTAAATTCACTAAGTATTGTTAATATCTGTTGCCTTTATTTCTCTTACTGATCTTCTTATCCAAGATGAGTTCAAGTTCTTTATTTTTGTGGTAATTGATCTACCCATTCTTGGACTGTTGTCTCTTCATTTCTAGCTAGTTGATCACTATTACCCCCTTATTTGAATGGATACAAGTATAAAACATTCAATATAGGATATATTCCCATACCACTAGTCAATTATATCTTATATGCATTTTTGGAGAACTTCCTAATGACCTTGCAACGGCCAATCTTGTTCATCTTCAGTTTGTTATACTCACCTTTTGGAAACCTTTTATTCCTCAAATGAGCTAACACCATGTCCCCAACCTAAAAAATAACTTCTCTCCTCTTAATATCTACACGTTTTTTGTAATTTTACACACTCAACTCAAATTTCTTCTTAACTTTTTCATGCACCTCTTGCAAAGAAATACAAAACTATTCTCCCTTAGCACTTATTTTCTCCATCTTACCTAGGTATATACATTAACTCAAAGACTTCTCTTGGGTGCATACCATATACAACTTGAAATGAACTATTTTCTATGTTTTTTTGGGTGAGTCATTATAGGTAAATTCTACTTGTGGTAATACTAAGTCCCACTATTTAAGACAACCCCTTGTTAGATACCTTATCAAATTACCAAAACTTCTATTACCCACCTCAGTTTATCTATTTGTTTGAGGGTGATAAGTTGAACTAAAGTTCAAGTTCATTCCTAGTTTATTACATAGGGTCATATAAAATAAATTCCATTCAATCTAACCACCTCCTTGAAAAACAAATTAGCCACATGAGTACCATCATTAGTTATCTTACATGGTACGAAGTGGGCCATATTTGAAAATTTGACCATTACTACAAAAATGGAGTCATGCCCTTTTTGAGTTCTTAGTAACCCCATGATAAAATCCACTCTACTAGAGTCCCAAGGTCTATTCGGTAATATTAAAGGATGATAAATACATATATTAGTGCTCTTTCTTTTGGAAAATTGGCATACCTTACATGTTTCTATAAACTTACTTACATCTATTTGCATCTTAGGCCAATAATAGTGACTAATTAGCTAAGCCAAGGTCTTATCAAGACTAAAATGACCTGTTAAACTCCCACCATGATTTTCCTTGATCAAATTCTCTCTCATGTAACTCTTTGGCACATAAATTTAAACTCCCTTAAACAATAAACCATCTTTTATCATGTACTCTATCCAAGGTTCTCTATTTCAAGTAGTTGGCTACTTACAAGCCTCATATGCTTCTTGAAAGTCAAAATCATTTTCATATATATCTTTAAGTGGTCCCCCACTCTCAGTATAAATTTATATTATGATTAAACCCCTTTTACTTAGATTGTTTTCTACCTTATTAGTTTGGCCTTTCTTGTGCTTGATGACAAAATTGAAGTTTTGCAAGTACTCCACCCACTTCATATGCCTTTGACTTAGATTGGATTGATTGGTTATGATCTTAAGTGCATGATTAACTATGAATATAACAAACTCCTTAGGCATTAGATAGTTCATCCACTTCCTTAAAGCTTGAACCATGGCATAAAAATCTAGATCATATATAGAATACCTCTTCTTAGCCTCATTTAACTTCTCACTAAAGTATGTTATAGGCCTTCCCTCTTGACTTAGGATAGCTCAAATGGCCACCCTACTTATATCACACTCAACTTGAAAATTTTTATTTAAATCAAGAAGTGTTAGTACAGGTTGTTTGTTGATTCTCTTCTTCAAAAATTGAAAATTTCTCTTAGCAATATCAGTCCATGCAAATTTTTATTTATCCCCTCTTATAGTATCAATGATGGGTGCACAAATCCCACTAATTTTTTTGATAAACTTTTTATAAAAACTTATTAATCCATGGAAGCTTTTTACCTCATAAGTTTCCTTGGGAGTTGGACAATTAATGATGGCTTTCACCTTGTCTTTATCCATCTTCAAAACACTTTGAGAGATCACAAAACTAAGATATACCAGCTCTATCTTCATTAACAAACATTTATTAACGTTGATCAATAACCTCTCCTCTTTTAACCTTTGCATTTCTATTCTTAGATTTGAAGATTCTCTTCCTTGCTTGGATTATAAATCAATATATAATATAAATAAAAAATAAAAAAATTATAAATGAAAGGCTTTAATACTTAATTCATGAGTCTCATGAATTTATTTATAGCATTAGTGATACCAAATGGCATAACAAGCCACTTATACAGCCCCTCATTAGTCTTACAAGTAGTCTTCCATTCATCTCTTTATCTTATCCTTATTTGATGATAACCACTCTTGAGATCCATATTATAAAAATAGTTATAACCACTCAAAAAATACATCAAATATTCAATTCTTAGAAGAAGGAACCTATACATTATGGTTATTTTTTTGATTGCTCTGGAGTTAGTGCGCATTCTCTAGTCTCCTTTTTTCTTTGTCACTAGTACAAATAGTATTACACATGGGTTGAGGCTCTCTTTTATTAGTCCTTTATCCAAGAGGTATTTTATTTGCCTCTTAATTTATGAATTCTCTTTAGTATTCATCTTGAAAAATCTTTGTTATCCAAATTTACACCTGGTATTAATCAATATGATGATTAATGCTCATAATAGGTGGAAGCTCATTGGGAAGTTCATCTACAAAAATATCACCAAATTCTTCCAGCATGTTTTATACCTCTTGATGTAGCTCATTCAACTAGGTGGTTATTATAATATTCCTTGGTATCATCACTAATCCAAAAACTATCTCTTCCTCTTTCATATCATTCAAGAACTATTCATCACTCACCATCATAACACTTGCATTACCCCTCTATCTATTGTCTTCTTATTTTAGAGGTAGCAGTGTGTGACTTATATCATCCTTCTCCAAGGTGTAAACATTATTTATTCAATCATGAGTAGTATTTATATCATATTTCCAAAGCCTCCTTAAGATCACATGGAACACATCCATTGACATTATGTCACATATAACTTTGTCTTTGTATCCTCCAATCTAAAAAACTACCCAACATTAATCATTCAAAATAACTTGGTGCCTTTTTTGAAGCCATGATACCTTATAGTTTGAATTTGTTATTATATTTAATCTAAGATAATCTACCAAATCTACTAACACTAGGTTATTAGTACTACCTAAATCAATCACCAATTTATAGCACTTACCTTGGAATTTGTAAATTATCTTAGACATTGTCTTTCATTGGGTAGATTCTTTCTCCTTGGTTGGTTTTGTAAACACTCTCCTCATCAACAAGGACTCACCAAATTTTGGTTCTCCTATTTAAGATGCAAAATCCACACTTTATTCTTCTACTTAGACTAATTGATTTCTACTTTCATTTATAGATTTACTAACTTGGGAATTCTTTAAACACTCCCAAAATCTATGACCTACAAATTTATTGTATTTGAAACATTTTCCATTAAGTCCTCTTCTTCTTTGTGTGTATCCTCCTATGAAATAAGGTTTCCTTCCTATTAATCCACATCTTGAATTATATTAATGTTATTTAAAGGTACTTTGTTCTAAATTTATCCTTTGAGATGTACCTCTTCCACTTTGTTGTCCTCTACCTCTATAACTTTTACCCCTGCCCCTATTTTGTTGATTTTGCCTTCTGTTTAGCTTGTCTTTTACCTTCAAATCATATTGATAATATTCTTAAAGTGTCCTTGGCCTAACTAGGTTGAGTTCATATTGAATATCATACATTAACCCATTAAGATATCTATCAATCTTATCCATATCCTCTTCTACATGTCTTAATATAATTGTCAACTTGTAGAAATCCTCAATATACTCCTTAACACCCATCTCTTTTTGCTTTAAATTATAAAATTT
Organism: Torreya grandis; assembly: GCA_037957365.1. Classification (NCBI taxonomy): domain Eukaryota; kingdom Viridiplantae; phylum Streptophyta; class Pinopsida; order Cupressales; family Taxaceae; genus Torreya; species Torreya grandis. The sequence continues at coordinate 427,701 of JARHVA010003352.1, read as the reverse complement.
ATTGAAGGAGTTTGTATGATAGTCACTAGGCATCAATTTTACCTTCAATTCTGCGACCATCATGTCCCAATATTTGATCTTAGCTTTGTATTTCTTCCTCTTTTCACCCTATATACAATACCACAAAACGAATATATGTCCTTTTAGTTTTTTACAAGAAAATTTGACCTTGTTTTCATCTAGTACATTATAATAGTTGAAATATTTGTCTAACTCTATAATCTAATCAATGAGTTCCTCTCCATGTAGGTTTCCTACATAGTTAGGAATATCTATCTTTAGATTAGACCCATATCCCATCACTAATTTAAATAGTTTATCAATTCCTTCTTCCTTATGCTCTTCATCTTATTCTTCCTCTAAATCTTATGGATCTTATTCTTTATCACTAATGTCCCCTATTACAACTCTTCTTCTCTAATTAAACTCTATAGACACCTAAAACTGGCCATTGATAACATCCACTCAGGGTTTTGGCTAGTTTCCATCTAAAATGCACAATTTGGCCTAAAAACACTAAAACACGTAAAATGATGTGAAACTAACATATTCAAGTGTCAAGTTTGGCCAAGGTATCCCTAAATGAGTAAATTCAATTTATGGTCTAGCTAACTTTGACTAGTCCATTTCAATTCAAAATGCCAAAATTTCATCTAGGTGCTCTGGATTGCTCTTCCCTATAAAATATTTTGAAAAATACATGTGAATTTGTTATTTTTTATTGGTAATATTCTAAATGTGAATACACATCCAACACATCTGACGTGAACTCTGAATTCTAATCCAATCAAATTTTGGACCAATAATACGGCATTCTAATCAATTTAAATAATTTGTGCACAAAGTGCTTAATCATGCTTAAGAGTTAATTAAACTAAATCAAGGAATAATCAATAATTATATGGAAACTTGTTGAATACTTATTTTTGGAAATGAATATTGAATATCTACATCATTAAGTGACTTCATTTCTTTGGAAGACATCCCTAGGTCATAAATGCCATAAATATCAAAATGCATGCCTCCCATGCCTCATCAATACCTTCCATGATGTCCTCCATGCCTCTTAATTGCCCCTTCTTCCAATTACATGATGAGGATAATTACAAACTTAATTCCAAAAATTTAAATAATCCTCAACCACACATCTCAATCTTGAGATGGATGGTTGAGGTTGATTCTGGTTAAATCCAAAAATCTATAAATAGGAGGCCTCACAACATCATTTCTAAGCTATTTTTGGTGCAAATTTATTATGCTCAAATATCTTCAAAGATTTTTTTATGCAAGTTTATAATGCCAAATTGATTCCAAGCCAAGCCAAGTTATAAGCCAAAGGTGCCAAAGAGAGATGGATGTAGCCAAGCTTCCATTGCCAAGGACTTCATGAGCACAAACTGAGCAAGCCACTATTACAAATGCATTTAGAGCATCCAAGGAAGGTGAAGGAATTATTTTGTTTTCATTCCTTGATTTTTAGTTGTGTTTGTCATTTTATTTTGTAAACTAAGCTCTCCCTAGTGTCTATGCCTAGAGATGTTATGTTATTAGTTTGTTTATTTTATTTTATTTTCATTTTAGAACTAACACCATATGAACCATCCTCTCTTGAGTCAAATTCCTAGATCATAAATGGCATGTTCGATGGGACTAGATGTATCCTACACCTGAAGGAAATCCTTTTGCAACTTTAAAAAATTCATTTGAGCCTTTAAAACTCTTATAAATTGATTTTCTAACTTTATTTTGCCATTTTTGATTTCCATGGTTTTTACATAGTAACTGACGTCGATAGAAATACCAACATCAGTTACATAGCTTAACTAACGTCGGTTAGTAGAACCAACATTGGTTAGATCTTGGTCGGCTATAATCGACGTCGATCACTATGTTTTTCCAAAAACATAGGCCCAAGACCTTTTTTAAAGTTTGTTGTTTCAAATTCAAAAGGGTTTCAAAGCTAAGGGACATGCTAACAATTTTGCTATAGGAGCAAGTGGGATATTTTCTCAAAGCATGTTTAAATCACTTTTGCATGCTTAAAATTCAACTAGGAACCTTGTTTTGGTGTTTAATGAAAAAAAATTAGATATTTTGGTGAATGTTTTCAAAGTTTGCAACTAAGACCAAGGGGTCAAATGAACACCACCAAATATTTTATTTAGTTTTAAAATTGAACACACTTGTTAATTCTTTCTTGCAATAGTTATTTAGTTAGATTTTTTTTTGGCAAAAAAAGGGTGTTGCACGTATGTTCTTCCATGTATCCCCTATAGGGAACCCTTGGAATCAAAAGTACCATTCTTATTGCAAAGTAGCCTATTCCAAGGCTTAGAAAGAAACTAGTCTAAAGTACTCCCCAAAACCTCATCAAAGTTTGGGTGACCTTGAAAGTGACCCTAAAGTCTTTATACTTTCATGCTTTATTTATTTATACATCTTGGCTTGTGAGGGGGACTTCATCACCTCCCACAAGTTCTTTAGGGAATCTTTAACCTGGGGTTTCATCTCCTAGAATTGACTTCATTTGACTCTTTTAGAGTTGCATATGGGACATAGTGGTACTTTGTAGATCGTACTACACTAAGCAAATATCAAGATGTAGTGGTTTTAAAAAGGACTAGACATTTTTAAAATAAGCCAAGTGGTACAGACCCAAAATCCATGCTTATCTTTTGCATTGTTTGGCATGAAAGTCATTGTGTAATTGATTCCCCTAGATCATTTGGAAACTTGTTAGATTTTAGACAAATCTTGACTTGTCACAGAAGTATTGTTAGTGCAAGGTGTGCCTCAAGGTCCATGTCATAGTATTGTCATTTGAGAGAAGGGGGGTATAAAAAACCTACTATACAATGTGCATTTACTTTTGGATGAACACTTAAAATCCTCTCAAATGATGTATATTGATAGATTCCAACATTACCAAGCAACCTTGTTAGTTTAGGATCTAAGGGCGATTAATTACTTCTAGATTAAAGTCTTTTTTGGAGTCAAAACTTGGTGTAAACAAATAATCCCAAACTAAACACATGGTCCTCATTTTCCTTTGAACAAAGAGGTGTTATGTTACCCACATGAGATCATCAATTTGCCTTGTTCAAACTTCATCAATAGTTTAAGAGTCATATCATCCACTTTGGCATAGTTATGCTACCCAATTGAGTCTAGACCTTCACCAAATTTATTTAAGTCCTTCACTTATAATCTAAATTCAGAATTACACCTTTACAAGTTCACAGGGTTGATGTGTTAAGTGGGTTCACCATTTTCACTAAACTTGAGGCAATTTAGGTTTAATTTCCAATTTGGGTTGAAGGTCATTTAAGAATCATAATCATTGTCCTCACTTGATAGACTTAAGCCATTTTGTGTTAAACACTCGCACTTTAAGTCTATACACCACCACATTTTGAGTTAAGAAAAGTAGTGTTATGCTGTTAGAATTATGGAAAAATGTCTTTGCCTTAGAGATTCTTTGAAACAAACTTTTTTATCACACCTTTTATGTAGTTTAGTGTTGTTACACTACCCAAATAATTTCAAAAAAATTTTATAGACCCTTTTGCATACATTTTCAAATCTATTCTTACAAAATTAGGGCAATCCAAGTGTACTTTTGATCCTTTGTCTAAAAAATAGTTATACTGCTTACCTTTGTCTAGATTTTTTGTCAAAAAGAACCAAGTTTTATAACATTATTTAAGAGAAAATAAACTATTGATAAAGTGACTTTTGTTTCATACCTTATACCTAGTTGATCAAGTTCATGATCAAAAATTGAATGCCTAGTGTTTGTTAGAAGTGTTTCAAATCCATTAGATTAAAACTTTCATCTATTTTTAAAGTCTAGCTTTTAATGGCATTTGGCCTATAGTCCTAGCACATGCCTTTTTTGATCCTATATTTTGACATAATGTTTGGCCAAAAGACATAATAACTTTTAAATTCTTAGATTAGACTGATTTAAAACACTTCAACCTTAGAGTTTGGCATTTCAATTTTTTGGTCCATTTACTTTCTTGCCTTTGTGTGAACAGTGAAACATTAGATATTTTATGCTAGATTGTTTCCTCATAAATGTTTGCATAAACATTTTGATCCTTTTGACAAATCTAGACCAAGTTGAAACTTCATCTATTTTAGACTTTATCCTTTTTAGAGTCTGTAGAAATATCTGACCTTTTATCACAAAGCATTGACTATGGATCCTAACATGTATTCTTACACTTGTAGTGGATTCATGTACAATCTAGGGATTAATAATGTAATTGCATAGGAATAAATGTTGTAAGACCCCTACATGGATAATATTGCTTGTGAGATAGATTTTTATCCCTCTTATAATACTCAATCAGGAGCACAAAACCAAGATCTATTAGCTAACTATTTGGTTGACACACCACCTCACACAAAATAGGACTAAGAACAAATCATGCAATACCTAACTACAATACCAACAATGGATGAGCCAATTTTTCAATAATCATATTCAACTAAAATAGCTTCCATGTATGATCCATTTTTGTTTGAGCAACATTTATTAGAAAACAAAGATGAGATTTTGGTTAGAACCATAGAGGTAAGGGCCAAGTTTCTGATAGAATTCCCCCATGAAAATTTACCAAGTCTAGTAAAAGTTCCCCACAATATCATTTATGATCAACAAGATTCTTCTAGCAATCCTATGGCTCTATTCCAAACAACATATCAAGACCCTAATATATCCAATCGAGGAAAAAACATCATGGAAGATCACTTTAACCAAATGAAAATAGCATACCAGACCTACTTAAATTTAGCACATGATTTCAATTAGATGAACATGGTAAGTAAGTCTCTCATTAACCTAGTACCTTTAACAAGGGTGTTGATAGAATTAACTAGACAAGAAAATTTGAGTTTGACCTATTTGTACAAATTATTCTAGTAGATAACTTGATGCATATGCTAGTTATTAAAGAAGTGTCTTTAGCCTCTACACTGAATACCAAGATAAAATTAGTAGACAATGTTTAAATAACATCCAATCTTGATCAAAGTGGTACTAACGTATAAATAACTAGCCAACAACATGTGCTTATAGTTAATCTCATGAGTAGATCATCATATGAAGGAATAGGAGTTTCTACACCCCAGCCTCAACCAACCACTTCCTCAAGTATACAACCTATAGGATTAGATAGTCAAAAAATGGCTAATGTTATGCCTCAATGATAAAATGTGATGAATCTTACTCCCCCTCAACAAGTAGCGAGTGGTATTCTACAATGGTAGACACAATCTAGTGTATCAATGCAATAGAAGATGAATACATTACCACATCAATCAAGGGAAACTAATGTTCTTCCTCACTAGGTAATGACAAACATACCTCTTTAATCATAGACTAATATGACAATTCAAAACCAAGTAATGACTAGTCAATAGTATGCAAATGTTGGTCAATGATAGATGTTGAATCTATAACATGCTTTCACTTCTTCATAGAGATTCATGTAACAAAGAGGTCCCCATGTTTCTTAAGTACTTATTAAACAACCATTATTTCAAAATGTGCCATAAATTCAGAGACAAGGTCTTGGTCCATAATTTCTTACTCAATAGCAAGGTTTGATTAGTCGGTAGCATGTTCCTTTTCAACCATAGCAGGCATAATATAGTTATATCCCTTCATCCCAACCACAAAATCCTCCAAGTCAAACCTTTATCACCAACCCAAACCAAAATATTATGCAACCAAATGTGTAATTTTTAGTACATCCTAATCCACGTATGCATATTCCTAATCCATTCCCTAACCAAACCAATATACCTCAATAGGTGTCACCATCATATCCTTGTCAAAGTGTCCCACTTATGACCTCTCATCCATCCACCCAAACCAATCCTCTCTCTCAAACCAATATCCCTTCCAGTTTCCTATCCCAACAATTGCAATAGATGAAGGATGTAATTACTACCATTTAGATGGGGAAGTAGACTAAAAATTTCAAATTGGATGACATGTGTTCCTATCTATTCAATATGGTTTATTTGCAGATACCATTTCTTCTAGGATACAAACCACCTAAATTTGATAAGTACAAATGGAAAGGTAACCCTAAGGCCCATTTGATTGAATTCTTTATCACATGTTAACCAGTGACATATACCTTTTATTGTTGTTTCCAAGGAGCCTAGCTAGACAATCCTTGGAGTGGTTTTTAAAGTTTCCCAAGAATTTAGTAACAAACTTTAATGACCTTTCTGATAAACTTGTGCAACACTTTTCCTATAATCTTGAGCATGAGATTTCATTAGTGGACTTGACACAAGCAAAGAAAAAAAATTGGGAAAGTTTTGCAAGTTATTTACAATGATGGAGATCCCTTGAAAGTTGTTTCACCAATAGTTTACCAGATAAATAATTAGCCACTATGTTTACCAAAAATTTACATAGTGAGATAGTTTACCATCTGGAGTTACAATATGTACATACATTCAAAGAGATCATTGATAAAGTTTTTTTAATCAATTAGGTGTTCATCAATAAAGGAGTCATCAAACTTAATTATATCAATTAGGGAAATGACCAACACCCTAATCAAATGCATGCATCACAACCAGCACAGGCCAATAACCAAGAAATATCGAAGAAATTCAACTAAAATAGGAATGTTATGGGAAATCGAGTAACCAAATCTTATCATGTGCAAATTATTCAAACCTCATCCATACCACCTTTTCAACTTACTCCTACCCAATAACCTCTCCAACCAATGCCACAAGCACAACAACCAAAACCTATACAGCAACCTTTACCATTGTAAACCCCTCCTCCTAGAAGACCCATCCCTACATGTCCTGTCTTTAGTGACCTAGGAGAACCTATTGAGTCTATATTTTGCAATCTCGTTGTCACTAATCTGATTAGTTGGCCCATACCAAAACATTATCTACAAGGCATTCCTTACCTTGATTGGTACTGTGAAAATGAATATTATGACTATCATCGAGTCAATGGGCATAATTTATGAAGATGTGTCCAAATCAAGCATTTAATTGAAAATATGTTGGAGAATAGGGAGATAACATTAGATAATGGTGCTTCCACTTCCAATAAAATTCTTGGGATTTATCAAAACCCTTTTCCTTGACATAACAATCAGCAATAGTAAAATAATCAACAACAATGGCTAGCGCAATAGTAAAATCAACAGTATCAAAATCAAACACTAAACCAGTAGAATTGATAAAATCAATAGCAAAATCCACAATGACAAAATAATGGACAAAACCAAGGTTAGAATGGTAAAAACCAACAAACCTACCTTGCAGTTACACATGACTACAATAGGGTTGTAGGTCATATTATAGGGGGTAGCATTAATACCATCTCCATTAATCCTAGACCAAGCACTAATCAACCTAGACCATTGCTAAACAATACTATCCAACCAAATTACATGGATATTCCTTCTTTGACCTACGAGTGCATATAGGCAAACCAATAAATTAGGACTTCCACTTTTGGATCTTATAGCAATAACTCATTCTTACCACATGACCACATAAAAGTGTACTGGCAATCGAGACTTGTCCTATCTAGTCCCACATCATTTCCAATAGCAATTAGCAATAATGGTTTCATATTTAATCTTGATTATGCAATCATAACTCAAAGGTCAAATATTACTATCCCAGGCCCACAACCATCCACCACTTTGCCTATCATTCAACCAACCATTCAACCTTAGAATAAACCATTCACTACTGACCAAGACAAGAAGTTTAATATTGTGGAGAAATTGCAAAAGACACTAGCACAAATTTCTATCTTAGATTTTTTATGAACGTTAATAATCCACAATAACATCTTGAATGAGTTCTTGACCCAATCCACTATTGCTAGTGACATATCCCCTGATAAATTTCAAGCTTTAGTTGGACAACTAGCTCCATTTCAACAAGTAACATTCAACCAAAGTGATATGTCTTCCCTTGGCCTACTCTATAATAACCCATTATACATTGAGGTTTGTATCAGATGTCATAAATTGAAATGTGTCCTTATAGACAATGGATCTAGCTTCAACATAGTGTCTCTCAAGCTCATCAAGCTTATTGGGTACACAATGATAGATCTCCAGCCAAAAACAATAACTATCAAAGCCTTTGATAATCAAGAAAGAGAATCCCAAGGCACCATTAGTTTGTTGTTATCACTGGGCCTTTAACCCATGATACACTTTGCCATGTGTTTGATCCTGAGTTATCATACAACATACTTCTAGGAAAGCCTTAGTTACATGAGATTCATGTAGTCCCATCAACACTGCACCAATGTATCAAGTTTGCCCACTTAGGGATGAAAGTGAATATTCCAAGAAATTTACACCCATATGAACATTGCAAGCATCTTGAGACCAAATTTCAAATCTATAATTATCATTACGGTATGAATCCAAGTTCCAATCAAGATAAAATAAAGGCTATACTTATTGATCCTTCACCAGATAATTGCATAGATTCTAATACCTTGGATTCCCTTTCCCACATGTCACCTCCTAAAGCTTCCAATCATTTCACCATTTTAAATAATGGACCATAAGAATATGTGACCCATGATACGTTTCATATCTTCAATCTTCCTCAAAACCTAAAAACCTTTGGGTGACCTAAAGTCATTTGACCTATGCATTGGCAACAAAAGAACAAAGACAAGGGACCTATCATATTTATACCAGCATCTAGCCTAGGCCCTGATCCTCTTGAAAGGGATGAATCATGGTTATACAATGATGACTAAGCTGATTATTATAAAAATGCAAAGTATCTTATTCCCAATAGGATCATGGAGCATCACAATTATGAAAGAAGATGCCTCAAACCGAATCAACAAGGAACCATTGAGCCAATTTCCATGACTAAGTATGAAAGACCTTATGGACTTGGATTTAAACCACTTTAGGGTGACCCTACATATCTTATTCAAACTCCATCACCAATGACTAGTGATGATGATGGTGATAGTGAAGAAAAGTCTGATCATAGCCTCACTTTTTATAACCTAGCTAAAACCAAATTATTTGATAATAATGCCATTTTTACCCTTACCCTGATCACTCATCACAACCCTTTGCCATTATATTATCTCCAACTGATAGATTGGGACCAACAATAATCTAGTCTATTAATTGATGAATTCCAGAATGATGAGGCATTCTATGATTTCTTAGGCCTTAGAGACAATGTTTCATTGGGAGATCACAAATCAAGTTTCTCAATCACATTAGATCCTATAGCCTATTTTGGATAACAAGTGAACACCCTTAGCCAAAAATAAATAATTAAAACATTGAGGTCCTAAAGTGAAAACCTCTTTGAGGTGCTCTTTGACCAAGGAAAAAGTAAAGATAAAGGTCAGTCTAGTGGTGAAAACCTATTTTAGGTGCCATTAGATGGGGGTGTTCATTCTTCTTCAAATTTAGACCAAGAGACCACCAACAATGAACTTGCCTACGAATCTGAGTTCAATTTTGAGTAACAACAAATATTTGATCAAATTCTCTAAGAATTTGAATATTTTTGTTACATGGCTAGATATCCCATTTGGGGATTCAAATTCATCATGCCTACGAGAAGTTGAAGAGGAAGTCCTAATAGAGGACCCTGACATAGTCTAATAGTTTAAGTCACTACCTACTATCCTAGAAGATAGTTTGACCCTTCTAGTTGAAGATACAATAGAGGTAAATATTAGGACTCCATCAGACCTAAAATGGATAAAATTAGGAACATCTCTCATTGAGGAGGAACATGTTGTCTTTGCAGCTCTATTGAGAGAGTTTGTAGATATATTTACATGGGTGTACTCTAACATGCCATGTTTAGATCCCACCTTAGTTCTACACCACCTTGTGGTTAATTCCAAAGCCAAATTGGTAAAATAAAAACTACACAAGATATATCCTTGCATTGTTGTATTAGTAAAGAAAGAGTTGGAGAAACTCTTAGAAACGAGATGTATTCGATCCATTGACTACTCAAAATGGATCTCTAATTGGGTGACTATTAGTAAAGAGCCTAAAGGGATTAGAATTTATACTAATTTTTGAGACATTAATAAAGCTTATCTTAAAGATGATTTTCCATTGCCTAATATCGACATGATCATCAAATCCATGGTAGGTTATGAAATGCTTTCACTCATGGATGGCTTTTCAAGACATAATCATATCATATAGTGCCAGAAGATCAACATAGAATAACATTCACCACTTCATGGGGAACATTTTGCTATCAGGTGATGCCATTTGGCATTAATAATATAGGAGCTACATATAAAAGGGCCATGACTATCATTTTCCATGATATGATGCATGATATTATTGAATACTATATCGATGACATATTAGGAAAATCCAAGACCTGGGCCTACCATCCAGCAATGTTGTGTAAGATATTTGAAACACTACAAGAGTATAAAGTTAGACTCAATCCAAATAAATGTGTGTTTGATGTAACTTTGATTAAATTATTGGGATTCATCATGTCTTGTAGAGGTATTGAAGTCGATCTAGCTAAAGTCCATACCATAACCAAGATGCCATCACCAACCAATTTGAAGCAGCTTCATAGTTTACAGGGTAAGATCTAGTCAATCTGACATTTCATCTCTCAATTAATAGAAAAGTGCCATCTATTTATGCACCTTTCAAATAAATGAGTTGTATTTCACTAGGATGATCACTACTAAATAGCTTTTTAAAAACTCAAGGACTATCTTGTTAATCCACCTATTTTATTACCGCATATGCTAGGAAATCCATTCTTGTTATACCTATTAGCTACTGATCATGCCTTGGGTTCACTCTTGACACAACATGATGACAATAGAAAATATCATGATTTACACTACTTAATCCATACCTTAGTTACATATGAACATAACTATGCACTTGTTGAAAAAGCTTGTCTAGCCATATTTTTGTAATTCAAAAACTGCACCATTACGTGTTAAATAATAAAACCATGGTCATTTCAAAATTAGATCTACTCAAGCATCTACTATCTAAAACAAATTTGTAAGGTAGAATGGCTAAATGGATCATGCTTCTTAGTGAGTTTGACATAGAGTATATCAATCAAAGGACAATTTCTTGCATATCAACTTGTTGAAGCACCTCTCATGGACACACAACCACTCAAGTTTCAATTTCTTGATGAATCCATCATGACCATCATTGATACACCCCTTGAGGATTAGCCTTAGAATCTATATTTTTATGGTTCATTCACTGCAAATGGATCGAGGGTAGGCCTATTATTTATTACACCATAAGGGGATCTAATCGATAAATCATTTAGAATTAGCTTTCTTTGTACAAACAACATGGCCAAGTATGAAGCATTTGTTGTAGGATTTAGATAAGTAGTACATTGGAATATATCTTATCTCTAAGTTTATGGTGATTCTTAGTTAATCATCAATCAGGTTACAGATCATTTCTTAATGAAAGAAGACAAGCTAGTTCCATATAAAGTCATGACCGACACTCTTAAATAGAAAATTGCCAACATTCAGTTTGAGCATAAACCTAGGGTTAGTAATAGAACTAAAAATGCTATGGCTACTATCAGTTCTCTGATTCGATAAATAGACAAAGCTAGAGAGTATCAGTTCCTCATCAAAAATTTGTCAACACCAGCTCATGAACCTTCAACCATTGCCATGATTTATGATATTGTTGGTCCTAATTAAATCTTGTACTCAGACCTTTATAGCTACCTTCATGACCAAGTTCTACCACCTAACCTATCTTGAAAACAAACCAAAGCCTTTATTTATTATTCATATCATTGCACTCTACTTGGATCCACCCTTTACCATTGTAGTTTTGATGGAACTATGCTTCATTATTTAACTTTGATAGAGTCTAGATTAGCATTAAGAGAAGTTCACAAAGGAGTATGTGGAGCCCATTCTAGTAGGGTAGTCCTATCCAAAAATCTCGTGTACTAGTTATTAGTGGCCCAAAATGGATGTATTGCCATTACATATGTAAATAAATGTGACAAATGTTAACAGCATGCTAATTTGATTCATGCCTTAGAAAAAACTTTGAAACTGATGTTAACACCATGCCACTTTCTACATGGGGACTTGACCTCATTAGGAAGATTAACCCCACTTCATCTAATGGCCATAAACATATTCTTTCTACCATTGAATATTTCACTAAGTGGGTTGAATCTATACCCCTCACTTACATGATTGGAAAGCAAATTTCCAAATTCATCTTCAACCATCTCATCTGCCACTATGGTTTTCCATCTGACATTATATCTGATAATGGAGAATCATTTAAGAATAAATATGTAGACTAGTTATGTACTAAATAAAACATCACCCAATATTTTTCTATAGCATATTACCCTCAAGGTAATGGCTAAGCTGAGGCATCCAATAAAACCATTGTCACCATTCTCAAAAATATTGTCAATGATGTCGATCATGTTTGGCACCTCTAGATATTCCTTACATTTTGGGCATACCATACCAATCATCATACCCCCATAACAACCACTCCATACTCACTTGTTTATGGTATTGAAGCCATCTTTCCCATTGAGGCTGAATTGCCTTCAATATGCATCTCTTTCAAGCATGTTCTAGATTATCATGACTATTGAGCAGCTCACCTGCAAGAGCTGGATCTACTTGATGAAAAAAGCATAGCCACACTCAATAATCTTCAAGCATATCAGAATCAACTCAAAGGCCACTATAATTGATGTGTGAAGTATATAACATTTGAGCTAGGTGATTTTGTTCTTAAAGAAAACCAAAAGAATACCATGATTGAGAAGAAACATAAAGGGAAATTCAAAAAAAACTAGATAGGACTTTCATCATCATTATAGGTTATGGATCGGGAGCATATAGACTTGCCACACCAGATGGTGATGAACTTCCAAAGCCAATTAATATTATTCATCTCAAGCGATACTATGCTTGAATGCTAAGGTGTATTATCTGTAAGAACCATTTTGATTATACCATTTTATCAATATTCCTCTTGTACAAATATTGCCCTTATTCATCTTCTTTCTTGTATCTATTTTCCATTTTTAACCTATCGACCCAGTGTTTTCTAAAGCCTAGCCCATTTGACCTTGGTTTTTAATATTCATTACATAATTTCAGCATCAAGGTATCTGATCAATTCATCAGTTAGTTCAATTATTTTAGATAGGGAGCATATCTTAGGATAGTGTGACAGAAGTTTTGGTAGTTGCATCCTTCGTTTGTTAGTCCTTTCTTACCCCTAGTCTTGCTACTAATTATAACCACCTTTGGGAAAATTAGTACCATTGATCTATGTTGTTGTATCCTAGTTATAACCACCTATGGGAAAATTAGGGGCAATATTAAGCCTTGACATACCAACTTGCCAATTCATATGTCATACTATGTCTTTCTACCCATTGTGCCTATTTTATTTGAATTGATTGCTGCACTATTTGAATTCATCCATTGTAATGGTAGAACTACAATGACTTGAGGTCCTAATATGGGACTATATAGGCAACACTCAATACTTTTTGAGGTTAGCTCAGTCATCATTTTCTCCACGCTCTTGCCATTTTGTGAATAACTTAAGCCATGCTCTCGCCATTTTGTGAGCAATCTAAGTTTAAACTCTCTCACCATTTTGTGAGCTTGAACCATTAGTGTCTCATCATTCTTGATCGAGTAGAGTTCCTTAAAAAAAATTCCAAAAATATTTGAAAATTTGTTAGAAAATCACAAAAACATTGACCACTTCCTTGTCTTAAGGATTATGGGAACCCTTACTAAGTTACAAGCAAATCACTTGTCATTTGGTTTCCTCATCCTTTTTGGACTTTTCTCTCACGCACTTGCCATTTTTAAAGACCATTCCTATTCTTCTATCACATCCATTATATTTATTTTCCTCAATTATCATATTCTTCCCATTCCTTGGGAGAACTACATTTGGCCTAAAGTTTTTTTTATTGGATATTGCATCCATGGAACTATGTAAGTAGCATCCACTTGCTTAGTTCATATGGATCCAGCTTAGCCACCCCCTTCCTTTTCTTCTATTCCCCTATTTTGTTTATTTGTTAAGTTGTCACCTATTTTTTAGAGGAAATGTTTGTAGGGTTTCTATTGTATTATTTATTTTTGCTTATTTTATTTGTTTGTTTGTCTATTTATTTGCCTTTGGCACTGTTGCCTTGATTTATTTAATGTGTGTTCATTGGTTGATTCCTTGCCCACACTTATACTCAAATCCATCCATATTCATATGTTTACAATGTCATCATGGTTTCTATCATTTCTGCATTATTTTCTATTGACTATTGGATTATGGGAGTCAGTCCTTATGCATATTTTGGCCAATTATTTATGGTGTTCTATCATAAATCCTACCATCACAAGCTATAACAAACCTAAGCTTCAAGAATTATATTCAACAATGGTAGCATCTCTTCAGCACCGACATCTCGATTCTATCCTAATCATATCCCAAATAAAGTAATTAACCATGAAAGAATTTTAATCTTTATTAGTTCAGACAAGCATCTCCCTACTAGTAGGTTGTTTCAATTCATCATTACCCTTTGTGTCAAGTTATCATCATCTTCAGCCAATTTTATCATGTTTGCCATAATCAAGGTCTAATGATTATAACCACCTATGGGCAAATCATTGCACACCATCCCACCTACATTTCTCAATGATTATAACCACCTTTAGGCAAATCATTGTGTTGTTACCACTTTACTTTTTCTACCCATACAGGGGCATGTTATTATCTTATTTATCTATCCTAACTAGGACAACTCCATCTTCTCAATGATTATAACCACCTTTGGACAAATCATTGTGTTTTCATACCATGTTTCCACTATTAGGGTACAATGCTTATAACCGCCTTTGGGAAAATCATCATTACACACCATCCCACTTACATTATCAATGATTTTGACTACTTTTTCAATATCATTATGTTCTCACCCCATCATCTTTCTTTTCTTTGGTCCCCTCATTTCACTTCTCTCTTTTTGAGGGACCATTTTCTGACCTCCTTATGCCAACCTTTCCCTTGAGGGGGCATCATACAGTTAGTTTATCATCATTGCATTTGTAGGCATATAAGACCTTTTTATTCTTTAAGAATACATTATTATTTTATAGCTTGCAATGCCTTCCCAAATAGGGGCAAATTATAGACACCTAAAATTGGCCATCGATAACCTCCAATCAGGCTTTTGGCTAGTTTCCATCTAAAATGCACAATTTGGCCTAAAAACACTAAAACACGTAAAATTATGTGAAACTGACATATTCAAGTGTTGATTTTAGCCAGGGTATCCCTAAATGGGGAAATGCAATTTATGGGCCAGCTAACTTTGATCAGTCCATTTCAAGTCAAAATGCCAAAATTGTACCTAGGTGCTCTAGATTACTCTTCCCTATCAAATATTTTGCACAATACATGTGCCTTTGTTATTTTTTGCTGGAAATATTCTAAATTATAATATGCATCTAATGTGGACTCCTAATTCCAATCTAGTCAAATTTTGGACCAATAACAATGCATTATGATCAATTTGAGTAATTTGTGCACAAAGTGCTTAGTCATGCTTAAGAGATAATTAACCCAAATCAAGGAATAATCACTAATTTCATGGAAAATTATTGAATACTTACTGTTGAAAATGAATATTTAATATCTACACCATCAAGTGACCTCATTTCTTGGAAAGACATCCCTAGGCCATAAATGCCACAAACATCAAGATTCATGCCTCCCTTGCCTCATCAATGCCTTCCATGATGCCCTCCATGCATCTTAATTCACCCTTATTATAATGCCACAATGAGAATAATTAAAAACTTAATTCTAAATATTTAATTAATCATCAACCACACATCTCAATCTTGATATGGACAGTTGAGGTTGATTGTAGTCAAATCCAAAAATCTATAAATAGGAGGCCTCACAACATCATTTCTAAGCTATTTTTAATGCAAATTTATTATGCTCAAATATCTTTAAAGATTTTTTTATGCAAGGTTATAATTCTAAATTTATTCCAATCCAAGCCAAGCCATAAGCTAAAGGTGCCAAGGAGAGATGGAGGTAGCCAAGCTTCCATTGCCAAGGATTTCATGAGCACAAGTTGAGCAAGCCACTACTACAAAGGTATTTGGAGCATTCAAGGAAGGTGAAAGAATTATTTTGTTTTCATTTTTTTCTTTTTAGTTGTGTTTTTCATTTACTTTTGTTAACTAAGCTCTGCATAGTGTCTAGGCCTAGAGATGTTATACTATTAATGTGTTTATTTCATTTTATTTTCATTTTGAAACTAACACCATACTAACCATCCTCTCTTGAGTCAAATTCCTAGATCACAAACTATATTTTTTTAAGCCTTGCATAAAAACTTATCCTTAGGTTTCTCAACTCCTCTAAGATAACATCTCCCATTTGGATACCTACTCTTCCACCTCCTTTTAGGTTCTTTCTAGGTGGCTTTTTAGCTTCTCAACTCAATTGACCAATAGATAATAAAATTTCACTTGACCTAAAATAGTCTCACCTTACGTAAAGCCTCCTTTATATATCCAACCTACTCTAATACTAATTTTAAGTAGAGGGAGAAAGTTTACATAATGCAAATACAAGTTGCTTCTATAAGGCCTAGTTTTTTGTAGCCCTTACAAATCAAAAATATAGTTATTTTGAACATTCTAAAGGGGTTAAATAAAAAATAATACTAGTTATAAATACCCATTATCCCTTTAATAATCCATACAAACTTTCAAATTTACACTCTCAAGGGAATTCCACTAAATCTCAAAGCCTTTCAACCAATTAGGCCTCTATAAGGTCAAATCACTAACACAGTCCTAATTATCATACTATGTGATACTATACCAAATAAAAAATCACCAAAATATTATAATACTATAAATAAAAAATTTGTTACCAAGTTTCATTAAATTTAGTATGTAGAAACTCAGTTATTCAAGTTGTAAGTTGAAAACCCCAGTTTAGGTTTATACAACTTGAGAGGAAACAAAATGGGGTAGTTTTAATTATAATTATTTTAAAATACCTATAACTATTATATGGTGTTTTTATTACCTTGCCTCAAACTTCTCTTATGTAATTTATGCCTTGAAAAATCCCTATAAGTCTCCAACATATGAATTCATGGAATTTTGGAAATGTCTTTAGGACTGTGTGTATGATAATGAAGGTTTAAGTGGATTCTTACCTTTTAAATATATTTTTGAGTATCCAAAAATAATACCCTTGCTAATTATAGATTTTATAATACAATCCCACATCCAAACACTTAAATTAGACTCAAAAAGATAAATTTTCCATCTTCTTTCTTGATTGTACCAAAAGTAGAGTTTTCAAATCTTGTGTTTTATAACCTTTCACCTATAGATAAGCAATAATAACTCACATGGTTAAAATTAAAATAATAATTAAAGATAGATCACATATCAATAATATTTTGAGATGTGGAAAAAACTTTCTTAAAGCATTCTTTTATTCATTTGAGTCACTTAACATGCAATAGTCACATAGAATTCTGTAGAATAGACAATCTTTCTTGAATTCTAGATATTTTTTATTCTAACTTGAAGTTACAAAATATCCTTGACATCTCTTCCACAAAAAATAAATTCTCTTAAAAATTATCCATTATCTTAACACCTAAAATCTCTCTAACTAATTCTTGGTTTCCCCCAATGTATGTAGGGGTCTTGAAAGTTCATCATGCTTAGGCGTTAGACAAGATTGATACATGGAAATCATGCCTAAGAGAGTGTCAAAATATCATGAATAATTCATATATATATATATATATATATATATATATATATATATATATATATATATATATATATATATATATATATATATAACCCCTAAACACACCAAGATAAAACATTAAAACATTACAATAACATAAATAAGTCCTTAGAATCCTTGAAAGAAATTCAATTATTCAAAATGGTAGTTTTGGAAGGAAACTACAAAATGAGCTCAAATTCAAAAATAGAGATAACCTAAGACATATAACCTATTAAAATCACTACCTTAAACCTAATATTACTAAAATGACTCATGAAAATCTAAAAATTGATCTAATTATGCATCAAAATGACTTTATAGGTGATGCTCCTACATCAAAAACCCATTGTGGCTCATCTTAAGGTCTTTGGTATTCTTGATTCTATCTTTATCCCTAAAGTTAAAAGAAATAAGTTTGATCCCATTTTATTTTCTTATATTTTTATAGGTTATGGAGGTAAGGCAAAAACATTAAGAATATATGATCCATCTAAATGTTAGATCATTTAGAATATGAGTGTTCTTATTCTTGAAAAATCCTTTTGTGATCCCTATGTGGACCTATTCAATGTTCTTATTTTTATGAACCTATCTCTCCTATAAATATTTATGAAGAAACATATTCCCTAGATCAATTTGATCTATATTTGGATAACTTAGAGTCTAAACCCCTTGAGTTTCATGTTCAATCTAAAATACCTAAATGTGTATAATCCCTAATCAATCTTGTAATATTGATAATCTTAATAAATTAACTAAGAGTCAACATTATTATTAAGTCTTAATGGTTATTTATGAATGTTAACCTCAATATTTTGAAGAATACATTTAGGATGATATATGGAAATTGTATTTTCAAGTTTATTTTAATGCCTTAATTAAAAATCAGACTTGGGATCTTGTCCCTCCTTTGCCTAAAATGCATATTATTAGTTGTAGGTGGATTTATAAAATATAACATAATTTAATTGGTAAAATTAATGAAGTTAAATCAATACTATTCACTTGTGGGTTTGCTTAGAAAACCAAAATTTACTATGTTGAAACTTTTGCTCCTATAACAAAAAATGAGTATTATTAGATTATTGATAGCTCTTGCATCCCAAAATGGTTGGGTTATCTACCAAATAGATGTTAAGAATACTTTTCTAAATGGTGATTTATAAGAGGAAATATACAAGACTCAACCTAAATATTTCACTATTCCTAACATAGAATATTTTGTGTGTAAGTTAAATAAATCCTTGTATGGTTTAAACAAGCTCCTCGAGCTTGGTACATTACTACTTTTTTCAAAGAACTAAATTTTTCTAAATGTTATTTTGATAATGATATTTTGGTTAAATTTGATCATGGTCATGTTATCTTAATTTTTTTATATGTTTATGATATTTTAATTACTGGTAGTTTGACTAGTTTAATTCACAAATATAAGTATAAACTAAATCAAATGTTTGAAATGACCGATTTAGTCATTTTGCATTATTTTTTAGGAATGGGTGTATTTCAGGATAAATATTCTAATATTGTATCATAATATTATTATGCACATAATCTCTTTGTTAAGTTTAATATGTTTGATTGTAAATCTTTATCTACTCCTATTGAATTTGGTGTAAAACATGATATAAAACTTGCATGTAAAAAATCTAACCCTACTTTGTATAGATATTGTGTTGGTATTTTGATTTATCTAACCATTCCTAGGCCAGATATTTGATATGTTATTGGTGTTGCTTATAGATTTATGCAAGACCCATATTTAGATAATTGAAAATTAGCTAAATGTATTCTTCATTATATTAAAGGAATAATTAATTTTGGTTTATTTTATTCTTCCATTGATAATGCTAATTTATATGGTTATTGTGATATTGACCATGTTGTTGATACTATAGATCATAAATCTACTTCTGAATGTGTTTAAGTTTGGTGTAGGTGCTATCACTTAGAATAGTAAAAAACAACATATTGTCTCTATCTCTTCTATTGAATCATAATACATAAGTGATATGGAAGTTACCAAAGAATCCATGTGGCTAAAAAGATTATTAGAAGAAATTCATTTGAATGTTTCTCACAATGCCATCCTCTATTATGATAACCAAATTTGTATAACTTTGGTGAAAATTATAGTAAAATACCAACAAACTAAACATATTGAGTTCATATGTATTTTATCTAAGAGAAAGTTCTCAATGGTGATATTAATCTATAGTTTTATCCTAAAGATGAACAAGTGGTAGATATATTTATAAAACCACTTAGTGCTACCAAGTTTTGTTTGTTTTGTATAATTTTGGGCCTTTCAAGATTGCTATTGAGAGGGAGTATACATGACAATGTAACTTCCTAATAGCCATGTGTTCCTTCTTCTTCTTTATACTTCTAATTATAAAGCATTGTAAACTTCATGTAAAAGTTATGTGATTTAAGTAAACTTCATGTGAAAGTTTTGATTTTGTACCTAATACATAAAATCCTACTGTCTAATGGAGTTCCTTATATTATAAAAGACTCCAAATATGTTTGGTTTATTATTCATGAGAAACTATGAGATGTAATCTCACAATCATGCTAGCCTATAACTTATCTTGAGTATTTTATGTTAAGCATGGAATATACTAAGAGGGGGGGTGAATCAGTATATTATATATCTTATAAATCTTTCCTTTAACCAATATTACAGTTAATCAAACATTCAAGATATGCAATAAAACTCAAACAATAAACATCACATAAGATAGAGAGAGACACTAGATATAATGTGGAAACCTAATGTGGAAAAAACCATGGAGAATCAATCTCAAATATATTCGTGAGAACAACCCCACAAGAGCACCATACTCCTTTGCCAAGTACAAACCTTAGCTACAATTCGTGAGCACCACCCCATAGGAGCTTCAAACCCCTTTGCCGAGCACCAACCCAGCTGTTATTCGTGAGCACCAACCCCTTTGCTGAGCACCAACCCAGCAACAATTTGTGAGCACCAACCCACAGAAGCACCAACCCCTTTGTGTATACCACACACCTATCTCTCAATGTTGTTATCTCAACAAATGATAGATCAATAAAACATCTCCTTCCTCTCTCTCACTTTTTCTCTTCTAAGCTAGATATAAAAAATACAAATCATCTCTTAAAATTACTCTTCTAAGCTAGATATTACAATATCAAATCAACCTCTCACTTTCACACTTTCAAGTGGCTACTCAAGCCTTTATTTATAGCTTTCCAAATGACCTTTGGCCTTCCCCCTTTGTGACCTTTCATTCCTCATGGAAAATGGCACCAATCTTGGATGACCCTTCATATCCAAGCATTTGAAAAGTCATGTGGTGACCTTTCATGACCAAAAATGTCTTTCCCACTTTTATCCTTATCTTTGGTGACTTTTCGTATTCCTTTAATTGTCCCTTCATGAAAAAATCACCCTTTACTCTTTTGTCTTCACTTGATGACTCTTAGCATTCCCCAAGATGACTCTTCATGGGAAAATGCATCCCATCCTTCTTTTGTCTTTATCCCATGACTCTTCGACTTCTCCATGGGCCCTTATTTTGCTCATATGCAACCAAAAATATATTCATTAATATTAAATAAATATTAACTCATATTAGCCAAGATAAACAATATTAAATGCAATGGGGCCCTTATCACCAATAATACTAAACCTTTGACATCAATGACAATATTTCCAACAATCTCCCCCTTTGTCATTGATGGCAACTTCAATCCTGAAACTGCCACATCCTGTCACCTGCACATATCATCATCTGAAAACATATAGTAACTCCCCCTTACTGTAGTAACTTGTACCTATTTTTTGCACCTGTACCTGTACCTATTATTCTCCCCCTTTGACATCAATGTCAAAGGGCCTACCTAGAGCTAACACTTAGCTCCCCCTCACTTGATGCTGAACATCAATGGCAGGAAGTAATAGAAATTACTCCCAATTCCTCTCACCGATCTTTAAATGTATCCTTTGATTGTGCCTTTGAGAAGATATCTGACAAAACATATACATTGTTCCCTATCCTTTGAGCATCTGCAATCAACTCATTTGAATCTTTTCTTTTAATCTCACAACCTTCAGCATGAAACCTTAATCTGTATCCTTGATCACAAATTTGACTAACACTCAATAGATTATGCTTAAGACTTTTTACATATAAAACATTTTTGGTCTTAGTTCTACCATAATCCAAACTCAAAGTACCTTTTTTGGCTATTCTCGCAGTGGTTTTATCTCTGAACCTCACTGTACCACCATTAATCTTCTTTAGAGAAATGAACTTACTTTTATCCCCTATCATATGCCTTGAACATCCACTATCAATTAACCATGGCTGATCTTTTCCTCCGACATGCAGAGCTGTCTGCACCATCATAGAATCTTCATGTTGTTTCTTCTGCCATGTACATGTCTAAACCTTTTTCCTGATAAATGGATCTTTGACACTCTGATTCTTCTTCTTGATGAATGGAGCTTTGAACCTCTGATCCTTCTTGACTGACTCAAACATGCTTCTACAATATCGAGCTATGTGTCTATAATTGTTGCACTTGTAGCATACTATGGTCTCTTCATCAAAGCTTGATAAAGGAGCAAAAGAGTTGTGGCTTCTGCTTGACTCTACTCGTCTTTCCTTCTCCTTATTTCTAAATTTATTAGCTCTTTTTCTAAATTCTAATTTCTTGTGACCATATCCATTACAATAAAAACAATAGCCATAAAAATGAGACCTGTCTATATATCTTTGACCTAATTGCCTTTTGTAGCTTTGTTCTCTCCAGCCTTCTTTGTTTGGAATGCCCTTTGTATTCTTCACTTCTCCCCTTTCTGTTTCCTCTTGTGTCAGAGCTTCAACATAGCTCTTTTTCTTTTCAAAACTGATCCTTGTCTTATCTGTATATGCTTTTTGACTTTCCAACATCTTATTTATCATGTTAGTGCTATCTTCAAATTTTGAATCACTGACTACTTTGTCACTGACTGCTTTCTTAATATCTTCTTTTAAAGAGGTAATTTCAATAACATACTTTTCACAATCTTTTCTTGTTATTTCCAACTATGTTGTGAGATCTTCTTCATTCTTCTTGGCTTCTTCAAAGTGTGCTTGTAGATCTTCAATCATTTCCTTTGACTCTTGTTCACTTTTCTCAATCTGGCACTTTAACCTTCGATTCTTCTTCTGAATAGCTTCTAACTCTTCTAGGGCACAATTGAGTTCTCCTTCTATATCTACTTCAGCTTCCTGCTCTTATTCTTGATCATCATCATGTATGGCTATAAATAGAATCTCTTCTTCTTCTAAATCGATGACTCCACTATCTTCGCCTAAGCTAGGATCTTTAGAATACAAGCTCTTCTTCTCGAATCCCTTCTTAGATTTGCCTTTGAAATTCTTCTTGTATGTAGGCTTTTCTTCTTCATCATCTTTAACCTTATCTGGGCATCTAGTTGAAAAATGTCCAATCTTCCCACAATTAAAACATTTAAAAGGTAATTTTCCTTGATATTTACCTATTCCTCTTTTTGGCTTGTGAATGAAAAGTGATTCGTTGTCATCTTCATCATCACTGGAACTATCACTTGATTCTTGAATCTTAGCTTTCTCCTTCTTTGATGTCTTGAAAGCCACTTCTCTCTTTGAGGGTTTATCTTGTTCTATCTACATCTCATATGCCGTGAGAATACCATGAAGCTCATCTATCTTCAGCTTGGCTAAATTTTTCATCTCCTTGATTGCCAAAACCTTTGCAACATATCTCATTGGTAGAGATCTCAAAACCTTTTGCACCACCATTGACTCTTCCAATGTTTCTCCAAGACCTTAAATCTGATTTACTATCTGATCAACTCACAAGAGATAACTTGCTATATCTTCTTCTTCTTCCATCTTCAAACTTTCAAACTACCTTCTGAAAGTATGAAACTTAGCTTGTTGAACCTTTCCATCACCTTTTTAAATATTCTCAAGTTTTACCCAAGTTTCATGAGCAGATTTACATTGCATAACTTTAACAAATTTAGATTCACATAAACCACATAAAATAGCATTTAAAGCTTTAGCATTACATTCACTTGCCTTCTTTTCTATTGGAGTAATTGTAGATGTTTGTGGCTCTTCATATTCTTCCACCACTGATTTCCATATGTCAAATCCAAGGGCCATCAAATAAACCTTCATTCTCATACTCCAAAAAGCATAATTCATCCCATCAAATAAAGGTGCCTTATTTGTAAAAAATCCTTCCTGTGACCCAGCCATTGTGCTTTCCTGATCTACCTTAAAGCTGTAAAACTTTTCAAAAATGAACTTGCTCTGATACCAATTGTTAAGCATGGAATATACTGAGAGGGGGGGTGAATCAGTATATTATATATCTTATAAATCTTTCCTTTAACCAATATTACACTTAATCAAACATTCAAGATATGCAATAAAATTCAAACAATAAACATCACACAAGATAGAGAGAGACACCATATATAATGTGAAAACCCAATGTGGGAAAAACCATGGAGAATCAAGCTCAAATATATTCATGAGAACAACCCCACAGGAGCACCATACCCCTTTGCCAAGTACAAACCTCAACTATAATTCGTGAGCACTACCCCACAAGAGCTTCAAACCCCTTTGTCGAGCACCAACCCAGCTACTATTTGTGAGCACCAACCCATAGGAGCACCAACCCCTTTGTCGATCACTAACCCAACAAAAATTCATGAGCACCAACCCCTTTGTGTATACCACACACCTATCTCTCAATGTTGTTATCTCAACAAATGATAGATCAATACAACATCTCCTTCCTCTCTCTCACTTTTGCTCTTCTAAGCTAGATATAAAAAATACAAATCATCTCTCAAAATTACTCTTCTAAGCTAGATATTACAACATCAAATCATCTCTCAAAATTACTCTTCTAAGCTAGATATTACAATATCAAATCAACCTCTCACTTTCACACTTTCAAATGGCTACTCAAGCCTTTATTTATAGCTTTCCAAATGACCTTTGGCCTTCCCCCTTTGTGACCTTTCATTCCTCATGGAAAATGGTGCCAATCTTGGATGACCCTTCATATCCAAGCATTTGAAAAGTCATGTGGTGACCCTTCATGACCAAAAATGTCTTTTCCACTTTTGTCCTTATCTTTGGTGACTTTTTGTATTCCTTTAAGTGTCCCTTCATGAGAAATTCACCCTTTACTCTTTTGTCTTCACTTGGTGACTCTTGGTATTCCCCAAGATGACTCTTCATGGGAAAATGTGTCCCATCCTTCTTTTGTCTTTATCCCATGACTCTTCGACTTCTCCATGGGCCCTTATTTTGTCTCATATGCAACCAAAAATATATTCGTTAATATTAAATAAATATTAACTCATATTAGCTAAGATAAATAATATTAAATGCAATGGGGGCCTTTATCACCAATAATACTAAACTTTTGACATCAATGACAATATTTCTAACATTTTATACATTCTTATTACTTTTATTTTAAAATGTGACTTCAACATGATGAAGGTTTTGAAATCCTTCGACTTTTTACATAGTATAATTTCTTTATTAAGGTGAATATGACATGTATCCTCACTTAAAATTAATAGGGAGTGTGGAAACATATAATGCTTAAGTGGTGTCTTTATTATACCCTTAGCACATTTACATAGGTAAATAATAAATATTTTATTATTATTTAACACAAGTTAAGTCATTATGTAAATACAATAATAAAATATATTAATTATTATCAGTCTCTAAAATTTTTTTGAAGAGGGGTTGAACATGTTGGTTACAAAGGTCCCCCTCCACACCCTAATATTAAAAAATTAGTAAATAACACACATACAACATCATGGCATTGTAATATTTACATGTGGAAAATATCATTGCAATGAGTTCTATGAAGAATGGTCTGAGCAGAAGTGAGAAGTTGAATGATTTTTGAAATTGGGTGCATTGGAAGTTTCTCAAATATATGAATATATAATTTATGGTTTTTACCTCTTTGATGTTTTCTATGTTAAATTATTGTGCCAACATTGATCAATGTCTTTGATAATTCATTAATTTATCTAGATCTATCATGTGTGATCATATTGTATATGCATTTTGAAATTTTAACATAATTTTTATAAAAAATTTAATAATTATACAAGTGTTAGAGGATTGATATAATTCACAAACATTAAAATAAAGAATTATTTCTTTATTTTTTACTTTTTCTAGGATTATAAGTTTTACTTGAAGTAAAAGGTTTGTCATTTAATTTCATCTGATGGTGACCAGCTCATTGCTAATACTATGAATAGATTTTAAAATTTATTTATTATCAAAATTTAAACTTATGGAAGATTTATCCTTAAAACCAGCCCATTTTAATTTATTTTCATAATCTATGCATAAAGTAATAGTTTCATCATATGATATTATATCTTTGTCTCCTAGAGTTATGTTATATTTTAATTTCAAAGCACTATAAAAATAAAATCTATATATTTTTTTATATGGTCTAACGTCATAATGAATATTTTAATGTACTTTAATAAAGTTGGTTATAAAATGGTAAACTATCACATCTCAATTAATAGAAATATTAACAAGTTCAATGACCAACTCTAAATCTTATTTAATATTTATGAAACAAAAATCTAACAAATATTCTATATCTTTACAAGTGATAATTACCCTAACAGGAAGACTTTAAAAAGCTTGATAAGATTTACCTTCTAAAGTTTGAAAAATAATCTAAGAGATGTTTTTTCATTAGTAATACTAAGAGTAGCATAAATTAACTTAAAATCATCTAAATGATCTTTTTAAGAGTCACCAAGGTTTGTTGATAATTTTGGGACATTAAGTCCTTAAAGTGAAAGTATTTACCAAGATAAGTAGCAATATTAATGGGATTCCTATAAATCCAAGGATTTATAGAGGCTTCTCAGTATCTAGATCATAATAAACTTCATTATCTATTAATTCTACTTGATCTCTACTATTCTACAAACCTAGAATCAAGTCATGAATTATCTCTTCTAGATGGTATTTCATTGGAAGTTATACTAGGTTCCTTTATTTGAATAGGTTGATTTAACTATGTAATTGTATTAAAGTCAGTAAGGATAATAAAATTATTAAAAAATAATGATTCATAAATAAAATGAGTTATAGGTTGAGGATTAACAATGAAAATCTACTCTCTTTTTTGTTGAATTTGATGATTTTCTTCCTAGATATAAAATTGAGTTTGACAACTAAGATTAACATACCAGTCTATTTTGAATACCAATTCATAATCTTCCTCAAATATAACATCAAAAATGTGATTCAAAATATAAATACTATTATACAAAGCAAAACAAACAAGATTAGAATCAATATCTACTTTATCATTGGTAATATCAACTTCAGGTTGGATGATAGGAGGGGGACCACCATTGAACATGGACAAGAAGGAATGAAATAAGAAAAGATGAAATGAAAAATGAAAAATAAGAAAAAAAAAAAAAAAAAAAAGATAATATTTCTAAAAAAACTCTTTAGTAGAGTCACCAAATTTGTTGACAATAAAAATTGTTATGTCAACAAATTAGCTCTTTTGCCTATCACAAAGGTCAAAATAGAATCATACCACATTAATTTTAGGGGATATGTGGAACAAAAGTCGGTCCTAAGATGTGTACAGGTGTTTTTTTAATAATTATAAGAGTAACCCAACAAATCAAATATTGAATTATGTATTATTATATTTATAAAATCAAATACTTCTTTCATAATAAAAAATCAGAATCAGATTAACAAAGATATAATCTAACCTATCCCATAGAGTAAATCCTATGAAAGAGGCAATTTAATTAAATAAATATCTCTGATCTGTATGAGTTTAGTGTCAATCTCTCATTTTATCAATCTATTAATTCCACAAAGTCTAAAATAAACTAAAAGAAAAACTATGAAATAAATTAAATGATAAGTAAAACAAATTAATGTGATAACCGATCAAATAAATAGAAATAAAAACTATCATAATCACTTAACAATATCAACGAACAACTATCAAATAATATAATAGGAAAGATAACTACTTCTATAAATATAATTAATAAATTCTACTAAAATAAATAAAAACAACAAAAGATAAAACAATAAATAGACTTACAAACTTATATAAAAAAACTTAACTAATAAACTAAGTAACTAAAACTATAGTAAAACAATAAGAAATAATTATAAAAGATAAAACATAAACTGAAATAAATTAAGCATAAATAACAAAAAGTAAGAATGAAATCTAAATAAGAATGAAATAAATAGAAACATGAAATGAAATACAACTAAGAATAAAGAAACCTCCACTAAAAATGAATTAAAACTATCTAAAACAAAATTAAAATCTAACTCAAAACATAAATTAAATTACTAAAAGAAACAAAATTGAAATAAAAAACTTATCTAAAGTAAAATTAAAATATAACTAAAATAGAAGTGAAAATTTTATGAGACTTAGAACAAGAATCATTTTAAAGGTGTAAAAGGTAAATTTTATTGTAAAATAAATTAAATGAGTATAATTATAAACATGATATTCAAAATAAAATAAAATTACAATCAATAGATTAATATTTTTTTTAAACTGTGATGTATTCGTTATTATTTGGGTCAAGTACAAGAAGTTTTGCACATATGACTAAATAACTAAAATCATAAAATAATGTTTATGTTTGATAATATTCATATAATCAACTATGAATAAATCAATAAATATAGATATACTTATATTATTCAAGCATATTAATTCATCGTTATATAATGCATTGTTTGGTTTATCTATAAATGATTATTAGATCTTAAAGATGCTTGCACATAATAATAAGGATAGAAAAAATTTAAACTTAGAATAGCTCTTAATACCTATATGTTTCTTCCTTTTTTATGTGTCTTCAGTCTTCTTATAAAGTAAATATCCTTGAGATAGTAATAAATCAAGTTAAAATTAACTTTAATTAATTATTTTTATAAGTAAATTGAATTTCAAAAGTCAATTAGTTTACTAATAAGTTATAATTGTTTATAACTTTACAATTTGAACTTAAAATAATGTAATGAACCCTAGTAAGTTTTTATTTTTTGAAAATAGTCAATCAATGTGTTTTATCCCACTAAATGTACTAAAATACACAACAATTATGTGACAAAATTCAAACTTGATCTTATCCAAGGACCACAAAGAGGATTGCAAAATACAACTTATTTGAGATTAGGTCTTCTTGATTGGAGCTTATAATAAAGTGGTTCATCTATTGAAGTAGATAAAACTCAAAATGTATAAGCATACTCATGTACCCTTATAAATTATGACCTGAATATTTTCACAAGCCAACTTTCTAATAAAACCAACTTAACAAGGCTCAACCTTAAATGAGTTCTCATTTTATGGAAAAAAATATTTTTCAAGTTAATTAAGGTAAAGGGAATTTCCAACTCATAATTCTTTTTTGTCTTGACTTAAAATCATTATAACAAAGAAATATAATCATGAATGATTATACCTTTACTCATATATAAATTTAAGTATGTGAAGTATGACTATAACATTACTTAAAATCAACATTACTCATCTTAATACATGTACAAAATCAAAGTTCATGTAACAATAAATGTTACTAATGATTCATATTATTCTTGTTAAGTTAATTTCAAGCATACTTCCTTCAATGCTCCATTAATATGGTTATCACATACATTTCATGTTATAAGAAACAAAATTATCATACACATTTGATGCTACCAAGCCGTGTAGAATTTTCTTCGGTCCTAGAGTCATCACATTAGTTCACATTCATATAAAGTTTATCATCCTAATAATCATAAACCCTTTAATTTTTTTATTAACTTATATTTTAACCTTTCATTAACATGTTTTTCATTTGGATAAACTACATCTAGGGAAATACTATTATTTTTACTCTAAGAATAATCCGTACATGAGTGCTACTTAAAGATAAGCTTTCATAACACATACTTATCATATAAGTAAATAACATAGTTTAACGTGAAGAGATATAATTGGAACTATCCTAAGAACATGAGATAGTATATTAATACATATTGTGTACACTTATCTTGAGTCTTAAGATAATTTTAACTTAAATAAGGTAAGCCACTTAATTAATTTAAGATTCATAAATACATAATATAAACATGATCATTGTTTTGTTATTTTTTTAGAATAAAGTAGTTTTATTCCTATTTAATAAATAGGTCTGAGTAGGGAAAATTAGTAAATAATATTCTTAATTATGGCTACTAATTTTTGAAATTTAATTGCAATTTGACCTTTCCAAAAATAGTAAGAGAGTAAGGAGAAATGTAACCTAGTTGATTTTATGTTGTCTGGTTTGAGACAAGGTCTAAGAATTCAGGTATAGGACTAGGACAGTGTCAAAAATAGGTTCCTAAACTTCATTTTTTTATTTGACAAGGTACCAAAAGTGAGACACCATATTTTTCAATGTTGTAGTATTCTTTTGGCATTGTTATCCCTATGATCTAAGTTTTTTGGGTTCTACTCGATAGGTCTATGTTACCCTATCAGTGAAATATCAAGGCTCAAAAGTCTACAGAGCTCATTGTGCATCTATTTTAATCTTCAAAATCCCTATGAGCTCTTTGTGCTTGAACTTGAATGGAAACTTGGTAAAGAGAGAGAAAAGATTAGTATGTAAAGGATACACTAGATTTACTTCACACCCCATGTGTGGGCACATTGCCTACATACCAATACTCTGAAAAGGGATCAAGCTAATGTAGTTCTCTCATTAAAGTGATTGGTATAATTGTGTATGAAAAATGCATATAGATGAAAAACTAGGTGTACTTTAGATGTCTAGGGACTAATGCAAGGGTATGAATAGGTTTAGAATAATATTGGAAGGCTATATGCAAAGAATAAGGAAAAGTGCTTGAGTGTCCTTGTATTCTTGCTTCTCTCTTGTAAATGAGTGCCAACCCTTCTAAATAGACTTTAAATGGCCTTTTATAGGGATTTAATGATAGTGGGTTAAATTAATTTACATTAAGCCAACATGAATTAGGATAAAGATTTGGGAGAAAATGACCATTTGAACCAAATTTGCACTTGGACAATACCACCAAAAATAGGACACCCTAAGTTTTAGTGCTCCTATCCAAGTTGGGCACTATTTTCTAGAGGGAATGAGACCTGGAGGGATAGATCTAGGCTTGAAATAGATACCTGGGTCTGTAAGGGTTGAGTCTAGAAGGCTATGGATGATTGGGAATTGGTGAAATAAAAGCCTATAAGGGTTGTGAAATCAAATAGGAGGACCTATGGATTGGGTGTCATTAGCCACACTAAAGTAACCAAATTTTGCATTTTACATGATTACATTTCCCCCCCTTTATTCTAGTGATGTAGCAAAGTAAAATACTAGGATCAAGGAAAAAATAAAAAGTGTATCTGAACTTACCTATAAAGGTGAAAGCTCATGAAGCTTGTATGATGCTAAGTAATGTTAGATAGTGCATAAGGAGCACATTGTGCAAGTATGAATCTATAAAATGAAACAAAGAGTAGATCATTTCTTATTATATGTGATATAAAACAAGAACATACAGAAGTTGAGTAAATTAAAAAGGAAGATAAAGGAATGAATACACCTCACTAGATACGTGAACTAATAAGAAACTTATTGTGATC
Organism: Torreya grandis; assembly: GCA_037957365.1. Lineage (NCBI taxonomy): Eukaryota > Viridiplantae > Streptophyta > Pinopsida > Cupressales > Taxaceae > Torreya > Torreya grandis. The sequence continues at coordinate 396,061 of JARHVA010003352.1, read as the reverse complement.
TTGAGTAATGCTGGACTGTATTAGATAATGTTATACCAAAAGTTATATCATGAATGGAGCTAAGTGGCCAATTCCCTAGAAAGTGGCTCAAGAATACAAAGGTTAGCCCTTTATCTTCATCATCACCTACTTATTGAATTTAGATGATCATGTGTGTGATAATTAATGTCTAGATTATGTATCCAATCCCTCTAAATAGGTGGCTCAAGAATATAAAGGTTAGCCCTTTGGCTCTATCTTTGCCCCATGAAGTGAAGTTATGAATTCATGCCATTATATAATATATGTCATATGAGATGGCTCATGGAGCCCATGGATTATCTAAAAATTTGATAATATGGTGTGAATAGCTAAATGTATGTTGGAAACTAGGCCACTCTTGGCCATTTTAAAAGATGAAGGTTAGGCTTGTATGAAAGCCACTATGAAATTGATACAATATAATTATGTGAAAAATAACTCAAGAACTCATGTACTCAAGAAGTTAAACTTGTATGAAATTTTAACTTGAGAATGATGCCAACCACTTGCAAATGGAGTAAGGCATGCAACTATTGAGAATACCTGGGTAAGAAGCTAAACTCAGAAATAAAAGAAAATAAATGTGCCACACACATTAACCCTAATCAATAGTGTTTGGAACATGTATTTTGATCTAGAAATTATGTCAACTACTTAATCTAAAACTAGAAGTGAGAGGCATCATGCTGTGCATGATACTCCCTATATCTAGATTCCCTAAGAAAACTATACTAAAACTATTGACTCTGACTAATATGGGTATGCAAAAACTATATCTAAGGTAAAAAATTTACCTATTATTGGAAAACCTAGGTGTTTTTTCCTTGGAAAAGAGTGAAAAATGAGGACACCCTTGTGTTTGACATTGTTGTCCATTTCTAGCACTATTTTTTTGTGCTAAAATTGGTTGTTGACCTAGAATTATCACTATTTTTTATTCTATTTTGACTAGTTTGACTTCTAAATTTTGAATTGGGTAATCTAAATGTTGTTGTTTTGATTGTTAAGAGATTTGATCTCTATGATAAAACCCCTATTTGTTTCCCCCTTTTTTTAGGGTAGGAATGATGAACTTGTAATGACTACCTTCAGAAGAAAAGAGTCATGCAAGTGTGTTAAGCTACATAGATTTATGATATAGCAATGATATTTGACAAGATATCTCTAGATATAACAATGTTTGTATTGAGAGATTAGATCAATAGGGGTATGCCTAGATAGATATAATACTGTAAAATCATGTGTAATGTATTGAACTAGAATTGAAAATATTAGATGTTAGTTGTTAGTTATTAGTTGTTATTTGTGAAAGAGGTATGGAGCATGATGTCCATCATAGCACCCAAGAAAACAAGTAAAATGCATGATATGGATCATGGCATTGTAACAGCCAAAAAATCAATCAATCAAACAAGTACATGGATCAAGAATCAAGAAACATACAAGGTTGGCCAAGGTGCCATGTAAACAAGGGACATGGGCACATGTCACTCAAACTAGAAATCAAGCATACAAGGCATGTTCAAATGCCACATACACATACAATTTAAAATAAACAAAGATTGGCATGAGTCCCAAAGGTACATATAAGAATACAAACAAGGGAAATTGGAAAATGTCCAAAGGTACACATACATAAATAGAACAAGGTACACATAAGAAACAAAATTAGAACTGGAAATGTAATCTTATCTAACTATGTATAGCAAGCAAAGAAAACATATAAAAACTAAAAAGGTAAAATCACATCTAACTAATAAAAACAAGAGTGAAAATTTTCAAGATAGGTTTAGTAAAATATTACGTATATGCTAAGAGATACACAAGTGCTAGATACTAGTGAAATGTCGATATAGTAATCTATATAATATGGTAAGTAATGTATATCAGTATGATAACTCATAGTGTGTAGTGTAGGATTAACATAACTTAGATGGTGTTTTTCATGTAGAAGATTCCCCCAATGGGTATGTATATCAATGTGTGTCTTGAATGTAGAAATAGGAATGCCCCCTTGATGGATAGAGTAAAGCAATCAAGTAGTTGGATGTCACTACACACACTCAAAGAAGATCAAGTGAACCATGGTAATGTAGATAATCGTCAAATAATAGCATGAAATAGCAAATGTAAGTCATATCATGATAGTACTATTGTAAATCTTGGATTATGCATACAATCAAAATGTTTTTGGTATTTTTGAATTATTTGAATGTTTTTATATTTTGAAATTTTGTGAATGTTTTTGTATTTTGAAATTTTATGAACGTTTTTGTGTATATATATATTTGGAAATATTTGAACTATGTACAATCAAGTAGGAGAGATTGTATATAAGTAAGTTGGGATATGATTATACTAATCAATGAGTCTCATGGGAGACTCCCTATCATGGTGTCCTATATCAAGGAGTAGAATCATGTATGAATGTGAAGCACAATGAAAATGTTGAGACTGTGGCTTTGAAAGATATATATTTTGTATATGCTCTAAAATATCTGAATTAAAAACCAATTGTGGGGTCCTACTGTAACTATGAGAAGTGGATATAACTATAGGGATCTTAAGGACCCATTTGGAAGTAAGAGATGTTCTCTGAACATGTGTTTTATGTGTAGACCCATGAGATCTCAATGAAAGTGATCTAGGTGTGAAAAGTATAGCTAGAAGCTATCTAGAATCCCAAAGCTATGACAGTTTATAAACCCTATGTACTAGTGATAGATGTGTTAAATATTTTTGAATCTATACAGAAGGAAGAACTATAATTGGTGGGGAAATTGATACTGGTGGAGAAGCTATAACTAGTGACTATAAAGTAGATGGCTCCAAATTGGGTAGTGGTAACTCATATAGAACTCCACCAACTATAATAACCTAATTAGCATGAATGAATTTCATGCATTTATGGACTATATATGGTACTACTCAAAAAAATTTAATGATTGGGTGACCCAGTAACATATCAAAAACTCTTACACTTGGAACTATAGTGAAATGTGTGGTCACATGTGTTAGACCAATCTATAAATAAAGTAAAATCTCACCCAATAAACTTTATATGTGCTCACTAAATCCATTGATAACTATATCTATCAGGGTGATATCATTCTCTCAATAGCCCAAATGTTATAATAATGTTATGGTGCACATGTTGACAATAGAACCATTATTGATGAGACCAATATGAATGGGTTGATTATGAATATGTGCTCTAATAAAGAACACATTATAATCTGAATTATCATCCATAATCTCCTAATTTGAGAAGGATATCAAATATCTAACTGGAAATCTATACTCATACACATCAATCATACCACTCAAAGGATGTGACTCAATTGAAGGTGTCTGGTATGTAACTGATGGTGGATGTGCATGATATGCATGGTGAACCCCTGATGTGTCCCCTATATCCTATTTTAAATGTTATAGAAATGGCTCTGAGAATATTTTCAAAGCTTTATCTTATGTTGGTTTTGTTTTTGGAGGCTTAACTATACTGCCAAAATCAAGTAGGTTATCATCTATCAAGTCTTGTATCTTATGTTTCAAACTGATGCATCTATTTCTAGTGTGGCCTAGTACCCTACATTAATCATAAAATGATTGATAATCATATCCCTTGGGAAGAGGTTGGTTTGATCAAATTCCTAAATAAGAGGGAGAGATATGATATTACAATCCAAAATATACTGTAAAACCCTAGCTAGAGGAACTAGAAGATGTGAGAAAGTATGATGAGGGGTGTTAATAAAACTATATGTTAAGGAGGCTCTAAAGCTGCATTTATTATAGGTTGATTTTACCCTTTTGCATCATTGAACTTGACCTTGTATGGGAATTTGTTATTACTCTTATTCATTGTGTTTAGAATTCTTGTATACTTGAGTTTGCCCATTGAAATGAGTTTTACTTCTCTTTCCTTTAATGTATGACATAATTTACTGAAAGAAGAGAATCACTTGAACATAAGTAATTCATAAAGTGTTGGTAGAAGAATCTATTTGAATAGGTCATGTAACTCCTAATCTACCATGGGACTAGTCATCTTAGCCAAGATGGTCTTATACCAAAGGACATAGTCCATGAGATGCTCATTTGGTCATTATTTTTGTTGAGCATATGAAACCTTATCACCAATGTTAATGTTGAAGTGTGATAAAAACATGTCAACTAAAGGATTGAATGAATGCACTGATTGATTTAGTAAACTATAGAACCATTGTAAAGCATAATCCTTTAAACTCCATGGAAATAGCTTGGTAAGTAGCCAATCATTGGGTACATAGTCTAAGCATGCTACATGAAATGCTCTCAAGTGTGTCTCTAGATCACCCTTTCCATCATCAAAAGTAAGCTTAGGTTGAACAAAACCTTATGGAAAGGGTGTGGAAGTAATATGGCATGCCAATGGTGTATGTAGAAGAGAAAAAGAATCCAAAGCTTGTGTAGGTCTAGTATCACCTTGCTCAATATGTAGCACCATGGATTGAATATATCGTATCTCTTGTACAAGGGCTGCCACATCAAGAGAGAGGGATGTACTAGTTGTAATAGGTGGCATAAAAGAAGGTTGGGCTATTATAGGGGGTTTTTGAGACATAATTACCCCCATAGTGTCATTTTTAACTAGTTGTTTTATGGTTTGAAAAGATTTACCATTGTTCACTTTTTGTTGTTACTCTTGTAGAATTATAAGTTTGTCATCTTGCATATCTAGATGTTTTGTTAAGAGTTCTTAAAGTTCTCTTTTATCAGTTTCATCAAAACTGGTATATTGAGTGATTGTGAAAGTAGAAAAACTATTTATAATGTGTTTGAATGTTTTACAATAATTTTTAATAGGCAATGTGCTAGAAAAGGGAAGTATTGAATATAAGAAATGTAAAGTCTTAAAAATAGCTAATTGGAATGTGCACAAAAAGTATACGGAGCTCCCAGACATGTAAGGTAATACCACAAGAAGAAAATAAGTGATAGTAGATGCAACTAAGGATTTTTCAAAAATATTTATGCAAAATACTATGAATTTTTGAATTTAAAATTAATTTTTTGAGTTTTATATGCAACTAAAAATTCAAAAAAAGAGTGGAAAAGTATTGGAAAATAACTGGGAGCTAGTTAATGCAACTAAGGATTATTGAATGAATTTTTTAAATTATTATGATAATTTTAAAATTTTGATATGAATTTATGGAAAAAAATTAGAATTTTTTTCAAAAATTTAGGAAAAATCATAAAATATTTCTAAAATTAGTAATATATTTTTCCTAGTGTTTGGAATGTATTTGTATGCAAAAAGGACCTAGTATGTACAAAATAGTGTTTTAACAAAATATATGATAATTTTTAAATTAATTTGTACATTTCTAATTTTTAAATATAGAAAAATCAATAAATTATGTCAAAAATCAAAAATAATTTACCTTAGGGTTTTTAAGGTTTTTGTGCAAAATTAGAAGTAAGTCGGGTTCACCAAATGTTTTATTATTTTTAAGAATAATGAAGTTTTATTCCTATTTAATAAATCAGTTTGAGTAGGGAAAATTAGTAAATAATATTTATAATTATGGCTACTAATTTGTGAAATTTAATTGCAATTTGACCTTTTTAAAAATAGTAAGAGAGTAAAGAGAAATATAACTTAGCTTATTATGTGTTGTTCAGTCTGAGATAAGGTCTGAGAATTTAGGTACAAGACTAAGATAGTGTCAAAAATAGGTTCCTAAACTTCATTTTCTGATTGGATAGGAGCGTCAAAAGTGGGACACCCTATTGTTTGACGTTGTAGTCCTTTTTTGGTGTTGTTGTCTAGGTGATCTGAGTATTTTGGGTTTAGCTTTGTAGGCCTGTGTTACCCTGTCAGTGAAATATCAAATCTCAAAAGTCTTTGGAGCTCTTTTTTCATCTATTTTAATCTTCAAAATCCCTACGAGCTCTTTGTTCTTAAACTTTAATGACAACTTGGGAAAGAGAGAAAAAGGGTTAGTGTGTAAAGGATACACTAGACACACTTCACACCCTATGTGTGGGCACGTTGCCTACATACCAATACTCTGAGGAGGTATCAAGCTAATGTAGTTTTCTCATTGAAGTTCTTAGTGTAATTGTGTACGAAAAATGCAACTAGATGCAAAACTAGGTGTACTATAGATGGATAGGGACCAGTGCAAGGGTTTGAATAGGTTTGGAATAATATTGGAAGGTTATATGTAGATAATAAAGAAAAGTGCTTGACTATCCTTTCTTGAATTCTTTCTTCTTTCTTGTAAATGAGTGCCAACCCTTCTAAATGGAATTTGAATGGCATTTTATAGGGGATTTAATAATCATGGGTTAAATAAATTTGTATTATACCAACATGAATTAGGATAAGAATCTAGGATAAAATGACTATTTGAACCAAATTTACACTTGGACAACAATGCCAAAAATAAGACACCTTGGGTTTTAGTGCTCTTGTCCAAGTTAAGCATTATTGTCTAGAGGGAATGAGACCTAATGGTATGGATTTAGGCCTAAAAGAGCTACCTAAGTCTATAAGGGTTGAGTCCAAAAGGTTGTGGATGATTGAGAATCAATGAAGGAAATGCCTATAAGGGTTGTGTAACCAAATAGGAGGACCTATGGATATAGTGTCATTAGTTACACTAAAGTAACCAAATTTTGCATTTTACATGACTACAATCATTTAATTAATTAAAGAGCATAATTTTATGATGTCCCTACTCAACTTAAGTGCATTTTATAAAGTCTTAATTACCCTAATTACCAGTAGTTAAATAAAAATGTCCTTTAACAATAAGAAATCAACAACAACCATGCTTATTAATCCAATCCCATATAAATTATTATTTTGACTACACCAATGAAAAATAAAATTTGTCAATGAATCTCTACCACATCTTGTAAATACTTTTAACACCAATAGTGTAATATTATTAATACAATAATGAATAATAATGTAATCCAACTTAACTTTGAAGTTTAATGCACTAGTAAATCAATTTTACTTAATAACTTCTAAACATTCCATGCACAGTCACCTTCCCTTACAAGGCTTCCATCTGATACATGACTACCCAAATAAACATATAGGTCACTGAATGTTTCATCTTAATTAAAGTAATTTAATCCATTATAAAGACACTATTACAATTAAATACTTCATCTAATAATATAACCTTTCCAAATGGTGATTTCATGATCAATGATTATCAATAGATGTCATTTTTAAAATGGATCAAAAAATAGATAAATCAATATAACTTATCAATTTTAAACCATATAGTCATAGCACTAATACTACCAACTTTAAAACTCTTTTATAATAATGATTGATATCCTATCATACAACAATAAATTGATTCGAGTTAATATCAATGATTTATATCCACTCCCAAATGCCCTTAAGGCTTGACTGATTATCCATGATAACACATAATTCCATATGCAGTCCTTAAGCATTTACAAAAAATTAATGTCAAGCAAGCCTAAATACCATGCTTTAAATATACAACATTATACTAAAACTATTTGAAATTAACCACATAATATAGTTCTCCATTTTAGTGTTTTTCTTACTATTAACATTATTAATGAAATCATCCCATTACTTTAGTATTAAGAAATGCTTAGATTCATTAACAAAGATATTCAATATTACCATTAAGTAATATAAATTTGAAGATTCTATCAAATAGGAGCTACATAATTTATTCTAAATATAAATATAAAAAATTAAAAATGTTATTCATCTAACAATATTGGCAAGTGACTAAGTCACGAATAGATAACTAATGATCAACATATCTCTGAATGTAAAATTATTTAATCCATAGTTAATAACTCAAAAACATCAGACTACTCATTCGAATAACAATCCAATCATTATGAATGCATATTCAAATAAATAATGAAAACCATAATCATAATTCCAACCATCACTGAGATAATCTAATGCTATGAATACAACTATCATAGGAGGTACATAAGTAAATATGATACATAATATAAGAGTTAATTCAAATAACACTTTCCTATTTAAAACTTCATAACATTAAGATTATATAGTTGCAAAATGTCATCATTTCTTTTTATAATTTATAAACATCTACCTTGACTCTAAAAAATAAACTAAGTGTATACATATTTTCATGGAAGTAAATATATATCATCTCATAAGTATTTACAATATAAATTCCAAAATAAATGTATTGTTAGCACAACTAAAGATGAATCATAAGATCCAATTATTACCATCAAAAATTTTACATTTGAGGAGGTTGTTCAAGCCTCCTCAATTAAGTGATAGAATGGAGACACCTCAAGGCAATGGGTGGCCTAATAAATGAGGTTAATCTCTAGACAGAGTTAACTCCCTTGACGCTATCAACTTAAAAATACTACTAGACCTATTGCTTATAAAGGAAAAGGGTAGGATAACTAAAAGTAACCTAACTAAGGAGGTGATGCACCAAAATAATTGATCACTGCCAGCCAACTATATGTGCACTGTAGACCATGAGACTAATATGAACATACACTACTCCCAATCTGAATCTCTTACAAAAACATTTCAATGTGTAGGTTGTGATAGATGTTTAAGATAGGAAGACTAACCAAGAGGTATAAAATGACACTAATGAATAGGAAAACACATTCAACACTTGCTCTTCACTTGAACACTTCACATGACCTGTAAGAGAAGCTTTCAAACTACGTATAGGTGATAGAATAAGACATGTCAAGGAAGACTAATCAAATCAATTAACAAGATCAAGTATCCATAAATGTACACTAAGTATAGTCATATAAGGATGTGAAACTAGTAGTATTATTGAGCAAAGGCATACAAATTAGTAGGGATTCACCATACTCAAGTGGAGGATGCATTACAAGACATTTAAGGCTACATATATAGGAGAAATGAAGGAGAGAGAGAGAAGAGAGGTGTATAAGTAAATCCCATGACAAGTACCACTTCATCCATGTCAATTATATTCCAAGAGGAGAGTTTAATATCAATTTAATCTATATCTTTGTCATTTGTTGGCTTCTTGATGATGAGCTTCTAGAAGAATGGTTTAAAATAGACTCTTTAACTCCCTAGATGACTCATCAACCTTGTTTAAAATTATTCTCTTATTTATTTAAAAGTGAAAATGGCTTTATTGATCATCAAATTCACATTTAATTACCCTCTTCCCTTCTCCTTGACACCTTGCATATGTTTCAAATTTTTCCATACTAATGTTGCACTAGTAATCGTGTTTTATTAGGTGTCTTGAAACCCATCAATATCATTACACCTCTCTCACAAGGTTTTTTCAATGATATACTAGGATATCATGTTCAATCCTGATTATAGTCACCTGATTAGACTTTTTCATGATCTAATGAGGCTCCAAAGAGAATCAACTAGTAATCTTAGTGATTTTCTAATGACCATCAAGCTCTTTGTAATCCTCCATAGGTCTACAATTAGGCTTCTTAGAGGGTCATATAACCTATACCCAATCTTCAAAATTATTTTTACTTGATTTGAATGCTTATCACCACTTTGCACACTCACAAATAGTCCTACAAATATGCCTTTTAGGTTATTTCTATACACTTTGTCCTTGAAACATGGTATAAATCTACTTTATCAAAGTCACATAAGAGGAATAGAGGATATTTAATCGTTTAAATTTCAATCCATCCCATTTTAATCACTTAGAGGATCTATTTCTCCCATCGAGTCATTATGAGGGTTTTAGCTAACCTAGTTTTTTTAACAATTGTTCATAGCCTATAGGGCCTCAATGCCTAAAATAATTCCAATAATATTGATTAAAAACCCCCATTCACACTCCCAAATTATCTAATAACACCATGCATCTTCTCATGTGAGTTCTCACATGCAAAAGTGCCTCTCGAGTGACTAGGTTTGCAATTGCTTGAGAGAGAGAAATTTGCATGAAAATGCAACAAATTATTTGGTTTGACTTTCAAATGTTTACATGGGATCTATTTCATTTATTTTTAGGTATACCCATGCCTAAATCAATTAATTATCCTTTAAAACTACTTAAAACTTTCTTCAATCTCAAAACTAGGGTTTATGCCTAGTTGTATTCAAGTGACCCTAACAAGCTTACTTGAGCACTTTCATTCCTTCCCAATGAGATAAAAATAATGGAAACATATTATAACATGTATAACCTCTTAATACTCTTAAAAACTTAGAAAAATTCCATACAAGTTTTCTTGAATTTTCATACACAAGCATGTGTATGACCAATTTAGGCTCTTTAGGCCTAATTAAACCTCTTACCCATTTCATTGTCTTCAGTATCCTTGGTGAAAATTAGTGAGGGTTTTTTTATAATTTATAATGGATATAATATGTGTCCTTTGATTTTATTTCCCTTTTTAGACCTCTAGACATCCCTCCAACACCACACAATTCATGTTTTCCTCATTCTACATGCGCAGGCATGTATGTTCTCAATAGGTCTAAATTACTGATATGAAATGACAAATCCTGAACCCCATATTCAGTGAATACCTAAGATAAATTAATTTTTTTAGACATTTATATACCATTTTTGGAATGTGAAACCAATCCCACATTGGTTTCTCAAAGATCATGTCTTCTCATCTAGTATTCTCTCCCTTAGGTCTCACAGTCCTAGTATGTCTTCATTAGGTTTAGACTACCAATTTAAAGTGAAACCTCTTAAGTATAATACTCAATTCATGTATGTGACCAAAAAAAAATCATTCTATATCTTTTTTATCTTGACCTCATCTCTTATAACTTCAAGCTTTATGCAAAACTTGTTCATCTCTACCATAACCTTATAGGTTTGTGTTTGGTTATGTATTAACTGTTATAGTGCTTCCTTGATATTTTCAAAACATATAAACATTTTCTCCTTATTTTTATGAGGTTTCTCATTTTTTTTGTAAACTTTCCAAACCTTCCAATTACTATAAAACCATTATCTCTTACTTTAGTCTATATCAATACATAGTCAAACTTGTAGGTGGCAATTTGATCTTGGAGCATCTCCTTAGTCATCTATCTAATTTTTTTTATTATATGGTCCAATGGAATGGGAATTAAAAAAAAAAACCTTCGCATTAATGACCTTATCAATGGTATAACATATAATAAATATCAAACACCTCCACTTTCATGTGCAAACCTACATTCACCCATCTATTAAAGAACTATGAAGTTTTGTTGAGAGAAATAAGGCCAAAACCTTCATGACTTATTATCCATAACTTAAAGTGGTTGATATAAATATTGAATTACTGATATAAACTTTATTGGAGAATATTTGAGTGAATAAGACCCAAAAACAATCAAAGACCCTACCTGGAGTTTGTTGAAACATGCCTACCACCCATCCAAACTAAAGGTTTTACTCTTTTTGAGGGTCACACATGATAAGCAGGTGTTGGAAACGGTATAATGGATCTAATGGAATATTTTATGATCTTTTTTAGTCATTAATTTCCATCCAATCATTTACAAATGCCTTGAAAATGTTTAAAAGTGACCTTGTGTGGATGAAGAGGGCAATTTTGACTACCTGAGCTCTTAGCAATTGTTCATAAAGGAATATCCATCAATATAAGAACTATGGGCATGTATTTTAAGGGCATAAGGACACCTATTAACCTCCAATGTCATTCCATCCATCTCTCTCTCTCTCTCTCTCTCTCTCTCTCTCTCTCTCTCTCTCTCTCTCTCTCTCTCTCTCTCTCTCTCTCTCTCTCTCTCTCTCCTCTCTCTCTCTCTCTCTCTCTCTCTCTCTCTCTCTCTCTCTCTCTCTCTCTCTCTCTCTCTCTCTCTCTCTCTCTGCACACTAAGAGAAAATCATTGATTATTTTGGGGTTGTTAAGGAAGTTGATAAGAGAAAAAAGAAGTTTTCTTACTTTTTTATGAAATATAGATCATCTAAATTCTTTGTTTGAGTATGAGGGATATGGAGGAGGCCATGTATGTGCATGGATATGAATTTCATTTTAAAATCTTTGACCACCCTTTAAAAAACCTCTTTTTTCACATGAAAACTGACAATTCTACTTTGAATCCTAATTGAAATGATGTAACAAGTGTTCATGGAGCTCCTTCACACTTGTAAAGATATGTTATAATGTGACATAAACTTCCTTCTACTATGAACCTAACACTTTCTTACAAAATTCCTTCTTGGAACATTACAAACATCAAGAAAGCATTCTAAAATGAGTTACAATGTTAGAAAAGAATGTTTAACCTCTTTTAAGCACTTGTACAAATAATGGGGAGCATTAAATGACTTGGACCTAAATTAGATGACTCAACAAGGCCCTCTAAACCCTTATCACTATTAAACAAGCTAAAACCATGAAGTGACTAGACAAGCACAAGACCAAAATGAATAATTACCTTAATCTTTTCAAAATAACCTTTAACTTTATTGAAATTTATTATAAAAGTTCATTTGAGACTTAATTTAGAAGGGAAATGTTTCATCTAGTAATGTTTTGAATTATTCTTACCTATGGTATCCAAAATCGGCTAACATCTTTGGCAACCTCTTAGTAATGCATGCCTACGATGCTCATTAGACTAGTTGCCTAGTCTATCAATTGGGCATGGGTTCATCTTGTACTCAATATCATACTTGAGTTGACCTTAACACTTGACTGAAAAATCCTTAAAATTTTAAAAAAATTGGCTACCTTCACCAAGACAAAAAAAATAAAAAGAAAACACACCAAAGCACTACACACAAAAATAACAAGACAAAACACACTATGTTACAAAGAACTTAGAGTAAAGACAAGACAAAAATTGCTATATACAACTAACCTATCAGAACTAATCCTCCTAGATCAAAAGGAAAATTTGTTGGGTCACCTTCATGTGATGAGCAAGGATGATGTGTAAGTTTTTGGTCATGTTTTGTTCTTGCTTGACCATCTCCTTCCTTGGCCACCACCTTCTTGGGCTTGACATCAAATTGGTCTAAAACAATAAACATGTTTTTAACAAAGACAAACTCATCATGATCTTCAATTCTCACCTCATATTGTTGTTCATCTTTGACAATGTGAGATACCTCTAAAGTGACCATGGTTTGATTCACAAAGGCAGTAGTATTCTTATATTCATATTCTATTGGCTCCTCAAATTCCATCTCATGTTCATCTTGAAGACTGTCATATTCATCATACCTTACTACACCATGGATTTTAAATTCTTGGTGATGACTAGTAGGGTTTGTTAGAGAGGGAGGAACTTTGTACTTTTCATCAACCACTTCCTCTTATTCTTCTTGAGGTGCTAACCTACCAAGCTCTTCAAACTCCTTAAACATATCCAAGTAGGCCTACCACGCATCTTCAAGGCCTCCTTAAACTTATCTATGAGATTCAATAATGTCATCAAACATGGTATTCTCTTCAAGAGATTTCTCATGCATCTCTTGATCATGATCATCGTCCAAGACAACATTATTAGCACTCTCTGCATGGGATATAGGTTCACCATTCAAACTAGAGTAATTTTTTTCTAGTTCTTCCCCAAAGGCATCTTCTTCTTCATCACTTGAAAGCATTCTAAACTCAATTTCAATCTTTCTATTCTCTTGAGGGATAATAGCTTGGTTAAATGCTTCAAATTCCATAATAGACTCATGACATGATTTCAATTTATATTCTAAAAGTTCTATATTTTATCCATGATATTAAACAATACTAATATCCAACATATCATCAAAAATACTTACCTCATGTTTAGCTAAAACCTACTCAATTATTTCATATTCATAGTTCTCTTCATCAAGACCTAATCCATGAGATCTAGATTGGTCTTCTTCATCCATAAATAATAGAATATATTCTACCCATTAAAGGTTCAATTAATCATTTCTCCCTTGTTCCAAACCTAATTTATCCTCCTCTATGAGGCTGCCAACTTCTGCAACTTCATTTTGGAGTTCACTTTCATGCTCTAGAGGAGTCACATGATTATCAAGCAAGTCTATTTATTTCATGAAACTATGGTACAAATATTACCATGCCTAATAAAAATATTTTTCTTTGCTCTTTTTAATGGAATCACTTTGACAATAGGTGGTTCCATATTATCTTTAACCCCTCCATCAAGACCATTTTTTTCATCTCCCTTGAAGACTGATTTATTTTTTTCTTGACAAAAAAGATCGCCAATAAGGATCTCATCATTGTACACACTAGATACACTCTCCTGATAACCATATTAAGATGTAATTACAATTTATTTATTTCCTTTTCTAGGTCTACCACCTCATCACCTAGATTTGACAAACTCTCTTTCACATTTGGACATCCATCTTCTGCCCTCAATGCAAGTAGTTCACCTTCATAAAAGGAGATGGTGTGAGGTCAACAAACTTCATTAGCTTTCTTGAAACCTTTTAGAGTGTCCTTCTAACTTGGGAATTTAGGAGTATTAGGCTGATTATGATGTTCTTAAAGGTATAGACAAGAGAAATGAATTGAAGATGTGTTCTTCTCTTTCAACTATTTAATTGCTTTGTCAAAATTAGAGGTTTATTAAACTTCATGGATTGCTACAACCTCATGTTGGAGTGTAGGTGAAGATTCTAAATAGCTTGAGAGGTATCTTGAGTTGGCTTCCTTACACTTATTCTTTTTTTTAACTTTGGATAGGCATGGGAGAATGCTCTTTCTTAAGAGTATGCATGACATAATCAGGGGTCTTGGTCCAAGAAGGTTTCCAAAATGGAATTGTCTTTGGCATTTGAGGAAGAGTTGGTGAAGGTGATATTGGCATAAGCCTCTCTTGATGGCATATTATAACTTTGGCTAAGGTTGAAGCCAAAAAAGGTTGATGTGGTATATGAGGAGGCATACAAGATTTAACATATTAAATTTTTTACCTTTATTCAAGTACCAATCTATTCTTGAAACATTGAATCAAACTTCTTATCTCTATCATATCGTCTATTGGTAGATGTTAGTTTTTTTCTCAATAGTTGCTCACCCAATCTTAAGTGAATGCACAAGATTCTTCATCATTTGGGTGTTTTCATTTTGACTATAAGGGTCATAGACAATTAGGCCAATCTCTCTTTATTTATCAATCTATCTCATTTTCATTTCCAAACTTATAATAGTTTATTTTAAGTCTAAGAGATTTGAAATAAAAGTAAAATAACTTTGACAAGGTTGACTAGAGGGATGAATAGGTTACCAATGAGGCTGAGTTGTATTGGTATAAGGCACATAATGTGATGATAGCCTTGGTAATTGTTGACCAATTTTTTCTCCAAGCCAAAAAATCATTCACCTTCTTTATTTGCTTTTCGAAGACAGTTGTTTCCAAGTTGCACAAGTTCAATAATAGTGTTTTCTCATTTTTTGTTCAATCGCTCAGTTCAGTGTTTTGGTTCATCAGCCTAGCACTTTGGTTCAATGGCACTTTTTGTTCAACAACCTAAGGTTCAATCTCTTAGTTCAAAATGGCTTGGTTCAATTGGTTCAACAGTCATCGACGCACTTAGTTAAACCATTAAACCGTTGAACCATGTTGGTTCAATGGTCTTGGTTTAAAGGGGCAAAGGTTCAATAGAGAAAGTTCATCAGCTTCATTGCAAAAGGCTCATCAGTGTGCTTAGTTGAACCATTAAACCATTGAACCCTTTTGGTTCAATGGGTTTAGTTAAATGAAGAAGGCCATTAGATCTGGTTTAGCAGTCATTGGCATGTAATGATTGAACCATTGAACCATTTTTGTTTCAATGGGTTCAGTTCAATGAAGAGTTCAATGGTTTAGTTTAATGGAAAGGTTTGTTGGCTTGGTTCACTAGTCATTGGCACACTTAATTAAACCATTGAATGGTTGAACCATTTTGGTTCAATGTCTTGGTTCAATAGGCCTAGTTCAATGCTTGGTTCAAGGGTATGCCCTTAAACTGAGGGGTAGTTCAAAGGCTCAGTGCCCTTCCAAAGGGCTAACACTTCAAAGGAAAAGACCCAGGTAAGTTCAAAGCTTAGGTTTAAATTTCAATTTGTTCAAAATGGACTAAGTCTTACTCTCGAATTCCTTTGGGCTTTTTGTCTGAAGGAATTCCTTTGAACAAAAAGTCCGAAGGAATTCAGGCTGCAAACACATTAAGCTTCAAGCAAAGGCGAAGGTGGATAGAATTTTTGTGGACTTTTTGTCCATGAGAAAATGTCCACAGACAAAAGTCTATGGAAATATTCAAAGCCAAAGGCGACCTGGGAAAATTGTCCACGGGAGCTCGAGAGACAATCCAAAGGGTCAGAGGGGCCCGTCGAAGGATCCCGAAGGGCACATACCCTTGCGGGGGACTTTTAGCCAAATTTCAAAGGGACATCAGATAAAGAGTGCTCAAGAAAATGCAGAGGGAGAAAGTGAAGCTGTAGAAGAAGTTGATGAAGGCCTGATGATGTTGCAATGGGGACGGTGACATCCCAAAGGATGTCAAAATTAATAGAATAAATTAGCCATTGGTTTACAAACCATGATGGCCATATGAATGTCAACTTTCACAGAGGGAAATGGTCATTTGTCTTTAAAATCAAAGGAAGTGAAAACCATGGAGAAGGAGCTCAAAAACATAGCGACCTGCCTAAATGTTCACCCTAGGGGCTGAATGAACAAGATAAGAAAAAATGGAGAAAAGACAGCGACAATATGGAATGAATAGGTAGTTTAGTCCAAGTGGCAAGAGGAAGCACCAATCTGAGAAATGACTCCAGTAGGTGAAATAGTGCCAGCGAATTGATCATTTGGGATGCAAGCAGCTAAGTAGAGTAACTAGTTTCTCTATTTCACATTAAATGAGAAGGCAAATCACGTATTGACTTGGACAAAGGTAGATTTCAGGGGGACAAAGCACATAGTTCATAAAGGCTTTTGAGCAACTTTTTCCTTTCATAAAAGGATGTGATAGGAAACTTGTAAGAAAGGAGTGCCGAATGAGCCTCTTGGACTTTCCATATAAGATTTCAAATTGGTCATTTGTAACCCATCTTTCACATTTTGCTAAGGCACAGCCCTGGCAAAATTTTCCACTTGAATCAATAAACACAGTTTTTTACCTCCATTTGGATAGATATTTCAAAGTATGTGCTAAGTGTTGTTTGTGTCCAGTCATTGTCTCTTGATGCTCTCACAGGTCCAACACCAACATACCTATTGTCTACAAGGTACCATTTCTACAGCTAAAAGGAGAAGAGCTGACATTTGGGACACCAGAATAGAGGAAGTCACTTACAATGTGCATTTTATAGTGCCTCAGTGATTTTCTATTTCTTGTGTTTTCATGAAAGCCTCCCTGCCAATTTCTTGCAGCTGGGTCTTTCTGCCAAGTGTGTAGTGTATGTATGTGTTTGTCTGGTTTCAAGTGTGGATGTGTGAAGGTCAACTTATTTTGGTGCATCACCTCTTTAGAGTAGTTTGTTTTCCTACATCTTTCCCCCTTTTCATCCCCCCCTTTTGTATATATATCTATATATATGTATGCATTGGCACTTCTTAGAACAAACACGATGCATCAAAGGGAGCTAGCCCTTATCTAGAGACTCTCCCCTCCAGATTTGCCAGTCCCACAAGTGAGAGGGGAGTTTCCATGTTGTGAGGAGAAGGCAAGAGCTAGGCCTCCTGCCAAGGGTGCAATCTCTTGTGTCAATACTTTTAGCATGCCCGGTGGGGCACATAGTTTGACAACGTAGTAAGGTATCAGGATTGATGTTGGTCCTATTATAGCAAATCGAGTATTTTTAGCATCTGGTGACTCCAAGTTAAATCTGCTGGTTACGCGCAGCCTAGTGCCATTCAAAAAAAATTATATGTTTAATCTTTTTACACAGAATCATGGGTTTTGTTTTCCTTCATGTGAATATAATCAGGCTCTAGATATTTATGTAATCTCCCCAATCAGTCCTCCTAGTCACCCTTTAACCAGAAGGGAAACTACCAATTTTGAGTTCCTGACCTGGGAAAAAATAGTGGAATCATAGGGCAGGAAAGAGGAAAAGAAAGGTTTTGCTCAAAACCTTAAAAAAGATAAAGCTGCTCCTACCCATGATTCCTATGAACTCCAAGAAAGGCTCTTCCAAGAGGATATAGCCAGAAGAATTATAGAGTTGAAGTCCCAAGAGAAATTGCTCAGCCAATGTGTGATGGATGGCTCAGACCAAATAGCACATTCCATTTCTAAACACACCCCACCTACACATTTCTAAGAGAGTTATCAGGCCGTACCTGATATTGATGAAGTGTTGACCAAGTGAAAGGAGGAGAATCATTCGATTCTAGCTCAAGGACTGCCTCCTCTTCCCCACATTTTCTCCACTTCACCCCTTCTCAAGGAGGAACCTATTCTATAAGAGGCAAGTGAGGAGAAGAAGATCCAATCTATAGTTCTTTAGGAAGCTATCATGAATGACAATGAAGGTGAAATCATCATTGATGCTCCTTGTGAAGACCTTATTAGCAATGGAGAAGATGCAGGTCTTGCATATATGTAGATGTTCCAGCAATACGAGGAGGAACAAAAGCATGGTGAGCTCTCTTCCCCTCTATTTGATGAACTTTCTTGTTATTCTGATGATGAGGTTGACTACGCTAAGGACCCTAAGTTGGAGGAGGATCAAGGGGAGACCTTTGAACATCTAGAGGTCCTAATCTTTGAGGTGGAAAAGGAGAGGTCTATCTTCTTGGAGGAAGGCCTTGAAGTAGAGAGCTTTAAATAGAGAGATGATGTTCTATGGGATGAGCAATTAGTTTGTGATTCCATTTCAAACATCAAAATAGTCACCCTTATTCAAGAAGGCCAAGAGAGAATAGAGGATGAGTCTAACGAGATTTCCAATGAGGTAGAAGGAAACAAGTCAGACCATGATACATTGCAGAAGGAATGTGCAGATCAAAGGGCTTATGGTGATGAGCCAGTAGCCATTGATTTCTTGGTGAAGAGCACCAATATAAAGGACCAACATTCAACAAGCTTCCAAGGACAAACAAAGTATATGTATGTTGGAGGCATGTTCGAATCTGATTCACTTAGATCCTAGCCAAACCAGGTGACAAGCAGGAGGAGCAAGTCACCAATTCTCCTTTTTGTTCAGCTACTTGCCTGCCACCATAAGTCTTCTTGCCAAGAAGGGGACTTAAGAAATTTTCCCTTTGATCCAGGAGGGAGGTGAATCTTCATGGTTAGCTATATATAATAGTTTGCTTTCAATTTTCTTTCCCTATTTTCCCTAAGTGCAGTTGCACAGGTAGTGTTTTTAGCCTTGTGTGTTTCCCTTTGCATGTGGGGTAAAAGGCTTCATGTTTAATTCTTGAATCTTTTGGGGCTGTTGCTAACTCTTTCATAGCTACAATCTAACTCTGTGCCTAATGGACTGTAAGGCAACTAGATTCTAAGTGTAACAGGCATGCTTCCCCTGTGAGTCACCATCTATTGACCAATTTTTGCTCCAGGACAAAAAATTGTTCACCTTCTTTATTCACTTTTCAAAGACAGTTTTTTCTAAGTTGCATAAGTTCAATGCCAGTGTTTTCTCATTTTTGGTTCAACCACTGTCAGGGAAGTCCAAGAATAAACACACCTCTATTCTGATTCCCCTTGTTGGATCTTGCTCCTCAAAAAGAGCACAGTATGATTACCAAATATAAGCAATTATAAATGTGGAAATAACCAGAAACACAAATAGCTAGAATTCACCAATAGCACAGAATATGAGAGATAATACACTATCTTGTATTAACACTTTACAGAAAAGAATACAACAAAGAGCCGCCACACTCTTTCACCTTACAGAGGTTTGCCACACCTCAAGTGTATAGTAATTCTTCTCACACAACACTCTCCTACACAAAAAACGGTCCCAACAACCAACTCACAAATAGAATTGGTGTTCACCTCTCCAACTAGTCAGTAATAACCCTGCCAGTTCACCAAGCACTCAAAAGTACTTCAAGTTGATCTCCCATGAACCTGCAACCTGCAATTCAACAGACATACTCACATGTAGATCCCCTATGAGCTTGCAACAACCTGCAACTCAATGATCTTACAATGGAAGCAACTTACTTGCCTACCTTTCTATCTCATGCCTTAATTACAATACATGCCAATGGGTCTATAAATAGATCCCTAACTCAAACACTAACTTAGACTCTTAATTTAGACAATTATCCTCGCAACCAAAGACTCTAACTGGCCTTTACATGCAAACACTTCGTTCACTTAACTAACTATCCATGTAACGAGCAGTTTGGGAACACACAGGCGACCGACGTCGGTCCCTGCTAGTCTAGTTCTGCCGACATCGGCCGACTCCCTACCGTCGCCAGTGGCCTTCTGCACTGGGTCACGATCGACGTCGGTCCTGCTGCCGACGTCGGAGCTCCTGGATCTTAGCAACCTTCCTGTTCCTTCTGTTTGTAAAGAGTTGAAGCTTTTAGCTCCACAACTCAACAACCGCTTAGTTTAATGTTTTGGTTCATCAGCCTGGCACTTTGGTTTAATGGCACTTTTGGTTCAATGGCCTAAGGTTCAATCTCTTAGTTTAAAATAGCTTGGTTTAATTGGTTTAATAGTCATCGGCGTGCTTAGTTGAACCATTAAACCATTGAACCATGTTGGTTCAATGGTCTTGGTTCAAAGGGGCAAAGGTTCAATGGAGAAAGTTCATCGGCTTCATTGTAAAAGGCTCATTGATGCGCTTAGTTGAACCATTGAACCATTGAACCCTTTTGGTTCAATGGGTTCAATTCAACGGGTTCAATTCAATGAAGAAGGCCATCGAATCCAGTTTAGCAGTCATTGGCATGCAATGATTGAACCATTAAACCATTTTTGGTTTAATGGGTTCAGTTAAATGAAGAGTTTAATGGTTTAGTTCAATAGAAAGGTTCATTAGCTTGGTTCACTAGTCATCGGTGCACTTAATTGAACATTAAACGGTTGAACCATTTTGGTTCAACGACTTGGTTCAACAGGCCTGGTTCAATGCTTGGTTCAAGGGTATGCCCTTAAACTAAGGGGTAGTTCAAAGGCTCAGTGCCCTTCTAAAGGGCCAGCACTTCAAAGGAAAAGACCCAGGTAAGTTCAAAGCTTAGGTTCAAAGTTTAGTTTGTTCAAAATGGACTAAGTCTTACTCCTAAATTCTTTCAGGCTTTTTGTCTGAAGGAATTCCTTTGAACAAAAAGTTTGAAGGAATTCGGGCTACAAACACATTAAGCTTCAAGCAAAGGCAAAGGTGGATAGAATTTCTATGGACTTTTTGTCCATGAGAAAATGTTTGCAGACAAAAGTCCATGGAAATATTCAAAGCCAAAGGTGACCTGGGAAAGCTGTCCACAGGAGCTCAGGAGATAGTCTGAAGGGTTAGAGGGGCCCGCTAAAGGACCTTGAAGGGCACATGCCCTTGCGGGGGACTTCCAGCCAAATTTCAAAGGGACATCAGATAAAGAGTGCTCAAGAAGATCCAGAGGGAGAAAGGAAAGCCACAAAATAAGTTGATGAAGGCCCGATGACATTGCGATAGGGATGGTGACATCTCAGAGGATGTCAAAATTAATAGAATAGATTAGCCACTAGTTTTCAAACCATGATGGCCATACGAATGTCAACTTTCACAAAGGGAAATGGCCATTTGTCTTCAAAATCAAAGGAAGTGCAAACCATGGAGAAGGAGCTCAAAAATGTAGTGACCCACTTGAATGTTTGCCCCAGGGGCCGAATGAACCAGATAAGACAAAATGGAGAAAAGACAAAGTGACAAGTATGGAATGAATAGGCAGTTTAGTCCAAGTGGCAAGAGGAAGCACCAATTAGAGAAGTGACTCTAGTAGGTGAAATAGTGCTAGCGAATTTATCATTTAGGATGCAAGCAACTAAGTAGAGCAACTGGTTTCTCCATTTCACATTAAATGAGAAGGCAAATCGTGTATTGACCTGGACAAAGGTATATTTCAGGGGGACAAAGCACATAGTTCATAAAGGCTTTTGAGTGACTTTTTCCTTTCATGAAAGGACACGATAGGACACTTGTAAGAAAGGAGCACCAAATGAGCATCTTGGACTTTCCATATAAGATTGAAAATTGGTCATTTGTAACCCATCTTCCACATTTTGCTAAGGTGCAACCCTAGAAAAAATTTCCACCTGAATCAATAAACATAGTTTTTTACCTCCATTTGGATAGATATTTTAGAGTATGTGCTGAGTGTTCTTCATGTCCAGTCATTGTCTCTTGATGCTCTCATGGTCCAACACCAATGTACCTGTTGTCTACAAGGCACCATTTATGTAGCTAAAAGGAGAAGATCTGACATTTGGGAGTCTAGAATAGAGGAAGTTACTTACAGTGTGCATTTCACAGTGCCTCAGTGATTTTTTATTTCTTGTATTTTCATGAAAGCCTCCCTACCAGTTTCTTGCAGCCTGGTCTTTCTGCCAAGTGTGTAGTGTATGTATGTGTTTGTCTGGTTGCAAGTGTGGATGTGTGAAGGTTGACTTATTTTTGTGCATCACCTCTTTAGAGTAGTTTGTTTTCTTACATCTTTCCCCCTTTTCATCCCCCCTTATATGTGTGTGTGTGTGTGTGTGTGTGTGTGTGTGTGTGTGTGTGTGTGTGTGTGTGTGTATGTGTGTATGTATGTATGCATTGGCACTTCTTAGAATAAACACGATGCATCAAAGGGAGCTAGCCCTTATCTAGAGACTCTCCCCTCCAGCTTCATTGGTCCCACAAGTGAGAGGGGAGTTTCCATGTTGCGAGGAGAAGGTAAGAGCTAGGCCTCCTACCAAGGGCACAATCCCTTGTGTCAATAGTAATTTTGATATGTTACTTCTTGAGGGCCACTTGGGGTGATGCCATGAATTCTATCAACCTGATATGGAGAATATGCATCTTAACCAAAAGAATGATTAGGATACATACCAATTTTTTTATATTAGACACCTAAGCTACTTATACCAATTGATATTCACTTGGAGTCACCATTAATGCTTGGATTCATGCCTTCAAAAGCTTATGTGTCAAATCATAGCATTAATAACTCTTCAATGAGATGCAATCCTAGTCCCACTACACATATTAGAAATATTATCATCAAAATTCACACATTTGAGGAGATTTTTCAAGCCTCCTCACTTAATTGATAGCATGGAGACACCTCTATACTATGGTTGGCCTAATAAATGTGGTGAATATTTATATAGGGCTAGATCCCTTGATGTTATCACCTTAAAAATACTACTAAACCTATTTCTTATAAAAGAAAAGGGTAAGAGAACTGAAAGTAACCAACTAAGGAGGTGATGCACCAAACTAATTTATCACTACCAACCAATTACATGTTCACTGTAGACCATGAGACTAATTTGAACATACACTACTCCCAATCTGAATCTCTTACATCAGTATTTTAATGTGGAGGTTGTGATAGATGTTTAAGCTAAGAGGACTAATTAAGAGGTTGAAGATGATAGTAATGAATATGTAAACACACTCAACCCTTAAACTTTACTTGAACACTTCACCTGACCTACAAGAGAAGCTTTCAAATTTCATATAGGTGCTAGAATAAGACAGCATGTCAAGGAAGACTAAGAAAATCACTTAACAAGATCAATTATACATACATACACACTAAGTACAGTCATAGAAGGAGGTAAAAACAATAGTCTTATTGATCAAAGGCATAAAAATGAGTATGGATTTTCCATACTCATGTGGAGGATGCATACAATCCATTCAAGGTTACATATATAGGATAAATGAAGGAAAAAGAGAAGAGAGGCATAGAAGTAACTCCCATGATAAGTGTCACTTCATCCAAGTTACTTATAGTCCAAGAGGAGAGTCTAAGATTAGTTTCATCCATCTCTTTAGCATGTGTTGGTTGCTTGATGATGAGATTCTAGATGAATGCCATATAATATACTCTTCAACTCCCTAGATGACTCATCAACCTTGTTTGAAACTGCCCTCTCCCTTATATAGAAGTGACAAATGGCATTCTCAATCATCAAAGTCACCTTGAACTACTTTATACCCTTATCCTTTACACCTTTCATATATTTGATATTTCTCCATACTGATGTTACAATGGTAATCATGTTTTATTAGGTGTCTTGAAACCCATCAATCTCACTACACCTCTCTCACAAGATTTTTTCAATGATATACTAGGATATCATGCTCAATCCTACTTATAATCACCTGATTAGAATTTTTCATGATATAATTAGTCCATAAATATAATCAACTAGTTATCTTAGTCATGTTCCAAGGGCTATTAAGCTCTCCATAATCCTCTATAGGTCTACAATTAGGCTTCTTAGGTAAGATAGTAATGCAGTCACATTTTGGCCCAAATTAGTGACTTGAATAACTCATGTATCATCTTGGAGATTTTTAAAGAGGCATAAAGGTCCATATAATCTCTATCCAAGCTTAAAAATCCTTTTTACTTTATTTAAAGGCTTATCACCACTTTGCACACTCATAAATAATTATGCAATTATGCCTTTTAGGCCATTTTCATACACTTTGTCCTTGGCACATGCTATAAATTTGCTTCATCAAAGGCTTAGGAGAGGTATAGAGGATATTAAATAAATTTCAAGTTAAATACAACCCATTTTAGTTAATTAGAGGATCCATTTCTCCCATCAGATCATTGTGAGGGTTTAAGGAAGGTTTAAAGTAGCTTATTAACAATGGTTCATATCATATAAGGCCTCAATGCCTAAACTAATTCTAAAATTTTTGAGTAAAAAAACCCCTTAATACTCCCCAATGATATAGGAACAATATGAATCTTATTAGGTGAGTGTGTTAAAAGTGCATCTCAAGTGACCAGGTTTGCAACTATGGACTTGAGAAAGAGAAATTTGCATGATAATGCACCAAATTGTTTGGTTTGATTTTTAAATGTTGATTTGGGGTCTATTAAAAATATTTTTATGTATCCACATGCTTAAATAAATTAATTACCCCTTAAAACTACTTAAACTACTTCAATCTAAAAATTAGGGTTTATACTTAGTTGTATTCAAGTGACCCTAACAGGATTACATGAGCACTTTATTTCCTACCCAGTGAGCTCAAACTCATGAAAAAATATTATAAAATTTTTTATACCCTCTTTAGACTCCTAAAAACTTATAACACTTCCATACTTACAAGTTTTATTGAATTTTCATACACAAGCTTGTGTATGACCAATTCAGGCTCTTTAGGCCTAATTAGACCACTTGCCCATTTCATTATATTTAGTCTCCTTGGTGAAACATGTTGAGGGTATTTTATCATTTATAATGGATTTCATATGTGTAATTTTATTTAATTTCCATTTATATACCTATATTCATCCCTTCAACACCACACAATTTATGTTTTACTCATTCTACACACACATGCCTATATGTTCTCAATAGGTCTAAATTACTACTTTGAAATGAAAAATCCTAAACCCAATACTTAGTGAATACATGATATAAATTTTATTTTTAATACATTTATATACCATTTTGGGAATGTGAAACCAATCCCACATTGGTTTCTTAAGGAACATGTCTTGTCATCTAGTATTCCCTCCTTTAGGTCTCACAATCTTAGTATGTCTTCATTAGGTTTAGACTATGACTTTGAAGTGAAACATATTCAATATAACACTTAGTGAATGTATGGTACCAACACAAATCATTACCTATCTTTTTCATCTTGACCTCATCTCTTACAACCTTAGGCTTCATGCAAAACTTGTTCATCTCTGCCATAAACCTATAAGCATGCATTTAGATATGTATTAACCATTATAGTGCTTCTTTGATCTTCTCACAAAATATAAATGTTTTATCCTTATTTTATTAGGTTTATCATCTCTTTTAAAACTTTCCAAACCTTTTATTCACTACAAAACCACTCTATCTTACCTTAAACTGTATCAATCTACACTCAGACCTGTAGGTGCCAATTTAATCTTAGAGCATCTCCTTCTTCCTCATAGGAACTAAGTTTATTTGATTTTATGGTCCAATAGAAGGTGAAAAAACCTTCACATTAAGGACACTCTCAATGGTATAACATATAATAAATATTAAACACCTCTACTTTCTTGTGTAGACCTATATTCACCCATCTATTCAAGAACTATGAAGTTTTATTGAGAGAAACAAAGCCAAAACCTTCATAACATATTATCCATTAATTAAATTATTTTATATAAATATTTAATGATTTGTATAAACTTTATTTTATTCTATTATAGTGAATAGTATGCAAAACAATTAAAGACCCTACCTGGAGTTCATTGAAACATGTATACCACCCATCCAAATTGAAGGTTTTACTCTTTTTGAGGGTCACACATGCCAAGTAGTCATTTAAAATTTTATGAGTGAGATAATATCATCTTTTATAATCTCATTCAATCATTAATTTCCATCAAATAATTTACAAATGCCTTGAAATTGTTTAAAACTAGCCTTATGTGGATGAAGAGGGCAATTTTGACTACCTAAGCTCTTAGAGATTGTTCATAAAGGAGAAGACATAAATATAAGAATTATGGCCATGGATTTGAATCTAATAATTACCCCTATCAACCTCTAATATAATTCCATCCAAGTCTCTCTCCTCTACACACTAAGATAAAATCATTGACTATTTTGGGGCTGCCCAGGAAGTCAATAAGAGAGAAAAGAAGGTTTCCTACTTTTTGTGACCTATAGATCATCCTAATGCTTGGTTTGAGTATGAGTGATATGGAAGAGGCCATGAATGTTCATTTAGATGAAATTCAATCTAAAAACATGCACCCACCCTTTGAAAAATCTCTCTTTTCACAGGAGAACTATCAACTCTACTTGGAATCTTGATTAAAATGATGCAACAAGTGTCCATGGAGCTCCTTCACTTCTGTATGGATGTGGTATAATGTACCATAAACTTATCTTTGATATTAACCTACCACTTTATTAAAAAATTCCTTATTGAAATGTTACAAATGATCAAGAAAGCATTCTAAAATGAGTTATAATGTTAGAAAAGAATGGTTGACCTCTTTTAATCAGTTATATAAATCTATGAGTAACATGCTACATAGATTTACAAATTATATAAAATAATAAAATATTAAAAATAACTTAAAAATTAACCCAAAATAATTCAAATATGTTATATTCATCATAGGCTGCTTTGAGGGGGCAACCTCCTTTGAGAAAGCTCAATATAATAAAATTCATCAATGCCTTCATTGAGCCTCAATATTTTCTTAAATACTAATTCTATTCTAGAAACTAATACTTCCCATGCATGTGGGATAATTCAATTATGCTACTTACTTAAATACAAATTATATTCTATCAAATAAAACTTCCCATGCATGTGGGATAATTAAAACATATTAAATGGATAACTTACAAAGCATATGCATATATAATGACTAATACATTAACAAATGCAAAGAGAAGGGTAGGAACATAGGTTCTTAGCATCACCTTCCCATTAGAAAAATCTTTTTCTTCAAAGCTTCAGATGTGAAAATCATTGCTAAATTTGGAATAATGGTTCCCATGTGTCATCTTTGGGTTACATGTCATGCCACTAAATTAAGACTTTTATGATGGAGTAGGAGTGAATTTGGTGGGTACGCCTATCTAGGATAGCTTCCAATTCAATAAGTATGGACCCTTAATTATCAATTTTGGGTAAAACTATCTACACTCTAATGGTAGGTCCAAGAAATTTGTTCAAGCATGAGACATGAAAGACTGGATGAATTTGGGAGGAAGGTGGAAGTTCCAACTTGTAAGAAGTAGACTAAATCTATTGGAGAACCTTATATGGCCCATAAAAATTTGGGGCAAGCTTATGATTCCTATTTGGTTTCAAGGAGGTTACTTATATGGATGTAGATTAATAAAAACATATCACCAAGTTGAAAGATACAATCAGAGCAGTGCTAATCTACCTATTACTTCATTCAGTTCTATGCCAGATGGAGATTATCCCATAGAATGCTAAGAATTTATTCTCAATGGTGGAGAGTAATGTCAAATTCCTAAACTAGAAAAGTACCAAATGTATATGGGAGTAGTGTTGGGGGTACTTGATCATAAATTGCTTCATATGAAGTCATTTTAGTATAAGTGTGGTATGAGGTATTGTACCACCATTATGTGAGAGGGAGCCACTTTTCCCACTGGCGTTGTTTTTCTAATGCAAATCAATGAAGGAATGTTTCCAATCACTTGTTTATGACTTTTTTTTTGCCATCATTTTTGGGATGATACCTAGAGCTCATCTTTAGTTGTGTGCCTATGTATCAAAATAGCTCTTTCAAAAATGGCTAGTGAAAGTTTCATCACAATCAAAGATAATTCAAGAATGGACATCATGAAGATGAAAAATCTGATCCAAGAAAACTTGTGCAACTATGGAGGTTGTATAAGGGTGGTTGAGGGAATAAAATGACTATATTTGGAGAAGTGGTTGACCATGACCAGGATCACTATTTTGTCACCATATTTTGGGAGCCCCTCAATGAAATTCATAAAAGTATTAATCCATATCCTAGTAGGGATGGGATAGGGTTTGAGAAAATTGGGAATCATTATGGTTTCACCTTTATTTTATTGAAAAGTATCACATTCAACCACCATCTATTTAATTTCCCCTTTCATCCCCTTTCAAAACAATTGACGTGCCTGCTCATATGTTTTAAGAAATCATGTGTCCTATTGATGGAGAAGCATGGATTTCATAAAATACATCCTAATGAAGGTCTATGTTATTAGGAAGCACCAAATGACCCTTTTAATGCAGAGAATCACTATCCCATGAATAATATGGTATTGTAGAGGGGTTAATGGTCAATTGTTGAATGAGTTGGTATAAAGAGGGATCATGTGCATACCCTTGGTGTATAGATTCTAGCCAGTTTGGAATGGGAATGGAGATGGTAGAAAAGGAAGTTTGGTCCTTGAATGTGTGGGAGAGAGCATATACCACTACATTGTCTTTACCCTTTTTATAAGTGATCTCATAATCATAGACCATGAGTTTGATGACCCATTTTCATTGTGTCAAGGATGAGACCCATTATTCCATGATGTATTTCAAACTCTGGTGATCAATTTTAATGCAAAAATGATTCCCAAGTATGGCTACCATTTTTGTACTGCATGCAAAATGGCCATCATTTATTTTTCATATGTAGACAAAGTCAAATTTCATCTAGAAAGGGATTTGTTAGTGAAGTTAATGGGATGATGTTCTTAGAGAAGAATAGCACCAAGATTGTTTCCACATGCATCATTTTTGATGGTGAAAGTTTTGGTGAAGTTTGGCATGGCCAAAACTGGTGTGATACACATAGCTTGTTTGAGTACAATGAATGCTTGGTTAGTTGTGGCATTCCATATGAACGTATCCTTATTAAATAAGGAAGTTAGAGGAGCTACAATCTTCTTATAATCCGTGATGAACTTGGATTAGTATATTATAAGTCTAAGGAATCCACAAAGGCTATTAAGGGTTGTTTCATGAGGCCAATGTTACATGGCACTAATTTTATCTAGATCTAGACCCCATTGGCTAAAACAATGTGCCCTAGAGAATCAATTTCTTCTTGACTGAAGGAACACTTATAATAATGTTTGTCACATAATTAATTATCTTATATAATTTGTAATTCCATATCAATATTTTAGATATGTGTGTCTCATGTATGACTATAGATCAAAATATCATCAAAGAAAACCAAAGCAAATTGATAGAGGAAAGGTTAAAAGATTTTATTCATTAGGGCCTAAAATGTTGAAGGGGCATTTGTAAGTCTAAATGGCATGACCAAGAATTCATAGTGACCCCATCATGAGTGCATAAATCTATATTTGTAATTTCATTGTCATGCATGCAGATCTGATGATAGCTAGAACAAAGATCCAATTTGGAGAAAAAAATTTCCCCATGGAATTCATCAAGAAGCTCATCGATGACTAGAATGGGAAACTTGTCTTTGATAGTGAGATGGTTAAGTGCATGGAATTCAATGAAAAGATTCCATGACCCATCTTTTTTATGTACAAGATTCACTAGGGAGGAGTATGGATTAGTTCTTCGGTGAATAACTCTAGACTTGAAGAGTTCCCATACTAGCTTATCAATCTTAGTTTTTTATAGATGGGGATAGTGGTATGGTTGAATGTTGGGTGGGATTCTTCTTATAAGGATCATAATAAAATTATATTCAAGATGTGAATGGGTGAAACTGATTATCTCTACAAATATGGTTTCATGATTTTTAAGGATGGATTTCAAATTAGTAGGGTATTGAGTAGAACCAAGGAGTTGGAGTTGGATAGATTCTAGTTAGGCAATGACCCCATGTGAGCCTTTCTTTAAAATATTTTCCATGTTATTGGATTTTATTATTTTATTCTATCTATACAATAACCATTTTAACATGTGCTTTCAGCCACTATTAGTGAATTGCATCTAAAGCTCAGATAAATCACATAGAATATGTCCCAATGTACAGAGCCAATATGCCCCTAAGACCACATCACATCCCCCTAAGGGTAGGGAAAGCATATTTTAGTGAAGTGTGTAATCACCTATCATGATACACACATTATGACACTTCTCTTTACAAGGTAATGCTCCACCATTACCAATCATGACTTCAAAGCTGGAACATGAGTATATAAAGCAATCTACATGCTTAACAATGTGGGGATCAATGAAATTATGCAAGGATTTTTTTTAAAGAACCCCTTAACATTCATGGTTTGAGGGGTGGTCACACATAATATTGCATGGATAGATATCTCAAGTTGAGTTTCCTAAGCCATGAATTCATCGAAGGGGCTTTGTTCTATTTGAACATCCTAGAATTCTTAGATATCAAACTCGTTATCTTGCTCTGGCAGTGATTCCACATCTATCAAGTAAAGTTTTTATGTAATGTATCTGACCCTCAACCCATTTGTCATCACAATTATATAATAATCTTTTCTCTTTATGATCCCACATCTCTACCTCAATAATGCACTTGACTAATGTGGTTGTGGCTGGCCACTAGTTTGTTGTGTTCTTTAAGGGTGGAAAAGTGGAAAGATGATGATACGCTAAAAGTTTATCTTCTGCTAACTTATCCAGACCTAAGGCAACCATCAAGTTAGTGAGATTAAATATTTTCACCTTTAAGTGGATTGGCTCTTTGATTCCACTAATGAAACAACTCTTTAAGAAGTCATATGATAACCCTTCAATGTGATAATCATGAACAATGCCTATTTCGTAGAGTTTGGTGAGAGCTCTGATAAAGTCCTTGAATGTTGAAGGGATAAACCTACCTAGAAGTAATGATGAAAAGGTTTTCTAATTATGTTCATCATTCAACTTAAGATACCAATGATACCACTGAAGTGCTTCTTGTTCCAAGTGATAGGAAGCAATTGTGACTTTGTTGATAAAATAAGAATTGTGAAGGTTAAATAATTTTTTTGTTTGATATATTCATCCAGTAGGATATATATCATTAAACTATGTAAAGTCTAACTTGGGCCCACATGATGTGTGTGGAAAAGAGAAACTATTCTTTGAAGAAGACTCCCTCTGTAACTTGTTGAGGAGAAGGTTACTTTGTTGATTCAGTCCACGCATCTTGTCTATTAACTCAATCACTTGGGATTTCAATGAGGCAATTTATTACTCCATGATTTTTGTAATTTTATAGGTGACTACCTTAACCAGTTTGTTTTTACACAAAGGATATAAAAACAAGTTTTAAGACAGTCAGTAAGGTACTTTTTTATTTGGACTAAAATGGAAGAGGTAAAGGTACATTTACAAAAAAAAAAAATTGTCTAGGTATGATTGATGAGGGTATGGGAAAATTTTGAATTGATATGGAAAAAATTGGAAAAATATTCGAAGAAGGACAAAGGAGAATAAAATGTAAGGGAACACTATGAAAAAAATTGAAGCAAGAGGACAAAAAAATTTAAAAATGGGATTTGTGGCTAATGGAAGGGGAATTGGGAAATCGGACCTCAAAGAAGAAAAAGTGTAGAATGAAATTTCAAGTGTCTTGGTAAATTTTGAGGATCAACCATGATAGAGATGGAGAGATATGATGAAAAAATGGAAAAAAAAATCTAAACCCAGTTTCTCTAGGTTTTGTTGTCAAAAGTTTATCTTTGGGTTTGCAGTTACCACTATGCTACTTTGAAACTAGTTTCTCTGGGTTGATCCTATCAAAATTCCATCCATCAATTTTTAGTTACTATTGTGTTAATCTAAAACTAGTTTATCTAAGATGATCTTGTCAAAATTATATCCATGGGTTTTCAATTACCACTGTGTTAATCTAAATTTAGTTATTTTATATGTTCCTATCAAAAGTTTGTCTACAAGATTTTAGTTACCACTATGTTAATCTAAAATTGGTTTTTCTAATATTAATTTATAGAAACTGATATGTTTGATATGGGCCTCAAGTTTGTGTAGTTGCTTTAAGGTTTTAAGAAATCTCTCTAGATACCAATGTTGTCTGAATGAGTTCTACTCTCTAGACATTTTTGGCCATGTATTTACCCCTAAATGATAGATCTTGGTTTACCTCACAAATGGGTACTAGTAAATCATGATGAGGCCATTACCCTTTTCACTGGCAAGTCCTCTCAATGGGTTAACTACTTTAGGGTTCTTGTGGTGGTACTCATAATGAGTTTTAGGGCTATATGCCCAAGTACTTCCCACAGTTATGCAGAGGGATATTTTACCCTTATCCAAGCCTTAAAATGAAGATGTAAAAATAGATCCAATGAACAATGGTTTTTTGTAAAGGGTCCATCTCTCAAAAATTCCTACTATAAAAAAATATCCAAAATTTAGTTGTAGGTCAAGGAAAATGCTCTGACACTAGATGTGAGAAACCTGCTACATAGATTTACGAATTATAGAAAATAATGGAATCATAAAAATAACTTCAAAAATTAACTCAAAACAATTCAAATATGTTATATTGATCATAGGCCACTTCAATGGGGAAACCTCCTTTAAACAAGCTCAATATAATAATATTCATCAATGCCTACATTGAGCCTCAATACTTAAATACTAATTTTATTATAAAAACTAATACTTCCCAAGTATGTTGGATAATTTAATTATGATACTTACTTAAATACTAATTCTATTTTATCAACTAATACTTCCCATGCATGTGGAATAATTAAATTATACTAAAGGGATGACTTACAAAGCATATGCATCCATAATGACTAATAGACTAACAAATGCAAAGAAAAAGGTAAGAACACAAGTTCCTACGATAAATTGAATCAAATTATAATCCTGAATAAACCTTTGTATGCCTATATCACACTCAAAATATGTGTGAAACACATGTGTATATAGAAATAAATGATATGCTATCCACTAAAATAGAACTAACAATATAGATTCTAAAGAGCTAATAACATTTGTGAATGCTAAAAAATGTTTTGGATTTTTAAATTTTTTGATTTTTTGGTATTTTTAGAATTTTTGAAATATCTCATGTAAGATATTTATGCAAGTGAGTGATGTTCACTAGAATTTTGAGAAGTTTTCCTTCAAGCATGGCTAGGTGGTACACACCTTTTCCCAAACTTTTTATAATTGTAAATGGTCCCAACCAATTTGGTTTGAAATTTCCTTTTTTATATTTTTTATGCATTGGTGTTATTTTAATTTTTTTTAGTACTAGGTCACCTATAATAAATTCACGTGGCCAAAACTTTTTATTATATATTCACTTAATGCAATCTTGATAAACCCCTAAATGATCAGAAACCTTTGTGTGTTTTTCACTTAATTATTCCAATTGATGCAATCATTTTTCATGATATTCATTATCTTTTATAATGTATTTGAGAGAAACACGCAAGGGAGGTATCTCAAGATTGATTAGTAACATTGCTTTTATACCATAAATCAAAGAACAAGGTGTATCCTGAGTAGGTGTGTAAAAACTAGTGAAATATGCCCATAAAACATACACCAACTATTGGTTCCAATTTGTGTCATACCATTAAACTATTTTTCCAAGTATTTTGACAATAGTTTTATTTTTTGCCTTTGCCTTCTCATTACCCTATGGGTAATAAGGTGTAGAATGTTAGTAATGAGTCCTAACATGTGAGAATAAATATAATGTTGGGAATATTTAAGTGAGATAATATTATTGTTGAGATAAAATAAAGGTGTTAATATACACCTATATTAGTTTGTATTATTAGTGTGTTGTTTTAACCATGCACTAATATAGGACATAGAGAGATTTGAGGGATGTTAGTTGTTAGAACAACTAACCTAATATAGACTAAATATTTATTTAACCATTATTATATATTGTAATGTTTCTAATCAATAAAAGCATGCTAGTTGATTGACTGATTAAATTGTGTATGAGCCATCATCTCTAACCTGATATGGGATAACTTCATTATCTGGTATTAGGGAAAGCACCCTTATGCAACCTCTCTATACATTTCATTCAACTATGTTTTTTCATCAAAATGGATTTTTTGAGTTATATTGTTAGGTTGACCACATGCAACTACTATTCATTTATTTGTTTACCCTTGTTTGCATGTTATCCATGAAGTGAAGTGAAGACCGCATGCACATTAGCTAGCTCCACTATTCACTTGCATCTATCCTTTATCCTTTTCATCATGTTCATATCTTCTCATAGTTTACACACCCATCCTATTCTTTGTGTGCATTGAAAAATCAATAAATAAATAAAATATATATTAGCTTCTGGTGTTTTCTTGTGTTTTTTATTTTTGGAGTTGCATCTAAATATTTGAAAAAGAATATATATATATATATATATATATATATATTATGCCAAAAATTTACATTAGGAGAAGAATTTATTTGGTTGGATTTCAAAAATAAAACCACCATACAAATTATACATGAGGGTTTGAAATTTATTAGTGACTTAGATCACAATCTACACATTCTGTGTTCAAACTTGTAAATCTCATTTGGGACTTATACATACCAACTCAGCTCTGTTGCATAACTTTTTTGTGAAAAACTCAAGAAGAGTTGAATTAGATCTCTTGGAACCTTGGTAATCTTCCATTCATGAGCCCCTAAAGACACATGTAGTGTTTTTTAATGACTTGTGATCTGATTTCATCCTTGAAGATTCAAAAAGAGGTAGAACAAAAGCTTAGTCTCCTTGTAGAGATCGATCCATCTCTCACATGGTTTATTCCAAACCCCATCACCACCTCCCTCATCTACTCAAGCCAATCTAGTTTTAAATGGCATTCATCTATGGTCTAAGGTAGCTTCAATCCCCTAGGTCCTCCTCAACACAGTTGTAAACTAGTTCACAATGATAGTAAATAAAAAACTTCAAACAACATCATCTCAACCTTTATTGAATCACTCCAAGCATTCTACCCCATTATCAATCTTTCCTCCTCCATCAGCAAAGGAAGATAATGATTTTAGTGTTCATCATTATCTTTTGGTATTTGATCTTTTAAGTTTCCTTATGTTTTGTTTAGATGTCTAGTGTTTAGCGATAATTTTTAAAAACTTAGGTGATTCATTATTGCATCATTTGTTTATACATTTCAGTTTATTTTTTATGATATTTAGTTTAAGTCTTTTTAAGTGTCTCTAGTTTTTTGTTAAGTCATTATCTATATGCCATTTTTAGGTCTTATTTTATATTTTAGGTTTTATGAATATTTATTTAGAGTTTATATAGGTATTTGTATAAGTATAGTGTATCAAGTTATTTATTAGATAGTCAAAGTCATTTTTTTAGTATTTGGATTTATAATATAATGTTTTTTTTAAAGTTTAGGTTTAATATTTTTGAAATTATTATATGATCGATAGTTTTTTTGCACTAAAATATATTTTCCATTTAGCATGTATTTTAAAGTCTTTAATCTAATTTGTGAGTTGTCTTTTAGTTTTGTCATTTTTTGTCTTATGTCAAAAATTAAAAGTGTCAAAGTCATTGTCAAGTGTCTTGTTTTTAGTCATATTTTAAAGTAAATGTGTCTAAGTCTAGAGTCTTTTCCTTTTTAAAGTTACAAGCCATCAAATAAGTCTTGAAAGATAACTTTCAATAAAATAGGTTTTCAATGTAAAAATAAAATCACATGTTTTTAATCAAATGCAATATCAATTGAAATCAACATTTGAGTTTCTCACCCCATGTTATAACTAAGGGGAAATGTTAGGAATTAGTCCTAACATGTGAGAATAAATATAATGTTGGTATTATTTAAGTGAGATCATATTATTATTGAGAGAAAATAAAGGTGTTAATATACACCTATATTAGTTTGTATTATTAGTGCATTGTTTGAACCACACACTAATATAGGATAGAGAGAGATTTGAGGGATGTGAGTTAGTTGTTAGAACAACTAACCTATTATATAATAAATAGTTATTCAATTAGTACTATATATTTTAATGTTTCTTATTAATAAAAACATGTTGGTTGGTTGATTGATTGATTAAATTGTGTATGAGCTATTAGCCCTAACCTGATATGGGCTAAGTTCATTATAGAAAAGGCATGTTTGATTTTGTATTTAATACAAAAGTATTTCACATCTTGTTTTTGAATGATGATCCATTATTAGTAATAATAGTTGAAGGTATGCCAAAATGGGAAATACTATTGGTCATCAAAACCATACATATGTCATCCCTTATAGTAAAGTCAAATGGAATTACCTCCACCAATTTTGTAAAATATTTATACTTGTGGTTATGAACTTGTGGCCACTGACAAACACTAGTTTTATCTTGCCAATCAAATCAAATCCCCATAAGGAGAAAGGACTTATTGAGATAATTGGTTGTAACTCGTGATAAGGTTCATGGTTTAAATTATTATATTTATAGCATAGTAGACATAATATGGTGTGTTCAATACATTTTTATTCCATGATAATCCAATAATATCCTTAGCATAAGATTTTTTGGGATATAGCTTTCCCTTGGCATAAGATTTTTTTTTTTTTGAAACTAGTTTATCTAGGTTCTGTTGTCAAAACTCTATCTACAAATTTGTAATTACCATTGTCTAATCTAAAACTAGTTTATATGGTGTACTCCTATCAGAAGTTTGTCCATAGGTTTTTAGTTACCATTGTGCTAATCTAAAACTAGTTTTTTTGAGATGCTCTTGTCAAAATTCTATCCATAGGCTTTCATTTACCATTATGTTAATCTAAAATTAGTTTTTCTAAAATGTTCCTATCAAAAGTTTATTTGCAAGTTTTTAGTTATAAATGTGTTAATATACAAAAACTAATACAATATTATGCATTTTCCTAAAGGTTTTAATAAATCTCTCTGGCTACCAATGTTGTCTGAATGAGTACTACTCTCCAAAAAAAATTGGCCATGGATTTACCCCTAAATGATATCTCTTGGTTTACCTCATGGGTGGGAACTATTCAATCAAGATGGGGACATTTCTCTTTTCATTGGCAGGTCCTCTCAATGGGCCATCTACTTCAAGGTTCATGTGGTACTCTTCACAATGAGTTTTAGGGCTATATGCCCAAATACTTCTTGTAGTTATGTGGAGGGGTATTTTAAATGAAGATATAAAAATAGATATAATTAAATATATATATATTTAGACACAACTCTTAGAAAGCCCTACTATAAAAAATATCTAAAATCTAGCTACAAGCCAAGGAAAATGCTCTGGTACCAGATGTGAGGAACCTACTACATAGATTTACAAACTATAAAAAATAATGGAATAGTAAAAATATCTTCATAAATTAGCTCAAAATAATTCAAATATATTATATTGTTCATCAGCCACTTTGAGGGTGCAACCTCCTTTGAGCAAGCTCGATACAATAATATTCATCAATGCCTTCATTAGGACTCAATACTTACTTAAATACTAATTATGTTCTAGCAACTAATACTTCCCATGCATGTGGGATAATTCAATTATGCTACTTACTTAAATACTAATTCTATTATATCAACTAATACTTATCATGCATGTGGGATAATTAAAATATAATAAAGGGATGACTTACAAAGAATATGCATCCATATGACTAATACACTAACAAAAGAAAAAAAGAATGGTAGGAAAATAGGTTTTTAACAGGATCATGGGGAACATCAAATGACTTTGATCTAAATTAGATGACTCAATAAGGCCCTCAAAACCCTTATCACTATTAAACAACTTGAAACATGTCATGAACTGACTAGACAAGCACAAGACCAAAATGAAAAATTACCTTAATCTTGTCAAAAAAACCTTAAACTTTGTTAAACTATATTATAAAAGTTCATTTGAGAGTTCATTCGGAAGGGAAATGTTGAACCTAGTCAAGTTTTTAATTAGTCTCACCTATGTTAGCAAAAAGTGGCTAACACTACTCTCAGAATCGATTCCAACATTATTCTAACTTGATAAACCTAAAAAATACATGCACAAGTGAAAACCAACTCAGAGAGAATACTAAATCCCACTAGCTAGTCCAATGAGCCCTCTTTTGGTGGCCCTAGCCACCCAACCATTAGTTTGATGGTGGAGTTTGTCTCACAAAGTAGTGGTCAAAATTTTTGAATTTATAAACCACACAAAAAGAATCCAATAAGAAAAAACATTAAACACTAACTTAAAATCATAACCCTAAGTGTTAATACCAAAATGATCAATTATTACAGTAGGATAAACAAAATTCCATCCATGAACACTTAGTATTCACCTCACATTCAAGGATTTGAATAAAAAAGATAAACCTAGAAACACTACAAGTCTAATCAACATTATCAATAAAATATAGTGCCACAAAATAAACAATATTGACAAAAATGTGCACATACAACATAATACAGCAAGACACTCAACTCATTCCTCATTCACATTTCCCACCATGCTCTTTACTCACATAAAAAACACTAAATACATTAATTACTTGCTTGGATAGACACAATATTATTTACCACATTTTTACACAATAGAGAGTAACTTCATTTCTCCTTTCACACTTCACTATATGTACATTCAAAATCAGTCCTCTCTATTATGAAAAAAGGAACTCTTAAGGCCCCTTCTAAGTCTACAAATTTGTCAAAATAGTTTGGGTCATGGTGTAAGAGAATGGAAGTATTAACTCTACAATTACCCAGATCCCTCATTTTTTATGGTAGAACTACAATCCTTTCAAAAATACTTTCACCTTAATAGTCCTTAGTGAACCATCAAAGCTCCAAAACTAGAAATTATGGACAAGCTTCACAGTGGTAGTTAGGATTTTTTCCTAGTTCACTAATTTCACACTCTCCTCTAGGCAGTAAAGACTAACTAGAAGCTACCATGAACATAAAAAAACATCGAGACAATCAAAACCTAAGTTAATCAAACATCATTTCCATGCATCATAATGGATAAGGTCCAAATCCTTTGATTGAAATTCAAATAATAATCCACTACCAAAAGATATTTTAATGATGCTTTATTATGGATTAAGGTCTGAGTGACCATGCATAATAATCACTTCAAGCACATAATGACTTAAAAAGTAAACAAAAATATTGAAACATTGAATCCAAGGCCCTTTAGAAAGGTGACCACTGATAATAATGACATTTAAGACATAAGACAAAATGATAAGGTGACAAAAATCATTGTTTGAAAAATATGGAATTGATTCCAAATAGGATTGCATACCACGTAAAGTGACAATAATGCAAGGATAGGCTTGAATGACATTGATATTTCATTACAAAGCTAAATAAGCCAAATTACAATAATAATGAAAACTCATCTTATGATTGACCAAGACGATGACATATAAAATAATCAAATCAACTCAAATGATATCAAGACACACACACACTCAAAATTCAAACCAAATATTAAATTAGTACATGCAGTCAATAGATGATAACTATAAGACCAACTATGGTTATTTTTATAAATTCAAGTCTCCATACTCATTGGGAGAATATAATAGACTTGACACATGTACAACCCTTCCAACTAGACTCCATCAATCAAACCTATCTCATGGTAGATCCTACAGTCATAAAAGAAGACATCAAAAGTATCTATCCAAAGAATATCCAATGGTCATAACTAAAAATCAATTGAAATATAAAATTGTAACATAGTAATTTTCAAAATAATGATAAAATAAAATTATAATCAAGGTATCTAATCAATTCCATGATATTATATATAATCAAAATAACATATAAAATGTTATGCAAATGTCCATGTTAACAATAATTCACATATTTAAATTATTTTAGACTAGGTCATGACAAATAAGTATAAGAAGTTAAATAATAATATAGACTAAATGATAATTTCTAATGGTTGGGGGCATTTGACTTGATTTGACATTTATTTATAAAATTATCTAACTATGCATAAAATAAATAATATTATAAATACTATTTTTTAATGATATAAACCGCTTTAACATTATAATCCATAAAGTATAATTTATCCAATAATAATAATGATCTAAATAAGCATATCAAATTGCATTAGTACTAATTTTACTATTTTAGTCAAAAAAATTCAAATGTTATTATGTAAATAAAATTTTCCACCATAAAAAAATGCATCTATTAACATAAACTCAAATCTCCCATCTATTAGCACTCCCAAAGCCAGTCTATCTAAAACCTCTGTCGAAGACCTTCCTCTTAAGATTTTTATTCCCAAACCCAAACCGGTCTTCCTAGATGAGGGAACTTCTACATAGGCCACTGGGAAGGTCAAATTCATTTTGTCTAAGGAGCTATAAAATAATGAGTAACTTGACAACTTTAACAACATAGTACAGGAGGCTGGTCTAACCCTAACTATCCTTATATAAGAAAGGAATTCCCTACATAAGTAGGTTGACTCAACTGTTCAATCCTTTATCTAGTCTACTAAGCTAAATCAAACCCCTATCAAACATTTACCAAAGGTTTTAAATATCCCCCCACCTGGTTCCCCCAAATTGACCCCTATCAAGAAGACACCCCTGTAGGTTCAAGGCTAGAAGAGGTCATGCATGATCCTCCTAGGTAATGGTGCAGAAGGACCTGGAAATCATACGAGGGCAAAGGTCTCTAAGATCAAGTGGGGTATTCTAGAGAAAACATCTGAGGCAGATAAGGAAACACTGAAGGGCCCCCCCTCTTGATCTTTTTATGTTAATTTTATCTACTTCGATATTCTATAGTTAATTTTTTTATTTTTGTTGTTCGTCTATGGTTTGGCTTGTTATTCTTTTTTTATAATACTTTCATGGTTCTTAGATCCTTATAAAACTAGGTTATTTACCTAATCAAATAAAAAAATTGCAAAGTATCCATAACAAAAATATACTATTATACTAATAAAATAAAACATAAAGTCAAACACATCGCAACCATATCAATTAGAGTCATTAATATAAACATGATTAATGGTTCCCTTATCTATCTATTACTTCATATATTCCATCAAGGCAACATATAACTCAAAAAAATTAGTGCCCCCATAGTCATCATTAACCTCTAACTTCACTTTCTTTGGCATATGTGTCACTATGGGATGACTCATAGGGCTTCCAACACATTTATTATAAGAAGAGGTGGGTTTAACTAGCATAGGCAAAGAGAGTCTAGTAATCATAGCCAAATAAGGATTTGTATTAGCAAGATTAGGGTCCAACTTAGGAAATATTTCAACATGCTCAAACATAGGTGGATCATTAGGAATAGATTCAATGGTAGTATATATACATTAAGAATACTTAGTTGGAGTACATATTCCATAAGGAGGAGATATCCAAAGGGATATCCTTGGGCTTATATGGGATGCACCATGAAAAAACATAATAGAAGAGGGAATTTTATGTATTAATTTCTATAATAAAGGATTGGATACATAAAAATGAATAGAAACATGAGTTATAAGGTAAAAAGGCCTAAAAAAAGTGATGAAACCCCTATGATCAGGAAAATATCTCCCATAAGAACTATTCTATGAAGGAGTGTAATCACCTTGAGGCTTATTATCTCCTCCCTAAACATTTATCCATTAAATATTAGAATCTATAGTCCACCTGGACATACTCTTTTTAAATAAATTCAAAATAATAACTTATAATCAAATTCTATGCAATCAAATACTCTAAAAATCAAATGTTCAATGTTTGTTTCAAATTATTCACCATTTATAATGAATCTAAATAATTTTAAAAAATATATAAACCACCATTGTTTTAAAATATTCAATAAAATAACCTTTTTTAAGTTCATATAAACTTATAACTGAGTGCAATTTATTTTAACTTTATGTGGAATATGAGTTTGAAACCACACA
Organism: Torreya grandis; assembly: GCA_037957365.1. Lineage (NCBI taxonomy): Eukaryota > Viridiplantae > Streptophyta > Pinopsida > Cupressales > Taxaceae > Torreya > Torreya grandis. The sequence continues at coordinate 353,589 of JARHVA010003352.1, read as the reverse complement.
GTCAAAATATATTTCCCAAATGCAAACATTCCAATAATCAGACTGCACTATGATTTGTAATATTCATATTTTACTTCACAATAGGTTTTAATAACTAACACCATAGTAGGAAACATTCAACACTAAACTTTCTATGAATAAACAATAATTTCATAACATTTTGAAATATAAAATGTAGCCATTATATGTTTCATGCATGCAATCATAACTCTTGTCCCAAATTATCAAACATGACCAACCCACTAAAAACTTTGTCTGAATATTGAATGTAGTCTTTTCACATTTTATGTAGATGAGAAATTTGAAATAATATACAAACCCTAAGGTCATGCAAATAATCATAGAGTAATCATCTAAAAATGGCACTTGAGTGCTAAGACTATTACTAGAGACCACCCATTCTTAGCTTAGCTCTAGACATATCTTAGGGTCTATTTAGACACTTATCCAACTTTTGTGTAGGCCACACACATCCATAGACATCTCAAAATTATCCCAAAACCCTTCCTTAGGCATTCATACCCGTAGTTCCTTAAGTTTTTCCACTAGACACTAGCACCATAAGTCAAAAATAATGCCAAAATGTTATTGTCCTATTTGGGTGTTATTATCTTTTTTCCTCTTTTGAGATCCAACGGATATATTTTAAATTTATAAATCACTTAGGATCATCTTATACCTATTTCAAACCACACATAAGCAAAATATCAGTATATATATATGACTTATATTCTTTTATCCACTAGATGGAAATTAGATGTAAATACACACAAACAAGCTCAGAACAAGTGTACAATCAAGGTTATCAATCCCTATTATTCCCTAATTATGAATACAGTAATCTATATCCTTCCTAAACTTAGAATACTCAAATTTCTAGTCTCAATCATCACTCAAATCACTCAAACAATCATTAATACTAGCTTCACTTGTACTTTCACCAATACTTAGGTGTGGATAACTACATTGGGCTTGATCCCTCCTTGGAGTATTGATATGTAGGAAACTCTCATCATAATGGGATGTTGAGGATGTCCAACCTACCCAACTAACATCACATTTTTACTACTTATTTCAATTCAAAGGCCATAATCATATAAAGGTCAAGGATTTGCATGTAAAATCAATCGCAATAGGTAACAAATAGTGAATCGGGGTTTATTTGCATAGAAATAGGTTTGGCAGACTCAAACACATATGCTTGTAGAATCTCAAAATAGTTCTTACATGAAAGACATTAGCACCATAAGTGGACACTAGTGCCATAACATTACAGTCTGGGTTAGGGTGTTATTTTCTAGGAGGGGTTTTGACAATTGGATCTTGTTTGTGACACTCAAACCAACTTCTATATATCTTTCAACCTCCAGATCCTTTATCTCAATTAGTTTTCAACTAAGTATTCATTTATCTCCTTCATTGATATTATTATAAATATTAGTTTAGCTTAGTTCTTTCACAAATAAGTGGTTGTATTTATTGCATATTTTATACCTGATTTAGTATAGTCAGACCCTTAAACAACCTAAGGCATACACACCATAAACCTAAAAATTTAATTCATTTGGTGAACCTGACTTACTTCAAATATTACCCAAACACTAGACTTAGATGATTTTAGGGTTTGTATCCTTTTATTTTCCATTCTTAGATACTAATTCCAAAATCTCAAATTTGTTTCAGTATTTAATTCTTGTAATGTTACATAGATTAAATTTACTTAAAGGTTTAAAATATACAACTATTTATTTTCCTACTTCCCAACCTATAATGGTAGAATTCAACAACTGATTTGATGAAACTGATATTAGACAATTGAAATATTTCATTTCCAAACATCCATATATGTAAGATGACCCTATCAATATTATTCACAAAGAACTTCAAAAATCAAGCAATGGTCAATCTTCCACTCCCCAAGATAATAATATTGTTACACCTACTTTGGGAGAAACTCAACTTGTACAATAACCTATTTAAACTTGACAACCTTCAACAATGTAAACACCTCTTATGGTTAGTTCCTCCTCTCCAGATGTACAATCCCTTGTTCATGAGACCCATGATCTATAGGCCAAGGTGTTACATCTTTAGAAGGGCGATATTAGGCCATCCCATGCCTTGGATTCTCATCTTATTTTACATACACCCTTAGCATAGCACATAATGACAACTCATTTTCCATTAATATTTGTGGCACATAATCTTATTTTGTATGATGATAAGGGTGACCTAAAACATCATCTACAATCTTTCCATGTAGCAAGTTTGGACTTTGTGTCTAATGAATGGCTCCTTACTAAGTTTTTCCCATGTATTCTAAAGGACTATGCCTTATAATGGTTCTAAAATTTTAAAAATTAGTCTATCATTGCATTCAATCCATGGGTAGATATTTTTTTGGTGAAATTTTCAATCAACATTAGTGTTAAGGTTTCATATGCCCAAGTGGAATAACTTAAGCAAAAATCCAATGAGCTTATAGAAGAATATGCCTTTTGATATAAAACTATTTTGGAAAAGATGACTAGCCCCATGGTAGATAGATAGATCCTAGACACAATCAAACAAAGTCTCCTACTAGCATTATATGAGGCTATATTATTTAATAAGTTTCCAACATTCACAGATTTATGCCACATAGTCAAAGAAAGGAAATTCAAGATTCTCTCTATGGGATAACTAAAGTACAAAATGGAAATAGATTCAACCAATAAGAATTTTAATAAGCCTATATACAAATTGAAACCTAGTGAAATCAAAAATGATCAAAAGGTTACAGTTAATGCAACTTTAAAGTCGACTCCTTGCTTGGTTTTATCAGCTCCTCCATGGAGAGTATTCATAAATATTCTAGAATCACTGGCATGTGTTTTACAATAGCTCTTGTAACATAATTTCACATCTTTCCCTACCATTAAACAGGTTGATACAACTATGAATCATCCAAAGAGTTATGATTATAATGCATTATAAAACTATCATAGTGCACTAAGCCATATTATAAAAAGATGCATCAGTTTGAGACATACTATATAGGACTTGATATAGGCCAATAGCATTGATGTGGGCACACCTATAGAGGCACATAAATTTCAAAAAATAGAAGATAATGCATTGAAAATATTTTCATATCTATTTCCAAAACACATAGCTAATGAAGCAGGAGGCACTTTAGGTATTCACTACACATATCAGGCTCATCCACCACCAACATCCTATCATAATACTATAGAGGATACTCACTCCCTACATAATATAATTGGGGTATATCATACTATAATTCTAGCTAGACCTCTCATCACTTTCTTGGAGTGGGATATTGTTGATGATGATTCAGATTTATATACACTCTTTGTATAGGCCTACATTGTTCATCATCTTATTCAGAGTGTCATGATTAATAATGGATCAAGTTTCAACATGTGTACCATTACACTTATATATCATTTTGATTATTTATAGCAAGATATTTATGTGATCAATATAGTTATTCATGGTTTTAGTGGCCACATGTAGATCTCCATTTGGGATATTATACTCCCATTATAGGTTGGGACAACACATGTGGCCACTATGATCTTATTTTTACCTAGCGTAGGTACATTTGACATGTTATTAGGTAGGTCATAAATATAATATATTTGATCCATTCCATCCACCATACACATATGCCTCAATTATATACATGCTAATCAAGTGCTTATAGTTTAGGGCCTTCCATATGAGTATCCTTTAATGATCCCATAGGTAGTTACACAGCAGCCACTAGTTATAGTTTCAAGTATAATTTATATTATTACACCATATATTTTAGTTGAACTACTAGTGAAGTGAGGTCTACTTCTACAGTGTTACCATGAATATATACTCTCCCATGGAGACCTTTATTAGAGATACCCTTGCATCAGAGACATGTTATAAAATATATAAAGCTTCTCTCAACCCTTTTCATTTTAAGATCAGTGTTATTAACTTTCTAGGGTTATTAGCATAGAGCATCCATATAAATTACAACATGTTATACCATATGGGTCCTTAATAACCCTATAATTCATAGTCTAGTTTATCCAACTTCACAATTTCATAGCATAGTTCATAAGCTAGTTTATCTAGCCTCATAGGTTCATAGCATAATTCATAGGCTAGTTTAGTTAGCTACTCAGATTCCTATCCCTACTCCATATGCAACATCGGTTACAAATCACTCAACACAGTCAGTTCCTAGACCACATATACCTTTTCACATAATATGCATGATCATTCTTCTTTTGTTTAATACATATTCCTTGATAGTAAGTCTCTTGTGAGACTCATTGGTTAATATCTTCATCCGTGTATAGTTTCATTCATTTTGATCCTTGTATATAGTTTCATTCTCATGTTGCTTGTATATAGCTTATATATATAAAACATAAAAATAATATAATATGTTGAAAACATTCAAATATTTACTTTAAAAATACACATTATAGATTATATTCATTTCCATGTTTACACTTATTATACTTTCCAATTACTACATATGTTAGTTATCTTAGTCAGTTATATCACACATACACGTTTCACTTATTCTTTTTGAGTGTTCACAAATACTTACAAGACCCAAGTCCACTACACATATCTAAATTAGCCACCTTATACCCACTAGGGTCATATACATAGATACATGGATTCTTCATTTGGTACATTCTCCCATTTGGGGGCATTCTATACATAGTTTTAATTTTTAGGTTACATATTTCTATACTTTATAGCATAAATTTAGAATTTTTATATCTTGATATTGATCATCCTAAACTACTCAAATTTATTAATGGATACTACTACTCTAGACTCAATTTATGTACATCTTTACTCTTATACAAATTTGTACTACATGTTCATGCATACTTAGATTAGACTTGATTGTGCCTTTATGCTTCTACATATATTGAAGGGAATTTGAATATGCCATTGTTTTATGACTCTACACCACTTCCTTTCTTTCTATGTTTGTTTTGGACATACACCCATGTCCTTGTGTGTGTTTTCTTGATTTTTTATGTAGACATTTGAATATATCCTTCCACTTGGATCGAAGCCAATTTACTTACTCTTTGCATATATGGAAATTTTAACATGTCCTTTTATGTATTGATTTCTCAAACTTAGTGAAATATGCCCATGTCCCCTTTATGTATTACTTTCTCAACTTAGTGACATGTGCCCATGTCCCTTGTATTTTTTCCCCTTGGCCTACTTTGCATGCCTCATGTGTGTTATATGTATGTTTTCATGTATGCATCATGGCCATGAAACTTGTCTCTTTCTTGTTACATGCTCCAATTTTAGATGACATGAGGTACCTCATGCATCTCCCCTTCATCCCTAGGTGTCATGATGGACATCATGCCCCATCCCCTAGGTAGTTACTCAATTTATTTACTTAGATTTATTATTCATACACATGCTTCCATTGTTATATTTATCTTGATAACCTTGTGAATGCTATATCTAGCACACACAATCATATGCTCAAATTATCTTACATTCTAATATCATGTATTTACATTATATTAGTTTATTATGTAGATATCATATATGCTCAAGCTAACACATATCATGCAAAGCTTTTTCTTTTGAGGATAGTTCTTGCATAGGTTCAGCAACTCCCGTCAAAAGAGGGGGAATTTATAGAGGTTTGTCACAAAGATCAAGCCATTTTAATACACTCAAAATATAGTTTCCAACACACATGAATAGAATATAAAGCTTAATTTTAGAAAAAGATAGTGGAAAATAGTCAAACAGAGATTAGACTCAGCTGGTAGAAAAACAACATAGTTGGACACTAGTTTCAAAAGTGGAAACTAGTGTTATAGAACTATTTTCCAAGATATGATGCTATTGTCCAATATCCCCAAAAATAAAAAATAATTTTTTTTCTATAAAGGCACAATAATTATAGTTTAGGTTTACATAGATTCAGTTATAGATTACCAGTGTTTGTTCAAATTTGGGGCATTATACATGGTATGAGCATTCCCATTTCAATTTTAGATACTCAAATATATATTATTACAATTCATTCTATAATGCATATGCTTAGATATCAGATTCAGGGGCATGTGCATGACACATTATTTTTGTATGCTCACTTATGCACCATTTAATTAGATGGAATGGAAAACTCCATGTCATTCTCTATGTTGTACACACTAGACACCATGTTCTAAATAATACACCATATTGATGCCTTACTCTATCTACAGTAGTTAAAATTATTGTGTAGTCTTTGAATTACATACCTGAGTGCCCAAGGAGGCCTCCAAGCTAATTTTCATTCTAGAGTTCTAGAGTGGTAGTAGAGATAGTATATACAATCTTAGTTATAATCATCAAACTTCAGTTATATTTCATAATTTAGTTACATATGTATCTACTACACATGGCTAGGCAATGATGGAGTCATAGTCTACTTGAGTTCTTGAGCCACCTACATAAGAGGTTTAAACAAGCCATCAGTCTAATATAACCTATTCATAGGTCATGATCCACCAAGAAAGGGTGGGAAAAAATTGATTCAAGGCTAAATTGAGTTCTTGAGTCACCCAAAAATGGGTATTGATCAAGCCATCAACTTATTCTAAACTATTCATTGATTGATCACTATCTACATGCACATACAAAGGATGTCACCAAGTTTATACATTAGTTTATGTACTTAGTAAAGTGTATTCATTCATTTAATCTCTCTTATCTCTTTACTTAGTCTTCTCTTTGATTTTGATATCTCTTAAGTAAGGATTGATCTATGCATGTTTCATTTGTAGTACACATAATAGATCATGCTTCACATACTCATATCCAAATTCATGAAGTTGGTCTCATAAAAAAATTAAAATACACTTATTTTTCCTTTATCATAGTCATTTCACTTTGTTGAATTTATATAATAAATTTTGGGCCAAATGTAATAATCTAACAATGACACCTGATTTCTATAAGAGTGTTACATGAGACTATCCACTCCTAGCTTAGCCCTAGACCTATCTTATGACCTATCTATATACTTATATATATTTCATGTGGGCCACACAAAGCCCTAACATAAGTCCCAAACCCTTCTTTAGGCATCTAATCCCCTAGTACCTTAATTTATTCCACTTGACACTAGCGCATAAGTGGAAAATATCACCACAATGTTATTCTCCTATTTGGGCACTATTGATCTTTTCCCTCTTTTGAGCTCTAACATATATATTAGCACCATAAGTGGATATTAGCACCATATCACTACTATCCAGGGTATGGCACTATTGTCTAGGAGGGTTTTTAACACTTGGATCCTATTTGCAACACTCAAACCAACTCCTATACTAGTTTTTAGCCTTTGGCTCCTTTGTCTCATTCAGATTCTAACTAAGTATTCATTTATTTCTTCCATTGCTATTATTATAAATATTAGTTCAGCTTAGTTCTTTCACAAATTAGTGGTTGTATTTATTGCATATTTTATACCCTAATTTACTATACTTAGACCCTTTAACAACTTAGGGCTTACACATTAGAACCCCTAAAAAGTTAATTCACTTATCATTCAAGTGCACTCAAAATATCAAATATAAAAATGATTTATATGTAGAATACTAAAAATAATTTTTGTATTAAACCATTCAAAATAATTGTAGATATTAAACTATTTGACACTAATATTATCACTAAAAAATCACCCTAAAAAACTTTCTATCTTTGTCAATATAAATTAGTTTTAAAATTAACATAAATTAAAACACCTAGATCAAAATCAGAATACCATATACATGAAAACTCTTAAACACTTATGATATCAATATGACAATAAACCTATTTATTTCTAAAATTTATGCAAAACATCACCTTGTAGCTTCAAAAATCATGTAATAGATTTTATACCCTCATGCTTAATAAAAATAACTTATTTCATCATTATAAAACAAGTCAATTGAATCTTTTCTAATAAGTCCTAGAAGAAACAACCACATAAACCTCATATCTTTATTTCAATAAGATAATTATACTACCTCTAGCATGAGGAGACAACTCAAAATAAAATATCAACTTATGCAAATATAACCCCTACATAACACCATGCATAAAGGGTTTTTATCCATTAAAAACAACAAACAATATGTCATTTCTTTATACAAAAATAAATACATCTTCCCAGGTGACCAAAACTAGAAGTATGTATCATAAATTTGTAGCATGTAGGCTCAAAAATAAACATACCAATAACCTTTTCCAAATAAAACAATTTATCAACTAGAAATGACAACCATGTCATGAAATACCAAGACCATTGAGGTATTTGATAGTCAATAATGAAAACCATTATACACATGCATAACCTATTGTAGGATAAATATTTTTATAAGCATGTATGAGAAAATTAGTATTTAATAGAATACTTAATACACAGATAAAAATTCAAGATTGGCTTTGAACCATAACAACCTTTAACCTTATGCATTTACAAACCGAAACATCTATGTAAGGAAAAATGTATGCACATTCCTATTCAAACATATCCAAATGGTTTCCCCTAAAAATCACATTACTATATTATTTTATTTCAAAAACCTTATTTAAACAACATGCAATGTATTTTGTCTAAGAATTCATCAAATAAGAAATTTTTATTATACATAAACTTCAAAGTTATGAATACGCTAATAAAATTCATTAGTTAAACAACAACCATAAACTACATACCTCAACTAAAGATACTTGCATGGGAAATACACTAAATAAATCAAAATCTGATGTCCAAATCCAATTGGCAAACCTACAGAGCTCAACTTACATAATGACCTTAGAAAAATGGTGTGTAAGATGAGAAAATGAAGCCTTTTATGTCAAGGAAGTGTTCTTAACCAGCAGTTAAAATTGAATGATGTTACATGTCCATTAAATTATTGGAGGGAAATCTCTACTAAAATATCCTACTTGCTAAAACCAAAGCACACAATCACTAAACACTTAGAAATATTTCTAGACCATTACAAGCATTTAAAACTCATGTTAAATCAAACCACTACCAAGTTGAATCCACCATGTTCATGTTAAATAAGAGATATGCCTCGACCCTACTATTCTAATGCATTAAAACTATCAAATTGAATACTATATAAGCACTGATTATGATATGTCCAAGGTGATATATGCAAGTTTCAAATTATTTTAAAAAATTAAAACTTAATTAATCACCCCAAAATATTAAAAATTTAAATAGAAATCCAAGTGACCATGCTAAGAACTTATCACCTTAAAAATGATCATGAGATTTAATCATAAGGTCAAAAATATACATCTACATCAACCTCAACCAATCATAACATTATGTATATTACCCTTGGTAATGTGCAATAGGATTATTTCAATAGTTTTAAAAGAATTGTTGAAACAATGTTGTAAAAGAGGGGTTTTACAATCATGGAACTATGCATTTGAATTGGATACGTGGAATAATCAAGACTAATAACTATGTACATATTCTCACTTTTCCATAATTATCAATCAAATGTCGCATAATTCATACATCAAATATATTATGCAATATCATATCACCTTGTGACATCTCAAAACATGATCTAAGCATATTGAACCATATCAAAATCTATAACACCAATTTTACCAAACAAGATAGCACATACCAAGACCATAAATTTATATTGATTGAATTTCAAAAATGAGATGCATATGTACTATATTTTTGAGTGTAGTAGATGCTTATAATCTCAATTAATTAATCTTATGATACAAATCATCATGAAATAAAATTATGAGTATTTTAATCACTTCAACCTATAAATATTTCATATTCAAATATACACAGAGAATTAACTACTTAAATAAATATAAACAAGTTAACCCTACCATTAGATTTAAATGTTATGGCCAAAAATCATCATATGGTAGAACTGATCATGTCAAGACTTTCAAAAAAAAATAATGGGTAATGAAATTAGGCATAACACAACCCTCATTTGACTATATAGAGTACTCTATAAAATATTTGAAGGGGTAGAACCACCAATTGTGGCCCATTACATATTAAAAAATTGAAACTATAGATGTTGAGTGTCACTAAAATCTATTGTGGCCCACTTGAAACTAGATGAATCACACCATTGTAGACAAATCTAGAAGCTCTTTAAAATTGAGAAACTTAAAACTTAAGAATTTTGAGAATGTCATTATATAAACATGAATATGAATGAATATCATGTTCCTTGTATATGTATTGTATTTAAATTCTAGTTTGAACTTACAATTTAAACTTTTCCACTTTAAATTTTTTTAAATTTTCCACTTTTAAAAAAAGGAAAATTTATGTAGATTTTTAACTATAGGAATGAGTGCACATGTATTTCACACACCCCCATTATCTAAAAATTCTAATTCATATTACCATTTTAAAATTGTACATTGCCATAAATTTATAATTTTTCTCATGAGGATTTAATGTTCCAAACAAACTCCTTGTGATGTCCCCCTTTTGAGATGAGAGATGTAGCCTACAAATCACTTATCTCAAAATAAAACATGTGAAATATATAGTATTTTGAATATTTGAAATAAATTATTCATAGTATTGAATATATTATTCCATTTTCATATGTAACGTGTGTTAGAAAGATATATCATTGAATCATAGAAGGAATTTATACATGATATGCACCAAGGCTCTAGAGTAAGAGTAGAATATATAAGTGATTCATGACATCAGTCATGGAACCATAGTAAAGTAGATAGAATTAATGATGTGAATCATGGCACTAGAAGCAATAAGTATAAAATTAATGTCATGTAATTGTCATAGTATGTCACTAATAAGGCCCAAGAAGCCACATACAAGGGACGTGAAATGTTGTGTAACATAAAATTCCAAGGGCCATATAAAAATGGCATAATAATATCATACAAGAAATAAATTTAACATACAATTCAAAGGGCCACACACATAATAATCAATAAAAAGCCTAACTTATCATGTAATAAAGTAAGAATGCAAACCAAATCATGTAGAAAATGAGACTAGTATATATCCATCATATGTATGAATATGAATGTAGAAAGTAGCATATTTAATGTGATATATTTGAAAAATATGAGTTAATTAGAAATGCATTTTTTTATATGTATTTCAACATTATAGAGAGGTTGTGGATAAATACAACCCATTAAAGTGTTCATGGAAAATGAATAGATGCCCCCAACTTAGCAAGTCTATTGGGTAATAAGTGAAGCCTAACATGAAAGAATCATGTGAAAGTATGTCCTGTAAGTAACTCATGAAAAGCATTTTGTATTGAAATATGGAATGTGTTATTTTATTGACATAAAACAAATAATATCAAAAAATAATTAATCTAAATATATCTAAAAATGGTTTCGGCCCTGATTTTGAATTTATGAAAATTATTGCCTAAATTTTTGAAACATATGCATTTTTTATATAATATTTTAAAATATTTGAATTATAAAAGAGATTTAAGGAAAGTCTCTAATAAATAAGGTTTTTAAAGTGCATGAAGTAGGAAATATTCAAAAAAAATTCAACAAGGTACAAGAGAATGATAAGAAGGAATGTAAGTAATATACCCCATTATGTATGTAACTTTGAGTCATAAAAATGTAGCATAAATTATAAATATATATATATATATGTACATGTTCCTCAATGGGTAAGAGGTTGAATTTCCTCATGCATAAGGATCAATATGAGATCATATAAGTTCAATAGGGTGTAAGATATGAAATGTAAGTAAGTGGAGTGCAATAGAGATAAATGTTTTGGATCATTCAAATCATTTTTCAAATAAAGGGTAAAATTACCTAAAATTAAAAAATAAATCCAAGTGATATAAGAATGCTTGCATAAGGGATATAATAATCAATAATGAAATAAAATCAAATAAAATATGTACAAAGAAAGTGAAATTAATTAATCAATAGATGTAACTAAACTAGTATGTTGGGAAGAAGCAAGAATCTCTTTCCAACCAAAGATATCATCAAGAGGATACACATAGGTATATCCAATTTTAATGTATGAAGGAATGACTTCTTGTGATGAAGAAGTTCAAACTATAGATGCCTCTAAATATGAATATGAGACATATGCTATAGTATAATTATTTAAAACATTTATTATATATCCGTAAAATTATAGCTTCATGTGTAGGAGAATAAGATGTAACAACATGTACCTATACATATGGTGAATTTCTTTGAGTAACATGTTTTTCCTTAGGATATGAAGACATATTTTGATGTGCCACTTTCTATTTAGGAGGATTTACCATGTTCTATGTAACAAACTGAATATGCTCATATGTAGTTATATCATGATCATCTATATATGGAGAAATTGATTCTATAATATGCTCCTAATCATTATAAACTATAAGATGCATTGATAAATGATCTTTAATAGTTTTGTAAACTATTTAATTTCCATGTTGCTCAATAATTATACCAGATAACTATTTAATAGAATAAGTTAACATCATTTATTCCAAAAGATATTCATAGTATTATTGTCACTTGGATTTTCACCCTTTGAGGAGATGTCTCAGCTTTCCTCATCCAAGTGACACAATTGAAACACCCATAGGCTGTGGGTAGCCTAAGAATGAGGTGAATCTTCAGATAGGGATAACTCCCTTGATGTACCACTTATAGACCACTACTACACCTATGCTTGTGATGGAAAGGGGAGAAAGAAAATTAAAACCAAACTATCCTAAAAGAGGTGATACACTAAATTGATTGATTATTGCTAACCAACTTCATGTTACACATGATAATAAAGGACTTACCAAATATACACTTTTCTAATCTACATCTTCTTACATCAATATTTCATTATGAGGTTGTGATTAATGTTTAGGCTAGGAGGAATATACAATAGGCCTAGGATGGCACTATTTTCATATAATAACTCACTCAACCTTAACACATCAATATAACACTTCATATGACCTACAAGAAGAAGCTTTCCAAGTACAAATAGGTGAGAGAATGAGACAACATGCTAAGAAAACAAGATTTATCACTAAGCAATATCAATCATCTAATTAAAACACACTATGAAAAATAATGGAAGAGGTAAAAATTAGTATTTTTTATTTATCCATGGTATGCAAATGAGTAGGGCTTTGCCATACTCAAGTGGAGCATAGCTTACAAAGACCAAAATAGCCAGTTATTATAGAACTTGAGAGAGAGAGAAGAAGAAATAATTCCAAAGGTCATAAGGACACTTGTCATGATGAGATAATGAGTTACTTGTGTATGAGAATAGGGTGTGAAATGGAAAATGCAAGTTTAGAAGAGACAAGTGGCTTCCTAAGTCATGAAACTCATGAAAAGTGGCATAGAATTCCCTTTATTAGCTTAAAAAACTACCTTCATGATTTAGCCCTATTTGAGCATCCCAAAACTAATTAGGTAGAGGTATCATGACTTTAATGAGAGGGAATGGTTGTATACATACCTCTCCATGTATTGGTTTTATTCCTACTCATTTGGAATCTCTTGGAAGTGAGACATCACTGCTTGCAGTCAAAGAAACTCCTCTTTCACACACCTTGCACACTTGGCTTCCAAAAAGGCATCAATTTTCCATGAAATTTTTTAAAATAGAGTGTATGAAACTTATAAATACCCTTAATTTTCTTATAAGAATCAGGCAAACCTTAAAATTAGCTTACTTAAAGTTTTCCACCCTTCTCACTAGCTTGGTCACTATGCCAATTTTGAATGGCTAAGATGAGAGGTCTTATTGAGCCACTTAAGAGTTGGTCTAAGACATTAAATTGACATGGAGATATATATTAATTCCTTATCTTCCCTTCCATATTATTTTCATCTCTTGAAAACTCCTATAACTTACACAATCCATAAAATAGTCAATAAAACTATATTTTATACTCCATCCATACAATTCTATATAGTCCAATAGGATGGGGAGGATCTTGGGAGATTATTATTTAACATTCAATCACTTTCCTTGACATTTTGATCCATTTTGATGCACTACTTGCTCAATCTTCTCAAATTGGTCACTAGCAAGGGTTTTGATGAGCTTAGGCCTATTTTACCCTCTTAAGCATCATTAATAAATATGTGATGTTGAATTTTTAGAAAAATTCCAATATTTAAATTTATAAGACCTCTTTAAACTTCCCCAATATTTTTAGGTCCCCATGTAAAGCATTCAAGTAGGTATGAGCTTCTAAAGTTGCCTTATTGAGCTTTTCCTTCCATTTGCACAGGCCTAATGTGTCCTAAAGTCTAAAAATGACTTCTTCATGGCCTCCCTTACATAATAATAGATCATACATATCTAAATTCATCTGATAAACATTATTAAATATGGTATAAATCTCACTAAGGGTTGTAAGTGAAATTGGACACCCAATTGGGCTCTAGGCCTCAAACAAACCTATCTGCATACTTGAAGTTTTGGAATACCTAGTCAATTTCCTCCTTCTGTGAGATGTTTTTCATATTTTCATAGGTGTGACTCAACTCTAAAAATCTCCTTGAAATGTACCAATATCTCCTAACTTACCTGACCATTACCATTCTCAAAACTTTAGGGTTTTTAATCAAAAGGAAGTACCCTCTATCTAAGACAAAATAGAGGGTCCTACCCCTATTCACTTAGACAAGTATAAAGTTTTATAGGATTATTCAAGTCTTATATATTTTATTCATAATTTTATATCACCTGATCAGGTCATTTGACCCTTCAAATCTCCAAAAATCCAAAATAGACTATTATAAGGTAAACCGTGCAAAAGGATTTTCTACCCTGTGGACTATGAGATGCATTTGAGAAAGGTTTTTAGTTATACCTCCTTGATCTAAAATCCTCATGAGATGTAAATACCCCTTCTCAATCAATTCCAATCACATTTTCATTTCAACCCTTAATAAAACTCCTCATGGGCATGCCCTCTATCTGACTGGTCAAGGTATTTTGACTGCATTTCCTGCCTTTTTGGCCAAAAGATGATTCTTATAGGTGTTTGTAGCATAGTTTCACTTTGATCATGATGTATGGCAAAATTCCTTGAATTTATAAGTAAATTTAATAATTTTTTTGACTTGTGCATTCATGTTTTAACTAAGTCCACCCTAAGAATCATAACTTTCTTGTTTTCTTCCCCTCACAGTCAACTATAGTTGATTGTGTGGGGTCCTGTAGGTGTAAATTTCACTTTGAAAAGGCTTCACATCACCCTAATATCTTATAAGGGATTTGGAATCATCATCCACTATCTAAAATTTATGTCTATCCCATACTTAAGACCTTTCCATGAATGATGTAAATATCAACAGTCTATTATAGGTGGATGTTTTCAAAATAAAAAACACTTGTAGGTGCATTTGGGGAACCAAAAGATAATATATCATCCCTTGAAATGACCCTTAGGTCATGAAATATCTCCAAAACCATATAATACTTATTTAATCATGAAACATGGTTTGTACTACAACCTTGACATGTAAAGTCTCTTTAGTGCTCCAAACTATAGATGTCACTACCTAAGTTTAGTGCATAAATGGGCAATTTTGAAGTTCTCAATAGTCATTCTCCCTTAGTCATCTACCCTTCAATTTTTTAAAAGTCATTATTCTATGTAGGGACTACAAGATTTTGTCATCAAGAGGCATCAAAAGTCTTTGAAAACTTATTATATTCTATCATCCAAAAGGCCCAGACTTTTATTTTCTTATTTTAGGGAAAATGAACCCTAAACCTATAGTCATTGCCTTTAGAAGTGATTTCCAACTCCATTTGCCAGTCTAGAGATTCAATTTGGTCTACCATGGTCTACAACACATTATTACTTCAAGTATGAATTCATCATATGCCTCAACTTTCCCATATAATCACCTTCATGACTTTGTGGTGTCACCTGTAGGTGGTCATTTTCATATACAGGTAACAAGTGTAGAATTGTAGATAGTGTGCATTGTTCTTTGACCCCATTAGTTATAGGATTATCTAAATACCACCAAATTCACACTTCACACTTAAAAATGTTTTAAACCACCACTAAGTCTCTCATTCTATCATGACATCATCATGAGATACCTATATGTGCACCCTGAATAGTATGCAGGTGGTATATGTGAAATAGTATGAGCAGTGATATCGTGAATTTAACCTTATGACTAAATCCATGCTCTTTAAAATGGCTCAAACAATATATGATTATACCAAATACTGAGCCAAGTTTCTACACCTAGTTTCAACATTTCAAAACTTTTATAGGTGCATGTTTATGGTAGAATGTGTGAAGATGTTGCACATGATCATAATAGTTTTTTCCTCCTTATGCAATTTAGTAATACTTAGTTACTTTTAAATGTAAAAATGAGATGTATCAACCCTTTCAAAATTTATACCACTCCATGGACATGTTAAATACCCTAAAATAGTTTACTTAGTTGATTGTGCATGACAAGCATCGAGTAAATTGGCTGCATCTCACCTGTGACTCCAATTATATGGAACGTTGCTTATGGAAAATGAACTTTACATGGGAGGAGATCAATATAACATTTTAATAATGATCATAAACTTATTTTCACCCCTTGTAATCACTTCCAAAGTATGAGGACTTTATAAATGATGAAAGTATGCTTGTTATCTTCAAATGAGACCAATCTACAGACTTGAGATGATTTTCTCATCAAAACACTTTGAAACATGAAACTAGGCATGGAAAAAATTATATGAGGGATTCAACATCCTATAGACTCATCATCACCAACTAGATTGTATGGAATCATCAAAACAAGAGTAAAACATGTAGGGTGCACAGAGTAGTAAGTAGAATAGATAGGCCAACTTCTTAAGAATGGTTCATGAAACATAGGTCACCATTCTTCTAAAATTAAATATAAAATGGAATCTTACTGAGTCTAATTTCACCTCCCAAATACATTTTGTCTAAAACCTCCCCTATTGGTTGTACCAAGTACAAACTTGTTGACTAATTTTATGTGCATGGAAGGGTGAAGAAGGAGTAGAATAGTTTTAACTCAATTTTGACACTTTCAGAGTACTTCAATAATGAGAATTTATTTTAGGAATCTTAAGATTCATTTAATTACCTTACTCCATGTGTCACACTTCCTTATGGATCGTACAAGTGCCAAACTCTTCCCTTTTTCAAGAAAACTACCCTTTCTTTTGAAAAACCTATCACTTTTTAGTTATGAACAGTTGATTAAGGCATAATAGGATACATGTAATGTGAAATCACCCTTTTTACACCTTCACACTTCCTAAAGAGGTTGTAAAACTCATTTAATGCCCCATTTTGATCCTCAAAATGATTCAAAAAGACAAAGACTAAAATGACTAATGACCAAGGCTAATATGACATTAAATTACATAAAAAGGACTATAAAATACCTAATGACAAAATATTATACCCCTAAAACCTCTAAAGATCAAGTTTTTTTCCTATAAGGGTCCCAATTTGACCTGTAAGGTCAAATTTGGTCAACAATTATATTTATTAAATTTTGACCACTTGATTATTATGAATGTATTTGAGACATTCATGTATTGTATAAAGTACTAGTCTAATATTTTTTATCCAAGGGTGTCCTAGTAGCATATGAAAAACCCCTATGCTTGGTAGAACTAGAAATGGAGTAGGCACTATGAGAAGGCCTACTTGTAAAGAAATTAATATATTCCCAAGAGTATCTTGTGTATGTCCATAAAATGATTTGACAAATCTAAAATTATCTTTTAAATCTTATATTATATAACCAAGATAATGAAGGAGTGTTACGGTGCACACATTTTCAATCGATGCATTATCTATCATGACACTATGGATGGATTTCTTATTAACATATGCTTGAATAAAAATTACATGTTTATCTAAATCATCATTAATAAATTCACTATCATCAAATCCGATCATAGGTGTGATTCTTGTTTATTTTTAGCTATATCAATAATTATATTAAGTGGATTTCCATATGTAGAAGGAAGATGGTGAGCATTATATGCATACTGTACTTTAGAATTATACTTGTTATTTGCTTCATGATTTGGAAAATGATCTTTATAGATTTTGAGATTTACATTATAATTTTCTTGTGGCTTAGACTCTTTGATAGGTGTACCAATATCTATGATGTTATAATCAATAATATCTAGAATATTATGCTTAATATTGACTCATATATTTGTAGAATGCCCAATACATCAATGATAGTCACAATATACATTACAAAAATATATATAGATTGTAGTATAGACATATCTATCTCCATTAGTGGAGGAAGAATGGCTACATTGAATTATAAGATATTTTTAAGAAAAACATGAGGAGGTGATGGAAAAAATTAAAATTTCCTTATTTGTGGAGCTTGTAATTGAAGTTTTTGTGGTGTTTGTAATATAACATTAATTATAACTTTTTCTTCATTCTTTCTTTAAGTTAGTTTACTCTTATAATCTTATAAACTTTGAAATTTGACATTTAAACTATAAGGATCATTTGAAACATACTTGAGTTTGTTAAAATTAATCAACTTGACTTCACTTTCTTTAAATATATTGCATATTGCATCAACGGATTTGAACTTATCAAACATAATGGACTCTTGAAGAGGAGAAATCAAGAGTTGTATAAAAATATATTTAAGCATATTGTTATACATTTGATTTGTCATTTTGGAAATCATAGTATTTTACCTCAATACCTATTCATATATTGTTTCATTATACCCTTATTTGATCCTTGCAATTTGATCATATGACAAATTTTCACCAATGTTCATATAAAGTGTGTCAAAAATTGATTTTCAAAAGGATTGAAAGCATTTATTAATTCGAGATGAAGATCATAGAACCATATAAGAGCATATTCTTTAAGACTTCTTGAAAATAGCTTTGTCAACAATTTATCATTCTATGCATAATTTAGACAAGTTGAAAGGAAGGCATGCAAATGCTATTAAGGATCACCTTTGCCTTGATAATGAGGAATCTTGGGAGCCAAAAATTTAAATAGTAGTGGATGAGATGCAATTTTGGTTGCTAAAGATTTATGTAATAATGAACATGATTCCATAGAATGGCTAGCATGAGAAATATATTGCTCAATATGGGACAAATTAATTTGCAATGAAAGCATGTTGTGCTCTAAAGTAGTATTTGAAGAGGTTATAGGAGGAGTGTAAGTAAAATGAGTAGGAATATTCATGGATAACTATTAGAAACCAAGTGATTTTCCTAAACTAAGAGATGGTGATGTATAAGTAGGAATTCGAATAGATGTAATAGAATAAGTAGCAACATTAGAAGATCCACCTAGGGTGCCCTTCTTATGTTCATATCTATCAACATATAATAATTAATCAACCTTTTTGGGATGCTCATAAATATATTGTAGGAATTTTGCATCATCATTTGGATCACCAACCTATTTTTGAGTGTTGGATTATGAAACAATAACCATGATGCTCCTTTCAATAGAGTGAAAAGTAATCAAGGGGAAATCCTTTAAATTTACCCTTGTGATGTAATTGGTAATATATGATTTATATTTTTCTCAAGTTATTTAAGATTATATAGTGTGACATTGAGTAGAAGTAAAAATGATCTTTGAAGGTGGCTTGATTTAACTAAGCCCATGAGGGGTGGACATGATATTATACCCAAGACCTATGTACCCCTTGTTATAAATATCATAAATAATATGGGTAATTTCTTGAGTATGATTAGCCAACCCTTGTCCAAAAATTTACTTATACCTATGTAAATATGTAAATCCAAAACCATATTAGTTGACATCTATTGATGAATTAATTGGATGTAATAAACCATATGGTACAATATTATAACTATTTGAAAGAGGAAG
The DNA here is from genome assembly GCA_037957365.1 of Torreya grandis. Classification (NCBI taxonomy): domain Eukaryota; kingdom Viridiplantae; phylum Streptophyta; class Pinopsida; order Cupressales; family Taxaceae; genus Torreya; species Torreya grandis. Next base: position 333,652 of record JARHVA010003352.1, on the reverse strand, counting down.
ATCATGAGGTTTTACATTACTAAATTTGAACCATGTGGATATGTAATGAACATTTTAAATATTTTTAAAATATTGCATCCATGCTTTTTCAATGTTATAACAATGTGGAGTACCATGTAGTGGAGATTACTCTAAAGTAAGCTTTGGAACATTATCAAATTTTAAGCATGTAGAAATGAAATGAATAAAATCTTGGAAGGAAAGATAATATTTTTTAAAAAAATCATAATCTTATGTAACATATGAGAGAGACTTTCATTCATTAAACCGATTATAAATACAATGCAATAGGAATAAATTAATGCTAAGAACACCTACTCGCCCTCGACCCCATACCATATATAACTCTAGTTAGAGTTTAAAATGAGGGTTTGAGTGACCATATATTATATATATTTATCACCCCTATACTAATTTATTCACCCATATATCGATATGAGATAGGCTCCCTCCATTTAAGTTTTGATCACTTATATAGGACCCTCAACCCCATATCTAGAGTTTGGGGCCCTCACTCTCTATTTATAGATCAATCCTTTATAAAATTCCCATGTATTCTCTTAGGGTGTAGATATCCATCTCTACATAGTATGGGGCCTATCTATTCCCTCCACTCTATAGTCATATTTTTTCTATAGAGAGTGTCCCTAGACATTCCCAGATAGAAGGGGTCTTTAATCTATTAGTTGAAATGTATGGGGTTGGGACCCTTATGTATAGATATACTCCTCACCTGCCTCTATTTATCATAGGATTGACAAAAATATATAGGAAAGAGGCATGGGGAATGGACCAATAAATGTGGATAAGATGGATATGACTAAGGATATATTGAAGGGAGAGTTATGATAGCAAGGCTTGTGTATGACATAGATGTGAACATTAGGGTGGGGATACTATGAATGCTTAGGATAAGGAAAGAACTAAACTAAGTACTAAGGATAGAACGACTCAAATAGATTCTAGATTTTATATTCTAGATATGGTGATAGGCCTATATATCCATCTGGGGTAAGACCAATTATCTCTATCTAGACTCTAGTTAGGACCATACCCATATAGATAGAGCGACTGCTACAGATAAATATATGGGGGAGGGTCTCTTGATATATCTATATGGTGACCCTATATATTCCTATCTAAATAAGTGAGTGAGGGATAATATAATGTGAATCAAATAGTGTTAATTAAATTTAATAAATAAAAAAAATTAAGGTGTCAAAGTGATCTAGGCAAGAGTTTGAATTATTTGTAGAATCTTAAATATACTTGCTCATTCATTGATTAACCTTGGCCCAATGTTTCAAGGAACTTAGATGTAGAACCATGACTATAGCCCACTAAACTTGGATTTAAGTGTATGATGATAGAAACTTCCTTGGGTGATATGATCTTCTCAGGTTCACCACAAATCAAATGGTTAAAATAGGATTCCTATGGTATAAACAAGGGACCCTATGCATTTATGATATACCATGAGGCACATGGAAAATAAAATCTATGTTTAATGTTATACTATGGCTATGGATACATCAAAACTAAACTACAATTGACACTTATTCATCATAAGATTCCAATCTTTCATATAATTCCATGAGTTATAAATACATGCCCATCACTTATATCATTGGTTAAATCACTAGAATGTTCAACCTTTTAATTTAATATGAATTAAATTAATGGTATTAAACTATTAAAGTTGAAATGTTGATATGCACTAATCTAATACTAAAATATAGTCAAATATAATATACTACATAATCTATATAAAATATAAACTTGAAAAAAATAGTAAAAAGGCCTAAGGATGTGAAAACCTCCATAAAATAGAAATATATATAATTGTGTAAGCTCATTGTAATTGGAAATTATGTGAAATTGACTTTTAGACATAGTCATATTAAAACTAGTAATTTTTAATATGTTGGAAAATGTTAGCTACAGTTAGATAGTAGTGCATTATCACCTTGTTTGGATACTATAGTCATATCCTAGTTGAATTTATTCCTAATTTTTGGATCTGGGTCTATGCGATGACCTACAAGGATTGACTGTTGAGATCAGTGTTTTGTGTTGTATAAAATACATGTAAAAGAGAAAAACATGGATCCTACATAAGAAACAAGATAGAGATCAAATCTAAAAGGGAGAAACAAGTAAGGGGAATAGCCAAACTAGTATTAGAAACCCTTCATAACTAAATGGTGATTATTTAGCCAAAATAGGCCTTAGGTTGATGTAGTTATCCCTCCTATAGTGATTATGTGATATGTGATTATGCAACTAGAATTACTATACTTAGAATATTTATTAGAATGTTTGACAATAGATGCCCTTAACCTAAAATAATAATATTTAGAGTTAGCTTAAGACTATTATAATGTTATAGAGTTTGAATAAGTAGTGCTCTTTTGCTCAATGTGCAGTGTAATTGCTAGAGAGATCCCATGGGTGAATAATGAGTGGCCCTGATGTGATTTTATACAATAATATTCAAAATAATTTTTCTAATGGACTTTACCAAATGTTAAATTGAGTTTTTTTGAAACATTTTGATTTGAAAAAGTGACTGCTGGAGCATTAGAGACAAGGCTGCACTGGGGACAAGGCCATAATGCATCCTTGTTCTACTAGTGCAAAGTTGTCCTAAGAGACTAGAGGTTATTTAATAGAAATTTTGTAATTTTATGAGTATTTTTACTAGATATTTTTCTAAAATCAATAGTTGTAGAAAAATAACTTTGAGAGAACAAAAAATATGTGGGAGATTGTACATATAGACAAGTAAGTGTAAAGTTTGGAAAATTTTAAAAGGTTTATTGGCATGATAGAATTATTACCATGTTGAAGATCACATTGCATGTTTTCCAATGTAACTCATGAGAAGTGATTTTGATCTATATCACCTGAGATATCACATGCACCAATTTGAGAAGCATTAGTTATAAGGTTTGATTTTTTTGAAATAAAAATTTAACCCATATAAATAGGTTGGTTTGAAAAGAGAAATTGTAATTCATTTTCATATTAATAATTTGTGATTTCTGAGCTTTGAGTAGGAAAATATGTTGAAGAGGAGAGATATTAGGCTTAAGATATTTGAGTGGCTCAAGGTCATCCTATATTTAGAGGTTTTTTTACCCTTGGTATGATGAAAATCTCAAATTTTTAGCATATGTAAATTTTATTTTTTTGGTCAATTTTGATGTATTGTAGATGTGTTTTCTAGATTTATTTATCTTTCCTTGTCATAAGTGGTCCTATCTATACCCTTGTTAGACTTATCTATGATAGTCTTGGACTTGTTATTGGACATATCTATCAGAAAATTGATACTTTAGTAGCTATTATGTCTTAATTTTTTGACTTTGTTTTATATTAGAGTAATAATTTTTGTGTTCTGTATTTGTGATTGTAGGCTGATATGTGGGCTTGAGATTTTAGATGTGATCACATGATGAAAACTATTTAGGCATTATTATTAACTAAATTTGAGATACATACACATGATGTAGCTAATCTTAGCCATGTTGGGTAGTTTTTTATTATCCCTTATGACATGCACATCAGGAAAACCTTGCCCAAGCACTGGGATTCAGACACTTGCACTTTTTGGCTCCCAATAGGTGAAATGATGTTGACTTTTGATAATGTGTGGAATATCTTACAACTTTTGGTTGTTGGTAGAGAGGTGACTTTGTAGGGTGTTGGTGGGCCAACTCATATAGCATATGAACACCTATATATGACTAGTCATGCTTGGGATACTCATTATGGCCCTAATGATACCATGATTTAATTGTTAGAGATTGTACTAGTGAATGTTTCACATGTATTAAAGTTCATATGTACCTTACTAGAATCATTCATTATATTTTATGGTGTAAGTGTGTTCATTTCCTATTGGATGCACCATTTTGTATGGGATATAGAGGACCATGGAACAAAGAATTATTGAATCCATACGATGTTTTCCCATTTATGCATATATTTACATAGGTTCACTTGAAAGGGATTTAGATGATGATTGGGATTAACCACCCTATTATATTATTATTCCTATGAGGACATTATTATGATACATCATTTAGGGTTACCTCATGTTGGATGGGATCATCCACAAATGTATGTTGAAAGGTGGGTTAGTATAGCCCATGTTGTGAGGAGTGGGATGATGGAATGTTGTCAGAGATTGAACTGACTATTAGTAAATGCTTTTATGTGGTGACCCTATAAGGGTTTCAAAGGGTGGTCAAATAATGGATTGAATCTAAGGAAGGTTTGGGTGATTTTTTGAATTAATGACCATTGTCTCAATGTATTTGAGTGATTTTAGTTTGAGTGTGTGGCATGAAAGTTTGGTATTACACACTATGTGCCCCCAAAACCTTATGTATAGAGATGATCTATGAGAGTTCCATTATGCAATGGTATAGAGGTTGAGCTAGTATTATTGAATTAGTTATTATTTCATTAACTGATGTGGATTATGTGATTTAGAATTTGAATGTAAATGATGTTGGTTGTACACAAGCATTAATATGATGGTGGGTGGCCCATATGTGCCCATTTTATATCTAGTTTTATTAAAGGATGGCGTTGATGCATACGGTGGGGGAGATGATGGTAGATTGGTATCTCTTGGTCCTTGTGTCCTATTGTGAATATGCATATGTATATTGAGTGTTTATCAATAGTTTTAATTATTTTGATATTGATATCATGTATTATGTTTTTAGGGAATGATGAGTATTAAATGACCATTATAAAGACATCCCTCCAAGTTTTGATGTGACATGTGCTTAGTTAGGTTTTTCTTGGTGGAATTTTTAAGTGTGTGACTGATATTATGGATGAGAATGCATCAATTTGTAATCAATAAATGATATATATTATGGCATTTATTATGGTTACAATTGAGCATGATGACCTAAGAGCTGATATATATGTGGTAATCATCAAATTCCACTAACTGAGGGCAAAGATTTTGAGAATCAAATACCCCTTCTTGATTCTAAAGTGGATCAAAGCTAGAGTGTATTTACTATGTAAAATAATAATGTGATAATGTATCTTTACAGGTATGAGTGACCATTTATGAGGATCAGAGAGGAGTCAATCTCACTCATGATCATGACTAATTGATAGTGAGGCCTTGTATTCACATGGTCCCTTATTGATTGAAAAATATGTATAATTAGTTATATATGTATAGGGAAATTAACCCATTATTTAGTGACTTTGTATACTATCATTTTAAACATTTGATATATAATTTTATGTATTCATTCTTGCATTGTACTTATATGGAATTTTATATTATATGTTCTTGATAAATGTTGTATTTGATAATTTAGTTCATGTGAAGAAATTAGTATTTAGTATGTTGACATATTTCATTATGCTCTTTAATTAAAATGTATTAATGGTATTTAGTTTATGATGCATGATTGTAATGGATTTAATTGCAAATTATAAAATGAGCTAACCACCCTAATAGAAATAGACTTTTTGCACCATATTGATTATTATTAATAACTACCTTTTAATACTATATATGTGGCTATATATTATTAGAGATATTCATTTTTATATTAGTTAATTTTGGCACTTGTAGTGGATGTTTTTAATGTTCTTTTGATATATTTGAAACATACTTTGCATGTTCATATATCTAATTATATTTTTTATACTTTTGCTTTGGTATCCATGTTTGTGTAATTTGAGATGTCAAATTATCATGGAACATAGTGTCCTTAATGTTTTATCTATTATTTTGTAATTCTAACAAACCACCTTCAAAAGTGAAAATTAAACTGGTATTATTCTTATTCATAGTTGCATTAATTTTTCTAACAAAGGTTATCCCAAAACTACATTTCCCAGTGGAATAGTATGTTATACAATTAATAATGAGCTCAATGTCTTGAGTCGCAAAGTGATTTGTGAAATGATGTGTCCTTTATAGGATCCATTTGTAGGTTTTTAATATTTCTCATTATATCACACACCTTGAATAAATTTAATTGTATATGTATTATGTTGTTACATATTATTGAAAATAATAGATGATTTATGTGTACTATTGACGAGTGCTTGGCTGTTCATTGGCTCTTTTTGAGATACCATTGTCTTCATAAAGGAATATATAAGAGTTGATTATATTATCCTGTTGTCTAATTTTGTAAATGTGATGATCTTTTTATCTTCAAGTTGTGATATATTTTCATGCAATTCAAAAAAATTGTTATCTTTATGTTTGTTTATGCTATGATGGGTGAAAAATGGTTTGATTTTTATTACTTAAGATGATGAGGATGATATTAATTTGGAGGAAGAGTGATTAAATTTTTATCCAACAATGTGTGTATAATATCATGTGGTTGATCTATTAATCTATCAAATTGAAGTGGTTGAATCTTACTAAAAGTAGATTTATTCACTTTAGATGGAGATTTTTAAACAAGTTCCTTCCCTTTATTGAGTACCTTAACTTTTTATTTTTTGATTTTAATTATTTCCATTGACTCATCTATATTATGAATGACTTTAAATGAATTATTTCTTTTCGATGTTAAATCTGAATTCATTTGTTTATTGACAACTTCCTACTTATGTGAAGATGATCTTGACTCATTAGCATTTTGTATTGTGGAATTGAGATCATGTGAATACTTCAACACATCCATTTATTTCTCAAAATAAATATAAAGTATAAAATTTTATATTTATTTGAGTGGAGATAAAATACCCCTACTTAGGATAATTTTATTTTCAAAATCTGACGGTCGATAAGTTAGAGATTGAAAACTATTTTGAATCGTAAGATCTAGTCTTTGATAAGCTCACCATGATTGTGTTGAAAACATTTTACATGTTCCAATGTGAGCTTAGTTCCATGTGCTTATGATAACCTAATAAAAATGCATCTTATAACTGTTTACATTTAGGTAAGGATCCACTAGGTAAACTGTAAAACCACTCTAAAGCATCTCTTATGAGAATTTTATGGAAATATTTTAATATAATACATCCGTCATTACCCCATTCTATGAAAAAAGTCTATATTGAGTTATCTTAGTATAATGATCTCCATGAGCATCAAACAAGGAAAGTGTAGTTATATTTTTCCATATGGGTGTTCAGATACAACTCATGTAAGAGGTTGACCTAAGATAGCATTATCATGTTGATATTGGTAAAGCATGATCTAGTTTGTAAAGTGAAATAAGTATGTGCTTTTGGAGATCACTAATAACATGTATCATGGATATAATATGACTACTAGGAATACTATGGTTTTATAAAGTCTCATTCATGGGTTGTAATTGATCATCTATTTTAAACATTGGTATGAGAGGATCATGAAAAATGTCACTACATGGCATAGGATTACATTCTAAAAAAAATTAGTACAAACTTGAGAATCATTGAATGTCCTAAAACATTGAATTTTTATGGGAGTAGAGACATCACATTGATCTTCATTAGATTGTATTGACTTAGGAGAGGAGAGAATGTCAACATAATTAATATTATCATTAGATTTTCATTATATGGATATAGGAATGATTTTGAGAATCTTTGTAAATTATGGCATGGCTTTCACTTTTTATATTTAAAGAGATAATGTCAATTTTTGTTTGTATTTTAGATTCATTTTCATCCTTTGATATTTTAGGAGAAAAGGAAGGCATATCATTAAATGTCATAATAGTATTTGTAACTTCCAAGGGAGTAAAAATATTATCACAATATTCTATATCATGAACTATTTCCACATGAGATTTTGTGATATAATATTTATTTAAATCATCTACATTTTCTAAAGAGGAAGATGGAATACCACATTTACTCATATCATTTTCCACTTCTATTTAAGGGTTATGCTTTTGTAGTTTATATTAATTAATGTGATTTCATGCAATAGCAAACTAAAAAGGTGTAGTAAACTAAAAAATTTCATAAATACTTGATCATGCTTATTTTATCCCTTTTTACCATTAATTGACATATGCACTTAATTAATACTTGATTCAGAAACTTGGCCTATCCTAAGCATAAAATAAGAACTTATTTTGCTACAAGGCCCTATACCATCACCTAAAGAAATTATATTACTATTTAAAACACCTTTATGATTATATATTCTCTTATTCAAACCCAAAAAATAGTGCCTTTCCTAAAGGGACAAGAACACCAAACAAGACAAGAACTACTGGTATTCTTGTCTTGTCTATCAATCTTATCCTTTTATGAAAACAGCCAAAATTTTAAAAAGAAAAGAATTCTAAAGGTTGACTTAAATATTTATAAACTCACCAATGGGTATTTTCCCCTTTTCAATCACTATAAAATCATAATAAATTCATTCATTAAGATAATATTGGAAAGATTATCAATTCTTTTACAACAACTGACTTATAAAAGTGCACATTAAAATTTTTCCCTTTCTTCCCAAATTAGTTTCAAATAAATTCAAGTAGTCATGAGCCAAGTTTGAATTTAGTTTTATACAACCCTATCCAAGCATGATCAAGTATTCAATCCAATTCTAGATGCATTCACATCATTAAAGGGTCACAATTTCACAAAGAACTTAGGTAGGAGAACTACATGGAGATTTGATCCCTCTTCAAAGTATAGACATTGCTCACAATAGTGGGGTGTTGAGGTCTAGTATAACTCTAACCATTAACCCCATTTTCCTCCTTCACACATATATTTATATATTTATGGCATAGATATATGGATTAAAACTTCAATAAGGAAAGTACAACTCTCTGCATAGTTGGCGATGATCAAATCAGCATAATAAGACATAATTTTCATTGTTGTACCCAACTGTGCCAAAAGTTTTATGTAAAAAACAAGATAGAATAGTAAGACACCAATGATGGTTTTACCTATCCTATTGAGAATTCCCATCATTGATGGCACTCAGGCTCCACCTATGGTATGCTTTTATATTTTTTACATTATTCATATTCCTACATTCTATTTTTCTTTCCAAACTCATGGCGACTAAAAAATTAAGTATATCTCTCGTTTGTATAGTTTAACCTTGTTCATTTATATTTTGATTTGTCCATTTCAGTCACTTTTTATTATTATTATTATTTATAAATATATTTACAACATTTTTTATTTAGTGGCTTGAAAAGAGTAGAACTACCTAAGTTTTGTGTTGCATATTCAAAACTCAAAAATTATACCTAAATAAAAAATAGGTAATGCAATGGCTCATAAAAAAGGACTAGATGAAGTAAGGTAAGAAGGAAATCATAGGATGAGGATGGGTTGACCTCCACTTGACAAAAATGAACACTAAAATGTAGCCAAAATAGCTAGGACATCTTAGGCAAATTGTTTACTTGCATGGTGATGATTGGAATTTTGTCACATTTTGTAAACACCTAAAACTAGCCACCAAAGACCTCCAACCAAGATTTTGACCAATTCCTATAAAAATGTACAATTTGGCCTAAAAACACTAAAACACATTAAATGTATTTGAATTTTTATATACAAGTGTTGATTTTGGCCAGAGTGTCACTAAATGAGGTAATGTAATCTATGAGAAAGCTAACTTTGATCTAATCATTTTGAGTCAAAATGATGATTTCACATTTGGGTGATTTGGATTGCTCTTTTATACCAAATTTATTACATGAGACATGTGTCTTTGTTATTTTGTTTTGAAAACATACTAAATGGGATAACAGTTTCAATGCATCTAACATCGCCTTCTAATTCTAATTTAGTCAAATTTCAAGCCAATAATATGACATTTTAACTAGTTTCATTAAGCTGTGCACCAATTACCAAGATTTGCACCAAAATTGAATAATCATATTTAAAGATAATTGATTTAAATCATGAGCCTAATTAACAATACTATGGATTTTTTTTTAATATTTATTTTTGGAAATTGATATTGAATAACTACATCATCAAGTGACATCATTTCTTGGGAAGGCATCCCTAGGCCATAAATGCATAAAATATCAAGATTAAGCCCTTCCATTCCTCATAAATGCCCTCTCATGCCTCATTAATTCCTCTCTATCCCAAATATTTATGAAGGAATTTATTTAGCATGGCCTCCAAAATTGAATGGATTCTTAGCCACACATCTCCATCTTGAGATGGATGTTTCAGGTTCATTATGATCATTTTGCAAAATCTATAAATAGGAGGCCTTGCTTATTGAATTGGGATATCAATAAAAGTAATGTTATAATTCAATATTTCATTCATGAAGCATATTCATAATGTTATGATGTCAAAATTGATCTAAATCAAGCCACATTAAGCCATATCCAAGCCAAGTAATGGTGCCAAGAAGAGATGAAGGTAGCCACACTCTATTGATGAAGACCTCTTAAGCACAATCTAAGTAAGCCAATTGAAGAAGACTCTTGGAGCATCAAGGAAGGTAAGAAAAGTAAGTTTCTTGAATTTTAGTTTTCTTTTGTTTATTTACATTCTTCATCATACTCCCTCATTGAGATAGGCTTAAGGTGTTAGCATTATTGTGTTTTGTTTGGATTCAATTTCATTCACTAACACCATACTAATCTCCCCTTATTATAATATTATGTTCAAAAATCGAATGCTTGGTGGGACCTAGCATTCATAATTTGGTTAAATATCACCTACAAGCAAACTACTAACCATTATCATACAAGATCTTAGAGTGTGGAAGCAAAGATGGTAAAAATTTGAGTAAAAGTCCATTTTTTTAGAAGTCACAGTTTTGTCACTATGGAGTCACAGTTTCATCCTCTGGACTACAATCTTGCAACTCATATAGTCATTTGTTTGTCATTTAAAGTCACAGTCTTTCATTTAAATTATGTTTTTGGACTAACCTTGATTTTGTCTATAGATTTTGTAACTATATTACAATATCACTACTTGTAAGTAGCGATATTACAATCCTACTACTCATAAGTAGTGATATTGAAACCTCATGATTCACTAATAGTGATATTGAAATATTGTGATAGTTGTGGTAATATCAACTCAAGTTGTGGGATTATCAACTTAAGTTATGAGATTATCAGCCTGAGTTGTAGGGTTATCAACTTGAGTTATAGGATTGTTATCCCAAGTTTTAAGATTTTCAACCTGAGTTATAGGATTGTCAACTCAAGTTATAGGATTATCAACCTAAGTTACGAGATTGTCAACCCAAATTATGGGATTGTCAACCCAAGTTATAGTATTTTCAACCTAAGTAGTGATATTATCAGCCTGAGTTACAAGATTATCAACCTGAGTAGCAAGATTGTCAACCTGAGTAATGATATTATGATTTTTGTTAAACTAACCTGAGTAGTGATATTACCTATCTGAGTCAGGATTTTATAGAGTAGCAAGATTGTATTGTGGAGTAGTGGGATTGCACTATGTGAAACCTAAGAGCTTATTTTGCAAAGTTGTTTGTTTCATTTGGATAAGTGCTTCAAGGATAAATGAAACTCTAATTTTTTCCTTGCAGGGCCAACTTGAAAAAGGGATCTAAACAAGCTTAAGCTATACTTTTTAACCTCCTTTTAAGTGATTAAAAAGTAATAGGAACATTCATTTTGGTGCTTAAAGAAACACTTAGATGTTTTCTTAAATATTTTATAGTTGTTCTTTACAAGTTTTTACATCTTAAAGCTGAGGGGCTAAAGAACATCACCACACATTTCATTTAATGATTTAAAATTGAACACACTTCGCAATTTTGTAAGTTGTTTCTCATTATTTCTTTAGTTAGTTTTGATTGAGAAAATAGGGAGTTGTGCATGTATGCTCTCCCCCCATCCCCTATAGGGAACTTGTGGGATCAAAAGATCCAACTTCATTGCAAAGTGCCTTAGTCTAAAGGTGTAAAAGAGAAGTTTTGAAGGCTCTCCCAAAGACCCTCAAAGTTTGGGTGATCTAGAAATAATCTTTAAATCTCTTTTACTAGGTTTTTTACTTTTATTGTATCTTAGCTTGTGAGGGGGACTTCATTACCTCCCATAAGTTCTCTAGTGAAGCTTTGACCTGAGGTTTCATCTCTCAACATTATCTTCAACCCCTCTCCATGGGAGGTATATAAATTGGGATCACCCCATTGGGATGATGGTTTGAGTGGTTAAACCATCTCCTATTGTTGGGGCTAAGCCTGAGATGTTTGAGAACATTAGACATCACACTACACTGAATAAGTGATGGATGTAGTGGTTGTAAAAAAGACAAGACTTTTATACAACAAGCTAAGTACCATGGACCCAATTGATGTGTTGCTTCTCTTGAATTTTTATGGGAAAGTCTTGTGCATGGGATCCATCTAGAAACATTCAAAACTTCTTAGTTAGTTAACCCCACTTTACCATACCTTATCAGTTTAGGGCTTAAGATAATTAGTTAGGTAATTTGTATTTGTCTTAGATTGCTTTTTTTTTTTTGGATTCAAAATTGTTTTTTAACAAAGGCTTACATGACCAAACACTTTTCCACCATTTTATTAAACAAGGAGGCATTATACTACCCAAGTAAAATCATCTTTTTTCTTGTTCAAAATTGTTATCATAAACTTTATGTCATATCTTCAAATTTGGTATAGTTATACTATCCATTTGAGTCTAGACCATTTACCACATTTTGTTTAAGTCCCTCATTGATATTTTAAATTTGAAATTGGACTCTTCCAATTTTTAAAATTTGATGTGTTAAATGGGGTTCACCACTTTGTACTTGACTTGTTTTAACTTGATTTCAATCCCAATTTGAATTGAGAGCCATTTTTTTAGACTCAACATCATTATCATCATTTGGTAGGAATAATTCATCTTATGTATCACTCATATTTTGAGTCTTAGGCTACATTTTATACCATCTATCATATTTCCCATTTGTCTTGAGTCCATTTGATAACACACATTTGCCTTCGAAATTTGTCAAACTTGGTGTGTAGGTATCATTTGAGTTGAAGAGAGTAGTGTTATGCTATTGAGATCATATTTAAACTATTTTTACCTTAGAATCTTGAAACAATCATTTATCATACATTTTGAGCATTTTAGCATTGTTACACTGCTCAAATCATTTTGAAAACATGTTTCATAGGCCTATTTTCATAGAGTCCAAGTGGTTCCAAAGTTCCAACCATTTTGATTTTCTTTATAAGCCTTTGTCTAACATGATTATTTTGTTCACCTTTGTCTAGTTTCTTGGTCAAAATAATATAGATTTATGCCATTATTTGGGAGAAAATAAACTATCTCCAAGTGCATTTTATTTCATACCTTATACTTATTGATCAAGTTTATGTCCAAGAGTCAAATTCCTAGTTTTTTTTAGAAGTGTTTCAAATCTATTAGATTAAATATCTCATCTTTTAAAGTCTATATTTTGACACCATTTGGCTAAAAGTCTTAGCACGTACCTCTGTTTGAACCTATTTTTTGACACTGAGTTTGGCCAAAAGTCCTATCAACTTTTGTTTTTTTAGATTAGACTCATTTGAAACATTTTGTCCTAAAATATGGCATTTCAATTTATGGTCCTTTTACTTCACATTTTTTTGTGAGATGTGTAACGTTAGATACTTGACATTAGCTTGTTTTATGACAAGTTATTGCATTAATCTTTTTAAATATACATATCCATCCTTTTGACCAAGTTAGACCAAGTTTGAATCCCTTTTTAGACATCACCTTTTTAGAATTTGTATAACTATATTCCCTTTTATCATGAAATACTTACTATGGATCCCAACATGTCTTCCTACACACATAGTGGCCTCATATACAATTCAATATTTAGTAATGTGATCACATAAGAATAAATGGTTCAATACCCTTATGTGTATAATGTTTCTTATGAGATGGATCTTTATCCATGTTATAACACTCAAACAGGGGCATAGAACCAAGACCCATTATCTCATTACTTGGTAAACATGCCTCCATACTTAGAATAGGATCAAGAATAAATAGAGTAGTACCTAGATTCGGTACCTATGATTGAAAAACCATTTCCTCAATAGCTATCTATGTTACTTCATCATCAACATATGATCCTTATTTATTTGAGTGCCACTTGTTAGAAAACAAGTATGAAATTCTGGTTAGAGTGATAGATGTAGGGGCTAAGTTTCTAGTAGGCTTCCCTTATGAAATTTTTGTCAAGTCTAGTAAAAATGCATCACAACATAACCTATAGTCAACAGGCATCTTCTATCAATCCTTTAGCTCTAGTATAATTGATATATCAAAACTCTAGTATGCTTGGTAAAGGCAAAGACCTCATGGAGGATCACTTTGTATAAATGTAGATAGCATACCAAATGTACTTGAACCTAGTGCATAATTTTAATCAAATGACCATGTCCAATAAAACTCTCATAGATTTAGTTCCTTCAATAAGAGTGCTAATAGAATTGACTAGTTAAGACAATCAAGGTGTAAACCCCTTTGTGAAAAACACTTTAGTTGATAACTTCGTTCATATTCTAACCATCAAATAATTGTTTTCTACTTCTACATAAAATATCAAGCAAAACATAGTGGACAATGCACAAGCAACATCCAATCCAAACCAAAGTAGTTTAAGTATACCAACAACTAGTACAAAAATAAGTATACCCTTATTTAATACCATGAGTGGTTCTCCAAATTAGGGAATAGGAGTTTCTACATCCCAACCTCAACTAACTATTAGCAAAAATACTCAACTAGCCACTTCTTCAATCACTCAACCAATAGGATTAGGTAGTCAACTAGTGACCAATGTCATGCCTCAACAATAAAATATAATGAATTTTACTCAATAGAAAATGAGTAATATTCCACAATAATAGGCAAAATATAACATACTAATTCAATCGAGATAGAACATCTTGCCACCTCAACAGGGGGCAACCAATGTTCCACCTCACTAAGTAGCAACAAACATACCTCTTTCCTCGTATACCATTGTACCAATTCAAAGACAAATAATGTCTAATCAACATCATTGTTTCTATGCTATTTTCACTTTCTACATTCAAAGGATAGAAGTAAGAAACTAAGAAGAAATGGTCTAAGGCTTGTATGTATCTGGATGAAGTCGTGTACACCATTATCCAGACGTCGTGCGAACTCTTCTTTGGTTGTGGAGGATGACACCTGCAAAAGAAAGAGACTAAGACAAAGAAGGCATTAGATGAGGAGATGGTGGGTTGCCAAGCAAAAGCTTGATCCCAAAATCAAGAGCTTGAGGGATGTCAACCCACTTATTGATAAAAGTAATGTCTGATAAAAGACAGAATGATAAAAGACTGAAATGATTGAAGACTAAAAAAGAAATGGAAGCAAATGCTTACCTGAATGTTGATGTCGGCCTGGTCACAGTTGCTGACATCAGTGGTCCTACCGGCATAGGTTTTCAAGGTCTATCGATGTCGGTTATTCTGTCAACATTGGTGGGGGCACTGGTCTCTTCGACCAGCGTCGATCGAGGCAGTAGTCTGTGGATGAGGTCTGGATGAGTTTTTCGTCTGTAGACGGGTCTGAGAAGGGCTACGGGTCTGGTTGAATGGTCTGGGGCTCTGGGTCTGAGAGTCTGGTTGAATGCTTTGTACAGGGTCTTTGTAGGCAGAGAGAATGGTCTAAAAGAGGGACCAAATAGAAGGCAGAGGCAACAGGGAGATAGGGAGATAAGGATTCGGGTCTGGTCTGGTGATAGTTTGGATTAGAAACAACAAACAAAAAACTAATTACAGAGACATTATAAGCTATTGAAAATGACATAACAGAAGAGTACTTACCTCTTGCCTACTGAAGAAGAAGTGTAGGAGCCTAGGTTGCTGATGTACCTATTGTTGATGCAGAAGACTGTTGCAAGGTGGGGCTCCTGATACCTGTTGTGCTTGCTGGTGTAGAATCCTATTGTGTACCTGAGAGAGAGAGTGAGAGGTTTGGTGGAAAGATTGGATGATTGATTGATCAGATTGTAAGATTTAAGAGTCAGATGAAGAGCAAGGGCGCAGGGAGGATAATGGATGCAAAAAAGCGTTATGAAGGAAACTGACGTCGGCAATACCACTAACGTCGGTCGATAGTTGATCAACGTCGATGGTTGGAAGGTAGGAAAAAGGCTAAAAATAGCCTTTCATCTATTTTCCCAACTGTCGGGCCAGCGAGTCCAAGGAAGAAACGGTCAAAGGTCGCTAAATGGATGTGAGAGGATGAAATAGGGGTCTAGGCATTAATATTGGCCATGTGGGGAATGAAGGGAATCCAAAGAAGGGCATCCTAGGGTGGTGAGGTGGCAAGGGAGAGAGAATTATTAACTTAAAATAAGATAATTATTTTAAATTAATAATACATGGGTTAGGAGTGGTTAAGTGGACCAAAGGGGACTAAGGGGGGAGAAAGGACCAAGGGGTAGACACGATTTCAGTGTCTACATTTGCCCCTTTTTGTCTTGTTGGTTGTTCTGGATGAACTGCAAGACAAAAATAGGATTTGATTACCCTAGGTGTGGGATAAGGTAGATTTTGTCTTGTTGGTTGTTCAAGTGAACTCCAAGACAAAAATAGGAAGAGGTTGGTTGCCCTGATTATGGATGAGGTATTCCCCCTCAAAGCAGGAGTCGAGGGAAGGGAACCTAGAATTAGGTGCTAATTTGACAAAGAGTGGATGAAGATGGTGAAGATGGAGTGTGAACGCTGCAAAAGTCATGATTGTGCATATACCACTTCACAGGATGGTCAGGTCAAATTATTAAAGGTCGAGGTTGAGGAGTGCTAAAATTGAAGTAATAGAGCCCCAGCATTTGGTCATAGCTAATCGAGTTATTCAATCTAAGTTGAAGCTCTAATGGTTATCATGTTACAGGTATCCTGGGCTCAGGAAGTGCTCCTAGAAACACAAAAATGTCACAAGTAGTGCGGATCAACTAGCTTGCGATCCTATACTTGTGAGGGTCAAAATATGGGCTACGCACAATTTTGCTAACCAGTTGTGAGGTAGCATACATGCAAAAAAAACCAAGGCAACATTGTTTTGGAAGTGGTTGGGGTCAGAGGAGATGGTCATGATCTCCAAAGTCTGGTTTAGGTGGATGGACGGACCAAAGGATGTGGCTGAGCTAACCTCAGAAGACTGAGTGCTGCCTACATTGCCTTTATGTAAAGGGCCTTAGGCCAATGTAGTTCTCCCTAAAAGGGAGGAAGGGTCAAAGGTATGGATTGGTCTTGGTCGAGGTCAAGGTCATGGTCATGGTCAAAACAAGGATAGGGTTTGTCCATCAGAGAGACGAACAAATGAGGGTGGTCGAGCTAACCCCAGATGATGTTGTATCATCTGAGTGTTGCCTACATAGCCCCAGTCTTAGGGTCTCAGAGCAATGTAGTTCAGGCTAGGAGTCAAAGGGGTTGATGATGGGTTGGTTTGGTCATGGGTCGAAATGATGAGGGGAAAGAAGATGTTACAGCCTTTTCCATATTATGTGATGGTGTATTCTGTAACATTGGTCGAGGGGTCTTTCATCCCTAGCAATTTTCCATATTCATGATGGATGTATGCTAAAAATGAATTGAGGTCTATTTATGTTTCAGCAAGTATTGGTTTATGCTTAACATAAATTGTGTCTGGTCGATAGTTTCCATGTGTATTCGTGCCCATAGAAACTATGTGAAATGGACTATGATGATGTTGGTGGTCTGAAAATGTTTAGGTTGGTTTGGTTTGAATTGGTTGGGTTGGTTTGACAAATGATTTGGTTAAATGTGACCAAAGTGTGAAAGATAAGTGAAAGGCATATTCGCCCTTTCATTGACAAGGACCAAAATGAAAGCATAGATAGGGGTTGTTAGAACAAAGAGCCCCATTCATGCGTCACATCATTGACCAGTGGATTGTGTTAGAGTGGTAATCGAATCACTTGACGTTAAGTGAGCTCGAAATCCCTTGAGTATGCCAAGGTGATAAGTTGAATATGTGATATGAGAGGATGGGGTAACCCCTTTTGTGGTAGGAAGAACCTTGCCCCTTTTATAGGTGACCCAAGAATGACTATAGGCATGTCCATGGCTTTATAACTTGTCAGTCATTTTTTTTTTTGCACAGACTGATCGATGCGGGAAGTCTGCATAAGGATGTTGTTTTGCTTGGTGGTCATATATGTGAAGCTGATCAATGTAGGAAACTTCAGAAAAAGTGTTGTCCATAGCAATATTTAGTCATAGCCATCCTTCGAGGGAGTGGTCTATATTTTTGCTTTGCATGCTTGATATGACTTGGCCTAGTTGTCCTTTAAGGGAGCAGTCTAGTAATACAGTAATTATGTAGTTGTCCTTCGAGGGAGTAGTCTACATTTAGAGTTTTATGACCTTTGATATGATAGGTATCCCATTTTTGATATGTTTTTTTTTATTGAAGTTTAGCCATGGACGAGCCTCTAGAAGTTTAAGGGTTCCCTTTTATTAGGACAAATCATTCATGCTTGACAAAAGGGTTGATGAATGTTGGGAATCAGAGTTGAAAGGAATAGGAATGATAATGACAAGGGGTTGCTCAAGGGATGAGCTCAAGTAAAATGTTAAGTGATTGATTACTCAACTAACAGTATAATGGTCAAAGATGCAAGGCATTTAAGGGCTTAAGTTATGATAAGTCCCTGGGCCATGCTTGTGCGTTATGATAAGGTCCGAGTCAATTAGGAGCAAACTTGCCCCATTTGCCTCTTCAAGATTGGTCACATGTTGATTCATGTTGATTGGCAATTGGTTGATATGGTCGTTGATTGTTTGAGACTTGGTCAATGTTTGGTTGATGATTGGGAGGTTGGGTTGAATGTTTGGTCAAAGATTGATCAAGGTCATGATTGATGATTGGTTAGTGTCTGGTCGATGGTCTAGTCAATGTCATGGTCAATGTCTGGTCATAGTCAATGTTTGGGTGAATGTCTGGTCAATGTCTTGGTTGAGATTTGGTTGAGGTCTTGGTCAATGTCATGATCGAGGTCTGGTTGAGGTCTGGATTGGTGATTGGTCAATGTCTAGTTGATATTTGTTGATATTTGGTCGATGGTTGGGGTGAAATTGGTATTAGGTCGATGATTGGTCAAATTTGGTCAAGACTGGGTCGAAGCTTGGTTGATTGATTGGGTGAAAAGGTTGGTCGATTGATTCGGTTGAGACTGGTCGAGGCTGGGTTGAATGCGTAGTCAAGGTTTGGGATTAAAAGAGTGATTGATATTTGGTCGAGACTGGGTCGAACGGTTGGTCGAGGCTTGGATGAAAGTTGAATTCCCCCAGTAGCTAGGAAAAAGTTTTAACAGATTGGTCGAGGTCGATTGAGGCTGGGTGGTCAAATTGACTGTGTTGATGTCGAATAAGGGGGTCAAAGGTGGTAAAGGGATCATAAACTGATGTGGAGATCCTGATTTAGGTGATGAGGTTTGAGAAGCATGGGTTGGTGCTAATGATTTGGTGAAGAGGTGGTCAAGAGGATCCTTGATGAGAAGGGTATCCTTTTTTTGATGTTGACGAGTGATAGCTTTAAGAGTGCAACAACGCTCAGTGTCATGTCCCAGAGTGTGATGATAGTGGCAAAATTAAGAGTTGTCAAACCAAGATGGTCTTGATCTGAGAGTTGATGAGTGGGGCAGTGTTGAAGGCTTGTTGCTAACATGGTCGAGAAGAAAGGTGTCATTCCCTAGACATTGGTGAATGACAACCTTGAGGGCACAACAATGCTCAGTGTCGTGCCTAGGCATGCAATGATACGCACAAATCTGAGTGTCATCAAACCAGGGTGGTTTTGGTCTGAGAGATGGATATGGTCTAAGAGGTGGGAGATTGATGTGAGATGACTGCAACAATTGCCATAATAGTAAGGCATAAGAACCTACTAATGGGTCTGTGTGTCTTATTCTAGTGGGGGTTGATGACTTTGGTTTAGGAGGCATTAGTTGATGGATCGGAGGAGATATATGTCTGATGGGTTGATAGAGTAATGGAGGCGACTTGCCTCTATGAAGTATGGGAGTAGGAAGCACTCCTATTAAAGTGGACGGATGCGGGCCCAAAATTGAAGGTAATGACAAAGGTGGGAGAGGAGTCCTCCGGTGTGGTTTAGTGGCCTTCTTTGGTTTGGGTTGAGGGCCACCATTATGTGAGGTGAGGTTAGATATGGGTTTGGGTTCAGATATGGGTGGAGGTGAGTGAGATGTAGCAATCTCTGGCAAAAGGCAAGAGGAAACTGTGACTAGGTCTTCCTCGATCGAAATGGACATAGAGACTGGGTATTCTCTTAGTGGAGAAAAAATAGGAGAGTGCGACTCCTCAAGAGGGCAGAGGGTAGGGATGATGGTGCCTTCTATTTGTGCTTGAGGAGTAGGTGGGAGGAATGATGGAGGTGGGGCTAATGACATTGGAATGGTCAAGGCATCCTCTAGTATAAGAGAGGTTGATGGAGGACTAATAGGAGAAGAGGGTTCTTCTACCTGTGATGGACGAATAGGAGAAGAAGACTCTTCCACCTGTGAAGGAGGTTGGTTGGGGACAAGAGGCGGGACCGTGTTGACCGTGTGTATGTCATGCTTATGGGAGCTATCAGCCATGGTTTGGACATTGTTTTGGGTAGGCAGATGATTAGGAAAGGGTTGCTTGAAGATATCAATGTGTTGGTTGGGTGGGGCATTTGGGTTATCCAAAAAACATCCCCCTTGTTGATCATGTCTTGGACTATGTTTTTGAAGGTTCGGCAATTGTCGATGTAATGGCCGTGGACGTGATGATAGTGACAGAAGTCAGCCTCCCTATACCATGTAGGGAGGGCTTTTGAAGGGTCGAATTGAGGTGGTTAGATTAGAGGGAGATTGAGGACCCCCTGATTGACAAGTTTTTCCAAAATGGAAGCGTATGATTCTCCAAGTGGAGTGTATGAACGCTGGATGTACCATTGTTGGAATTATTTGGTGATGCTTAAAGATGTAGAAGGTTGAGAGTGATTAGTTGTTGTTGATGATGGTGATCTAATGACCACAGTGTTGGCCACTCCTTTGGATTTGGAGTTGGCAGAATAAAAAGGTCTGGAAGAAGAATGGTCATTGGCTTTTGTGTTAGTATTATGCAATTTGACCTTATCCTCTTCAATGGCATGGAGTTTGAGCTTTCAAGCCATGGTGAAAGCCTCGTCAAAAGTGCAGAATGTTTGAATTTGCAAGGTAGATGAGATGTGCCTAGCACATGCTCGAGATAAGAGCTTGATGAGCTCAAGTTGAGGCAAGGAGAAGGTGAGCTGGTTAATCAAGCCTCTCCAACGAGTGACAAAATTGACTATTGATTCGTTGTCAAATTGCCTGATGGAGTAGATGTCTGTGATCGAGACTTGTTTGGTGATGTTGATAGAAAAATGGTCGAGAAATAATTGGGCAAGTTGAATGAATGAAAAGATAGAATGCCTAGCAAGAGAGCTATACCAGTCAAGGGCAGGGCCAAAAAGTGACATGGGGAACATGCGTAGAAGTAACGCATCATCATGGGCTATGAGATAGCAGGCATGTCTGAATACCCATAGATGTTGTTGCGGGTCTTCCTTACTCTAGAAGTGATTAAATTTAGGAAGTTCCCATTGGTTGGGATATGGCCTGATCAAGATGGAGGGATGAATGGGTTCATTGCAAATTTGCTCATACGAGAGAGCATTACGTGAACCAGAAATAGAGGTCTCGAGACTAGACATTTTGTCCATCAGCATTTTGATGAAATCTGTTGACAGATTGGCAGATGGGGTGCCCCCTAGGTTGTAGGGCACTTGAAAGGTGCTAGAAGGGGCATATGATGTAGTCGGTTGCGCTTGTAGGGGCACAACATATGTGTAACTAGTCACAGGGACAGAAGTGGAGGCCAAGGGTGGTTGGGTCATGAAGGTAGAAGGCATAAGTTGACTAGATACCACCAAAGGTGGTTGCATGGTGGCATTGGCAAAAGGGGAGATAGACACTCCTACAGTTATGGGCGCAAGAGTGAGCGGGGTTGAGATAATCAAGTTTTGGTATGATGTAGAACTCGGTTGAATTGTGTGTGGTTGAGGGGGTAATGGAACCCCGATGGAGGTCAGTCTAAAAATAGATGGGGAGGCCAAACTTTGTGAATTGGCCATGGTCAGGTTAATGGTTGAGGCAAAAGGCTAGGTAGCGGATGGTGTTGATGTCATCACCACTTCACCTAAAAAGTCTCACGTTGGGTTTCTTACGAGATAGTTTTGGAGGGCTGTGACATTGAGGTCCAAGAATCTTTCAAAATCTTGGTCCCCTTCAGGGAAAATGGGAGTCTGAGTCAGGATCGATCGAGTAGGAGTTCTTTCGGTCTGCGAGTGGAACTCCATTATAGGACTGGTTATGGATGGGGAAGGCGGAAGTGATTGATGCCTCGCTTGGTCAAGAAGAGCCTTGGTTTGATTGCGTGTCAAAACCATTTAAGGCAAGAAGGGGGTCAAGTTCTAAAAACTGTGTTTTTTCAATTTCAGAAACTCAAAATGTGGTTTTTGGCAGAAAAAGGGTTGGGTTTTAGGTTGCTATTTTGGGAAAAAAGGACTATGATAGTGACTAACATCGGTTGAAAAATTGATGTCGGTGAGAAAAATGGCCGATGTCGGTTAAATAACCGATGTCGAAGAGGTAAGATTACCGAGGTCAGGGGTAAAATCGATGCCAGTGATCGTGGTTTCTAAAAACTCAAAAAATTTAAAGATTCTTGAAAAAAAAGTAAGGAGAATGTCCTCACTAGCTCAAACAAGCAGATGGGAATAGAAAAATAGAAGAACAAAAGCAGGTCCTAAGCGTTAAATCCTAAGAATCAACTTTTAGAATCTTATTGGCTTATGCCTTAAAGTGATGTTTGGGAGGTTGGCTGTTAGAATGGGTCCTAGAAGAGGTAGTCGATGGATGGTTTCAGGTTTGTTTTAGGTGCTCAAGAGTCTGGGTTAGGTTCCGTACATGGCCTGGTGCTAAGGAGCAAGCTCCCCTCACTTCATGAGCCTAGTGATAAGCTAGTCTCACTTAGCCAAAATATACTTTCCCTAGAGATTATCCTCTGCCAGAGAACAGAGTGGGCTTTCCCCTTGGTGATGAAATCCAAGTGGGATTGCTGGGATGGGTAAGGTATCCGTTGGGTGATGAAATCCCAATCGGGCCTCGTCTCAGGTAAGTTTGATGTTTGATTTGGTGCAAGTGGTTTGGTTGTGTAACATAAAGTGGACTATGATTAATTCAATATGTGGTTATTAATTACTAGGTGTGGACTAAGAAATGCAAGCAACTAGAAATGAAATGCAATGTGTTTTGAGCCCAAGTCGAAATGTGAGTTCGAATGAAAACAAGTTGAGAAAGGGTTGAAGAATATGACTTTTGACTAGTTTGAAATGCAAGAAAAGAAAGAAAAGTTCTTTTTAATCCCGCTAATGGTGTCATTTAGAATAGAAGAAAGAGGTGAAAAGGGAGAAACCTAATGAACCTATATGAACAGAAAGAAAAGAACCCAAGAAAGACCCTAAGGTCCCACCGGGCGTGCCAAAATGTTTCTATTCTATTTTTGCTTTCTACATTCAAAGGATAGAAGTAACAAACTAAGAAGAAATGGTCTAAGGCTTGTATGTACCTGGATGAAGTTGTGCACACCGTTATCCAGATGTCGTGAGAACTCCTCTTTGGTTGTGGAGGATGACACCTGCAAAAGAAAGAGACTAAGATAAAGAAGGCGTTAGATGAGGAGATGGTGGGTTGCCAAGCAAAAGCTTGAGGGATGTCAACCCACTGATTGATAAAAGTAATGTCTGATAAAAGATAGAATGATAAAAGACTTGAATGATTGAAGACTAAAAAGGAAATGGAAGCAAATGTTTACCTAAATGTTGTTGTTGGCCTGGTCACAATCACCGACATCGGTGGTCCTATCGGCGTTGGTTTTCAAGGTTTGCTGACGTCAGTTATTCTGCCGATGTCGGTGGGGGCACTGGTCTCTTCGGCTAGCGTCGATCGAGGTAGTAGTCTGTAGATGAGGTCTGGATGATTTATTGGTCTATAGATAGGTCTAAGAAGGGCTATGGGTCTGGTTGAATGGTCTAGGGCTCTGGGTATAAGAGTCTGGTTGAATGCTCTATACATGGTCTTTGTAGGCAGAGAGAATGGTCTGAAAGAGGGACCAAACAGAAGGCAGAGGCAACAGGGAGACAGGGAGATAAGGATTCAGGTCTGGTCTGGTGATAGTTTGGCTTAGAAGCAATAAATAGAAAACTGATTATA
Organism: Torreya grandis; assembly: GCA_037957365.1. Taxonomy (NCBI): domain Eukaryota; kingdom Viridiplantae; phylum Streptophyta; class Pinopsida; order Cupressales; family Taxaceae; genus Torreya; species Torreya grandis. The sequence continues at coordinate 309,376 of JARHVA010003352.1, read as the reverse complement.
GAGACATTCTAAGCTATTGAAAATGACATAACAGAAGAGTACTTACCTCTTGCCTATTGAAGAAGAAGTGTAGGAGCCCAAGTTGCTGATGTACCTGTTGTTGATGTAGAAGATTGTTGCAAGGTGGGGCTCCTGATACCTGTTGTGCTTGCTAGTGTAGAAGCCTGTTGTGTGTACCTGAGAGAGAGAGTGAGAGGTATGGTGGAAAGATTGGATGATTGATTGATTAGATTGTAAGATTCAAGAGTCGGATGAAGAGCAGGGGCAAAGGGAGGATAACAAATGTAGAAAATCGTTATGAAGGAAATCAACGCCGGCAATATCGCCGACGTCAGTCGATAGTTGACCGACTTCGGCGGCTAAAAGGTAGGAAAAAATCTAAAAATAGCCTTTCATCCATTTTCCCAACTGCTGGGTCAGCGAGTCCGAGGAAGAAATGGTTGAAGGTCGCTAAATGGACGTGAGAGGATGAAATGGGGGTCTAGGCATTAATATTGGCCATGTGGGGAATGAAGGGAATCTAAATAAGGGCATCCTAGGGTGGTGAGGTGGCAAGGGAAAGAGAATTATTAACTTAAAATAAGATAATTATTTCAAATTAATAAGACATGGGTTAGGAGTGGTTAAGTGGACCAAAGGGGACTAAGGGGGGAGAAAGGACCAAGGGGTAGACACAATTTCAGTGTCTACAATCATATGAATATTGGTCAGTGATAAATGCTGAATCTTAAATAAACATCAACTCCTCAACAAGGATTTTCACAACCTATAGGTTCCAATGTTACTCAATTATTGACCAGACAACCTTTGCCTTTTTTGTAGAATATGCCACTAGTTCAAAGATAGGTTCTTGGTTTACAAGTACCCCCTTAATAGCAAGGTTTTATTAGTCAGTAGTAGGTCCTTATTCAATCCAAACAAGAAAAATAGAGCTATATCCCTCCATCCCAACCTCAAAATCCCTAAACTTAGACCTACTTACCTAACCCAAAAAAGAATATTGCATCACAGTATGTACAATTTCAATAATCAAATCCTAATCCATGCATGTGTATTCTTGGTCCATTACCCAACTAAACCAATATATCTTATCAAATACCTCCATCATACATTATTCAAAGTACGCCACTTGTGACCACTCAACCATCTACCTAGGCCAATATTCTACCTCAAGACAATGTTCCATCTAGTTTTCTAGCCCAGGAACTGTAACAGATGAAGGATGCAATTACTACCATCCAAACTAGGAAACAAACCAAAAATTTTAAGTTATATGATGTGTGTTCTTACCATCAACATGGAGTACTTGTAGATACTATTTCCTCCAGGATATGAACCACCAAAATTTGACAAATACAATAGGAAAGGTGACCCCAAGGCTCATTTGACTAAGTTCTTTGTTGCATGCTAGCCAATGGCATATAGTGACATATACTCATTTTTGTTTTTTCCAATAAGTCTAGTAGGACAAACCTTGCAGTGGTTTTTTAAGTTACCTAAGAATTTAGTATCTAATTTTGATGATCTTTCAAATAATTTTGTGCAACACTTTTCATATAATCTAAAACATGAGATTTATAAGGTCAACTTGATGCAAGCCAAGAAAAAAAATGGTGAAAGTTTTGAAAGTTATCTATAGTGATGGAGATCCCTTGTAAGTTGTTTCACCCATAGTTTACTAGACAAATAATTAACTGCTATGTTTACAAAAAAATCTCATAGTGAGATATCCTATCATTTGGAACTGTAGTGTGCACATACCTTTAAGGAGATCATTGACAAAGGTTTATTGATTGAATGATCTCTTATTAATAAAGGGATCATCAAGATTACTTCATCAAATTATAACTAGGGTACCAATAAAGGAAATGGCCAAAACTAGCATCAAGTCCAAGTGTAAGCATCACAACCAACACAAGCCAATAGTAATGATAGACCAAGGCAATTTAACCATAACAAAAATGTTTTTGGAAATGGAGTAACAGAGTCACATGTCCAAATGGTGCAAATATTGTTTGGTCAACCCATACAACATATTAAAATTACTCCTAACCCACAACCTTTTTAGCAAATGTAACAAGTGCAATGACCCAAGCTTGTGCAACAAATATAGTAACCTTTGTCATTACAAGCTCATTCACCAAGGAAAATAGTGCCTATTTATCACATGTTTAATTACCTTAGAGAGCCTATTGAATCTATGTTTCATAAGCTCATCACCTCTAATCTAATTAGTTAGTCTATACTAAAACATTATCCTTGGGGCATCCCTTATCCTGAGTGGTACCACTAAAATGAATTCTATGAATATCATCGAGTTAATAGATATAATTTGCATCATTGTGTGAAAATCAAACATTTGATTCAAAATATGTTGGAGAATGGGGACATAACATTGGATGGTGGTGCTTCTACTTCCAATTAGACCCTGAGAATCTATCAAAACCCTTTTCCCCAACATAATAACCAACCATGGTAGCAATAATGACTAGTGTAACACCAACAACAATAGTTTCAACAACCAAGGCCAAACCAACAAAATCACCAATAGCAAAACCAATCACATCTAAACAATGGATATAGCCAAGGTCAAAATGGCAATAACCAATAGACCTACCATGCAGTTACACATGACTACATTAGGGTTGTAGGTCATATTGTAGGAGGTCACATTAACACCATCTCCATCAATCTAAGACTGAAAACCAATCAATCAAGACCTTTACTAAACAATGCCAACCTACCCACTCACATTAATAATCCTTTCTTGACTTGAGACTGCACATAGGCATACTAGTAAGCAGGGATTACTAATTTTGGACCCTATACTGATACTCATCATTACCTCATGACCACACACAAGTTCTCTAACAACTAAGACTTATCATATCTAGTCCCCCACAATCACCACCTTTTTTTAGAAATCATGGTCATGTTTTTAATCCTAATTATGCAATTATAACTCAAAGGTTTAAGATTACCATCCTAGGCCTAAAACTATCTACCACTTCACCCATAATTCAATCAATTATTTTACCTCAAAACAAGCCATTTAACACTAACCAAGATAATAATTTTGACATTATGAAACAATTGTAAAAGAAACCTACACAAATCTCCATTTTAGATTTTTTAAGTACGTCAATAATGCACAAGGATATTTTGAATGAGTTTCTTAACCAGACTATGCTTTCAAGTGACATATCCCCTAACAAATTTTAAGCCTTGGTTGGACACCTAGCTCCAGCCCAACAGGTCACTTTCAAACAAAGTGATATGTCACCCCTTGGCCCACTTCATAATAATCCCTTCTACATTGAAGTTTCCATAAAGCAACACAGTGAAATGTTTCCTTATAGACAATGGATCTTGTCTAAACATAGTGTTTGTAAATCTCATGTAGCTTCTCAAGTACATAATGGTAAATATTCAAATAGAGACCATAACCATCAAAGCCTATGATAATGAGGAAAGAGAATCATAAGGCACCATCTATTTATTATTTATCTTTGGGCTTTGACCCATGATACACTTTTCCATGTGCCAAATCTTGATTTGTCATATAATATGATTTTGGGTAGATCTTGGCTACATGAAATTTGTGTAGTCCCATCGACATTGCACCAATGTATCAAGTTTTCCCATTCAGGGATGGAGGTTTGTATACTAGGATATTTACATCCATACAAGCACTACAAACACCTAGAGGCCAAATTCAAGACTTATAACTATCATTTAGACATGAATCTAGTGGCCAAACAAGATAAGGGAAAGGCAATACTCCTTGATTTGCTAGAGGACAACTGCATTGATCCTAATACCCTTAATTACCTTTCCTACATGTTACCTCTTGAGATATCCAATCATTATACCATCTCACCTAATGGCCTAGGAGAGTATTTGACCCATGATACCTTTCACATCAAAAACTTTCCATAAAACCCAAAGTCCTTTGGAAGTCCTAAAACTAAGCCACTTCATCCAAAATGGTAGCAAAAGGGCAAAGGTAAAGAGTATAGTCTAAGACCCATAATTTTTAGACTAGTATCTAGCTTAGAATATGACCCTCTTGAAGGAGATAAATCATGGTTTTATAATGACAAGCAAGTTGATTGATATGAGCATGTAAAGTATCCTATTCCAAATAGGATCATGAAGAATCAAGCATATGAAGGAAGAGACCTTGGACCAAACCAACAAAGATCACTTGAACCAATTTCCATGTCCAAATATAAAGGGCCCTATGGACTTGGACTTAAACTACCTGGGGGTGACCCATGTACCTTAATCATGTTCCATCACCATCAACTAGTGAGGAGGATGCCAAAAGTGAAGTAGAGTCTGATCATAGCCTTTTCAACAACCTAGTTGAGACCAACCTATTTAAACCTCATTCCATTTGTACCCTTAGACTAGTTATTCACCATAACCCTCTACCATTATATTATCCCTAGCTAATAGACTGGGACCAATAAGAGTCCAGCATATTGATTGATGATTTTCAAAATGATGAGGTTTTCTATGATTTTTTGGACCTTAGAGATAATATTCTATTAGGGGATCATAAATCAAGGTTCTTAATCAAGTTAGATCATGAAGCCTATTTTGGAGAGCGGGTGAACACACTTAACAAAAAGTAAATAATTAAAACATTGAGGTTCCAAAGTGAAAACCTCTTTGAGGTGCTTTCTAACTAGAGAAAAAGTTAAAAAAAGGACAGTCTAGTGGTGAAAACCTATCTTAGGCACCATTAGATGGGGGTGTTCAACCTTCTTCAAACATAGCTTAAGAAACCACCAACAACTAAACTCATCTATGAGTCTAAGTTTAGTTTTGAAGGAAAAAAAGCTTTTAATCAAATCATTTAGGAGTTTCTAACAATTTATATTACATGGCCAAACCTCCCATTAGGGGACTCTAATTCATTATGCCTAAGGGAACTCGAAGAGCCATTCCTAATAGAGGACTCTAATGTTGACAACTAGTTTAGATCATTACCCACTATCCTTAAATTTAGTTTGACCCTTCTAGTGTAAGATATAATAGAGGTTAACATCAGGTCCCTAGATGACCCAAAATGGATCAAGATAGGTGCATCCCTTAATGAGGAGTGTGAATTCCTTACATCCCTTTTGATAGCGTTTGTTGACATATTTGCATGGGCATATTTTGACATGCTAGGTTTGGACCCCACCTTGGTTTTGCACCACCTTGTGGTCAATCTTGATGCCAAACTAGTAAATTAAAAGCTATGCAAGATGAATCTTTGTATTTTTGTATTAGTGAACAAAGTGTTGGAAAAACTCTTAGAAGTAGGATGTATTCGATCGATTAACTATTCAAAGTGGATCTCTAATGTTGTGCTAGTTAGCAAAAAGCTAGAAGGGATCAAAATGTGTTCTGATTTTCATGATATAAATAAAGCTTGACCCAAGGATGACTTTCCATTACCAAACATTTACATGATATTCGACTACATAGTGAGTTATGAAATGCTTTCAATAATGGATGTCTTTTTTAGGGTATAACCAGACTAGGATAGCACCAAAAGACCAACACAAAATAGCATTCACCACTCCATCGAGAATATTATGTTACTAGGTTATGTTGTTTGGTCTTAAAAATATAGGGGCCACCTATCAAAGAGCCATGACCATCATATTTCATGATATGATACATGACATTTTTAAAGATTATGTTGATGACATTCTTGGAAAATCAAAGAATGTGGTTTACACAAAATATTTGAAAGACTACATGAGTACAAAGTTAGACTTAATCCTAAGAAGTGTGTTTTTAGATTCACATTAGGCAAATTGTTTGGCTTCATTGTATATCATCAAGGCATTGAATTTGATCCAACCAAATTTCAAGCCATAATAGAGATGAAACCATTGACTAATTTGAAGTAGCTCTAGAGTTTATAGGGCAAAATCTAGTCTATTTGATGCTTCATATCATAGTTGGTCAATAAATGCCATCCTTTTATGCATCTTCTGAAAAAAGGAGTCACTTTTCATTGGATGATCACTACCAAATAGCTTTTTAGTAGTTGAAGGACTATCTATCAAATCCACCTATTTTATTGCCTCCTATGCTAGGAAAGTCATTCTTGTTATATCTATTAGCTACTGACAATGCCCTGGGGTTACTTTTGGCTCAGCATGATGATAATGGAAAATAGCATGCTATGTAGTATTTAAGCCATACACTAGTCATGTATGAACATAATTATACACCCATATAAAAGGCCTATTTAGCCATGGTCTTTACAGCTCAAAAACTACATGATTACATGTTAAACAATAAGACTATGGTTATTTTAAAAGTAGATCTACTCAAGTATCTACCCTCTAAAATAGCTTTACAAGGTTTCATGGCCAAATGGATCATGCTTCTAAGTGAGTTTGACGTCGATTACATCAACCAAAAATCCATTAAGGGGCAAGTTCTTACAGATCAGCTTGTTAAATCACCCCTTGTTGATATAGAGCCATTGATATTATAATTTCTTGATGAATCCATAATGACCATCATTGATACACCTCTTTAAGAGTAACACTAAAAACTATATTTTGATGGATCATTTACTACACATGGATTGGGGATAGGCCTTTAATTTATTACACCATAGGGAGATCTAACCCCTAAATCATTCAGGATCAGCTTTCCTTGTACTAACAACATGGTCAAATATGAAGCAATTATTGTAGGGATTTATCAAATAGTAAAATGGAACATATCTCATCTCAAGGTTTATGGTGATTCTCAGTTAATCATCAATTAGGTTATAAACCATTTTTAGACCAAAGATGACAAGCTAGTTCCATATAAGGCTATGGTCGACACTCTCAAGCAATAAACTACTGACATTGAATTTGAGCATATACCAAGGGAAATTATTAGAATCATATATGTTATGGCCACTATTGGATCTCTGATTTGACAAATAGACATAGCTAAAGAGTATCAGCTCCTTGTTGAGCATTTTTTAGCACCAATTCATCAACCTTCAACCATCATGATGATTTATGATATTATTGGTCCTAGCTCTATTTGATACTTATACCTTTACAACTACCTCTATAACCAAATTATGCCACCTAACCTATATCTAAAATAATCCAAAGCCTTCATCTACCAAATCACTCATTATACCTTAATCAGATCAACCTTTTACCACCATAGTTTTGATGAAACTCTACTTCATTGTTTAGCTTCAATAGAATATACACTAGTGTTATAAGAAGTTCATGAAGGAGAATGTAGATCCCACACCAATGGGGTATTTCTATCCAAAACACTCTCATGTATTGGTTATTATTAGTCCATGATGGACACAGATATAGTTGCATATGTAAAGAAGTGTGACAAATATCAATGGCATGACAATTTGATTCATGCCTCATCTAAGACTCTAAAACTAATGTTGACACCAAGGCCATTTTATACATGGGGCCTCGACCTCATTGGGAAGTTCAATCCCACCTCATATGATGTCCATAAACATATCTTTACCACCACTAAATATTTCACTAAGTGGTTCAAAGCTATACCCCTCACTTACATGACTGGAAAGCAAATTTCCAAGCTCATTTTCAACCATCTCATTTACCATTATGATATCCCTTCTGACATTATATCTGATAATTGTGGATCATTCAAGAACAAGGATGTCAATAAACTATATCATGAATATAACATCATCCAACATTTCTCTGTCATATTACCCTCAAGGTAATGGTCAGGCCAAATCATCAAATAAAACTATTATTAACATTCTTAAAAAGATTGTCAATGATGTCGATCATGATTAGTACCTTTAGATATTCTATGTCCTTTGGGCATATCATACCAATCACCATACACCCATAAGAGCCACTCCATATTCACTTATTTATGGTACTAAGTATATTCTTCTCATTGAGGTTGAGTTTCCATCTCTATGCATCTATTTTAAGCATGGCCTAGATGACAATGACTATTGAGTAGCTCACCTACAAAAACTAGAGTTACTTAATGATAAATGTATGGATGAGGTGAAAAATCTCCAAGCCTATCAAAATTTACTTTGATGCCACTATAATCAGCATGTGAAACATAGAGAATTTAAACTTGGTGATCTTGTCCTAAAAGAGAACCAAAAAAATACCACGGCTGAAAAGAAGCATAAAGGCAAGTTCAAACCCAACTAAGTTGGTCCTTTCATCATTTTGGCAAATTATGGAACATTAGCATATAGGATTGCCACACTAAATGGATATGAACTTGATGATTTGATGAACATTATCCACCTCAAGCGATACTATGCTTGATTAACTTAGTGTATTATTTATAAAGACCATTTCAAGTTGTACTATTTTACCAATATTCTTATTTGTGCTATACCATTTTTACCATCCTATCATCTTGCCAACCTATCACCTATCCATTTTACCATACCTTCTCATCAACAAATTTGTTCTCTCTTACCCTACCTAGCCTTATAACCTTGGTTTTATTCTATTTATTACATAGCCACATTCAGCAAGAGGATTTAGATCCAATTTTATCAATTATTTCACACATTCTAGATAGAGGCCATATTTTAGAGTAGTATAGCATTTTGGTAGTTATATCCTTCATTTATTATTATTTTCTCTATACTAAGTGTGCTTGATTATAATCACCTATGGGAAAATCAGTGTCTTGCTACTAATTATAACCATCTATGGGAAAATTAGTATGATTGACCTATGCAGTTGTTTCCTAAGTTATAACCACCTATGGGCAAGCTAGGGGAAATATTTGTTTATCATACCTTGACATACCAACTACCCATTTCTTATGCCATATTATTCCTTTATACCAACTATGCCTATTTTGTTTGAATTTAACTAGTCAAATTTCTCCACTGTAAGGTGAAACTATTGTGACTTGAGGTCCAATCCTGGGACTATGTAGGCAGTGCTTGATACTTGTTGAGGTTAGCTCTATCACACTTTCCACCATGATCTAACCATTTTTTAAGCAACCTAATCTATGCTCTCATCATTTTTTGAGAAACTTAAGCCATGCTCTCATCATTTTATGAGTAACCTAAGCCACACTCTCATCATTTTGTGAGCAACCTAAGCCATACTCTCACTATTTTATGAGCAACCTAAGCCATGCTCTCATCATTTTTTGAGCAACCTAAGTAATGCTTTTTCCATTTTATGAGATTGAACCATTTAATATCTCATCATCCTCCATTAAGTTGAAATACCTATAAAATTCCAAAAACATTTGTAAAATCATTAGAAAAACCCAAAACATTGGCCACTTCTTTGCCTTAAGGATTCTAGTAAACCTTACTAAGTCATAAGTAAATCACTTGTTCTTTAGTTTCCCCATCATTTTTGGTCTTTTATCCCATACTCTCACCATTTTGTGAGTCCATTCCTATTCTTCTATCTCATCTATCATGTTTGTTTTCATTAGTTATCATTTTCTTCCCATTTCTTGGGAGAACTACACTTAGCATTAAATATTTGTTGGATATTACATCCATGGAACTATGTAGGTAGTGTCCACTTACCTAGTGCATATGGAGATAGTTTGGCCATCCCCTTCCTTTTATTATATTCCCCCAATCATGTTTATTTGCTAAGTTGTCACCTATTTTTTAGGGGCAATGTGTTAAGTTGTGGAGCTAAAAGCTTCACTGATGCAAATACGAAGGTTGTTGGGTTACATAGCTACCAACGTCAGTCAGACTGCCAACGTCGGTCAGGCAACGACTAGAAGCTATCAATGTCAGTTGGGCATCAGCCAACATCAGTCATCTCCAGACAGATAGAGACCGGCATCGATCGTCTATGTGTTCTAGAACTGTTCTAATTTTACACGAACAGTAAGTTTGCATGTAAAGACTAATTCTAGTCTTGAGTCTATGTTTCTAATTATTGTTTGGTTTGGGATCTATTTAAGAGACCCATGGGCTGTATTGTAATAAGGACTAAGAAGGATTAGATCCTAAAGTGTAAGATATAGAAGGTCTGCAAGAGTGTAAGATCAGGGAGATCTACATGTAAGGAAGACCAATTAGATCTGTAGGGTGCAAGATCAAGAAGGTCTGTGGACGAGAGTAGGCAACAAAAACCATTGGGTTGATTGTCACTTGGAGGGAATAACAACTCGGTATTGAGTTAATTGTTGATTGTAATTGAGAGAGAGAACTCTTGAGGGAGAATTACTGGACACCCAAGAGGTGTGGGAAGAGTGAGATTTATTCATTGTATTTCCTTTTGGAAGAGTGTTAATATAGATTTTATTGTTTCTCGTATCATCTATCTTTGTTACTTCTAAATTCTAGTTATTTATTACTTCTAGTTTAATAAAAGCTTCACTGATGCAAATGTGAAGGTTGTTGGGTTATATATCTACTGACATTGGTCAGACTGTCGATGTCGATCAGGCGTTGACTGGAAGCTCCCAATATTGGTTGGGCATCGACCGATGTCGGTCATCTCCAGATAGACAGAGATGAGCGTCAGTCATCTGTGCATTCCAAAACTATTATAATTTTAGACGAACAGTATGTTTGCATGTAAAGACTAATTTTAATTTTGAATCTATGTTTCTAATTATTGTTTGGTTTGGGATCTATATAAGAGACCCATTGGCTGTATTGTAATAAGGACTAAGAAGGATTAGATCCTTAAGTGTAAGATCTAGAAGGTCTACAAGAGTGCAAGATTAGGAAGATCTACATGTAAGCAAGACCAATTAGATCTGCAGGGTGCAAGATCAAGAAGGTCTGTGGACAAGAGGGAACAACAACTCAGTATTGAGTTGATTGTTGATTGTAATTGAGAGAGAGAGAACTCTTGAAGGAGAATTATTGGACATCCAAGAGGTGTGGGAAGAAGAGATTTCTTCATTGTATTTCTTTCTAGAAGAGTGTTAATATAGATTGTATTGTTTCTCATATCATCTATTCTTTGTTGGTTCTGATTTCTAGTTGCTTATTACTTCTGGTTTAATTCCATGTTTAGTTGCTTATAAAAAGGTAACCAATTAAGCTCTAAGGTACTAACATTTGGTATCAAAGTGAGCTACAGTGGATCCTAAAAATTGGTATCAAAGCTTGGTTAGGTACACTAACAGGTGGTCAGAGCAGGTTAGTGTTTTTTTATTACAGGTCACTCACAGGGGTTTCTATTTGAGTGGGAGTAAAGCAATGGTAGAAGAAAGTAAGCTAAGAATGAAGAAATTCAATGGCAAGAATTATCAATTATAGAGGATGCAGATAGAGGATTATCTATATCAAAAATATCTATACTTACTATTGGGTGGTGTTTCAAGTAAGCCCACATGTATGTAAGATGAAGAATGGAAGGTTCTTGACAGAAAGGCTCTTGGAGCTATAAGGCTAACCTTGGCAGCTTCTGTGTTTTCCAACTTATCTCAGGCAAGGACAATGGTAGAGTTAATGGAATCTTTAGCAAATTTATATGAAAAACCCTCAGCTTCGAATAAGGTATTTCTTATGAAGCAATTATTTAATTTGCAAATGCTAGAAGGCGGATTGGTATATAGTCATCTTAGTGATTTCCATGGTTTGGTAAACTAGTTAAATTCAGTCAAAATAGTTTTTGATGATGAAATTAAGGCTCTCTTAATCTTATGCTCTTTACCTGAAAGTTGGCATAGCTTGGTAATGGCAGTTAGTAATACTGCATCTACTTAAAATATCTTGAAAGTTGATGATGTTGTTAGTGTAATCTTGAATGAAGAAAATTGTAGGAAAAGCACAGGGGAGACATCAGGTAATGCTTTAAGTGTTGAAAGCAGGGGATGGCAAAGAGAGAAGAGCAAGCAAGGGAAATCAAGGTCAAATATAAGCAGTAGATCCAAATCTAGGTATGGCAGTATAACCTACTAGAATTGTGGAAAGAAAGGACATGCAAAGAAATATTATTAGTTGAAAGAAGATCAGCATGAAGGTAATGAAGAAGCAAAAGATGTAGGTATTGTTGCACAAGATGCTCTTACATTTTCTTTGGATAGTCAGGTAGAATCATGGGTTTTAGATTCTTGTGCTTCTTTCCATGCAACTCCAAATAGAGAATTTTTTCATGATTATATCCATGGAGACTTTGGAAATATTTATTTAGGGGATGGTGAGCCTTGTAAAATGGTTGGCAAAGGAAAAGTGCAGCTGAAATTGCAGACTGGCAACATATGGGTGTTGAAGGATGTCATGCATGTACCAATCCTGAAGAGGAATTTAATTTCTATAGGGAAGTTGGGTGATGAGGGCTGCATAATAACTCTCACAGTGGAATCTTGAAAAATTTTCAAGGGTGCACTTGTATTAGTTAGAGGTAAGAAAGTAGGTACACTTTATCTATCTACTTGTATTACTGATTCTCCTTCTATTTTATCTACTTCAGCTATAAATGTAAAGATGTGGCTCTATAGGCTTGGTCACATGAGTGAGAAGGGAATGGATGTTCTTAAGTCAAAAGATATGCTTTCAGATTTGATAGACTAAGATTTCTGTGAGCATTATATTTTTGGGAAACAGGAGAAAGTGAGGTTTCTCACAATTGGGTCAACAAAGAAGCACAGGTTGGAGCTTGTTCATGCAAATGTGTGGAGACCAGCTCAGGGAGCTTCTATTAGAGGATCACAGTATGATGTTTCTTTCATTGATGATGCTACAAGAAAGGTATGGGTTTATTGCATAAAGTAGAAATTTGATGTTTTTGACATATTTAAGAACTGGAAAGCCTTGGTTTTCAAGGAGAAGATGATGGATAGAGATTAGCTCAAGGGGCTGAATAATTCTAAATAGGGAAATTTGGACAAGGTAAAGATCCAAAGTGAGCTCATGGGTAAAAATCATCACTCACAAGAAAACATAGACACTAAAATCAGTCAGGCAGTGATTGATGTCGATCAGGCAGGAACCCACGTCGGTCTGGTGGAGACCAAAGTCGGTGATGTCAGTCAGGTGGTAACCAATGTCGGTCAGGTGAGAACTGATGTCGATCAAGTAGGAACTGACGTCATTCCAATGGAGACCAAAGTCAGTGATGTTAGGCAGGTGGTAACCAATGTCAATCAGGTGGGAACCAACGTCGATTAGGTCAGTCGCATGGAATCGACATCGATCAAGTGTAGACTGAGAGATGACCAGGATCAGTCACTGTTAGAATGAAATTTGGGTGGATAGTAAGCTGTCAATGAGTCTCAAAAGCCCATGTGGAGGTCTGAAAGGGTAAGTAAGCCTTAAATTCGTTATTCCCCTTCTTTATATAACTTGTTGCTCACTGATGGTGGAAAACTAGGAAGTTATGATGAGGCAATATAGGTAGAATCCAAGAAATAGTGGGAGCATGGAATGAATGAGGAATTTGATTCCTTGGAAAAGAACCAAATGGGAGATTTGGTTGAGTTGCTAGTTGAAAAGAAAGCACTGAAAGACGAATGGATTCATAGGTTAAAGAAAAGAGAGAATGGACAGGTGAGACAGAAGGCTAGGTTATATGGTCTTGAGCAAGCTCCAGGATAGTGGTATAGGTTCGACAAGTTTATGACAAAGCATGGCTTTAGTCAATGTCAATGTGACCATTGTGTTTATTTTACCAGGTTGGATAATGGTTGCTACATTATTCTGTTACTGTATGTGGATGATATATTTGTTGTAGGTTCACACATGTAAGGAATTGTTGAGCTAAAGGTAAAAGTAGCTCAGACATTTACTATGAAGGATTTAGGAGCAGCAATCCTTAACATGAGCATTAAGAGAGACTAGAAAAATCATAGGTTGATTTTGTCTCAAGAGAATTATGTGAATAAGGTAGTGGAGAGGTTCAATTTATAGGATGCAAAACTGGTTAGCACACCTATGGTTGGATAGTTCAAGTTAAGCTATGAATAATGTCTTAAATCACATAATGAGGTTGAGTACATGGTATGTACTAGACTTGATATTGCCCAAGCAGTGGGAGTTGTCAGCAAGTTTATGGTCAATCCAAGAAAGGAGCACTGGAAAGCAGTTCAATGGATTCTCAGGTATCTGAGAGGGACTAGCAGCAGGTATTTATGCTATTTAGGGTCAAGCACTTCTCTACATGGATATATAGATTCAGATATGGCAGGCAACTTGGATGATAGGAGAAGCACCACAGGATATGTGTTCACTATTGGTGGAACGGTGGTTAGCTAGATATTAGAGTTGTAGAAGGTTGTTGTAGTCACAGTGGCTAGAAAGGATAAGAACCCTGTAGATATGTTAACAAAGTCAGGAACAAAGGAGAAGTTGAATCTTCATTCAACTTCTATTGGTCTTTAAGATTGAACTTGAAGAGGGATATAAGCTAGAAACAAATTAGAGGATGTTGTTGTATAGGTACAGGTACAGGTGTAGCTATTTATCTCCAAGTGGGAGATTGTTAAGTTGTGGAGATAAAAGCTTTACTGATGCAAATGTGGAGGTTGTTGGGTTACATAGCTACCAACATCAATCAGACTACCGATGTCGGTCAGGCATCGACTAAAATCTATTGATGTCAGTTGGGCATCGGCCAACATTGGTCATCTCTAGATAGACAGAGACCGGCGTCAGTCGTCTGTGCATTCCAAAACTTTTCTAATTTTAGACAAACAATAAGTTTGCATGTAAACACTAATTTTAGTCTTGAGTTTTCATTTCTAATTATTTTTTGGTTTGGGATCTATTTAAGAGACCCATGAGCTATATTGTAATAAGGACTAAGAAGGATTAGATCCTCAAGTGTAAGATCTAGAAGGTTTGCAAGAGTGCAAGATCAGGAAGATCTAAATGTAAGCAAGACCAATTAGATCTATAGGGTGCAAGATCAAGAAGGTCTATGGATGAGAGGGAACAACTCGGTATTGAGTTGATTGTTGATTGTAATTAAGAGAGAGAAAACTCTTGAGGGAGAATTACTGGACATCCAAGAGGTGTGGGAAGAAGAGATTTATTCATTGTATTTCCTTTTGGAAGAGTGTTAATATAGATTGTATTATTTCTCGTATCATCTATTCTTGACTGGTTTTGATTTCTAGTTACTTATTACTTTTGGTTTAATTCTGTGTTTAGTTGCTTATAAAAAGGTAATCAATTAAGCTCTAAGGTACTAACATTTGGTATCAGAGTGCGCTGCAGTGGATCCTAACACAATGTTCATTGTGTAGGTTTAAGTCATGTTATTTGTATTAACATTAGAACTAACTGTTATTTGTTCTTTGCTTGTTTATTTATTTGTTATTTATGTGCTTATTTGTTTACTTTTTATATGGTTACCTTGATTCAATCTACGAGCATTCATTGGGTGATTCCTTGCACATTTATACTTGAATCCATCCATATTCATATGTTTACATTGTCATCATGGTTTTTATCATTGATGCATTATTTTCCCTTGAATATTAGATTCTAAGGGTCAGTCCTTATGCATGTTTTAGTCCCATCCTCATGGTGTTCTATCATTATGGTTACCATCAATTTATACAACATAAATCAGCTTCAAGAATTCTAATTAGCAATAGAGGCATCAACATCTCCTTAGTATTGGCATCCAAATCCAATCCCAATCATATCCCAAATAGAGTAATTACACAATGAAAGAATTTTAACCTTTGTTAGTTCAGATGACCATCTCCATACTAGCAGGTTATCCCAATTCATCTTTATCTTTTGTATCAAGCTACCCACATCATATTTTCCATCATCATCTAATCAATTATGTTTTCCATAATTGGGGTCCAATGATTATAACCACCTATGTTCAAATCATTGTACACCATCCCACCTACATTTCTTAATGATTATAACCACCTTTGGGCAAATCATTGTGTTCTCACCAAATTTACCTTTTTTTTGCCCAAACAGAGGCATGGTTTTATCTTGATTATCTATCCTAATTGGGGCAACTCTATATTCTCAATGATTATAACCACTTTTAGGCATATCATTATGTTATCATACCATGTTGCCACTATCAGGGTACAATGTTTATAACTGCCTTGGGCAAACCATTGTACACTATCCTACTTACATTCTCAATGATTTTGACTAATTTTTCCAAATCATTGTGTTCTCACCCCATCATCTTCATATATTTGGTCCCCTTGTTTTGCTTCTTTCTTTTGAGGGATTGTTTGCCAGCCTACTTGTGCTAACCATTCCCTCGAGGGGGCATCATATAGTTCATCCATTACCATTGAAGTTGTAAGTATGTAGGACCTTTTCATTCTTTGAGAAGATGTTACTATGCCTATATCTTTTAATGCCTTCCCAAATAGGGGAAAATTGTAAACACCTAAAATTGACAACCAATGACCTCCAACTAGGCTTTTGACCAATGCCTATCAAAATACACAATTTAGCCTAAAAACACTAAAACATATTAAATGAGTTAAAATTGTTATATACAAGTGCAAATTTTGGCTAGAGTATTACTAAATGAGGCAATACAATTTATGAGACAACTAACTTTGATCAGATCATTTCAAGTCAAAATGATGATTTCACAGTTGGGTGCTCTAGATTGATTTTTTCTACCAAATTTTTTATATGAGACATGTGGCTTTGTTATTTTATTAGAAACATCCTAAATGGGATAATGGTTATAATTCATCTAACATCACCTTTTAATTCTAATCTAGTCAAATTTTGAGCCAATAATATGACCTTTTGACCAGTTTAATTAATTTGTGCTCCAATTGCCAAAATTTGCACCAAAATTGACTAATCATGCTTAAAGCTAATTAATTCAAATCATGAGCCTAATTAATAATTCTATGGATATTTTTTGAATATTTTTTTTTGAAAATTGATATTGAATAATTGCATCATCAAGTGACATAATTTCTTGGGAAGGCATCCATAGGCCATAAATGCATAAAATATCGAGATTAAGCCCTCCCATGCCTCATCAATGCCCTCCCATACCTTAGTAATGCCTCTCTATCTTAAATATTTATGAAGGCATTTACATAGAATGGCCTCTAAAATTGAATGGATTCTTAGCCACACATCTCCATCTTAAGATGGATGATTTAGGTTCATTCTGATCATTTTGTAAAATATATAAATAGGAGGCTTTGCCTATTAAATTAGGATCTCAATCAAAGTAATGTTATAATGCAAGATTTCATTCATGAATCATATGAATAATGTTATGATGACAAAATTGAGACAAATAAAGCCACATCAAGTCATATCTAAGCCAAGTAATGGTGTCAAGAGGAGATGAAGGTAGTCACACTCCATTGATGAAGACTTCTTAGGCATGATCCAAACAAGGCAATCAAAGAAGACTCTTGGAGCATCAAGGAAGGTAAGAAAAGTAATTTTATTGCATTTTAGTTGTTCTTTGTTCATTTTAATTATTCATCATGCTCCCCCCTTGAGATAGGCTTAAGGTGTTAGCATTAGTGTGTTTTATTTCTATTTGGTTTCATTCACTAATCTCCCCTTATTAAAATCCTATGTTCACACATTTTAGAGGAAATTAGAGTAGCTATTGATCCACATCATGCATAGTTGAGTGGGGTAGATTCATTGATTCATATATATTTTTTATCTTTCTATTGTATCTAGGTAGCATGGTGGGATGGATTTTGTATAGGTTGTAGGGTTTTTTGTGTTGATAATTGGATATATTGCATTTTGAGTGGCATTTAGGTTGCTCACTAACTACTTGACAAAAAGTTAAATTTTACCTTACATTGTTTTTGGCTTATCCACCCTTAACCTTATTGGATTATTTCACTCTCCTTGTCTTCTATGCTTGGTTTGTGATTAAGATATTGTGGGATTGCTTCTTGACAAATTACATAAGTTTTTTAATTTGGGAGATTATTAGTGGACCATAGTGTGAGTTTAATTTATCAAGCTGAGGAGATTGGAAGTTGGTCAGTGGGATCTTCTTTAGTAAGATAATTAGTTCCCTATAATTTCATTAATATTTTGATGACAACAAAGGATTTTAAGGATAAAACTTCCATCTTTATTTTCCCTAACTTACTTAACCAGGAGGAAAAACTTGTGGATTGTTTAGTAGATCCCTTGTTAGGAGGATCATCTTCCCTAATGTCTTTTGTAAAAATTATCTATCATCTAGGAATGGATTTTCCTCTCCAATTTGTTTGCGGGGGGACCTCAATTTACATCATATGTCTTCTAAACACCTATGCAACATAGAGGAGGGAATTAGAGCCTATAGCTCATCTGATAAGAGAAATGCTCTTGGCATTGATCCCACTTTCAATGTTATTGGGAATAAAGATCAAACTCGGCACCCAAACAACTCTACATCACTTAGATCATTTAAATCTCCTTAAAACTTGGGAACTATATGGGATTCCACTAATTTCTTTCTTCCTCTTATTTTCTCCTTGGATAAAGGTGATTTGCTTACATAGGAACTTGAGCAAATGGGTTTCTCTTTTGACACCATTAAAGGTGTTGGAATTTTGGGAGGTGTGATGCTACAGCATCCTCAAGATCTACCCAAAGATGGGTCCACATTACTTTCCCCTATACTAGAATAGATTTGAGTTACATCTATGAAGTCATTAGGGAGGAAAGGTAGAAGGTGTATTAAACTGAGGGGGAAACTTATCTAATTAGTGCTTGGAAAATATGTAAATATGGATCAAGTTATTGAGATGACGCATATTGTTCTTACTGGGTGTTTCTTTAGGAGGATAAACTCAGCTCACAATTTGGATAAATAGATTAATGAATTCTAGAAACCCCTTCTTGGATACTCTCACATATCCCACATATTAGTGAGAGGTTGGTTGGCCTTTATCTTTAACTCCATAGAAGATGTTACATTAATTTTAACACATAGATTGTTTTTGGGGACATCAGTACTTACTCTTAAGAGGTAAACACCATTTTTTGATCCTTAGGTGGAGAGATCTTCAACATAACTAATTTGGGATAAATTACCAAGGCTACCATTGGAATATTGGAATCAAGAAGTTTTTAAAGCCATTGGGAATAGCCTTGGTACTTTCTTTGACGTGGATAACATATTTCTCAATGATTCTTCTAGAATGGTTTCCAAAATATTCGTTGACCTTAATTTGTTGGAGGGTTTGGAGGAGACTATTGTTATAGAATTTGGTTCATAGATCTATACACAAACCCTTGATTATGTGGGAGTTCTATTTAGGTGTGTTAGATGTCATGCTTATGGACACCTAAAAAATGACTGTTCATATGGTTTCTCACCCAAATATTGGATAAAGAAGAAGAACCCACATTTTCAACTAGAATCGATGAAATTTTCTTGCAGTGAGGGGACCAAGGAGTTCCCACATCTTGTTGATAGAAGGAGTCTTTCTCTAGCTATTGGGGGATGATAACATCTTGAGCAAGCTGATGACTTTTGAGATATGTCTCAATATATCTCCTTTGGGTGAGGATTTATCTATGGTTTGGCAGGGTTGACACTCTTTGGGTGTAGATATGAACAAGTCCATTTGGAAAACACATTGAGATGTTATGCTACTAGACCCCTCTACTATTTATCTCCCTCCTTTTAAAGATGATCCTACTTAGTCATTATCTACAAATGTGGGGGGGTTATTGTTATTTATTTGGAATCATTTCATACTAGTCTATAGGATCATTTTCAACATGAAGCCTTAGAGAGAGATTCTAATCATTTTGGGAAAATCTCTCTTCACATGGGGGAGCTAAAGAATCCTCAAAAATTCTTGGGGAAAACTCACTTCTTAGTGAGTCATTTCAAAATGTACAAAAAATAAATTAAAAACTTCACAAGAGGACTTCTTCTAATTTGATCCTTGTTGATTCCCTCTCTAATTCTAGTCATTCACCATACCTTTTGAGATCTTGAATGGACTCTGGAGTAAATTTTAGTATTGAAAGAGGATTGGGGACTCCCAAGGTTCTCACTTGCTCATGTTCATGGCAAGCACATCCCTCCAAGATTAATCAGGCCATAAATATAGTGGGATGGGAAGTAAAATAGGGATTAAAAAAACTATCATAGGGGTCCTTGGAGTGGGGGCTACCCTTTTGATTGGTTGATATGCTTATTTATCCCTTAATATTAGAGGGTTGGGTAGTCCCACAAAAAAAATACATTAAAGCATCTGATTCATTTACATAATATGGATATGATTTTGATCCAAAAAACAAAGGGAGAAGGAAGTAAAGTTATTGATGGACTATCTAAATTCTTGAAGAACTGGTCTTTTTTAGCTTCTAATTCCATTGGTAGTGATGGGGGTTCGATGCGGTTAGAAAATTATTTTTTATTTCATTTTGGCATTGGGATAAAAATTCACTCTTTGGAGATTGGAAAAACATTCTTAGTCTTAAATATCTATGGTCCCAATGATGAGAGACTTGCCTATTGGGATGATTTATTTAATTTACCCTTCATGACAGCTACAAATCTTATTATAGGGGGTGATTTAAATTTCATTACTAAGCTTCCGAAGGTGTGGGTTATAGTTGTGAGAATGGATCCATTCGTTGATTAATTTCTATAAAATTTTATGGACTCAAACCTAGTGGATTTGGAACTTGTTAATTTGGATCCTACCTGGAGGAATATGAGAACTGGGATACATGGTGTGGCTAAACATCTAGACATATTTCTCAACTCACATTCACTTTTGATCGGCTCTAAAAATTTTAGATCTTAGATTTCTACTGGTGGTGAATCTGATCATTTGTTGATCATGTTATAGATTGAATGTGGAGCTAAAAGGCCTTTGAGTCCATTTAAATTCAATTTAAAGTAGCTATTAGAGCTAAAATTCACTAATTTGATTAAAAATGAGTGGGTTATTTTTTATCCTCTATCTATTGAATCGGCTAGCCTTCAATTTGCTACTAACCTTAAAAGAGTGAAGTAAAGAGCTGATAATTGGGTTGCAAATAAATAACATGAAGCTAAAAAAGAAATTTCTTTTTGGAAAAGCAAATTGCTATTATTCATGGACAGGATTTTGATTAAAATTTTGATGAGTTAACAAAAGATAGACTAAAAACTTTGGAATTGAATCTTGTACAACTTCTTGTGAATGATGAAGCTTAGTGGATACTCAAGAGTAGGGATCCTTGGTTGGATAATGGTGACAAAAATATGACTTTCTTACAAAACTTTGCTAAGAATCATAAGTGCAAGAACACTATTTTGGAAATGCCCAATTTTGAAGGTACTATAATGAGGACTTTCCATGAAATAGTTGAGCTTGTTGTTTCTCATTTTTAAAATATTTATCATGATCTGGCTCATGTGAACATTTTCGAAATTATTAATATTTATACTCTTTTTCCTATATTTGTCACTGAAGATAATAATGAGAGATTGTAGTTAGTTTTCTCCAAGGAGGAACTATTGTCAACATTGGCTACCTTTAAAAAAAGATAAGAACCTAGGGTTGGATGGGTTTTCCATTGAGTTATTTAGGGTTTTTATTAATTGCTTGGGGAGGACTAGCTCAGAGTTAGTGAGGAGTCTCGATAATCTAGAAAGATACTTGTGTCTTTTAACTCCACCTTCATAGCCCTCATTCCTAAAAAGGACAATCTAGAATCATTTGAAGACTTTAGGCCTATCTTTTTGTGTAATTGTATTTAAAAAATAATTTCAAAAATCATCTCCATCTAGATCAAAAGCTTATTATCTTCCTACATATCTAAGGAGTAATTCAGTCTCTTACATGGGTGATAGATTCATGAAGCTATAGGGGCAGTACAAGATAAATAAGATGCCGGTAGTTGTTCTAAAATTGGACCTTTCTAAATCCTTTGATAGAGTGAATTGGATTTATTTAAGATTAATTTTGATCAATATTGGGTTCTAACTCCAAATGGTTAATTGGATTATGGGTTATCTTTCTTTGATTTCTTTTTCCCTACTTATTAATGGATCAGCCTCTTCCTTTTTCATACCTACCTAAGGGCTTATATAGGGTTGTCTTCTATCTCCACTACTCTTTATCCTTATTGCTAAAGGGTTGAGTCATCTCCTTCTTGAGGCAAAAATAACTAGATCCCTTTGATGGACTAAGGTTATTAGGGACATCTTCCTCACTCATTTATTATTTATGGATATTTGTGATGGTTCCTGATTGGCAATCAAAACACTTAAGGATTATTTGGATCTCTTTAGTGTGGCCACTAGAATAGTTATTAATGTGTAAAAATCTAGCATCTCCTTCAATGGATTGAGGGATCATAAGATATGTTGGATATTTAATTTATTCCCTTTCAAATATTTGGCTCTTTAGTCTAACCTTATGTATTTGGGATTCTTGCTGAAACCAAATGACTATAGGAAAAATGATTAGAACTGGATTATTGGTAAGGTGGATATATTAGGATTGTGGAGCTAAAAGCTTCACTGATGCAAACAGGAGAGGAGGTTGCAGGAGAGTTGCTGAGTGTCAGAGACACCAGCGTCGGTCAGGCCAACCGACGTCGGCAGGACAGGGCAGGAATGCAACCGACGTCGGTCAGATATCGGCCGGCGTCGGCGACCCCCAGGCAGACAGGGACCGACGTCAGTCGCTTGTGTGGTTTGACTGCGAGCTATTTACGGGCAGTTAGCTAACAAACCAAGTGTTTGCATGAAGAGATCTATTTTTAGACTGAGAGCTGCGGATCTAATTATTGTAATTAGATGTCTAATTATTGTTTGGATGAGATCTATATAATAGACTCATGGTTGTATTGGAAAAGTGTGCTAGGGAGTAAGAGAGCATAATTATAAGCTCCTTCTGTGTGTGAGGTAGAGCAATGGTGCGTTCCTCCTAGTGCCACAGTACCAGGTGTGTTGGTGCTGGATTGGAGAGCCAGCTGAGTTCTTCAAGAGTGTAGGATCTTGGTCACAGTTGCATGGCCTATACAGGAGATCTACATGGTAAGTAAGATCGTTGATTTGCAGGTGTATGTGTGTGCAAGGTCGAGGTTCACAGGTGAGCAGAACCGTTGTTTGATTTGCAGGTGTGCAAGGTCATATAGACAGCAACACAATAGGGAGCAGTATCAGGCAGGATCTACTTGGAGTACAGGTGTGTACTCGGATAGAGCAAGAGGAAGGCAAGGAAGTTCCTTCCATAAGTATGGTCTGTTGAATTGCAGGTTGTTGCAGATTCATGGGAGATCTACTTGAAGTACTTTGAGTACTTGTGGAGCACGTGGAGTGCTTGTGGAGTGTGTGGAGCACTTGTGTTGTGCGTGGAGCATGGGAGGTGAACACCAACTCTGTATTTGAGTTGGGTGTTGGGACCTGTGAGAGAGAGAGCTTTGGGGAGAAGAACTACTGTTCACTTGAGGTGTGGGAAACCTCTGTAAGGTGGTGGAGAAGAAGTGGCATCTTCTTTATTGTATTCTTTTCTATATAAAGTGTTGATACAAGTTGTGTATTGTCTCTCATATGCTGTGTTATTCTGAATTCTAGTTACTTGTTGATTCTGGTTATTTCTGAATATTTAAGTTGCTTGAAGTTTGGTAATCAATTGTATGTTTCCGGTTTCGCATCCTGACAAGTGGGATCAGAGCATGTTTGTTGTTCTAGATTCCTGACAGGATAATCATATTTTTTATGGTGTAATTGATGGCTCTATATTGGAGGTAAACTTACACTAATAACATATGTGTTGGATACTATTTCAGTCTCTTGGCTCACATTAGGCCATATTCCAAAAGGATTTTTGGAAATCATTCACAAAAAAAGCTTTAGATTTCTTTGGATGGGAAGAAAAGAGAGGGATGACACCACCCTTATCAAATGGTAGACCATTTCTACTCTAAAAGACATTGGGGCTTCGTGACTTAAAGATATCCATATTTTTGATGTGGTTCTTTCTGCCAAAAGTCTTTGGAGGCTTATCACAAAGGATGGATTTTTAAATTAAATCATTATTTAAAATTACATTTAACCACTTTCAGTGAAAGAGTAGATTCATTGTCCCAACAAAACTTGTCACAATGCTTCTATTTCTTAGAAATATATTATTCATTTCTTCCCTATCATTAGGAAATGGCTTAAATGGAAGGTGGGATATAGCACATATGTAAGAGTGGGACTAAACCCATGGATTGGTTACGGTTCTAATTATCAATTACATGTTGATGTGTTGATGGTTTTGGAAGGGCTAGGTATCACTTTTTTAAATCAAGTAGAGGATAAAAATATCACCAATCAATGGTGACAAGGCTATAAAAGTGCTCACATGTTGGGCATTGAAGGGGAGTCTAGGAGGAGATGGGATGCATATGTATAATGTTTAAAATGGAGTCATATTTGCCTTTTAATTAAGCATGATGAGTTGGCTTGGTCCTTGAATTATGTGTTGGGAGAATACTCTGTGAGCCTTGAATACCTATCAAAATTTATATTTGATATCCCTGATGAGAGATAGTGGTGGTGGAAGAAATTATGGAAAATTAAGTCACCTCATAAAACCAAAAAAATTATGTAGCTTGCATTAAGTAATAAGGCTCTCACCTGGGAAGTCCTACAATGTAGGAATTGGCATGGGCCTGGGAGATGCAATTTATGATTTAATTCTTAGAGACCATGAACCATATACTAGTCACTTATCCATATGCTATTGAGATCTGGGATGAGTTGGAATCCTCAATTGGGGTCAAAGATTATTGGCAGGGTCAATCAGTTGCTGAGTGTTTCACAAACTAGTTTAAGAGAGATGATCTAAAACATTTCAAGGCATTACCACTAATTATTTATTTGGGTATTTATCTCATGATAAATGCCTCAATATTTCAAGATAAACACATCCCTACTTTTCAATGCCTCTCTCAAATTAGACTCATATTTGGGCATTTCAAAATCAAGCCAAAAATACATAAACAATGTTGTCTTATCTATCCTCATATTGATTACTCTATTGCTTGGGGATAATTTGCCAGAGCTTGTCAAGGTGATTCTACTATTTGTGGTGTTGGTGGTATCCTTTTTTTAAACTCTAGGCATTATTTCCATTTTAATGCTAGTCTCAGCATTGGTACAAATAATTTTATAGAGTTGTTGACTTTAAAGCTTCTCTTATGCCTCACTAGGAAGAGAAATGTGATAGCTTTGTAGATTTTTAGGGACTCAATGATTATTATCAATTGGTTGAAGGGAGACTCAAAAATGGAAAATCTAATATTACTCCCCAAATTCAATTCTATATATCATATTTCTCTTTATTTCTATGGCATCTCATTTAGGCACGTCTAGGGGGAACTAAATGGAGGAGTTGATTCACTCTCAAAAGAAGGGCTATGCTTAGAACCTGAATAATGGGTTATACACGAGTTCAAGGAAAATGTTTGTCTTCAAACACTCTCCCTATTTGTTCTATAAGATTAAGTCCACAATGCATTATTCATCCTATACTTATTTTGTGGGTTATTACTTTGTGGTGTGTAGTAAATAGGGGCATCTTTCTTCCACCACAGGTTTATACATTCTTTTCTTCATTATTGGGCACTTGTCTATTTGACACTACCATTCTTTTGAGGGGGAAGTCACTCACTTTGTGGGTGTTATCTTCTTTGGTATTTTACCTTACTTCAAACTTGATTTTATCTTAGTTTGACTTTGTTTGTCTTCTTCTTATTTTTGGCCTTACTTCATGGCTTTTCTATTTCCTTGGTCTATTCATTGTTGGTTTCTCTCCACCCCTTTGTGGATGTGAGCTCTTGTTTTCCTTTTTTATTTTCTCTTTTTTATTCTAGATTGTTGTGTCAGTTATGAAATGTAATTTCAATTTTAATTAATATGAAGTTACGCATTTTTTTTAGGGAAAAAACATTTTTCTTTAGTGTATTCCATTCAATTTATCTAATTAGGGATAATATTGAATTAATTAAATTTCAAATTAAACTTTTAGTGAACCTGCATATTGATTGGACCTTGACAAACCTTAGGTTTCCCTGAGGGTTTTAAACTTATTTCATTTTAAAAATTATTAATTTTTCCTAAGGGTTTTAGATTTGACCTCTGATTACCCTTCCTTCTTAGTTCAAAAATCAGACTCCTTTACTTTTTACCTTAGAGTTTTACTCTCATCTTGTGGCTAGTGTTTTGTGTCATATACTTGAAATTTCCTTTTTGATTGGCTTGTTGCTGATTTTTTTTTTTAAATTAAAATTTCTCTGATATTTTTCATATTCCTATTGATATAACTAGAAACCTCTTTTTGTTCACTCAAATTCTATAAGATTTTTTTAGATTTTGTAATTTACTATTTTTAGTAAATATTGACATACAAAGTTAAAGATGTACTTATTAATTAATTTTTGGAGTTCATCAAATTTCATATTTTATTCAATAATATATCTTAGATTTTTTAAGTTAGTCCCTAATTTATTGTGATTGGTGATTATTTATTGGGAATATTCTAGGGTTTTATTTATGAAACATCACACTTTGTTTGCCTCATTTATTCTACTAAGCAAATCAATTTTAAAATTCCTTAGAGGTTTTTAATACTCAAGTTGATATAATCAAAAACCCCTTTGTTTTCCAAAATTGTATATATATATATATTTTGGTTTTTTTAATTTACTATTTTTAGTAAATCTTGACATATAGGGCACAAGGAATACCTATTTTTATGGGTTTTGATTATTTACTATTTTTTGAAATATCTTTCTTAGATTTCTAAAATAGGCATACAATCTCTTGAAATCATTAAATCCTTATTGTAAAAATTTTACTAAGTTTTCCTTCGAATTCTAACTTTTTTGGGTCTTAACATTGATGTTTCAATATTGTTGGCTGAAATAATTATTAGGGTAAAAATTGTGGGCATTCGATCAATAACTTGGGGATGAATTTTATCTCTTATTAGCACACATAGCTACATTTATTTAAAGATAACGATAATGTAAAAAATAAAATTATTTATAGCAAAAAATTTGCTTATGGGGTTTTTATACTTTTAACTTGAAAGTATGAGAAGGTGGTAGAACAAAGAAACAAAATAATTGAAGAGAGATTTTGAGAGGAAAGAAGGGAGAAAAGATAATAATAAATGAGGGGGAAATAGTTTTTGATAGTTTAAACACATAAAAATGCCTTAACTATCAAAGACTTTATAGAATGGATTGTGAATGTTGGAAATTATTTTCTTCAAAAAGACAAGAAATGTGTACTTTAAATGTAAGAATGAAGCCCATACACCAAGTAAAATTTCAGACAAATGAAATTCAAAACAACCCTGTATCCTTTATAGGAAATAATTTTTTTATCTCTTTACTTTCATTTAAGTTTCTTGATTCAAAGTTCCCTACATATATTCTTATAAATTTCTAAATCAAGAACTCTAAACACTCAATGATTCAATAACAATGTTCTAGAAGATTTAAAGTAAAGAATCAAATGAATGAATAAAATCACACATTATTCATCCAAATTAATACATAGCACAAATTCTTGAAAATTCTTCTTGTATTGATTCCTTGTAGAGCTATATCTACAAAATTCCCATTTCCATTACCAAAAATTCTCACAGTGTTAAAAGGTCAATGTACAATTAATAGAACTCATATTTATAGTTTATGAAGGCATAATCACCTTGTAACCAACTCATAACCACATTTTCAGTAATAACTTCCTATTGTATAGTTCATTTTTTTCTTTTATGAGTTAAAAAGTGAAATACAACCTTTCTAAGTGATTTCAAAAATTACAACAAAGAAATATAAAGTTAGATAGAAAAAGGTATTTGAGTGATTATTAAGAGAGATAAGAATCATTTTATTGAGAAGAATTTTTATTTGTCACTACAATTAGACTTCTAATTAATTTGCATGATCCTTGTAAATAGTGTGTAATACATATTTGCACATCCTAATCTGGCCAACTTATAGCCAGTGCAGTACTCTTAATTGTATGAGAAATAAACACATGTTGTAAAGGTAAATCACCTACTCTATAATTTATATATAAACTAATCTAACCAAATGACATCTAGTTCAACTATCTCAATCGTATACGAAATGACCATGTGTTGCTGGTCTAGATCAATTGCCCTAAAAATTATGCATGTTTTTCTAGTTATTTACTTGAAGAATTTCATTAGAATATTTTCATGTCTATATGATGTCTAAGGAAAAATATTCACACCACCATTTTCATTTCATGATTGTAAATTTTATCATTTGAATATACTTCCAAATATATGGCTTGGAAAACCACTTGATTGAAATGTTTCAAAGGTATTCATACATGTTATTCTTTGATATGAATAAATTTCATAATTCTATAAAGATTCAATTTGTTCAACATGCCTTGGAGCCAAAAACTAAAAACTACTTTGAAATGAAAATTGGGCCATTTTGAGGATTTGAATGCATGACAATGAAAATATTAGCTCAAAATGAGTTTAACTAGGGTTTACATTAGGTTTAAATTACTTGAAAATCATTTCTAATTTTCTTCATCAACTTAAGCTTTTGATACTTGTTCTACAATATGTTGTGTTTAGTGAGATTCAAATATCCCTAATTTTGTCTTCCTCATCTCATCCATTTTTATAACACATTATTTCTTATGATAATAAATATCCACAAAGAGGGTACTTCACTGAGATTTAGCTTCAATTCTTGTCATTCACACCTTATAAAATTCATGTTTGGATACTCATAATCTATAGATTTGCCTTATCTTAGACAATAGTCTTAAAGTACATCATTTGATCTATTAAGGGCCATACACAATTACCAATATATATATGCATTTATCCTACTTATGACATCAAATATTTTTTCAACCTTGTACAAGTTCATTCATCACATAATCACTATTATCATTCCTCACAACTTCTATGAATTTTCTCTTGCCAAACCAGGCTTTGAACCTTGTTCAATATTGAAACATGCTTATATCACTTTTACTCAGGTTTCAAATTACCTCTTTGCATTATAAAATGATGTTTGTAATAATTTTATGTCAGAAAAATCTTGTTTTAGGCTCATTTAGAAATAGGGAAATCATTTTACAATTTAAAATTATCAAAAACTACTATTAAAAATCTACCAATGATTGAATCACATTTTTCCCCTTGTTTTGAGTTTAAATAACTTACTTGTATCATGAAATGAACATTGACAAATCTTATTAGCCTATGGACTTTATAAATGGAGAAAAATACTTTTGTACTTCTTGGTTTGTAGAGTGAGCTTTAGAGAACCACATCAAAATTGTATTTGAAATGTGTTTAAAATCTATGCAAAGGCCTATAGACTTTGAAGATAAATTTTACATGCAAAACATTCCTTTAAAAATTAAGCTACAAAATAGATTCGCAAAATCTACACAAAAAAAATATTTGATATATGTTGAGATCCATTGCCTACCTTGTAGGTTATTTTACATGAAAATTGTGTTGAAGAAGTCTTCTCCTTCAAAATGTAGATTTAAAAACTATATAATAGACTATGTTTGATATTTTTTTAAGTCTATTATAGGATTTCTAGTTTTTAAGATGGTTTCATGTTGTAGAAAGTTTGTGTTACAAATCCATATTTATAAAATGGATTGAAAAAGTCCACCTTTCAATAACTAGTAGAGAGACATTTGCATGGAAATTTAAAGTTGATCATGATGAGTTATAACTACTTGCATGAAAATGACTATCTTTTGGATGGAATTGTGAGCCATGTCAACCTATAAGAGTTACAATAAATACTTAAAACATTGTCTAGAACTTGGCTAAAAATAACCACAAAGTCTTGAATTTTTAAGTGAGATTACAAAGGTTGATTGGACTATGTAAGTTTTCTTTGGATGTTTATAGAATTATTCAAGATTTAGAGTAGTATTTTCACTATTTCCATGCCAAATATAACCATTTTAAATTCCTTTGATGGTATATATACCTTAGGGGGAATGCAATCTGATTAGACTATGTAAGAAGGCTTTTTTTAATAACATAAAATGAGTTATCCATAACCCTGTGAGCTTTGAGTAGTAATTTTGCATGGTAAATATAATATTTATCTTTAGTAGGAGTAAAATAGGCTTCCAAAAGCTGCATAAAACTATGGAAGAGATCTAGTCAAAGTTTATAGTCTATGGTATTTTAATTTTAAAAAGTGTGTCTTTAAAGTCTGCTTTGTACAAAAATACCTCCAAAACTCTGCATAAAATTGTATTTGAATGGTTTTTTCACTATTTTAAATACCATGTGGATTTTTAAAACTAATTTTACAATGTAAAATTAGTTATAAAATTACACACATCCAAAAATAGTTGTATAAGGTTACATATGCAAAATTTAAATTATTTACAAAATCCAATTTAAACCTATAAACTAATTATCTTGCCAAATTTGTTTAGAGTTGTAGAATATTTATTTGGTATTTTTGGGTATTTTTCCTTAACTTAACATAACTAAGTATTAATTATGTTCCCAATCGAAATAATATGTCAATGAGATTGCATGTCAACATATCATGTGAGGAGTAAACTCACGTACTCACCTGAGGTGCATACCCTGGACCACCCCCCATTGATTCTATGATGTAATGGTGGTTAGACAACTTTATCTTACTTAGGTGCTTGAGTTATTCCATTTAGTCATTGTTACTACCAATATTAGTCTAGATCAGTTATTTGTCGAAGTTGAATTCATACAATGCATTTAACTATTATCATAAAATCAAAGTTAACACTATAGAGTTCAACACATCATGATTTTTAGTCAAAGTATTCTATTGATTTCATTGAATAATATTACAATATGCTTCTATCATTATGTTATCTATTCAGTTCTATATTGATAACCCCTTCATAATTACATCTAACAGCATCAATAGCAAATCCAATAATGAATCTATCAACTCCAACCATAGTAATAACACTTTATAAATCAAGTTAAGGGTTATTTATACATAATTAAACCCCTAAACATTTGTTACATAAATAATAAAAAAAGTGATGACTAACCAATGACCATTAATAACAATGAGTTGTGGAGAGTCATTATAATTCATTCTTATTAACTCAGGCCTATTCACCCCTATATACCCTCTCTATGTTATCTCTTTATATTCATGTTCCTCTTATTTCATGTCTGGTGTTAGATTTACACTCTCATTATTCTTTGTTACTTTTATAAACTACTTTGTAATCGCATCCACTTCCTGCACTCTTATCCTAGTCTTGTGCTTCTTTGAGTCTTGTGTCTTATGCTCATTGTCTAATTCCTTATTTTTCATAACTAACCCTTATGTGCTAAGTATTTTGAATTATTCCTATATGTTTCTCTCTTACATTCCATTTTCTCTTATTTCATGATCCTACACACTTTATCTTGTACCCTTATTCTTCCATGTTTATGGCTCCAATATACTTAGAATATATTATTACAAAATTTGGGTCCAACATCACCCTAGACTAAACTAATAGTCTATCTCTAACTATGTTATAGGTTCCTCAGTTGTCAAAAATGTAAGATCTACTTATTGTACTTAACACTTAAATTCCTCCCAATAGTTGAGAGCTATATGAATTTTGAATAACTTTCATTTTACCTTTCAATTTGTTCATCTCCTTAGGCTATTCCGAAAAGGTATTAGCTTGAGTTTTCAAAGTCCCAAACTGAGAAATTACAATCTTAAGAGCATCCTCAAGGGCCCCAACCTCTACCAAAACTTGTCCTCAAAGCATTGATAAATTAACATTCAACTACTACCAATGAGTTTTTATTTATATTTCTATTTCTTCAACATCTTGGAAAACTTTTGCACACTGGGCCTTATCCTTAATGTTTAAAGCTTTCTGAGCCAATTGTCAATGTTGTTATTCTTTGGGTAGCATCTATTATTTTAAACAATTTCTAGGCCATTCTAAGTTCATAAAAAACCCATTTGTGAGGTGAATGGTAGTGTTTAGTTTATTCAAGAATGCATGACACACCTCTATGGCCTAAAAAATTGCTTTGTTACCCAAATTTTCTCCTTTCTAGGATCCACTTGATTTTTAAATTTATTAATCAAAAGATCCATGAGCATCTCTAGTTTATTGATTACCTCATCAGTAACAATAATTCCATTCACAAGCATCGGTTTGCTTCTAAAAATTATTTGAAAAAGGCCCAAAGTCCTAGTCAATCCACTTTTACCACATTCAAGTTGAACTTGAGTTATTCAATTTCTTATTCAAACTTTCATCATGTTTCTTGTTCTTCTTTGTATAGTTGCATGACCTCCTGATGATTGGTGCCAACATCATGGCTATTAAGAATATTTTTCTTAGAAACTTCTAGGGCAAACTTTATCAAGGTTGTGTCTACTTACATCTGGAGTAATTCACAAGATTTACCCAAAGTGTGTCTATAACATCTACTACTTTTGGGATTATGTTAGTGTTGTCCCTTATAAATTCAAAGTATTCCTTGTCATGGTACACTTCCATCACAAATGACATCTCACACTGAGTTTGTTTCATGGACTCATGATCAAGGGAAAAGTTTTGAAAATATAATTATTTATCCAACATGTCATGTTGTAATGTGAAGTGAATGGGAGGTTCCTAATTTGCTTATTTATATTATTTTGCATCTTACATTAGTTCCTTACCCTTTGGGGTGTCATACTCTAAATCAATGATTTCAAGATTCTTTTCCCATTTTTTGTTGGTATTGATGCCAAGGTCCTCTCTTATGGGGCCTTCTCTCTTATCTTATTCTTCCAATATTAGACTTTTAATGTCCACTTACTACTTAGACATAAGATGTTCCTCATTGGGTGCAGCATTCTACTCTTTGATCATCTCATGGGATTGGTCCCTATTAGGATCAGGAGTGGGTTCCTTGATAAGGTGTTCTTTTAGATACACCTCACCTGTGTCTATAATTACCACTCAAGATGCTTATTACTTGGGTTCTACTTGGGTATCAAGGTGTGTAGTGTCATATTTATATTTTATTGGAAGTTCCATGGCTTTTATTGGCAAGGGGGTTATCCTTTATCATTTTGTATCCTCTTGAGTAGATGACTGAGATGCAATGATGTACTCTTTCTCTGTAATAAACCCCTAGGTCCTTGGTGGGGATGAGGCCTACTAATGGAATTTTGGAATGACCCTGGGTTGGTCTTACATCCTATATAACTAAAGGCCTCAGGTCTTGGCCTTTTATCTTTCACCCATGCCCTTCCCTATGCACATGTTTTTGGTTGGAGGGAAGTGGTTCATTTTACACCTCTCGGTATCCCAAATTTTTCCTTCATGTCTTGAGCATATATAAAATCACCCAAATCTTCATTTGCATGACTAGCCTCTAGGAATTAAGGTTAGTCTTGTTATAATTATGATTCTCCATGTATTCATGCCTCCTTGGGTAAACATAAATATTATGAAGAGTGTGGATCTCAACTTCAATATTTTTTACATCAATATTCATAGGGTGTGTGTCTAGGATGTGATTTATCACATCCATTAAGTATCTAACAGTGAAAGCATAGGTTAATTTAATCCACCCTCACAAGTTATATGTGGTTACCATTTAAATATATGCAAGAGAATAGTGTTTCTTTATAGCAAACTAAGCATACAATCCCATCTATACATGCAACTCTTTAGGTACACACCACTCATTCCCAAAATCCTCCTTTATTCCATCAAACCAACCCTTCATCTTGGCTTTGTAGAAGGGTGTGATGGTGTTTCGGCAAGTGAATTACTTGAACCATTTGATGGGGGACTTATGTTTTGGTGGGTAAATCTACTTTAGTTATGTGCTCAAGTACTCTAGGATGTCAATCTCATCAAAAAATAGAAGTAGAAAAATTGCGTCACAAGGAAACTTATGATTGGGTAGTCGATGTGACTTCTCTTTATTGTGTTCAATATTCTCTATAAAGTATATCAAGTAATTTTCTTTTGTCCCTTTGGCCAGTTGGTTGTCTATAAAGAGGTGTAATTACAGGAACAACTTCAAGTTAAAATTGAAAATCAAAAATAACTCTCTTTCAAATTGGGATAAATTCATTATGATTTATTGAAGGAGGATTCAATGACTTATTTCATTATGGATGAAGTAAAGGCTCAATTAAAGAATTTGATCAAAGAAGAGTTGCTCGAATAAAATGCTTTTAATGTTGGTTCAATGACAATACTTAGTGAGATCAATATTTCACTTGAATAAATGAATAACCAAATAAATGAACTCTTGGAACTTCCAAATTTCATGTTGCTAGTGTCCAAAATATGGTTGACATGATAAAAACATAAGGTAGTCCCTAATGGGATCAAAATCATAGAGGCAGTGAATAAGTTTAGAAAATTTAAAGCTGACTAAGATAAGGAAAAGGTTAGAATTTTTATTACTACTCCAAGTTATTCAACACTAGGTACCATCCCAAAGAATACATCCTAGGATGTTGTGGGTTTCTTTTATATTTTTTGACATTTTTTTATGTCAGGTTAGTTGTATTTTTCCTTTTGTATAAATCAAAAATTACTAAAAATAGAATAAGATGAAAAATAGGAATACCAAAGGTCACATGTAATGTAAAGGGTCAATTCATTCCCTCCTATCTAAATAAATAGGAGAAATGGAAATTGTATAGGAGATGTTTGATCTTTATTGTAGTTTGACTTGAAAGGAAGGAGAAAGAAAATTTATGTTCATTATTCAACCAAGAACACGAGAAAATTCTTAAACTTTATCCTGTTATTCCTTGTGGATGTGTTTTTGTTATGTTAATGAAATCTCTTTATTCAAAAAATACTTGTGTTAACCTCAAAAAATCTTGTTATTTTTCACAAGCACTTTCTTGTCATGTATTAAATGAAATCTGCATTTACTCATTCAAGTGTGACCCCTCGTTTCCCCTCATTTTATTTTTATTTTTGTTTAAAATTAGTACAACTCAATACTCCTCTAAACATATAGATATTAAAAATAAGTTTATTTTAGTTTTTATTAATTTTAATAAAGGTAACCTCCCCTAAAAATAGAGATTCTTTTATCTCCTTCACTGTGTGAAATTTCCTATTTGTCACAAGTGCCAAATATTTCACCAATAGAGCTTGTGAATGATAGTAATAAGGTGTTTTTTACTATATTCTACCTAATTATTTCCCTATGGTTAATATTCAGAGGAATGAGATAGGGAGTTATCATATCCATAACAAAATCCAACTAACTCAATTGAATAAAAATTAGATGCATTATCAGTCATAATCTTTTAGGAATATCATACCTTACTAGAATGTTCTCTTTAATAAAGTTACATGCTACTTATAAAATTGTTTGCTTAACTAGAATTGATTTAACCTAGTTCATGAAATAATTTATTATGTGAGAAAGTGTATGGCTAGCTTTTGAATGAAGATTTATCATTATAATGAAATCCAACCCCCATGTTGAAACAATTCTTTAATTACTACTAGATTGAGTGGGAAAGCTATGGTTTTTATCCTACAAACAAATTTTTGATAAGATTCACATTTTCTTACCCATTCATAGGCATACTTGAATAAGGACAACCAATATTAATGAGCACTCATAAGATTTTATACTATTGTTGATGTAGAAAAATGATTGTCACAGCCTAGCCATGAAAGGCTTCAAGAAGCTTATTTTGATTTTATCTATCCACACATCTTATGGAGAACCCATCAATATTTTTTAAACAAAGTACCATTCTAGATAACATAGTTTCTTTCATTTTTATTGTTCTTCATTTTTTTTCATCTAGATGTGATGGACATTCTCCATATGTCAGTAAATGTGCAATATCATAATACCACTCATCTGTAAAATCAAAAATAATACCAATGAAAATTTATTTAGTTATTGATTATCTTCACCTATTGGAAAATGAACTACTTGGTTATTGATTTATTCTACCATTAGTTGACATTATGATTTACCTTAGACTAGTTTAGTAGGCTTGATTTCTAGATCATATTCCTAAACTTTCACAATCCAATTACCTCTCTTATTATTGTTGCGTAAAAATATATATATAGCCATATCAGGAACTATTACAATGGAGTGAGAATTCAAAATATAATAACTAAATTATTTGATCACTTTGATGAATACATACAAATTTTTTTTAATAAGAGAGTATTTGAGTTCATATTAATGAGATTATAAATAATGAAGGCAATTGATAATTCACTCACTTTTTCATTCTTCTTAATCAAAATGGCTCATAGAGTGTGATCTGAAGAATAAAAATATATGATGAAATCATTTTTTTAAATTAAGGCACACCAAAGTGGGTGCACAAGCAATTGTAGTATTTATCTTCTCAAAATAATTTTTCCTTTAGTAAGTCTATTTGAAATAAGGTTTACCTCTCATCATATCAATATTATGCCTTGTGAGTTCTATGAAATCAGGTCTAAAACTTATAATACCAAAGAAGGAATGAAATATGATCTTACTAATTGGTAAAGATAATCTTTGAATCACTTCAACTCTTTCAAGATCAATCTTCATTCCTCCATTTGAAATAATATGTTGAAGAAACTTACCTTCAGTTATTTCAAATACTAAATTTTTTGGATTCATATAAATACCATGCAAATGACATTTTTCAAACACCTTTTTGAAATGCTCATAATGGTCTTCTCTCTTTTTTAATAAAAGTGTCAAATCATCTAGATAAATTACAATTATTTTATTCTTTATATCACTTAATGTGAGGTCCATTTCTCTTTGAAATGTTACTCTTGCATTGATGATGTCAAAAGGCATTATATGATATGTGAATGTACCCCATCGAGTGGTGAAGTTGGTTTTGTGTTGATCTTTTTTGGCAACCTCTATCTGATTATATCTTGAAAAACCATCTAACATGGAAAATGTATCAAAACCTGTGACTTCTTGAAGTAATTGATCCATAATATGAAATAGATAATTATCATTTAGATGGGCTTGATTAATATTTATAAAATCACACATATCCTAATATCTTAACTTTTCTTGTGAACTTGCACTATATTCATAACCCATGTTGAATAATGAATGGGAAAAATGATTTGCACATTCAAAATATTATGAACCTCTTCAAAAATAGTCCCAACTATATTTGGACTAATTTGTCTTTGATTTTTTTTTAAAGGTTTTACATCATATTTGAGAGGCACTTTATGTTGCATTTCTCTCGAATAAAAATATTTGAGATCGATGTAAGAATAAGTGAGAATATTAATTTACTTTTTAATAAGTGAAATAAACTTTATTTTCTCTTCAGGTGAACAAAAATTAACAATGTTCACCAACCTTCACTATTCTTCAAATCTGATATTCACTTTTTAATAGTTGGTTGAGTTGAGAGAGTATTTTTACGTATTATTTTTAATAAACCTATCATGTTTATAAAAAAAATCTTCTAGACAGACTAAATGTTTAGGAATCTTGTTACCTTTAATTTTAATCACTCCTTTGTTTTATTCTGTAGAAATTACTTTTTTTTAGTTTATTAAATTAATTTCTAAGATTGCATTAAAAATGTTGGAAGAATAGAGAAAAATAATGAAAAATGAATCAATATCAACTTGACAAAGAATCAAGCCACAATATTGAGATGAGAGTTGACAAGTGGGGAAACCATAAAATAGAGAAAAA
Source organism: Torreya grandis (assembly GCA_037957365.1). Classification (NCBI taxonomy): domain Eukaryota; kingdom Viridiplantae; phylum Streptophyta; class Pinopsida; order Cupressales; family Taxaceae; genus Torreya; species Torreya grandis. The sequence continues at coordinate 271,768 of JARHVA010003352.1, read as the reverse complement.
TATCACAAGCTATTATAAGCCTTAAAAATAATGAACTCTAATTATAAAGACAAGATGAAGCTAAGAGAAAGAGAGAAGAGTTGACTCAAGCCAAAAGAGGCATCAAAATATTACAAGAGAAAGATTGATGTAGAAGAGAGGAGGAGAAGGCTATTTAAATAGAGCAAGAGGAATGATGAAGAAGATACAAGAATACCATCATGACCTTACAAGGCCTCCTTGGTGTATACCAAATGTCATATTCCCAAAGAGAGTGAATGGAAGTGTGTGACATGTGGGTGGAGAAGTTAATTTTGTAAGTGACTCGTAAATCCTAAAAGCAAACAAGAGATGTGATAAATGCCTCATAAATATGGGATAAAGTGCATTTATAATAATAATAAATACACAATTAAAAGAGACTTATATAAGCCTCAAGTGAACCCAAATAATTTTAATCTTCAATACTCCACCTTAATCTTAATTAGGAGTTAAAAAGGTAAAGAAAAAATTTTACAAATAAGGAAAGGATTTGAAATTACATAATACTCTCCCTTAACAAAAACTTCCTTCAAGAATAATTAAAACACATTAAGAAAGAAAGAAGAAGAGAACGTGTTGCCCAAAGTCGAAAGGATGAAGGTGTGATCATAAATAATATCCAAGAATCCTCTTTGATAATATGGTCAATCTATAATGGAAGAAGGATCAACAAGAAGGAGAAATGATCCACTAAAACTTGTACCACGAACAAACTAACTCAAATCTTTCAAGTTAAGTAAATAATATGCCATAAAAATGATCTACATATAAAAGCATATATAATAAAAGAAAACTAAGAGAAAGATAAATTCCATCATAAAGTTTGAAATACTTCACAAAATAAGTTATTCAAAATAATGATCTCCAATCAATCATATTTTCTTTGCAGCATTAAAGTAAGGAAGGCATAAAAATTCTAAGTTTATCAAAAGGGAGAAAAAGAAGATGTGTCACTTACAAAAGATATTATAGGGAAGAATTTTTAGAATAATCACATGATGACATATAAAAGTCTCTATAATATAGATTATCTTTAGGTATTAAAATGGTTTTAACCTTTAAAGTGGGTGTTTTATTGTATTTTCAACAATGTAAAATGTTATGAGTGGATTTGCCACAAGATTTGCATGGATGCAATTTTTAAAATTTAGCGATATGATGCCCATGATTACCATAATACTCATAAGTTTTATCATTTTTAACCAAATAATGAGCATGACAAGCATTATAAAAAGAAGTCACTTAATAATTAGGAGCATTATTATTCAGAGTTCCTTGGCATGGAAGACAACATTATATCAAATTCACATTAGAAATAGTGGAAGCATTAAAACTAAGACATTTACAATTTGCATTAGATTTAAGAAAAAGAGGTTTAATAATACCATTTTGAACTTACCAATACTACTACCCGATTAACCCATACATTGCATAATTTTCAATCCAGGTTTGGTAAAAGGAGTTTGTTTAGAAACACATTGAAGTTCATCATTTGAGGCATGCTCAGGTGAAAAATATGGTATTTATACATTAAGTTCATTAAAAGAGTTTGGATTTTCTCTATGTGCATTAAAAGAGTTTTTCAAAGAAAAAATATTTATATTTTCAAATTGAAACTGATGATTAAGAGAAATAATTTTATCATGACCTTATAAGGCCTCCTTCATTTGTGTCAAATGTCATGTTCTTAAAAAAAGTGTGTAACATGTGAGGGGAGAAATTACTTGTGCAAGTAACTCTCAAAACCTAAAATTGGACAAGAGAGGTGAGATCAGGCAGGATCTACTTGGAGTACAGGTGTGTACTCGGATAGAGCAAGAGGAAGGCAAGGAAGTTCCTTCCATAAGTATGGTCTGTTGAATTGCAGGTTGTTGCAGATTCATGGGAGATCTACTTGAAGTACTTTGAGTACTTGTGGAGCACGTGGAGTGCTTGTGGAGTGTGTGGAGCACTTGTGTTGTGCGTGGAGCATGGGAGGTGAACACCAACTCTGTATTTGAGTTGGGTGTTGGGACCTGTGAGAGGGAGAGCTTTGGGGAGAAGAACTACTATTCATTTGAGGTGTGGGAAACCTCTGTAAGGTGGTGGAGAAGAAGTGGCATCTTCTTTATTGTATTCTTTTCTATATAAAGTGTTGATACAAGTTGTGTATTGTCTCTCATATGCTGTGTTATTCTGAATTCTAGTTACTTGTTGATTCTGGTTATTTCCGAATATTTAAGTTGCTTGAAGTTTGGTAATCAATTGTATGTTTCCGGTTTCGCATCCTGACAAGTGGGATCAGAGCATGTTTGTTGTTCTAGATTCCTGACAGGATAATCATATTTTTTATTGGTGTAATTGATGGCTCTATATTGGAGGTAAACTTACACTAATAACATATGTGTTGGATACTATTTCAGTCTCTTGGCTCACATTAGGCCATATTCCAAAAGGATTTTTGGAAATCATTCACAAAAAAAGCTTTAGATTTCTTTGGATGGGAAGAAAAGAGAGGGATGACACCACCCTTATCAAATGGTAGACCATTTCTACTCTAAAAGACATTGGGGCTTCGTGACTTAAAGATATCCATATTTTTGATGTGGTTCTTTCTGCCAAAAGTCTTTGGAGGCTTATCACAAAGGATGGATTTTTAAATTAAATCATTATTTAAAATTACATTTAACCACTTTCAGTGAAAGAGTAGATTCATTGTCCCAACAAAACTTGTCACAATGCTTCTATTTCTTAGAAATATATTATTCATTTCTTCCCTATCATTAGGAAATGGCTTAAATGGAAGGTGGGATATAGCACATATGTAAGAGTGGGACTAAACCCATGGATTGGTTACGGTTCTAATTATCAATTACATGTTGATGTGTTGATGGTTTTGGAAGGGCTAGGTATCACTTTTTTAAATCAAGTAGAGGATAAAAATATCACCAATCAATGGTGACAAGGCTATAAAAGTGCTCACATGTTGGGCATTGAAGGGGAGTCTAGGAGGAGATGGGATGCATATGTATAATGTTTAAAATGGAGTCATATTTGCCTTTTAATTAAGCATGATGAGTTGGCTTGGTCCTTGAATTATGTGTTGGGAGAATACTCTGTGAGCCTTGAATACCTATCAAAATTTATATTTGATATCCCTGATGAGAGATAGTGGTGGTGGAAGAAATTATGGAAAATTAAGTCACCTCATAAAACCAAAAAAATTATGTAGCTTGCATTAAGTAATAAGGCTCTCACCTGGGAAGTCCTACAATGTAGGAATTGGCATGGGCCTGGGAGATGCAATTTATGATTTAATTCTTAGAGACCATGAACCATATACTAGTCACTTATCCATATGCTATTGAGATCTGGGATGAGTTGGAATCCTCAATTGGGGTCAAAGATTATTGGCAGGGTCAATCAGTTGCTGAGTGTTTCACAAACTAGTTTAAGAGAGATGATCTAAAACATTTCAAGGCATTACCACTAATTATTTATTTGGGTATTTATCTCATGATAAATGCCTCAATATTTCAAGATAAACACATCCCTACTTTTCAATGCCTCTCTCAAATTAGACTCATATTTGGGCATTTCAAAATCAAGCCAAAAATACATAAACAATGTTGTCTTATCTATCCTCATATTGATTACTCTATTGCTTGGGGATAATTTGCCAGAGCTTGTCAAGGTGATTCTACTATTTGTGGTGTTGGTGGTATCCTTTTTTTAAACTCTAGGCATTATTTCCATTTTAATGCTAGTCTCAGCATTGGTACAAATAATTTTATAGAGTTGTTGACTTTAAAGCTTCTCTTATGCCTCACTAGGAAGAGAAATGTGATAGCTTTGTAGATTTTTAGGGACTCAATGATTATTATCAATTGGTTGAAGGGAGACTCAAAAATGGAAAATCTAATATTACTCCCCAAATTCAATTCTATATATCATATTTCTCTTTATTTCTATGGCATCTCATTTAGGCACGTCTAGGGGGAACTAAATGGAGGAGTTGATTCACTCTCAAAAGAAGGGCTATGCTTAGAACCTGAATAATGGGTTATACACGAGTTCAAGGAAAATGTTTGTCTTCAAACACTCTCCCTATTTGTTCTATAAGATTAAGTCCACAATGCATTATTCATCCTATACTTATTTTGTGGGTTATTACTTTGTGGTGTGTAGTAAATAGGGGCATCTTTCTTCCACCACAGGTTTATACATTCTTTTCTTCATTATTGGGCACTTGTCTATTTGACACTACCATTCTTTTGAGGGGGAAGTCACTCACTTTGTGGGTGTTATCTTCTTTGGTATTTTACCTTACTTCAAACTTGATTTTATCTTAGTTTGACTTTGTTTGTCTTCTTCTTATTTTTGGCCTTACTTCATGGCTTTTCTATTTCCTTGGTCTATTCATTGTTGGTTTCTCTCCACCCCTTTGTGGATGTGAGCTCTTGTTTTCCTTTTTTATTTTCTCTTTTTTATTCTAGATTGTTGTGTCAGTTATGAAATGTAATTTCAATTTTAATTAATATGAAGTTACGCATTTTTTTTAGGGAAAAAACATTTTTCTTTAGTGTATTCCATTCAATTTATCTAATTAGGGATAATATTGAATTAATTAAATTTCAAATTAAACTTTTAGTGAACCTGCATATTGATTGGACCTTGACAAACCTTAGGTTTCCCTGAGGGTTTTAAACTTATTTCATTTTAAAAATTATTAATTTTTCCTAAGGGTTTTAGATTTGACCTCTGATTACCCTTCCTTCTTAGTTCAAAAATCAGACTCCTTTACTTTTTACCTTAGAGTTTTACTCTCATCTTGTGGCTAGTGTTTTGTGTCATATACTTGAAATTTCCTTTTTGATTGGCTTGTTGCTGATTTTTTTTTTTAAATTAAAATTTCTCTGATATTTTTCATATTCCTATTGATATAACTAGAAACCTCTTTTTGTTCACTCAAATTCTATAAGATTTTTTTAGATTTTGTAATTTACTATTTTTAGTAAATATTGACATACAAAGTTAAAGATGTACTTATTAATTAATTTTTGGAGTTCATCAAATTTCATATTTTATTCAATAATATATCTTAGATTTTTTAAGTTAGTCCCTAATTTATTGTGATTGGTGATTATTTATTGGGAATATTCTAGGGTTTTATTTATGAAACATCACACTTTGTTTGCCTCATTTATTCTACTAAGCAAATCAATTTTAAAATTCCTTAGAGGTTTTTAATACTCAAGTTGATATAATCAAAAACCCCTTTGTTTTCCAAAATTGTATATATATATATATTTTGGTTTTTTTAATTTACTATTTTTAGTAAATCTTGACATATAGGGCACAAGGAATACCTATTTTTATGGGTTTTGATTATTTACTATTTTTTGAAATATCTTTCTTAGATTTCTAAAATAGGCATACAATCTCTTGAAATCATTAAATCCTTATTGTAAAAATTTTACTAAGTTTTCCTTCGAATTCTAACTTTTTTGGGTCTTAACATTGATGTTTCAATATTGTTGGCTGAAATAATTATTAGGGTAAAAATTGTGGGCATTCGATCAATAACTTGGGGATGAATTTTATCTCTTATTAGCACACATAGCTACATTTATTTAAAGATAACGATAATGTAAAAAATAAAATTATTTATAGCAAAAAATTTGCTTATGGGGTTTTTATACTTTTAACTTGAAAGTATGAGAAGGTGGTAGAACAAAGAAACAAAATAATTGAAGAGAGATTTTGAGAGGAAAGAAGGGAGAAAAGATAATAATAAATGAGGGGGAAATAGTTTTTGATAGTTTAAACACATAAAAATGCCTTAACTATCAAAGACTTTATAGAATGGATTGTGAATGTTGGAAATTATTTTCTTCAAAAAGACAAGAAATGTGTACTTTAAATGTAAGAATGAAGCCCATACACCAAGTAAAATTTCAGACAAATGAAATTCAAAACAACCCTGTATCCTTTATAGGAAATAATTTTTTTATCTCTTTACTTTCATTTAAGTTTCTTGATTCAAAGTTCCCTACATATATTCTTATAAATTTCTAAATCAAGAACTCTAAACACTCAATGATTCAATAACAATGTTCTAGAAGATTTAAAGTAAAGAATCAAATGAATGAATAAAATCACACATTATTCATCCAAATTAATACATAGCACAAATTCTTGAAAATTCTTCTTGTATTGATTCCTTGTAGAGCTATATCTACAAAATTCCCATTTCCATTACCAAAAATTCTCACAGTGTTAAAAGGTCAATGTACAATTAATAGAACTCATATTTATAGTTTATGAAGGCATAATCACCTTGTAACCAACTCATAACCACATTTTCAGTAATAACTTCCTATTGTATAGTTCATTTTTTTCTTTTATGAGTTAAAAAGTGAAATACAACCTTTCTAAGTGATTTCAAAAATTACAACAAAGAAATATAAAGTTAGATAGAAAAAGGTATTTGAGTGATTATTAAGAGAGATAAGAATCATTTTATTGAGAAGAATTTTTATTTGTCACTACAATTAGACTTCTAATTAATTTGCATGATCCTTGTAAATAGTGTGTAATACATATTTGCACATCCTAATCTGGCCAACTTATAGCCAGTGCAGTACTCTTAATTGTATGAGAAATAAACACATGTTGTAAAGGTAAATCACCTACTCTATAATTTATATATAAACTAATCTAACCAAATGACATCTAGTTCAACTATCTCAATCGTATACGAAATGACCATGTGTTGCTGGTCTAGATCAATTGCCCTAAAAATTATGCATGTTTTTCTAGTTATTTACTTGAAGAATTTCATTAGAATATTTTCATGTCTATATGATGTCTAAGGAAAAATATTCACACCACCATTTTCATTTCATGATTGTAAATTTTATCATTTGAATATACTTCCAAATATATGGCTTGGAAAACCACTTGATTGAAATGTTTCAAAGGTATTCATACATGTTATTCTTTGATATGAATAAATTTCATAATTCTATAAAGATTCAATTTGTTCAACATGCCTTGGAGCCAAAAACTAAAAACTACTTTGAAATGAAAATTGGGCCATTTTGAGGATTTGAATGCATGACAATGAAAATATTAGCTCAAAATGAGTTTAACTAGGGTTTACATTAGGTTTAAATTACTTGAAAATCATTTCTAATTTTCTTCATCAACTTAAGCTTTTGATACTTGTTCTACAATATGTTGTGTTTAGTGAGATTCAAATATCCCTAATTTTGTCTTCCTCATCTCATCCATTTTTATAACACATTATTTCTTATGATAATAAATATCCACAAAGAGGGTACTTCACTGAGATTTAGCTTCAATTCTTGTCATTCACACCTTATAAAATTCATGTTTGGATACTCATAATCTATAGATTTGCCTTATCTTAGACAATAGTCTTAAAGTACATCATTTGATCTATTAAGGGCCATACACAATTACCAATATATATATGCATTTATCCTACTTATGACATCAAATATTTTTTCAACCTTGTACAAGTTCATTCATCACATAATCACTATTATCATTCCTCACAACTTCTATGAATTTTCTCTTGCCAAACCAGGCTTTGAACCTTGTTCAATATTGAAACATGCTTATATCACTTTTACTCAGGTTTCAAATTACCTCTTTGCATTATAAAATGATGTTTGTAATAATTTTATGTCAGAAAAATCTTGTTTTAGGCTCATTTAGAAATAGGGAAATCATTTTACAATTTAAAATTATCAAAAACTACTATTAAAAATCTACCAATGATTGAATCACATTTTTCCCCTTGTTTTGAGTTTAAATAACTTACTTGTATCATGAAATGAACATTGACAAATCTTATTAGCCTATGGACTTTATAAATGGAGAAAAATACTTTTGTACTTCTTGGTTTGTAGAGTGAGCTTTAGAGAACCACATCAAAATTGTATTTGAAATGTGTTTAAAATCTATGCAAAGGCCTATAGACTTTGAAGATAAATTTTACATGCAAAACATTCCTTTAAAAATTAAGCTACAAAATAGATTCGCAAAATCTACACAAAAAAAATATTTGATATATGTTGAGATCCATTGCCTACCTTGTAGGTTATTTTACATGAAAATTGTGTTGAAGAAGTCTTCTCCTTCAAAATGTAGATTTAAAAACTATATAATAGACTATGTTTGATATTTTTTTAAGTCTATTATAGGATTTCTAGTTTTTAAGATGGTTTCATGTTGTAGAAAGTTTGTGTTACAAATCCATATTTATAAAATGGATTGAAAAAGTCCACCTTTCAATAACTAGTAGAGAGACATTTGCATGGAAATTTAAAGTTGATCATGATGAGTTATAACTACTTGCATGAAAATGACTATCTTTTGGATGGAATTGTGAGCCATGTCAACCTATAAGAGTTACAATAAATACTTAAAACATTGTCTAGAACTTGGCTAAAAATAACCACAAAGTCTTGAATTTTTAAGTGAGATTACAAAGGTTGATTGGACTATGTAAGTTTTCTTTGGATGTTTATAGAATTATTCAAGATTTAGAGTAGTATTTTCACTATTTCCATGCCAAATATAACCATTTTAAATTCCTTTGATGGTATATATACCTTAGGGGGAATGCAATCTGATTAGACTATGTAAGAAGGCTTTTTTTAATAACATAAAATGAGTTATCCATAACCCTGTGAGCTTTGAGTAGTAATTTTGCATGGTAAATATAATATTTATCTTTAGTAGGAGTAAAATAGGCTTCCAAAAGCTGCATAAAACTATGGAAGAGATCTAGTCAAAGTTTATAGTCTATGGTATTTTAATTTTAAAAAGTGTGTCTTTAAAGTCTGCTTTGTACAAAAATACCTCCAAAACTCTGCATAAAATTGTATTTGAATGGTTTTTTCACTATTTTAAATACCATGTGGATTTTTAAAACTAATTTTACAATGTAAAATTAGTTATAAAATTACACACATCCAAAAATAGTTGTATAAGGTTACATATGCAAAATTTAAATTATTTACAAAATCCAATTTAAACCTATAAACTAATTATCTTGCCAAATTTGTTTAGAGTTGTAGAATATTTATTTGGTCTTTTTGGGTATTTTTCCTTAACTTAACATAACTAAGTATTAATTATGTTCCCAATCGAAATAATATGTCAATGAGATTGCATGTCAACATATCATGTGAGGAGTAAACTCACGTACTCACCTGAGGTGCATACCCTGGACCACCCCCCATTGATTCTATGATGTAATGGTGGTTAGACAACTTTATCTTACTTAGGTGCTTGAGTTATTCCATTTAGTCATTGTTACTACCAATATTAGTCTAGATCAGTTATTTGTCGAAGTTGAATTCATACAATGCATTTAACTATTATCATAAAATCAAAGTTAACACTATAGAGTTCAACACATCATGATTTTTAGTCAAAGTATTCTATTGATTTCATTGAATAATATTACAATATGCTTCTATCATTATGTTATCTATTCAGTTCTATATTGATAACCCCTTCATAATTACATCTAACAGCATCAATAGCAAATCCAATAATGAATCTATCAACTCCAACCATAGTAATAACACTTTATAAATCAAGTTAAGGGTTATTTATACATAATTAAACCCCTAAACATTTGTTACATAAATAATAAAAAAAGTGATGACTAACCAATGACCATTAATAACAATGAGTTGTGGAGAGTCATTATAATTCATTCTTATTAACTCAGGCCTATTCACCCCTATATACCCTCTCTATGTTATCTCTTTATATTCATGTTCCTCTTATTTCATGTCTGGTGTTAGATTTACACTCTCATTATTCTTTGTTACTTTTATAAACTACTTTGTAATCGCATCCACTTCCTGCACTCTTATCCTAGTCTTGTGCTTCTTTGAGTCTTGTGTCTTATGCTCATTGTCTAATTCCTTATTTTTCATAACTAACCCTTATGTGCTAAGTATTTTGAATTATTCCTATATGTTTCTCTCTTACATTCCATTTTCTCTTATTTCATGATCCTACACACTTTATCTTGTACCCTTATTCTTCCATGTTTATGGCTCCAATATACTTAGAATATATTATTACAAAATTTGGGTCCAACATCACCCTAGACTAAACTAATAGTCTATCTCTAACTATGTTATAGGTTCCTCAGTTGTCAAAAATGTAAGATCTACTTATTGTACTTAACACTTAAATTCCTCCCAATAGTTGAGAGCTATATGAATTTTGAATAACTTTCATTTTACCTTTCAATTTGTTCATCTCCTTAGGCTATTCCGAAAAGGTATTAGCTTGAGTTTTCAAAGTCCCAAACTGAGAAATTACAATCTTAAGAGCATCCTCAAGGGCCCCAACCTCTACCAAAACTTGTCCTCAAAGCATTGATAAATTAACATTCAACTACTACCAATGAGTTTTTATTTATATTTCTATTTCTTCAACATCTTGGAAAACTTTTGCACACTGGGCCTTATCCTTAATGTTTAAAGCTTTCTGAGCCAATTGTCAATGTTGTTATTCTTTGGGTAGCATCTATTATTTTAAACAATTTCTAGGCCATTCTAAGTTCATAAAAAACCCATTTGTGAGGTGAATGGTAGTGTTTAGTTTATTCAAGAATGCATGACACACCTCTATGGCCTAAAAAATTGCTTTGTTACCCAAATTTTCTCCTTTCTAGGATCCACTTGATTTTTAAATTTATTAATCAAAAGATCCATGAGCATCTCTAGTTTATTGATTACCTCATCAGTAACAATAATTCCATTCACAAGCATCGGTTTGCTTCTAAAAATTATTTGAAAAAGGCCCAAAGTCCTAGTCAATCCACTTTTACCACATTCAAGTTGAACTTGAGTTATTCAATTTCTTATTCAAACTTTCATCATGTTTCTTGTTCTTCTTTGTATAGTTGCATGACCTCCTGATGATTGGTGCCAACATCATGGCTATTAAGAATATTTTTCTTAGAAACTTCTAGGGCAAACTTTATCAAGGTTGTGTCTACTTACATCTGGAGTAATTCACAAGATTTACCCAAAGTGTGTCTATAACATCTACTACTTTTGGGATTATGTTAGTGTTGTCCCTTATAAATTCAAAGTATTCCTTGTCATGGTACACTTCCATCACAAATGACATCTCACACTGAGTTTGTTTCATGGACTCATGATCAAGGGAAAAGTTTTGAAAATATAATTATTTATCCAACATGTCATGTTGTAATGTGAAGTGAATGGGAGGTTCCTAATTTGCTTATTTATATTATTTTGCATCTTACATTAGTTCCTTACCCTTTGGGGTGTCATACTCTAAATCAATGATTTCAAGATTCTTTTCCCATTTTTTGTTGGTATTGATGCCAAGGTCCTCTCTTATGGGGCCTTCTCTCTTATCTTATTCTTCCAATATTAGACTTTTAATGTCCACTTACTACTTAGACATAAGATGTTCCTCATTGGGTGCAGCATTCTACTCTTTGATCATCTCATGGGATTGGTCCCTACTAGGATCAGGAGTGGGTTCCTTGATAAGGTGTTCTTTTAGATACACCTCACCTGTGTCTATAATCACCACTCAAGATGCTTATTACTTGGGTTCTACTTGGGTATCAAGGTGTGTAGTGTCATATTTATATTTTATTGGAAGTTCCATGGCTTTTATTGGCAAGGGGGTTATCCTTTATCATTTTGTATCCTCTTGAGTAGATGACTGAGATGCAATGATGTACTCTTTCTCTGTAATAAACCCCTAGGTCCTTGGTGGGGATGAGGCCTACTAATGGAATTTTGGAATGACCCTGGGTTGGTCTTACATCCTATATAACTAAAGGCCTCAGGTCTTGGCCTTTTATCTTTCACCCATGCCCTTCCCTATGCACATGTTTTTGGTTGGAGGGAAGTGGTTCATTTTACACCTCTCGGTATCCCAAATTTTTCCTTCATGTCTTGAGCATATATAAAATCACCCAAATCTTCATTTGCATGACTAGCCTCTAGGAATTAAGGTTAGTCTTGTTATAATTATGATTCTCCATGTATTCATGCCTCCTTGGGTAAACATAAATATTATGAAGAGTGTGGATCTCAACTTCAATATTTTTTACATCAATATTCATAGGGTGTGTGTCTAGGATGTGATTTATCACATCCATTAAGTATCTAACAGTGAAATCATAGGTTAATTTAATCCACCCTCACAAGTTATATGTGGTTACCATTTAGATATATGCAAGAGAATAGTGTTTCTTTATAGCAAACTAAGCATACAATCCCATCTATACATGCAACTCTTTAGGTACACACCACTCATTCCCAAAATCCTCCTTTATTCCATCAAACCAACCCTTCATCTTGGCTTTGTAGAAGGGTGTGATGGTGTTTCGGCAAGTGAATTACTTGAACCATTTGATGGGGGACTTATGTTTTGGTGGGTAAATCTACTTTAGTTATGTGCTCAAGTACTCTAGGATGTCAATCTCATCAAAAAATAGAAGTAGAAAAATTGCGTCACAAGGAAACTTATGATTGGGTAGTCGATGTGACTTCTCTTTATTGTGTTCAATATTCTCTATAAAGTATATCAAGTAATTTTCTTTTGTCCCTTTGGCCAGTTGGTTGTCTATAAAGAGGTGTAATTACAGGAACAACTTCAAGTTAAAATTGAAAATCAAAAATAACTCTCTTTCAAATTGGGATAAATTCATTATGATTTATTGAAGGAGGATTCAATGACTTATTTCATTATGGATGAAGTAAAGGCTCAATTAAAGAATTTGATCAAAGAAGAGTTGCTCGAATAAAATGCTTTTAATGTTGGTTCAATGACAATACTTAGTGAGATCAATATTTCACTTGAATAAATGAATAACCAAATAAATGAACTCTTGGAACTTCCAAATTTCATGTTGCTAGTGTCCAAAATATGGTTGACATGATAAAAACATAAGGTAGTCCCTAATGGGATCAAAATCATAGAGGCAGTGAATAAGTTTAGAAAATTTAAAGCTGACTAAGATAAGGAAAAGGTTAGAATTTTTATTACTACTCCAAGTTATTCAACACTAGGTACCATCCCAAAGAATACATCCTAGGATGTTGTGGGTTTCTTTTATATTTTTTGACATTTTTTTATGTCAGGTTAGTTGTATTTTTCCTTTTGTATAAATCAAAAATTACTAAAAATAGAATAAGATGAAAAATAGGAATACCAAAGGTCACATGTAATGTAAAGGGTCAATTCATTCCCTCCTATCTAAATAAATAGGAGAAATGGAAATTGTATAGGAGATGTTTGATCTTTATTGTAGTTTGACTTGAAAGGAAGGAGAAAGAAAATTTATGTTCATTATTCAACCAAGAACACGAGAAAATTCTTAAACTTTATCCTGTTATTCCTTGTGGATGTGTTTTTGTTATGTTAATGAAATCTCTTTATTCAAAAAATACTTGTGTTAACCTCAAAAAATCTTGTTATTTTTCACAAGCACTTTCTTGTCATGTATTAAATGAAATCTGCATTTACTCATTCAAGTGTGACCCCTCGTTTCCCCTCATTTTATTTTTATTTTTGTTTAAAATTAGTACAACTCAATACTCCTCTAAACATATAGATATTAAAAATAAGTTTATTTTAGTTTTTATTAATTTTAATAAAGGTAACCTCCCCTAAAAATAGAGATTCTTTTATCTCCTTCACTGTGTGAAATTTCCTATTTGTCACAAGTGCCAAATATTTCACCAATAGAGCTTGTGAATGATAGTAATAAGGTGTTTTTTACTATATTCTACCTAATTATTTCCCTATGGTTAATATTCAGAGGAATGAGATAGGGAGTTATCATATCCATAACAAAATCCAACTAACTCAATTGAATAAAAATTAGATGCATTATCAGTCATAATCTTTTAGGAATATCATACCTTACTAGAATGTTCTCTTTAATAAAGTTACATGCTACTTATAAAATTGTTTGCTTAACTAGAATTGATTTAACCTAGTTCATGAAATAATTTATTATGTGAGAAAGTGTATGGCTAGCTTTTGAATGAAGATTTATCATTATAATGAAATCCAACCCCCATGTTGAAACAATTCTTTAATTACTACTAGATTGAGTGGGAAAGCTATGGTTTTTATCCTACAAACAAATTTTTGATAAGATTCACATTTTCTTACCCATTCATAGGCATACTTGAATAAGGACAACCAATATTAATGAGCACTCATAAGATTTTATACTATTGTTGATGTAGAAAAATGATTGTCACAGCCTAGCCATGAAAGGCTTCAAGAAGCTTATTTTGATTTTATCTATCCACACATCTTATGGAGAACCCATCAATATTTTTTAAACAAAGTACCATTCTAGATAACATAGTTTCTTTCATTTTTATTGTTCTTCATTTTTTTTCATCTAGATGTGATGGACATTCTCCATATGTCAGTAAATGTGCAATATCATAATACCACTCATCTGTAAAATCAAAAATAATACCAATGAAAATTTATTTAGTTATTGATTATCTTCACCTATTGGAAAATGAACTACTTGGTTATTGATTTATTCTACCATTAGTTGACATTATGATTTACCTTAGACTAGTTTAGTAGGCTTGATTTCTAGATCATATTGCTAAACTTTCACAATCCAATTACCTCTCTTATTATTGTTGCGTAAAAATATATATATAGCCATATCAGGAACTATTACAATGGAGTGAGAATTCAAAATATAATAACTAAATTATTTGATCACTTTGATGAATACATACAAATTTTTTTTAATAAGAGAGTATTTGAGTTCATATTAATGAGATTATAAATAATGAAGGCAATTGATAATTCACTCACTTTTTCATTCTTCTTAATCAAAATGGCTCATAGAGTGTGATCTGAAGAATAAAAATATATGATGAAATCATTTTTTTAAATTAAGGCACACCAAAGTGGGTGCACAAGCAATTGTAGTATTTATCTTCTCAAAATAATTTTTCCTTTAGTAAGTCTATTTGAAATAAGGTTTACCTCTCATCATATCAATATTATGCCTTGTGAGTTCTATGAAATCAGGTCTAAAACTTATAATACCAAAGAAGGAATGAAATATGATCTTACTAATTGGTAAAGATAATCTTTGAATCACTTCAACTCTTTCAAGATCAATCTTCATTCCTCCATTTGAAATAATATGTTGAAGAAACTTACCTTCAGTTATTTCAAATACTAAATTTTTTGGATTCATATAAATACCATGCAAATGACATTTTTCAAACACCTTTTTGAAATGCTCATAATGGTCTTCTCTCTTTTTTAATAAAAGTGTCAAATCATCTAGATAAATTACAATTATTTTATTCTTTATATCACTTAATGTGAGGTCCATTTCTCTTTGAAATGTTACTCTTGCATTGATGATGTCAAAAGGCATTATATGATATGTGAATGTACCCCATCGAGTGGTGAAGTTGGTTTTGTGTTGATCTTTTTTGGCAACCTCTATCTGATTATATCTTGAAAAACCATCTAACATGGAAAATGTATCAAAACCTATGACTTCTTGAAGTAATTGATCCATAATATGAAATAGATAATTATCATTTAGATGGGCTTGATTAATATTTATAAAATCACACATATCCTAATATCTTAACTTTTCTTGTGAACTTGCACTATATTCATAACCCATGTTGAATAATGAATGGGAAAAATGATTTGCACATTCAAAATATTATGAACCTCTTCAAAAATAGTCCCAACTATATTTGGACTAATTTGTCTTTGATTTTTTTTTAAAGGTTTTACATCATATTTGAGAGGCACTTTATGTTGCATTTCTCTCGAATAAAAATATTTGAGATCGATGTAAGAATAAGTGAGAATATTAATTTACTTTTTAATAAGTGAAATAAACTTTATTTTCTCTTCAGGTGAACAAAAATTAACAATGTTCACCAACCTTCACTATTCTTCAAATCTGATATTCACTTTTTAATAGTTGGTTGAGTTGAGAGAGTATTTTTACGTATTATTTTTAATAAACCTATCATGTTTATAAAAAAAATCTTCTAGACAGACTAAATGTTTAGGAATCTTGTTACCTTTAATTTTAATCACTCCTTTGTTTTATTCTGTAGAAATTACTTTTTTTTAGTTTATTAAATTAATTTCTAAGATTGCATTAAAAATGTTGGAAGAATAGAGAAAAATAATGAAAAATGAATCAATATCAACTTGACAAAGAATCAAGCCACAATATTGAGATGAGAGTTGACAAGTGGGGAAACCATAAAATAGAGAAAAATATCACAAGCTATTATAAGCCTTAAAAATAATGAACTCTAATTATAAAGACAAGATGAAGCTAAGAGAAAGAGAGAAGAGTTGACTCAAGCCAAAAGAGGCATCAAAATATTACAAGAGAAAGATTGATGTAGAAGAGAGGAGGAGAAGGCTATTTAAATAGAGCAAGAGGAATGATGAAGAAGATACAAGAATACCATCATGACCTTACAAGGCCTCCTTGGTGTATACCAAATGTCATATTCCCAAAGAGAGTGAATGGAAGTGTGTGACATGTGGGTGGAGAAGTTAATTTTGTAAGTGACTCGTAAATCCTAAAAGCAAACAAGAGATGTGATAAATGCCTCATAAATATGGGATAAAGTGCATTTATAATAATAATAAATACACAATTAAAAGAGACTTATATAAGCCTCAAGTGAACCCAAATAATTTTAATCTTCAATACTCCACCTTAATCTTAATTAGGAGTTAAAAAGGTAAAGAAAAAATTTTACAAATAAGGAAAGGATTTGAAATTACATAATACTCTCCCTTAACAAAAACTTCCTTCAAGAATAATTAAAACACATTAAGAAAGAAAGAAGAAGAGAACGTGTTGCCCAAAGTCGAAAGGATGAAGGTGTGATCATAAATAATATCCAAGAATCCTCTTTGGATAATATGGTCAATCTATAATGGAAGAAGGATCAACAAGAAGGAGAAATGATCCACTAAAACTTGTACCACGAACAAACTAACTCAAATCTTTCAAGTTAAGTAAATAATATGCCATAAAAATGATCTACATATAAAAGCATATATAATAAAAGAAAACTAAGAGAAAGATAAATTCCATCATAAAGTTTGAAATACTTCACAAAATAAGTTATTCAAAATAATGATCTCCAATCAATCATATTTTCTTTGCAGCATTAAAGTAAGGAAGGCATAAAAATTCTAAGTTTATCAAAAGGGAGAAAAAGAAGATGTGTCACTTACAAAAGATATTATAGGGAAGAATTTTTAGAATAATCACATGATGACATATAAAAGTCTCTATAATATAGATTATCTTTAGGTATTAAAATGGTTTTAACCTTTAAAGTGGGTGTTTTATTGTATTTTCAACAATGTAAAATGTTATGAGTGGATTTGCCACAAGATTTGCATGGATGCAATTTTTAAAATTTAGCGATATGATGCCCATGATTACCATAATACTCATAAGTTTTATCATTTTTAACCAAATAATGAGCATGACAAGCATTATAAAAAGAAGTCACTTAATAATTAGGAGCATTATTATTCAGAGTTCCTTGGCATGGAAGACAACATTATATCAAATTCACATTAGAAATAGTGGAAGCATTAAAACTAAGACATTTACAATTTGCATTAGATTTAAGAAAAAGAGGTTTAATAATACCATTTTGAACTTACCAATACTACTACCCGATTAACCCATACATTGCATAATTTTCAATCCAGGTTTGGTAAAAGGAGTTTGTTTAGAAACACATTGAAGTTCATCATTTGAGGCATGCTCAGGTGAAAAATATGGTATTTATACATTAAGTTCATTAAAAGAGTTTGGATTTTCTCTATGTGCATTAAAAGAGTTTTTCAAAGAAAAAATATTTATATTTTCAAATTGAAACTGATGATTAAGAGAAATAATTTTATCATGACCTTATAAGGCCTCCTTCATTTGTGTCAAATGTCATGTTCTTAAAAAAAGTGTGTAACATGTGAGGGGAGAAATTACTTGTGCAAGTAACTCTCAAAACCTAAAATTGGACAAGAGAGGTGAGAGACATCTCATAAATCTTGGGTAAAGTGCATTTATAATAATGATAAATGCACACCTAAAAGAGACTTAGGATAAACCTAAAGAGCCTAAATTGAACCAAAATAAGGTCAATATGTTAGGGTGTGGAGCTAAAAACTTCACCAAGGAGCATTCATTATCAGGTTCGGGTCTACACAGACACCGGCGTCAGTCAGGAGCGGCCGATGTCGGTCACAGGCAGTTGCAGAGACACCGACGTCGGCAGAGAATTGGCCGTTGGCGGTCACAGACAAGTAGCAGGAACTGACGTCGGTTACCTGCGTGTCCAAAAAGCTATTTTCGTGGACAGAAGTGAGTGTTTGCATGATAAGTTTGAGTTGTAGACTCAAGCTCGCGTCTCTATTATTAGCATTACTATTTTTAGAGCCCTTGTTTAAGTGGTTTAATTGTTTGTTGGAAGTACATGCTCAAGTCTCCTAATTCTATATGAAGAATTAGATCTTCCTAGCTTATTGTATTGTAGAAGAATTGGTGTGTGAAGAACAGTACAGAATTGAATCAATCCAGGCTTGTTGGAGTTGATTATTCTTGAGAGAGATAACTCTTGAGGAATAGAGATCTATTGAGAGATCTATACATCTAGGAGAGGTGTGGAAGAAAGAAGCTTTCTTCAATTGTATTCCTTTTTTAAAGAGTTTGTTAATACAAGTTTTTCAGGGTGTTTTCTTGTATCCTTTATTCTTGCTATTATCATTCTAATTACTTGTCAATCTGGTTTAATTCCGTGTTTATTGTTGTCATAGTTGTAATCTATTGTTGGTTTGATCCCCCAACAAGTGGTATTAGAGCCTTGGTTACAGGTTCAAAGCTTGATAATTGGTATCAAAGTTCAAGTTCACTAACAGGTGGTTCAGATCTATGTAGTGTGTATTGATTATAGGTTCTCACAGGAGTTTCTGCAGGGATTTCTGTTTGAGTGGGAGAAGCAATGGCAGATGAGAGTAAATTGAGAATGGAAAAGTTCAATGGCAAAAATTACCAACACAGGAGAATGCAGATAGAGGACTATCTGTATCAGAAAGATCTCTACTTACCATTAGGAGGTATTGCAAAGAAGCCCAAAGACATGGAGGATGAAGAATTGGAAGTTCTTGACAGAAAGGCTCTGGGTTCTATAAGACTGAGTCTAGCATCCATTGTGATATCCAATTTATCACAGGCAAAGTCTACGGTAGAGTTGATGACTACGTTAGCAAATTTGTATGAAAAACCCTCAGCTTCCAATAAGGTATATCTTATGAAGCAGTTATTTAATTTGCATATGAATGAAGGTGGATCTATTTCTACTCATCTGAATGATTTCAATGGTATTGTGAATCAATTAAGTTCAGTGAATATAGTGTTTGATGATGAGATAAAAGCTCTTTTGATATTATGTTCTTTGCCTGAAAGCTGGCATGGCTTAGTAATGGCAGTAACTAATATTGCATCTGCATCAAATATTTTGAAAGTAGAGGATGTTGTTAGTGTTATCTTGAATGAGAAAATACGCAGGAAAAGCACAGAAGAGGCATCTGGGAACGCTTTAAGTTTTGAGAGCAGGGGAAGGCAGAAAGAGAAGAGCAAGAAAGGCAGATCAAGATCCAAGTCAAAGGGGAAAGGCAGATCTAAATCCAGAAATGGCAGAAGGCCACAATGCTAGAACTATGGAAAGATGGGGCACATAAGTAGAGATTGTTGGTCAAAGCCTAAGGAGGACAACCAGCACGAAGGAAAGGAAGAAGCCAAGATTGCAGGTATTGCACAGGATGCTTTAATTTTCTCTCTGCATAATAATATAGAATCTTAAGTATTAGATTCTGGTGCATCTTTTCATGCTACTCCTAACAGGGAATATTTCAGTGACTATATCCATGGAGATTTTGGAATAGTGTATCTAGGGGATGATGAGCCCTGTAAAATAATTGGCAAAGGTAAAGTGCAGCTGAAGATGTAGAATAGCAACACATGGGTGTTGAGAGATGTGATGCATGTTCCTAGCTTGAAGAGAAATTTGATTTCTGCAGGAAAGTTAGGGGATGAGGGTTGTACAGTAACTCTCACAGTAGAATCTTGGAAGGTGACCAAGGGTGCACTTGTTATGGCCAGAGGTAAGAGAGAAGGTACTCTCTATTTGTGTAATTGTGTTACTAACAAATCTCCTTCTATATTATCCACTTCAGATGTGGACGCTAAATTGTGGCACTCAAGGCTTGGCCACATGAGTGAGAAGGGGATGTCAATTTTTAAGTCTAAAGGTATGCTTTCAGATTTAAAAGGCATAGATCTAGAGTTTTGTGAGCACTGTGTATTTGGAAAACAAAAAAGGGTTAGTTTTCTCAAAACTGGGTCTACTAAGAAGAGGCACAAGTTGGAGCTTATTCACACAGACGTGTGGGGACCAGCTCAGGTTGCTTCCACTGGAGGATCATAGTACTATGTATCTTTCATAGATGATGCCATAAGGAAGGTATGGATCTATTGTATTAGAAAGAAATCTGATGTATTTGATACTTTTAAAGTTTGGAAAGCTATGGTTGAGAATGAAATAGGTAAAAGATTAAAGTGCCTGAGATCAGACAATGGTGGTGAGTTTTGCAGTCGTAAGTTCAGAGATTATTGTTACATGCATGGAATCCATAGGCAAAGGATGGTTCCAAGGACACCTCAGCAGAATGGAATTGCTAAAAGAATGAACAGGACAATAATGGAGCGTGCAAGATGTATGAGATTGCATGCCGGTTTGCCCTTACAGTTTTGGGCACAAGCTGTTGACACTGCAGTGTACCTAATTAATAGAGGACCCTCTACAGCTCTGGATGGTGGTATTCTAGAAGAGGCATGGACAGGTAAAAAAGTTGATCTCTCATATCTCAAAGTTTTTGGTTGTGAAGCCTTTGTGCATATAGATAAGGAAAATAGAAAGAAGCTTGATGCTAAGTCTATGAGATGCACGTTTATTGGCTATGGCTCAGATGATTTTGGTTACAAATTATGGAATCTAGAAACTAACAAGGTAATCAGGAGCCGTGATGTTGTTTTCAATGAAAGAGTGATGTATTGTGATCAGCTAAGGAAGTTGAATCAATCTGAGCAGAGCAATGGTGAATTGGATAAGGTGAAAGTCCAAGATGAGCTCACGGGAAAAAGAAATAATCACTTACAGGAAAACACAGAGACCGACGTCGACAGGTTAGGAACCGGCATCGACAGGACAGAAACCGGCATCGACCATACAGAGACTGACGTCGGCCGTACATTTACCAAGGTCAGTCAGCTAGAACCGATGTTGGCCAGTAACAGGTCTAGAGGTGACCGAGGTCGGTCACTGTCAGAGAATTTGGGTGGACAGCGTGTTGTGGATGAGTCTTAGACACCCATCAGGAGGTCAGAAAGGGTGAGTAAGCCTCCAATTAGATATTCTCCTTCTTTATTTTATTTATTGCTAACTGATGGTGGAGAACCAGAGAGTTTTGAAGAAGCAATACAGGTGGAGTCCAAGAGTGAGTGGGAGCGTGGCATGGTTGAGGAGTTGGAGTCCTTAAGAGAAAACCAAACATGGGATTTGGTTGAATTGTCAGCTGGTAAGAGAACACATAAGAACAGATGGACCTATAGGTTGAAGGAAGGTGAGAATGGATAGATGAGATACAAGGCCAGATTAGTGGTAAAAGGATTTGCACAAAAGCCAGGTATTGACTTTGGTGAGATTTTTTCTCTTGTTGTTAAAATGACTTCAATAAGAGTTGTATTGTCTTTGGTTGTGTAGACACCACAAATGTGTCTACACCTTGGTTCTCCCCCCTTGTCCACCTCAAACCTCTATCCTAACCTTTGGCCTTAGTCCCCTCCATTCATTTGATTAAAATAACTTAAATATTTTAATTAAGTGGCCCCCTTTCCACCTCACCCTTGCCACCTTGGATCTTCCCTTAAATCCCTCCACCTTCCCCCTAGCATTTATTATGCCAAATATCCTCATTATCTTCCCTCCACACCCATTTAAGCACCCTCATGACCGTTCTTTCCACAATCCCTCGCTCGGCGACGTGCAAGAATGTGCAGAGGCTATTTTTAGCCTCTGTCCCCATTCTGCCACCACCGACGTCGGCGACCCTTCGGCCGACGTCGATGAAACTGTCGGCATCGGCAGCCTTCAATACCCCTTTCTACATTTATTGCAGCCCCTGGACCCTGGAGCTCGCAAACTGAATTCTCTTCGCTTCTCTGCATTTTTTCCTAGCATCCCGACTCTTGAACCTTCATATCAGACCCTTGCATCCGTCCTTCCACTTAACCTCTCTGCCAATCAATCTAACTCTCTCCCTCAGGTAACAGCAAGCTTCTGCAAGTGAACAACAGGGATTCTCCACCAACAACAGGCTTCACATTCGGCATCATCAGCAACAAGATCAACACCTTCTTCAACAGGGCACAGGTAAGTACTCTGTTTGTTTTCTTTATGCTTTCTAGTCCTCTATTTTTGAACTAGATTCAGTTCTTCTTTTTCCCAACCCAGACTGCTAACCAAACCAAGCAGACCCGGATCCCTATCTCCCTGATTGGCCTCCTTTTCCTCTCTATCCCTTTTTGACATTTTGTCCATTATCCTAAGACCTCTGCACAGACCTTCAACTAAAACCAGACTTCTCCTAGACCATTTTGTACGTCCACAGACCCGTCCACAGACCAAGCCCAGACCAGACTCTGTCCAGACTCGACCAGAATTTGCCTAAACCCCATCCAAGCCTATTGCCCTGACTGACGCCGGTCATTACCCCGACCGACGTCGGCAACATAACCGACATCGGCACCTTTGACCACCGACGTCGGTAGGACCACTAACGCCGGTGACTGTGACCAGTTTGACAGCTTCTTCCAGGTAAGCTTTTGCTTCCTTTTCTCTTTCAGTTTGCTATCATTTCAGTCTATTTTAACATTCTGTCATTTATCAGTCATTTATCTTTTATCAAAATAGTGGGTTGACCTCCCTTAAGGAAGTTCTCATACTTCTGGGAACAAGCTTTCGCTTGGCAACCCACCATCTATCTATCTAACGCCTTTTTGTCCAAGTTTTCTTCTTTACAGGTGTCATTCCTCCACAGCCAAAGAGGAGTGCCCACAACGTCTGAATTACGGTGCGCAGTCTATATCCAGGTACTTCTAGCCTTGTCCATTTCCTTAGTTTCTTTATTCATCTTTTGAATGTAGAAAGCGAATTAGCGATAGAAACAGGTTGCTTTTGAGGATTTGCATCTTGAGTAGCTAGATGTTAAGACAGCATTTCTTCATGGAGATTTGGATGAGGAAATATATATGGAACATCCAGAAGGATTTGAGGTCAAGGGTAAGGAGAAGTTTGTGTGCAGGTTGAAGAAAAGCTTGTATGGCCTCAAGCAAGCTCCTAGGCAATGGTACTTAAAATTTGACAGGTTTATGACTGAGCATAGCTACAGTAGGTGTCAATCAGACCATTGTGTGTATTTCAAGAGATTTGATAACGGTAGATATATTATTCTATTGTTGTATGTAGATGACATGCTGGTTGCAGGGTCTCACATGCAGGATATCTTAGAGCTTAAGGTAAAATTAGCTCAAACGTTTGCTATGAAGGATTTGGGAGCAGCAAAGAAAATCCTTGGCATGAGCATTAAGAGAGACAGGAAAAATCACAGGTTGATATTGTCTCAAGAAGATTATGTGGACAAGGTGTTGAAACGGTTCAATATGCAGGATGCTAAACCAGTAAGCACACCTTTGGCTGGACACTTTAAGTTGAGTAAAGAACAATGTCCTAATTCATATGATGAGGTAGAGTACATGAGTAAGGTTCCATATTCTTCCGTAGTAGGGAGTTTGATGTATGCAATGGTGTGTACTAGACCAGATATTGCCCAAGCAGTGGGAGTGGTAAGTAAGTATACGGCCAATCCAGGGAAGGAACATTGGAAAGCAGTTCAGTGGATCCTTAGATATCTGAGAGGAACCAGTAGTAGGCACTTGTGCTATGGAGGTTCAGATACTTCTCTACATGGCTATGTAGATTCAGATATGGCAGGTGATTTGGATGGTAGGAGGAGCACTACAGGTTATGTTTTTACTGTAGGTGGAACGGTGGTTAGCTAGATATCTAAGTTGCAGAAGGTTCTTGCCTTGTCAACTACGGAAGCAGAGTATATTGCAGCCACAGAAGCTAGCAAGGAAATGATATGGATGACACAGTTCATGGATGAGCTTGGTAGGGAGCATGAGAGTTGCAGATTGTATAGTGACAGTCAGAGTGCAATCCATTTGGCTAAGAATTCAGCCTTTCATTCAAGAACAAAGCACATACAGCTAAGGTATCACTTCATACGACAGGTATTGGAAGATGGTGAGTTGAAGCTGGAGAAGATCCATACAGATAGGAATCCTGTTGATATGTTAACCAAGCCAGTTACAAAGGAGAAGTTGAATCTTCATTCAACTTCTGTTGGTCTTCATGATTGAGTTGAAGATGGAGGAGCTAGAAGATGTTGTTGTACAGGTACTGGTGCAGCTGTTTATCTCCAAGTGGGAGATTGTTAGGGTGTGGAGCTAAAAACTTCACCAAGGAGCATTCATTATCAGGTTCGGGTCTACACAAACACCAGCGTCGGTTAGGAGCGACCGACGTCAGTCACAGGCAGTTGCAGAGACGTCGACATCGACAGAGAATCGGCCGACGGCGGTCACAGACAAGCAACAGGAATCGACGTCGGTTACCTGCGTGTCCAAAAAGCTATTTCCGTGGACAGAAGTGAATGTTTGCATGATAAGTTTGAGTTGTAGACTCAAGCTCGCGTCTCTATTATTAACATTACTATTTTTAGAGCCCTTGTTTAAGTGGTTTAACTGTTTGTTGGAAGTACATGCTCAAGTCTCCTAATTCTATATGAAGAATTAGATCTTCCTAGCTTATTGTATTGTAGAAGAATTGGTGTGTGAAGAACAGTACAAAATTGAATCAATCCAGGCTTGTTGGAGTTGATTGTTCTTGAGAGAGATAGCTCTTGAGGAATAGAGATCTATTGAGAGATCTATACATCTAGGAGAGGTGTGGAAGAAAGAAGCTTTCTTCAATTGTATTCCTTTTTTAAAGAGTTTGTTAATACAAGTTTTTCAGGGTGTTTTCTTGTATCTCTTGTTCTTGTTATTATCATTCTAATTACTTGTCAATTTGGTTTAATTCCGCGTTTATTGCTGTCATAGTTGTAATCTATTGTTGGTTTGATCCCCCAACACAATATCCAACATATTTTGCATTAAATATTCCTTGTATTTCAAATTAATTCCTTTGATTACATATTTATGAATATATATATATATATGTATATTCAAGAAAAGCGATAAGTTTTTTATTATTATTGCAAAACTTGCCAATTTTTAGAATTATCTAGCACACTATGTATGTACACCATTTCAATAGAGTACTTATCTTTTCCAATATCATATTGAGGAATAAATATGAAAGTAGATACAATAATTGCATAATTCTTTGCATTATGTTCTCTATGTATATCTATTATGGATAAATATTCAAAATATTATATACTCTCCCATAATTTATTTCAATAGCGATTTAGACAATCATTATTCACTTGATATTAGCCTTTGATATATTTCACAACCAACTCTGCATCTTCATATACTTTTAAATTCCTAATTCCTATTTATTTATCAACATGTAAACCAAGGAGTAAGGATTTATATTTGGTAGTATTATTGGTGCATTAAAACTATAACTTGTATGAAAAAGGAAAGACTTCCTTGCTTAGAGACATAAGAATGACTCTTATGCATGTACGAACTAAAGCATAATTGTCATCAAATTCAAGTATCCATATGTTATTGGGATTAATTTCTATCATTTTAAGAAACTTAAAATCTTATTATGACATGAGCATATAGTTTCCTATTCATGCATCCTCGTATATATAATATCAGCTCTTGGGTCATCAACTTTATGTCATGTATACTTAGTTTTCAATTCAAATTCTAGGCATTGTATAACTCCTTTGATTGGAATCATAGCATGAGATAGATCCAATTGAATTTTTCCACCTAGTTCTTTATAAAAACTTATTCCTATTGAAATTCCATAAGAATATAAGATATATGCCACTAGGATAGTCGTCTTGATTCTCTTTTATGGAAAAAAGGTTAAAGTGACATGTGCATCTTTGATATGACTGATCAAGGGTACCTATTTTGCTTTCATAGAGTAACAATTACCAAATATTTTGGTACAAATCAAACCTAGGGCATGAGTAACTCTATCTAACATTACATTGTCAAAAGGTCTAAAATCAATGATACAGTTACTCACTTTACACCCTTTGAGGAAAAGAGAGATGTAGATTGGTTCTACCTTACCATATTTAGAATTGGTAGAAACCATGGATTTTAGAGCACTAGAAGAAGATGTGTTTTATATAATTTCTTTAACATTTGTTTTCTTTGCATTATGATTTTTTAAATTGATAAACTAAACTATCCTATTTAATTGATAAATATTTGATCTTAGGTATTCAACTTAAGACATTTGAATGTTGGTCTTGTATACATGCTCAATAATGTCAAACTATGAAAGCCAAATAGAAGAATAATTTTTGATATTTTTAATAGGTTGAGACATGTTTACATCATTCTTGAGATGAATAGTAGGTTTTGGATAAGTAGAATTAGAGTTTTGATGAGGGTTACATACCTTAGTCACATGTTATTTTCCTTTTGCATGACTTGGCAATGTAGTCCCTTGAGGAAGAATAAATTTTGGAATTTCTTCTTATTTCTTAGCTTGTTGCTTTTTCTTCACCTTTTTCTTTTTTATTTTAGTCTCTAGTAAAAAATTCAAATAATTGTCCATTCATATCATCAAAAATATAATCACAGTCATCTTCCCTAAAATTGTACCTTAGGTATGCATTAGTGGAGTAGCCAACAAGTTCCTTTGTTTCAAACTCTTGAGGAATTGAATTTTCTATCTCAACTTCTTCTCATTCCATGTATCTGAATATCTCTTCTATTTCCAAAAAACATTCACATGCGTATTTGTATTCATATTGGGAGTCACTTCTATGGCAAGTTGATTTTGCTACGAAACCTATAGACATGGGTAGTTTATTTGATAGGGCACATTGTTCTATATTGTAATGTCTTGATAAGGAGAAAAAATGGACTTTTGATGTAATTAATTATTTAGTGCCATTATATAATTTGATATTTTTTGTAGAATTTATTCTGTGAAATATTGATTTGAACTTTACATTTTAGGTTTTGAAGGTTCCTTATTTAGTTTTCCATTCAATATCATGTCATCCTCAACATCAATGGATAGTGTTTGGGATGTCTCCAATTCAACTACTCCATCTCTTATTAATTAAATGAAGAAGAATTTTTGGTTTTCTACTATTGGCCTTACTATAATTGGTATTTTATTCAATAGATTATTGAACTTGACCATGAACTCTCTCATGGGTTGGTATGATTCTTTCTTCATTTGGTTAAGTTATATGAAAAATTCATGTGCATATTCAGCCGATTTGAATCAAATTTAAAACTTGGTTTTCATGCCATTTCAATCGGTGATGGAACATAGAGAGAGGTGATAGAACCAATGATATACTCCATTTTGAAATGTTTATACAAACAATCTGACTACAATACCTTAATGTTCTTCCAATAAGATTATACATGCTACAAAGAAGGATGCAATATGTTTATTTAGATGTTGGTTTCCATCACCTATGAATTTTAGAAAATTATTTTGTAAATGTTTGGGAATTTTGAATAATTATCCTAGAATTAGTGGCCCTATCACATTTCCTAATGGTACTGCAATATTAATAAAAAACACTTGTAAAGGTAGAATGGTTATAGAGAGAACAAGAGACTGAATCACTATAGAACAACCTTGTTTTTTTAACTTATATACAACTTGATGGGAGACTTACTAATTTATTGATTTTAATTTTTTTATTAAGACTTAGATTGAAATAATAATTCTATTAAAACTGATAAAAGGATTTGTATTACCTTGAGATTTTTTTTCTTAGGTGAATCTTCTTTCTGCTAGTTTGAAATAGAACTATTGTTATTTTGGATTAGGCTAAAAATGAAGTATTATTTGATCTTCCCTTCTTGGTTGTTTTATTCATGTACCTAATGTTTCAACTCTTTGAGTAATAATAATTCTATATTTTGATTCTTCCAACATGTCAATGACTATTTAAAAATAAACTACACTAGTTTTGTTATCCCACACAAATGCTCATAAGTCTAAGGAAATGTCTTCTTGTGTCTCTCATACCCAATCAAGATTAAATTGATAGATAGGATCTTAAACTATTGGATGGTCATGTGAATAAATTTTATTGTTTGAGAAGAGGATGTGATATGTGAACCAATCTAACCCTAATAAGTCATGGTTTCCTTCTTGAAATAATTTATGCAAGTTGATCATTAGTAACACAAAATTATTCATCATTATATATTGTTGTAACTCTTTGAAAATAGGTGTTACTCAATCTTTTATCCTAAGCAAGATATCAAAGACTAGAAGTGATATCTAATTTTACAGCTTCTATCCAATCAAGACTAGGTTGATGAATATGACCTTGGTTTCTAGCCATAGTCATATGAGAAATTCATTGTTAAGGATTATGGTCTACTTGGTGATCTCTGCAAGTTATTCTACATTTAATAATTTTTTAAGTGTGATATGTGTAGTCTACTTCCTAATTCAATATCATTAAAATTATTTGAAACTAAGTAACACTCACTTCATCACATTCTCTTGCACACTATCTAATGTCTAAAGTGATATTTAATTGTGTAGGTTATTCCCATTTAATTCCTATTTAGTGAACTAGTCCTTGAGCTTCTAGGAGAGTCATATGGACCAAAATGTTAGTATGTGGGTTACATAGAAAGCACTGAAATGTAACCCACTAGGGGCATCAAAGTTGTTGGCTAAAAATTTTGTAGTAGTATAAAATTATGGGCTTTTAGTCAATAGTGTAGGGATAAAGTCCCTCTATTATTATTCAATGGAGATACCTTTATTGAAAGACAACAATAATGCAGAACACACAACTATTTACAACAAAAATGTTATTTATGGGGTTTTCATACTTTTAACCAGAAAGTAAGAAAAGGCAGTAGAAAAAAAATGGAATGATAAAATAGAGTTTTTGAGAGGAAATAGGGGAGAAAAGATAACAATAAATGAGGAAAAAGATAGTTTTTGATAGTTTAAACATAGAAAAATGCCTCAACTATCCAAGAATATATAGGATGGAATGTGATTGTTAGAAACCATTTTCTTCATATAGGAAAGAAAGACATACTTAAAACATAAGAATGAAGATCATACACCAAGGATATTTGGATACCAAATAACTTCAAAAACAACCTCTATCCCCTATAGGAAATAAATAAAATTTTATCTCTTTACTTTTACTTAAGTTTCCTAATTCAAAGTTCCTTACACAGAATTTGAAAATTTTATATATTAAGAAAACCAAATCACTTGACAATTGAAAAAAAATGGTCTAGTAAATTTGAAAGAAAATAATAAAAATAAATGAAATAAACTCACACATTACTCATTAATAAAAAACCATATCAAAAAGTCTTACAATTTTTTCTTATCTTGATTCCTCATAGAGCTATACATACAGAACTCCTCTTTTTCCTTTGGAAAAACTACTCACAATGTCAAAAACCCTTGTACAATGAATGAAACTTATATTTCTAGGTTATGAAGGCATAACCACCTTGTAACCAAATCATAACCACATTTTCAGTAAGCACCTTCTATTTTATAGTGCATTTTTACCTTTATGACTTAGTAAAATAAAACATTTTTAAGTGATTTCAAAAATTACAACAAAGAAATAGAAAGACATAATATGGGATTTTGAGTAATTATGAAGAGAAATAAGAATCCTTTTATTGATAATAATTATGATCTATTACTACAATTGGAATTTTGAAAAAATTGCATAATTCATGTAAATGGTGTGCAATACATATTTGCACGTCCTAATCTAGGCAACTGATATCTAGATCACCGCTCTCAATCATATGATAAATAAACATGAAATGTCAAGATAGATCACCTAGTTTATAATTTTTTTATATATTGATATCCAATTTGTATATCTAAATCGCATGAGAAAGGAACACATGTTGCTGGGCCAAATTGCTTTCTCTAAAAATGTTGCATGTACTTGAAGATGTTCATGAGAATATTTTCCTATCCATTTGATGCCTGAGGAAAAAATATTCACACCACCATTTTCATTTTATGATTATTATTTCCATTGCCTAAATATACTACCAAATATCCAACTTCAAGATCCACTTGATTGAAATACTTCAAACATCTTCTTGCATGTTATTTTATGATATGAATAAATTTTGTAACTATAGAGAGATTCAGTGTCTTTAACATGCCTTGGAGTTAAACACTAGTTTTAAATGAAGACTTATCCATTGTGAGGATTTGAATGTAGGAAAATGATAAGCTTAGATCAAAATGAGCTTAACCAAAGTTTACAATAGGTTTCAATTGATTGTGGATTATTTTGGATTTTATTCATCAACTCAAGCTTTTGATACTTGCTCTACACTATGATGGGCTATGTAAGATTATAATATCCTTGAATTTTCTTCCTCTTGTCTCATCTATTTTTTGGACACATTATTACTTATGTTAACAAATACCCAAAAAGAGGGTTCTTCACAAATATTTATCTTCAATTCGATTCGTTGACATCTTATAGAATTTAAGTTTAGATAGTCACAATCTATAAATCTACCTTATCTTAGACAATAGTATTGAATTTCATCATTTTATCCATTAAGGGCCATACATAATTACCAATAAATCTATTCATTTATCATGTTTATGCTCACAAAAACTATTTCAACCTTGTGCAAGTTCAGTCATTGCATAATCACCATTATCAGTCCTTGTAACTTCTATGAACTTTCTCTTACCAAACAGGTTTTGATCCTACTCAATATTGAAACAATATTATAATACTTTTACTCCAATTTCAAAGAATCTATTTACATTATAAATGGACATTTAGAATAATTTGGCCTTGGAAAACTATTATTTTAGGCTTGTTTGGAAATATGGAAACTATTATATAATTAAAATTCATCAAAAACCAGTTTTAGAAAATCTACCAATGATTAAATCATGGTTTTCTCCTTGTTTTGAGTTTCAAAGATCTTATTTGTATCATGAAACTAACTTGGAAATAGCTTAATAGTCTGACAACTTTGGAAATGGAGCAAAATATTTTTTAACTCCCTGGTTTGTAAGGTGAACTTCAAATAACTTCTCCAAAATTGAATTTCAACTGTGTGTAGAATCCATACATAGGCCTAGACACTTTGAAGGTAGATTTTACATGAAAAAAGTTCCTTTTAAATTGAGATATCAAAATAGATTTGAAAAATCCACACAAAAATATATTTTGAGACCCAATGCTTACCCTGTGGGTTTTTTAAGGTTATTTTACATGAAAAATGTGTTGAAGAAGTCCGATATGGTAAAATAAATTTAAAAAATATATAATATAAAATGTTTGATATGTTTTTTGAAATCCATTACAGTTTTCCAAGTTTTTAAAAAGGTGATTTTACATTGAAAAAAAATTTGTTGGAACCCAAAGATGTAAATTGGACTTAAAAATTTTGCCTTTAAATATTGGCAAAGATTCATTTACATGGAAGTTGCAACCCATTCACAATGAGTTTATAATTATTTGCATGAAAATGAAAATATTTTGGATGGAATTTTAAGCCACATAAACCTGTAGGGTTTGCAATGAATACTTGAAAATATGTTTGGATCTAAGATAAACATCAACATGAAGTCTTAAAATCTTAAGAAAACTTGAAAAGGTTGATTGAACTGTGTAAGTTTTCTTTAGATGTTTGTAAAACTATTCGAGCTTTGGATAAGTTTGTTTAGTATTTCAATGCCAAATAAAACCATTTGAAATTCCCTTGATGGTATAAAAACTTGAGTGAGCATGAAAGGTTGATTATATTGTGGAATAAGGCTTGATTGAATAACATATAAGGATTTATCCACATACATGTGGGCTCTGAGTAGTAATTTTTCATTGCAAAAATTAACTGTTCATACCATAGGTGAAAAAATATGCTTTTATAATCCACATAGAACTATGGAATAGATCTTGGAAAAGTTTATTTGATATCCTGTGGTCTAAAAATATTACAAAACATGTCTTCAAAGTCCATTTTGTGAAAAAATACTTCCAAAACTCTGGATAAAATTATATTTGAACAACTTGTGCAAGCTTTCAAAATCATGTAGGTTTTAAAAACTAATTTTATAGTGTAATAAGAGTTTTAAAAGTACATACATGTAAAAACAATCATATAATGTGGCATATGCATAATTTAATGTGTTTATACCCCCTAGCTTGGTTATGGCCAAGCACATAGCTAATCAAATATGGGATCCTCAAAGCTAGTAATGTACATATCATGGCATTTTTTCTTATACTTTAGTGCCACCATAGTTATATCAATTATTGCCTGATCTTCAAAATCTATGTCGAGATCAACTCCAAAATAAAGTAACATATTTACTCTACTAATCCATTTACGGGTGATCCTCATGTTGTGCCCACCAAAGTAGAGGTAGTCTTCATGAATGCATGAGATTAATAACCAAACCACCTCCTATAGTTTACAAAAATATGATAGCTTAAATTTTTGAATCATCCTTGCATGCTCCAGTAGGTAGTAGACTGAGAGATCATAAGTGATCTCATTTATGGTGTTATGGCTCTCTATCTAGTAGGCATGTTATAATTTGCCTTCATTATAATTCTAATAGTGATTATAGTCTAGGAACTGATAGGTGGAAACCTTAGACTCCCAATCATCCACACTCAACATTATCTCTGGGTATTGCATCTCTTTAATCAAAATAGGAAGGGGGATGGTGTTGCAATGGCCTTTTTACCCATACATGTCATTTATGGTGTTTTTATGATAGGGGTCCCTTCCCTCAACCCTATTAAGTCCTCACCTTGCTTGTTTATCTCACTAAAATCTTCTTCCTAAATGAACATTGGAGCTCCTTCTTTCACACCATCAAACTCTTCAACTTCAAGAATAACTGGAAGTGGATCTCTTTTCCTACCTTTTTGTTTTGGTTGCATCACCAACTGGGGTCCTTGAATGTTAACACATGGCCAACCAGCCCTCTTGAATGAATACATCTTGACTTATCTTCCCTAGACCCAAAATGCTCTGGCTCCCTACATCAACCTCCTCTAATGGCATACTTATTGCCTACAACATTTAAATTCTCTTATCTCCTTGTGTAAACACATTCTACTTTTATTTTCTTAAATACACATCACTTCAATTTCTATATCATTTTTGAAAATGGGAGCGTTGCATAATTACCTTCTTTGTCATTAGTTTTTTGTTTGTTTGATATTTGTAATTCTTCAAGTTTTTAAATTGTAAAAAAATGGAAATGAGAAGCCTTATGGAATTTTATAGGATACCCTAAATTTTTTTCATTAACTCCTCCACACTACATTATTTTTTCTCCACATCATCATCCATCACTTCAGCCATTAATGCTCTAAATGGCATGCCTTGATGTCTATTTAGCATGATTATAATTCATACCACCCTTTCTTTAATAATTGCATGTCCTATCCTTCCTCTGAGATTTAGTATGCCTTCCCCATAGTGCATATCAGTTGTAAAAATTCAAATTTTCCTTTTTCATGGTAGGAACTACCTCTTCCATTTTAACCCATCTTGTGACAACATTTCCTGTGTCATCTTCATCCTACTTCCCTGGGTCATGCACCATCTCTTGCATTACTTGCACTAACTCTTGTGTGTGTCCCTCACATGCCCTATATTATGTGCCTTCTCCTTGTGTCATATCTTACACACCATGTTGTCTTCTAAGCTCTCTGATCTCACTCTAAAATCTGATGTGATTCTTCTATCATACCATTTATGTGCTTCTTGTTTCACACCTTCTATGTATTTTTTTTGGTGATTCATTTATATCCTTCATCTTGCACACTCTATATCTTAATTAGCTTATCCATCCTTAAACCTACCCCACATTAAAATATGTGCATGGTCCTCTACGATATATCATAGTGAAATTCATGACAAGAAATAAAGAGAGAGTATAAAATACCCAAAGAGTATCAAAAATTAACAAACCAATTATAAAAAGGCATGAAACCAATGCAACTTTTATTTGAAAATGATACAAAATCCTAGACTAACCTAGTGGCATATGCCTTATTTTATTAAGTGAATAATTACATAAAATGGTAGTATTGGAGCCAAGAACCAATGAAATATCTTGGTAGGAATTGGTCATCTAATATTTTCAATTTTCTATCACCTGTCAGATGGATAGCATGAATAATAAATAGACCATCCCATCAAACCCATAGTTTACCTAAATGGTGTGTAATATTCGAATCATAGATCAAGACATGCATATTAAGATGAAATACTTTGGTTTTGGTATGTCAATCATGCTACACTTTTTGTTTTTGTTTCTCAACTCCTTAGCTTCAGTGTGCAAGGAAGCATGTTTCATCTAGCTAAAGTAAAGTGTCCAGGCACACTTTTAGGGACTCTTCATCATTTAATCTTCCTATGCATGCAATAAAAAAATGGAACTAAAAATGTTAGATATTTTTACTTAAATTTTCAAAACTAAGTATTATTTATTCACATAATAGAAACAAGATGCCAACAAGCTTGCACATCGGTATATCATGTGAGGAGTAACCTTGTGCACTCATGTGAGGTGTGTAACCTAAAATGGTCCCTATCAATTATGTCATGTGATGGTAGTTAGACAACTCTATCTTACTTAAGTGCTTGAGTTACTCTATTTAGTCATTTTTACTACCAAAATTAGTCTAGAGTCAATCATTTGTCAAATTCATATAATGCATATAACTATTATCATAAAACAAAATTTAACACTATAGAGTTCAACATATCATGATTTGTAGTCAAAGGATTTTATTTCTTTCATTTAATAAGATTATAATATGCTTCCTTCATTACACTATCTCTTCAATTCTATATTGATAACCACTTCAAAACTACATCTAACAACATCAACAATGAATCCAATAATGAATATATCAACTCCAACCAAAACAAAAACACTTTATAAATCAAGATAAGGGGTATTTATACACAAGTAAACCCATCACCTTCAGTTACATAAATAATACAAAAGTGATGACTAACTAATTACCATTAACAATAATGAGTCGTAGAGAGTTGTTACAATTAATTCATATTAATTCAGGCCTTACTACCTTATATACCCTCTCTATGTTAGATATTCGTGTTTATGTTCCTCTTCTTTCATAGACCAGTGCTATATTTTTAGTCTCATTAATCTATGTTACTTTCATGAATTGATTTGTAATTTCCTCCACTCCATATGCTCTTATCCTAGTATTGCACTTCTCCAACTTTTGCATCATATGCACATTCACCGCTTCCATGTCTTTCACAACTCACCCTTTAACACCAAGGTCTTCCATGTTATTCCTTTATGTTTATCATCCATGTCATTTTCTCCCACATCATGGTCCTACATGTGTGTTCTTACGCCCTTACTCTTCCATGCTTACGGCTCCAAAATACTTATAATATATTATTATAAAATTTGGGTCCAACAAGTGTTTTATTAGAATTAATTGAGCTTAGAAAAACTCTATAAACTATTTTAAATCATTTTTAAGTCATCAAAACCCAATCAAGATTTCTATTGCTATTGTAGACTATTGAATATCCTTTTGATATCTCTACAAACTTATATAGGGTACCAAAACTGTCAAACAACTTAGAGAGACCATGTTTGGGATAGTCAAACACTTATCTAGTTTTTCATAGCCAAGGGCAACTGTTTGATTTTTTTTGAAATCAAACAAGACCTATTCGTGGGTTTTAAGTTGTATAACATGATGTGCAACCATGGGCTTCCAAAATCATATAGAACAATGTGAAAATAATTTTGACATTTTAAGATATAGCCAGGCTATAAAATCTAATTAGAAATAAGATTGAGCATGCACTAAAAGTATAAAATTCTTGATAGACACATGTTTTCAAAAAAATTATAAATAATATATATTTTCTTGAGTTTACATTTGGTCCTAAGTTAAGTGCAAAAATTGACAACTCATAACTCTATAAAGAGGTAAGACTATTTTTAGGACAAACTCATTATGGGAAACATGACTACGTTTACAAAGGCAATTTTTAAAACATGTATTTCTAAAAAAAATTGACAACTAACATTATGAAACCTCATTCTAAAATATTTTGACTTTTGAAACTAAAGGGACCCAGTTAGAAATGAGTCATTATGACTTAACAAATTTTATTAAAAAAAACCCCAAAAACTTACAATTATTTACAATAAAATTCAACTTGCAAGAACTCATAGTAAAAATAGTGTAAATTTTGAAATATTATTAAATTTTAATTTTGGTGATGATAACTGGCTCCAACTAGGAACTTTGGACTAAAAGGTACGAAGAACTCAATACTCTAGTTTCATAGATAAGTGCCTTATCCATTGGGAAATAGAGTCATGTTTAAGCACAACACATATTTGATAGAGAAACATTGAAAAATAGAAAGGGAAAACAAACAAGAGACCATAGGAAATAGGAAACCAAAACAAGACAATACAACCAAAAGGACAGAAAATAGGAAACACAAAAAAAATCTAAATTCACAAATTTACATATAAGGGATAACTTGATTTTATTTAAAATAATGCTTAAATACTATCCACTATAAGGAAATGAGAGGTGTGTACCTTCTCAATAATCCAATTAGAATGTATTATCACCACATAAGTCCCTGATCTTGAATAGGCCCATCCATAGTGAATTAAAATTACCATGGATTTATTTTGGTTCTCTTTGCTTGTACCATAAGAGTACAAGATCTCAAACCTAAAAATATATTTTCTCCACCTTCTTTTCAAAATACATTTTAACTTGAGTTTGTGTTCTAAAATTATATCAATACCACACATTCTTTCCTCTTCAAGCTTGTTCAAATAGAGAGTTCTCTTATCCAATGAAATTTCAAAAAAAATCAATTTCTCTCACCAATTTCAACATATAAAATTCAAGCTTATTGGTATTAAATCATTTGTTCCATACAACAATTAGAATGGAGACATACAAATGGATTTCTTAGGAGTGATACAGTCTAATCATAATGCATCATACAAGCTCTTATGTTAGTTCCTTTGATTTCCATCTATGATCTTTTTGTTTCCTAAATTTGTCAAAGTCAATTTTATATATAAGTTGTGAACATTAAAATTTTGATATCAAAATTCAATTCCAAATTTTGTAAAAAGGGATTCAAGTTTAAATAATCTAATGTAGAGCACGTTTTCTCACCCCATGTGTCTAGGAGGCCACATTCATCATGACCTCTAGGATGCATGGCACAAGAAGACATACATGTTATGGATCATTATTTAATGCAATGTATGGCCATGGGGCTAACCCATGAGTCCATATGAACATATTGGATGTGAGGTTGCATTTGCAAGCATGACCTCACATTTTTTTTGCCCATTAGGATTTGTGGACAACCATATGGCCACACAAAGTGTATGTATAGTAGGTCATGATATTCATTGTGTGCATATAACTAATGCTAAGCCTATTAAATTCACCCAAGGGCTCATTTATTTCATTATTTTATCTAGACACAACTCAGATCTTTGCCTAACTCTCATTTTATCCTACCTAGAGGTATTTTTTCTAAAATATTGCCAAAATATTTAGCTTTCTGAGTACTTCATAGTGGTGTAGTTTTTAATAGCACTCGTGAACATTTTTAGTGATTTTTAGTCTAAAAAATTTTTCCCTATCTAAAGTTATATAAACTTATAGATTTTCCACTAATTTATTTCAAGGTTCTTTTAAATAAATATAAATATTTCATGACCGTTATATTTTTTCATTTCAACTTCATCGACACTTTTTGCCTCCTCGTCTACTTAATTTATAAACCCTTACAAAAGTAGCTTTTAAAATATTAAAATTAAAAAAATGAAGTATAAGTATATGGGTTTCAAACCCCTATTAGTCCTGGATAACAATATCCCTAAAATCAAAGATTCTCAAATTATCCACCTTGACCTTGAATACTTCCATAAAAGGATTCACTCAAAAAACCCAAGCTCCATGACCATTCACCTCTCAAAAAATTGTCTTCTTGAAGTAACTAGCTTCCCCATCTTGGTTCAATGATCAAATTTGGTTTTCTCTTATGCTTGACACTCTGATCTAAAAATGAAGGAGATAAGATCTAATGGTAAGGACCTAATGGTAAATCTAGATAGAACAATAATGGATATGGCATTGAGGATTCATGTACATAATACCTAAGCCATAATGAGTGTGGTAATGAGTCAACACTTTTGGGATACGAATCCAAATAACTATCTAACTATCATCAATAATTCATGGCTAAAGTATGAAAAGAGTTGACCCTATAAGCTTTTAATGAACCTCTTCCGATCGGACTTCAAATATGAGTTATCAAACATGATAAATTTTCTCAATTGGGTGGTAGGAAATGAGAGAACCAACAATTTATACCTCTGGATGCTTATGGAAATGAACATAATCTATAATGGAAAGTACTGAGTTGAAAGTATGGAAGAATGTGAAAGGTGATGTTCAATTGATGACTGACATTGAAACTGATGTGATGGTTAAAGATGTAATATTTGACAAGGTTGAAGATGATACTCTTGTAAATGATTAGAATTCATCCTTCAAAAGATTTAAATTTTGAATTGAGCTATAGGTGAATTACAAGAATAAGTTCAAGTTGGAACTCAAAAGCATAAATAACTCTCTTATAACTTGGGATAAATTCATTATGATTTATTCAAGGAGGATTCAATGACTCTATTCACTATGGATGAAGTAAAGGCTCAATTCAAGAAGTTGATCAAAGAAGAGTTGTTTAGATAAAATGTTTTTAATGTTGGTTCAATGATTGTACTCAGTAAGATCAATGTTTCACTTGAATAAATGAATAACCAACTAACTGAACTCTTGGAAGTTCTAAATTTCATATTGCTAGTGTCCAAAATATGGTTGACATGATACAAACATAAGGTAGTCCCTAATGGGATCACAATCATAGGCAGTGAATAAGTTTATAAAATTTCAAGCTACCTAAGATAAGGAAAAGGTTAGAATTTATATTACTACTCCAAGTTATTCAACACCATCTACCATCCTAAATAATACATCCTAGGATGTTGTGGGTTTCATTTCTATTTTTTGTCATTTTTCTATGTCAGGTTAGTTGTATTTTTCCTTTTGTATAAATCAAAAAATTACTAAAAATAGACAAAGATGAAAAAAATGAATACAAAGGTCACAAGTAATGCAAAGGGTCAGTCCATTCCCTCATATCTAATAAATAGGAGAAATGAATATTGTATAGGGAATGTTTGATCTCTATAATAGTTTAACTTGAGAGGAAGGAGAAAGAAACTGTGTGGTCATTCTTCAACCAAGAACATGAGGAAATTATTAAACTTTGTCTTGTGTTCCTTATGGTTGTGTGCTTTTATTATGTTAATGAATATCTCTTTATTCAAAAAATACATGTGTTAAACATCATGTTATTTTTCATAAGCACATTCTTGTCATGTATTAGATGAAATATGTGTTTGCTCATTCATGTGTGACCTTTCATTTCCCCTCCTTTTATTTTTAATTTTGGTTGAAAGTAGTACAACCCAATACTCTATTCAACCTACAGAAGTTTAGTTTAATTTTTCCTATTTTCAATAAAGGGGACCTCCACTCAAAAATGGAGATACTTTTGTCTCCTTCATTGTGTGAAATTTCATATTTGTCACAAGTGCCAAATATTTCACCAACAGAGCTTGTGAATGATAGTAACAAGGTTTTTGTTACTATATTCTACCTAACTATTTCCATGTGGGTAATATTCAGAGGAATGAGATAGGGAGATACCATATCCATAATAAAATCCAACTAACTCAACTAAAAAAAAATTGGATGCATTATTATTCATAATATTTTGAGGAATATCATACCTTACCAAAATGTTCTCTTTAATAAAGTTGCATACTACTTCTAAAATTGTTTGCTTAACTAGAATTGATTCAACACAATTCATGAAATAATTTGTTATGTGAGAACATGTGTATGGATAGCACTTGAATGAGGATTCATCATTGTAATGAAATCCAACCCCCATGCTAGAATAATTCTTTAATTATGACTAGATTAAATTATAAAGTTGCAGGTTTAGGCTCCAAACAAACTTTTGATAAGCTTCACATTTTATTACCCATTCATAGGCATATTTGAATAAGTACAACCAATAATAATGATATCTCATAATATTTTATACTATTTTTTATGCTGAAAAATGATGACCATGTCCTAAGCATTAAAGGCTTCAAGAAACTTCTTTGGTTGTTATTTATCCACACATCTCAAGAAGAAGCCATCAATATTTTTTTAAAGAAAGTGTCATTCTAGAAAACATACTTAGTTGATTTCATTTTGATTATTCTTTATTTGTTTGCATCTAGATGTGATGGGCATTCCTCCATATGTCAAGGAATATTAATTATCACAATACCACTCATCTATAGAATCAAAAACTAATACCAATGAAAATTTATTTATTTATTTATCACCTTTACCTATTGGAACAAGAACTACTTGTCTATTATGCCATTAGTGGACATAATGATTTACCTTAGACTAGATTAGTAGTATTAATTCCTAGATTGTATTCTTAAAATTTCATAATAAAAATTACATCTCTTCAAGCCAAATTATTGTTGCATCAAAATATATTTTATAGCTATATCAGGCACCATTACAATGGAGTGAGAATTCAAAATATAATACCTAAATTATTTGATTGTTTTGATGACTACATACAAATGTTTTTTAATAGGAGATTATTTGATTGCATATTCTTTGAGACCACAAATAATGAAGGTGATTGATAATTCACTCACTTTTTAATTCTTATTAATCAAAATGGCTGGTAGAGTGAGATCTAAAAAATAAAAATATATGATGAAATCTTTTTTGAAATTAAAGGACACCAAAGTAGGTGCACAAATAATTGTAGTCTTTATATTCTCAAAACAATATTTCCCTTCATTTTTTCATTTGAAATAAGGTTTACCTCTCATCATATCAGTGTTATGCCTTATGAGATCTATGAAATCAGGTACAAACCTTATAATATCAAAGAAGGAATGAAATATCGGCTTACTAGGTGGTAAAGATAATATTTGAATCATTTCAACTCTTTCAAGATCAATCTTGATTCCTCCTTTTGAAATAATATGATAAAGAAACCTGCCTTTAGTCACTCCAAACATTAAATTTTTTGGATTCATAGAAATATCATGAAGATGACATTTTTCAAACACCTTTTTGAAATGCTCATAATGGTCTTTTCATTTTTTTAAGAAAAGTGTCAAATCATCTAGATAAATTACAATTATTTATATCACTTAAGGTGAGGTCCATTTGTCTTTGACACATTACTCTTACATTAATGATGTTGAAAGGCATTATATAATATGTGAGCATACCCCATGGAGTGGTTAAGGTGGTTTTGTGTTTATATTTTTTGACAACCTCTATTTGATTATATCTTGACAAACCATCTAACATAGAAAACATATTAGAGCCTATGACTTCTTGAAGCAATTGATCCATAATATGAAATGGATATTTATCATTTGGATAGGCTTGATTAATATTTCTAAAACCCACACATATCCTAATCTCTCAAATTGTATTGTGAAATGGCACTATATTCCCAACCCATGTTGACTGATAAATTGGAAAAATGATCCACAAATTCAAAATATTATGAACCTCCTCAAAAACAGTCC
Organism: Torreya grandis; assembly: GCA_037957365.1. Taxonomy (NCBI): domain Eukaryota; kingdom Viridiplantae; phylum Streptophyta; class Pinopsida; order Cupressales; family Taxaceae; genus Torreya; species Torreya grandis. The sequence continues at coordinate 229,550 of JARHVA010003352.1, read as the reverse complement.
CAACTATATTTGGATTATGTTTCCTTTGATTTTGTTTGAAAGGTTTTACATCAGATTTGAGAGGCATTTTGTTTTACATTTTTCTCAGCCTAAAAGATTTGAGATCGATGTAATAATAAGTGAGAATATCAATTTAATTTTGAAGTGAAATAAACTTTATTTTCTCTTGGGTAAATAAATATTACCAATGTTCACCAACCTTTAATATTCTTCAGATCTAATATTCACCTTTTAATAGTTGGTTGAGTTGAGAGAGTATTTCTATGTATTATTTTTAATAAACCTATCATTTTTATCAAAAAAATTCTTCTAGAGAGACTAAACATTTAGGAATCTTGTTACCTTTAGTTTAATCACTCCCTTCTTTTATTCTTGATCAATTACTTTTTTTAGTTTATTAGATTAATTTCTAAGATCACATAAAAAAATGTTGAAAGAATAGAGCAAAAGAATGAAAAATAAATCAATATTACCTTGAGAGAGAATCAAACCATAATATTGAGATGAAATTTGACAAGTGGGGAAACCATAAAATAGAGAAAAACCCCACAATCTATTATAAGCCTCAAAAATAATGAACTCTAAGTACAAAGGCAAGATGAAGCTAAGATAAATAGAGAAGAGTTGACTCAATCCAAAAGATGTATCCAATATTGTAAGATCAAGATTGATGTAGAAGAGAGGAGGAGAGGGATATTTAAATACAGCAAGAAGAATGATAAAGAAGCTACAAGAATCCTATATGACCTTACAATGCCTCCTTGGTGTGAGCCAAATTGTCATATTCCCAAAAAGAGTGAAGGAAAGTGTGTGACATGAGTCGAAGAGTTACTTGTGCAAGTAACTCCCAAATACTACAAGTGAATAAAATTTTGAGAAATACCTCATAAATATAGAATAAATTTCATTTATAATAATAATAATAATAATAATAATAATAATAATAATAATAATAATAATAATAATAATAATAATAACAATAATAATAATAAATACACACTTAAAAGAGACTTAGATAAGCCTGAAGATCCTAAAGTGAACCCAAATAAGGTTAATATTCAACACTCCCCCTTAAGCTTAATTATGAGTTACCAAAAAGGAGAAAAATGTTTACAAACAAGAAAGGGAGTTGAAATTACATAATATTCTCCCTTAATGAAAACTTCCTTCAAGAGGAATTATAATAGATTGATAAACAAAGAAGAGAAGGTATTGCCAAAAGTCAGAAGAATGAAGGTGTGATCATCAATAATATTCAAAAATACTCCTCAGTTAATATAGTCAATCTGCAATGGAAGAATGATCAACAAGAAGAAGAAATGATCTACTAACACCTGCACCACAAACAAACTAATTCAAATATTTAAAGTTAAGTAAACAATATGCCATAAAAATGATCTACATATAAATAATGTACTAAAGCATATATACTAAAGGCAAATTGAGATAAAAATAAATTCCATCACAAAGGGAAAAAAATTTCAAAAAATAAGTTAGTTAAAATAATGATCTCCAATCAAGCATATTTTTTTTACAACATAAAAAAAAGAAATGCATAAAAAATTTAAGTTTATCAAAAAAGAGAAAAAGAAGATGTGTCACTTGCAAACGATATTATAGGGAAGAATTTTAAGAATGATCACATGAAGACATATAAAATTCTCTATAAGATAGATTATCTTTAGGTATCTAAATGGTTTTAACCTTTAAATTTGGTATTTTAGTGGTTTTCCAACAATATAAAGTTTTATGAGTAGATTTACCATAAGATTTGCATGGATACAATTTTAAAATTTTAGAGATATGATGCCCCTGATTACCATAATGCTCACAAGTTTTATCATTTTTAACCAAAGAATGAGCATGACAAGCATTATGAAATGAAGTCACATGATAATTAGGATCACTATTGTTCAAATTTCCTTGGCGTGGATGACAATAATATTTCAAATTCATATTAGTAATGGAATCATTAAAACTAAGACATTTACAATTTGCTTTAGATTTAAGCAAAATAGGTTTAATAATTTCATTTTACACTTACCAATACCACCACCTGAGTAACCCATACATTGCATAATTTTTAATCTAGGTTTAGGAGTGTTTAAAGGAGTTTTTTTAGAAACACATTAAATTTCATCAGTAGAGGCATGCTCAGGAGAAAAGTATAGAATTTATACATTAAGTGAATTAAGATAAGTTTGTATTTTCTCTATGTGCATTCAAAGAGTTTTTCAAAGAAAAATATTTATATTTTTACATTTAAAATGATGCTTAAGACATATAATTTTATCATGGCCTTATAAGGCCTCCTTCATGTGTGTTAAATGTCATATTCCTAAGGAGAGTGAAGGAAGTGTGTGACATATGAGGGGAGAAGTTACTTTTGCAAGTAACTACTAAAACCTACATGTGGATAAGAGAGTTGAGTGAAACTTCATAAATTTGGGTTAAATTGCATTTATAATAATGATAAATGCACACCTAAAAGAGAATTAGGATAAACATAAAGAGCCTAAAGTGAACCAAAATAAGGCTAATCTCCAACATATTTTGCATTGATTATCCCTTATATGTCAAATTAATTTCTTCAATACATATTTATGAATGTATATACTTTTTTAAGAAAAGTGATAAGTTTTTTTATTATTTTTGAAAAACTTGTCAGTTTTTAGAATTATCTAGCACACTATGTCTATCCACCATTTCAATAGTGTACTTATCTTTTCCAATAGCATAGTGAGGAATCAATAAGGAAGTAGATTTAAAAAGTGCATAAGTATTTTCATTATGTTCTCTAGGGATATCTATTATGGATAAATATTCAAAATATTCTATAGTGTCCCATAATTTATTTCAATAGCAATTTAGACAATCATTCTTCACTTTATATTAGCCTTTGATATATTTCACAACCAAATCTACATCTACATATAATTTTAAATTATTGATTCCCATTTCCTTATCAACATGTAATCCAAGGAGTAAGGATTTATATTTGGTGGTATTTTTGGTGCATTAAAACAACTTGTATGAAAAAATAAAGACTTCCTTACTTGGAGACATAAGAATGACTTTTGTACATGTACCAACTAAAGAATAATTGTCATCAAATTCAGGTGTCCATATGTGATTGGGATTGATTTATATCACTTCAAGAATCTTCAAATCTTATTATGACATGAGCATATAGTTTCCTATTCATGCATACTCATATATATAATATCAGCTCTTGGGTCATCAACCTTATGTCTTGTATATTTAGTTTTGAATTCAGATTTTAGGCATTACGTAACTCCTTTGATTGGAATCAAAGCATGAGACATATCTAATTGAATTTTTCCACCTAATTCTTTATAAAAACTTATTTCTAGTAAGATACCATAAGAATCTAGGATATGTTTCACCAAGATAGTCATCTTGATTCTCTTTTGTGGAAAAAAGGTTAAAGTGACATGTGCATCTTTGATATGACTAATCAAGGGTACTTATTTTACTTCCATAGAATAATAGTTACCAAAGGTTTTGGTACAATTAAAACCTAAGGCATGAGTAAATTTTTTCAACATTACATTGTTATAAACTCTAGAATCAATGATATAGTTACTCACTTTCCACCTTTTGAGGAGAAGAGAGATGTAGAATGGCTCTACCTTACCAGATTTGGAAGTGGTGGTAGCCATGGTTTCTAGAGCACTATAAGAAGATGTGTTTTATATAAGTCCTTTAACATTTGTTTTATTTACATAATGATTTTTTAACTTGATAAACTTAACTAGCCTATCTAATTGATAAATATTTGATCTTACGTATTCAATTTGGGACATTTGAATTTTGGTCTTGTTTACATGCTCAATAATGTAAAAATATTGTAGTTTAATAGAATAATAATTTTTAATATTTATAATAGTTTGAGACATGTTTACATCATTTTTGGGTTGAATATTAGGTCTTAGATAAGCAGAAGTAGAGGTCTGAGGAGGGTTACATATCTTAGTCACATGTTATTTTCCTTTTGCATGACTTGGTGATGTAGTCCCTTCAAGAAGAATAAATTTTGGAATTTCTTATTATTTCTCATATTTTTTTATTTTTATTCACTTCTTCCTTTTTATTTTAGGCTCTAGTAAAGACTTCAAATGATTGTCCATTCATATCGACAAAAATATAATCATAGTCATCTTCTCTAGAATTGTATTGTCGATACACATTAGCGGAGTAGCCATCAATTTATTTTATTTCAAACTCTTGAGGACTTGAATTTTATATCTCAAATTCTTCTTATTATTACTCATATCTTAATATATCTTTTGTTTCAAAAAACATTCACATGTGTATTTGCATTCAGATTGGGAGGAACTTCTACGGCGAGTTGATTTTGTTGTGAAACCTATAGACATGGGCAGTTTCCTTGATAGGTCACATTGTTCCATATTGTAATGTCTTGATAAGGATGATAAATGGCATTTTGAGGTAATTAATTATTTATTGTCGTTAGATAATTGAATATTTTTTGTAGAATTTATTATGTGAAATATTGATTTGAACTTTGCATTTTAGATTTTGAAGGTTCCTTATTTAGCTTTCTAGTCAATATCATGTCATCCTAAATATCAATGGATAGTGTTTGGGATGTCTCCAAGTCAACTACTCCATCTTTTATTAATTAAATAAAGAAGCACTTTTAGTTTTCTATTGTTGGCCTTACTATCACTGGTATTTTATTCAATAGACTTTTAAACTTGGCTATGAACTCTCTCATGGGTTGGTATGCCTCTTTATTCATTGGGTAAGTTGTATGAAAAATGCATGTGCATATTAAGCCAATTAGAATTGAATTTTAAACATGGTTTACATGTCATTTTAACTAGTGATGGAACTTAGAACGAGGTGATAGAACCAATGATTTGCTCCATTTTTAAGAGTTTATACAAACAATCTGACTATAATATCTTAATGTTCTTCCAATAATATTCCACATGCTACAAGGAAGGATGAAATATGTTCATATATATGTTTTTTCCCATCACCTAATAATTTAATAAAATTATTTTACTAATATTTGGGAAGTTCGTATAACTATCCTTGAGCTAGTGGCCCTATCACATTTCCGCGTGATACTACAATATTAATAAAAACCACTTGTAAAGGTATAATGGTTATAAAGAAAACAAGAGATTAAATCACTATATAACCACCTTGTTATTTTATAATTTTTATAGGACTTGATGGGAGACTTACTGATTTATTGCTTTTAATTTTCTAATCAAGATATAGATTGAACTAATAACTCTATTGAAACTGATATAATGGATTTGTATTACCTTGAGATTTTCTTGCTTAGGTGAATCTTCTTTATGCCAGTTAGAAATAAATCAATTGTTTTTATGGATTAGGTTAAAAATGAAGTATTCTTTGAGCTACCCTTATCAATTATGCTCTTCATGCAGTTGATGCTTTAGCTCTTTGAGTAATAATATCACTATAGTTTTAATCTTCTAACATGTCAATGACTATTTAAAACCAAACTACACTAATTGTCTTATCCCACACAAATGCTCAAAAGTCTAAGGAAATGTCTTCTTATGTCTCTCGTACCCAATCAAGATTCAATTGATAGATAGGAGCTTAAACCAATGAATGGCCATGTTAATAAATTTTCTTGTTTGGGAAGAGGAGGTGATATGTAAACAAATCTAACCTAGTTAGCTCTAGTTGCCTTTTTAAAACAATTTATGTGAGTCAATCATTATTAATACAAAATTATTCCTCATTTTGTATTATTGTAACTCTTTGAAAATGGGTGTTACTCATTCTATTATCTTAAGCAATATATCAGAGACTACAAGTGATATATAATTTCACATATTCTATCCAATCAAGACTAGGTTGATGAATATGACCTTGGTTTCTAATAATACTCATATGATAATTTCATTTTTAAGGATTATGGGCTACTTGGCAAGCTCTACAAGATATTATATATTTAATAATTCTTTAAGTATGCTCTCTATAGTCTATTTCCTGATTCGATATAGTTAAAATTATTTGAAACTGAGCAACACTGACTTTATCACATTCCCTTGCACACTATCTAATATTTAAATTGATATCCAATTGTGTAGGTTTTTCCCATTCAGTTAATATTTGTTGAATTGGTCCTTGAGTTGCTAGGAGAGTCATATGGACCAAAATGTCAGCATGTGGATTGCATAGAAAGCACTGAAATGTGACCCACTATGGGCATCAAAAGTTATTGGCTAAAAATTTTTTAGTAGTATAAATTATGGGCTTTCAATAAATAGTGTAGGGATGAATTCCCTTTCTTATTAGCTGGTGGAGCTACCTTTATTCAAAGACAACAATAATGCAGAAAATAAAACTATTTACAATAAAAATGTTTTTTTGGGGGTTTTCATACTTATAATAAAAAAGTAAGAGAAGGTGGAAGAAAAAAGAAATGAAATGATAAAATAGAGTTTTTGAGAGGAAATAAGGGAGAAAAGACAATAAGAATGGAGGAAAAAGATAGTTTTTGACATTTTAAACATAGAAAAATGCCTAACTATCCAAGACTATATAGGATGGAATGTGATTGTTAGAAACCATTTTCTTCATAAAGGAAAGACAGACATACTTAAAACATAATAATGAAGCTCATACACCAAGCATATTTGGAGACCAAATAACTTCAAAAAAAATCTTTATCCCTTATAGGAAATAAATAAAAATTTATCTCTTTACTTTTACTTAAGTTTCCTAATTCAAAGTTCCCTACATAGATTTTGACAAATTTATATATTAATAAAATACAATCACTCAACAATTCAACAACAATGTTCTAGTAGATTTGAAAGAAAAGATTAAAAAATAATGAAATAAATTCACACATTATTCATCGAGAAAAATCCATAGCAAAGAGTCTTAGAAATTCTTCTTGTATTGATTCCTCATAGAGTTATGCATACAGAACTCCTCTTGTTCCTTTGTAATAACTACTCACAATGTCAAAAGCCCCTATACAATGAATAAAACTCATATTTATAGGTTATGAAGGGATGACTACCTCATAACCACCTTGTAACTAAATCATAACCATATTTTTAGTAAGAACCTTCTATTTTACTATTCATTTTTTCCCTTTATGACTTAGAAAGTGAAATACAACATTTTTAAGTTATTTCAAAAATTATAATAGAGAAATAAAAAGTTAGAGAGAAAATGGTATTTTGACTAATTATGAAGAGAAAGAAGAATCCTTTTGCTAAGAAGAATTATGATCTACTACTGCAATTGGACTTTTGAAAAATCACACAATTCATGTAAATTTGCACATCCTAATTTGGCCAACTGAAATCCAGATCACCACTCTCAATCATATGATAAATAAAAATGCATTTTAGGGATAGATCACCTAATTTAGAATTTATTTCTATATTAATATCTAGTTTGTATATCTAAATCGTATGAGAAATGAACACATGTTGCTAGGCCAGATTGTTTTCTCTAAAAAATCTATATGTTTTCCTACTTATTTACTTGAAGAGATTCATGAGAATATTTTCCTGCCCATTTGATGATTGAGAAAAAAAATCCACACCACCATTTTCAACTCATGATTGTAAATTCCATTGTCTAAATATACTGCCAAAAATCCAACTTGGAGATCCACTTGATTGAAATACTTCAAACATCTTCTTGCAAGATATTCTATGATATGAATAAATTATGTAACTGTGGAGAGATTCAGTGTCTTTAACATGCCTTGGAGATAAAAACTAGCTTGGAATGAAGATTGGGCCATTGTGAGGATTTGAATGCATGAAAATGACAATCTTAGCTCAAAACATGTTTAACCAAAGTTTACAATAGGTTTCAATTACTTGTGGATTATTTTAGATTTTATTCATCAACTCGACCTTTTGATACTTGTTCTACACTATGATGGGTTTTGTAATATTGTAATATCCTTAAAGTTTTCTTCCTCTTGTCTCATCCATTTTTATGACACATTATTACCTATGTCAACAAATACCCAAAATGAGGGTTCTTCACCAAAATTTATATTCAATTATATCCTTTGACATGTTATAGAATTTAAGTTTGGATAGTCATAATCTATAGATCTGCCTTATCTTAGATGATAGTATTGAATTCCATCATTTGATCCATTAAGGCCCATACATAATTACCAATAAATATATGCATTTCTCATGTTTATGATCACAAACATTATTTCAACCTTGTGCAAGTTCAGTCATCGCATAATCACCATTATCAGTCCTTAGAACTTCTATGAACTTTCTCTTACCAAACTAGGGTTTGATATTATTCAATATTGAAACAAGATTATATCACTTTTAATAGAGTTTCAAAGAACTATTTACATTATAAAGAAACCTTTGGAAGAATTTGGCCTTGAAAAACTATTATTTTAGAGTTATTTAGAAATATGGAAACTATTTTATAATTGAAACTCATCAAAAATGGTTTTAAAAAATCTACCAATGATTAAATCATGGTTTTCTCCTTGTTTTGAGTTTCAAAGAGCTTATTTGTATCATGAAACTAACTTTGAAATAGCTTAATAGTGTGACGACTTTGGAAATGGAGAAAAATATTTTTTAAATACCTATTTTGTAAGGTGAGCTTCAAATAACTTCTCCAAAATTGCATTTCAAATGTGTAGAACCCATACAAAGGCCTACACACTTTGAAGGTATATTTTACATGCAAAAATTTCCTTTGAAAACTGAGCTATCAAAATAGATTTGAAAACTCCACACAAAAATATATTTTGTTGAGACCCATTACCTATCATGTGGGTTTTTTAAGGTTATTTTACATGCAAAATGTGTTGAAGAAGTCCACTCTCATAAAATAGATTTAAAAAATATACAATAGACAATGTTTGATATGTTTTTTGAAGTCCATTATAGGTTTCCAAGTTTTTGAATATGATTTCACATTGATAAAAGTTGTGTTGGAATCCATGGATTAAAATTGGACTTTAAAAGTTTGCCTTCAAATATTGGTAGAGATTCATTAGCATGGAAGTTGCAACCCTTTCATAATGAGTTTACAAATATTTGCATGAAAATGAAAATATTTTGAATGTATTTTTAAGTCACATAAATCTATAAGATTTGCAATGAATACTTTAAAATATGTTTGGATCTTAGATAAACATCCACATTAAGTATTAAAAACTTAAGTGAACTTGAAAAGGTTGATTGAACTATGTGAGTTTTATTTAGATGTTTGTAAAACTATTTGAGCTTTGGATAAGTATGTTTATAAAACCATTTGAAAATCCCTTGATGGTATAAAAACCTGAGTGAGCATGAAAGGTTGATTAGATTGTGGAAGAAGGCTTGATTGAATAACATAGAAGGATTTATCCACATACATGCAGACTTTGAGTAGTAATATTGCTTTGCAAAAATTATATGTGGATTCCATAGGTGAAAAATATGATTTTATAATCCACATAAAACTATGGAATAGATCTGGGCAAAGTTTATTTGTTATCCTACAATCTTTTAACATTACAAAACATGTCTTCAAAGTCCACTTTGTGAAAAAATACTTCCAAAAATTTGCATAAAATTGTATTTGAACAACTTATGCAAGCTTCTAAAATCATGTAGGATTTAAAAACTAATTTTATAGTGTATTAAGAGTTTTAAAAGTACATACATGTAAAATGAATCAAAGAATGTAGCATATGCACAATTTAATGTGTTTTTGGAATCCTCTCGAGACTTGTAGGTTGTTTATCTTGCCAAAGTTGTTTATAGATGTATAATATTTATTTGGTGTTTTGGTAACATTACTAGGGCTTAATATAGGTGTATACAACTATTTAAAATCATTTTGAAGTCATTAAAACATGATCAAGGTTTCAATATCCATTTTATGTTATTGAATATCCTTTTGATATCTTTGAAAACTTATACAGGATTCTACAGATTTCAAGCAACTTGGAGAGACCACGTTTGGGATATTCAAAGACCTATCTGAATTATTTAAGCTAAGGGAAACTATTTGAAAAAGTTTTTAAATCAAACAAGACCTATTCATATAACACATTGTGGAACCACAAGTTTCTAAAAGCATATAAAACAATATGAAAAACATTTTGACATTTTAAGATCTAGCAAGGATATAAAATCCAATTATAACTAGGATTGATCATTCTTTGAAATTATAAAATTCTTGATGAACACATGTTTAAAAAAAAAATAGAAAGAATGTATATTTTCTTGAGTTTTCATTTGATCCTATGCTATGTGCAAAAATTTTCAATTCAGAACTTTGTAAAGAGGCAAGACTATTTTTAGAACCAAGTCATTATGGGAAACATGACTACATTTACAAAGGTGACTTTCAAAACATGGAGTTATCACCAAGCTTGACAACTTACTAACATTACGAAACCTCATTCTAAAACATTTTGACTTGCACAACTAAAGAGACCCAGTTAGAAATGAGTCATTACGACTTAGCAAATTTTATCAACAAAAATAATAAAAACTTGAATTTTTTTACAATGAAACTTGACCTAAATGACCTCATAGATAAAAAATGCAAAAGTTAAAATATTTTTAAATTTCTATTTTGGTGACATTGTAAGTATGCAAAGGGTATTAATTATTGTCACTACAAGAATAGAAAGATTAATTTATCCTATCATACCAAACCCTTCTCAACCCCACCCTCTCCCATAAGAATCACCAAGGTATATGATGTTTTAGATGAATTAAAACATACTCATGCTAATATTTGCTTAATATAATCGATTCAAATTATGCTTATATACAAAGATATTCGATATGAAGCATTAAAAGAGACTATGTTACCATGAGATGAAGAACCTTATTATGTTTCTTCCATTGTCAATACCATAATATGGACCAAATAAATTATCTAAAAAAGAAGATCTACTAGAAAACACATCATTGATGCATATATTTAAATTCAAACTCTTGATAAGTTAGTCAAAAGAATTCTAGTAGTTAATAGATTAGGCCTTAATATCTCTAACATGCATTTCCTTAAATTATTGGGAATTAAATCCAATAGTATAATTCATTTTGATATGAAAATTCAAGGATTTGATAACATCCCAAGAAAATAATTGGGTCAAATCACATTACCTATAAACTTATGGCCCAAAATAGTATATATAGTTTATCAAGTTATATCGAATGACTTGATTTCAACATATTATTGGGAGTACCATGGATTCAAGAGATAAATGTTGTACCATCTACCCTCCATGCATGTCTAAAATTTAGTTATCAAGTAGACATATACACATGCCCTTTAGATAGAGAATCATTTAAGTATTGTGCAATGATACAAATAGTGGCTCATTATATCCCACATATACACCTACATAAACACTCACTAAAATTAGGTGAATTGCCCATTGCTATGATCAAAGATTAAAATCAATATGGATTTGTATATACATATCTCTAACAAATGGGATACATTGTACATGGTTTAGGTGCACATGAGTAAGGTATTTTTGATCCTGTTCAACTGGCCAAATTAAAAAAAACAAGAAGGATTAGGCTATTTAGAGAAATTAAGTGGCTCACCATGAAATTCATCCATGCCATTCCATATTTATACATATTTTACCAAGGCACAACCTAAGACAATATATGAAGTTCACCACACATCAACATTATAGTTGGTATACCTACATATGATCAATGAAATAGTTCCATATAAGTTACCAATGTTGGAAAAAAATTCTAATGATGAAGCTCTCTTAGAATGTTTGGGTGATTACAAGGATTTATTTACCTTATATCATAATAAAAGGTTTCTCCACAATACCCACACATATTTTGGATAACTTGAAAATTCTAACATGCACATTTAGATTGATGGTTTGAATACTATTCCTTACAATGCCTTATGTGGAAGATAGATTTGCCTTTCTTAATGAGGAAATCATTAAGTTTAATTTTGAAACAGATAATGGCCCTGCTTAGTTTTATTGGTAGCTTTGTTAAATAACAAATAAGATTTTAATGTGTGATAGGTATTAAAATATTATCCAAATCTATTTGATCGGGCTTATTTATATATGTTAGGCATATATCCAATGATAGTATTGTATAATGTTGTATTATATCTAGATGCACACTTTGTTAAACAAAAAATAAGAAAAATGAATCCTGAAGTCACATTGTTAGTTAAGAAGGAAATTGAATGACTATTGAAAGCATGATTAATTAAGACTATTGATTATCCCCTATGGGTTTCTAACATTATTCCTATGGTAAAACTAAATGGTGATATTAGTGTTGTACTAGTTTTTGTGATTTAAACAAAGCTTGTCCCAAAGATAACTTCCCTTTGTCAAATACTATCAGGTATGAGATGTTATCATTTATGGATGGATTTTTAGGGTATAATCAAATCAAAATAAACCTTGAATATCAGGAAAAAACTCCATTCATCACACCATATGAAATATTTGTTATACAACAATGCCTTTTGGATTTGAAAATGTTGGGGCTACATATCAACACACTATGATGTATATTTTTCAATGGTTATATACATATAATAGTTGAATATTGTGTTGACAATATATTGTAAAAATCAAAATAAAGAGCCAATCATGCCATAGATTTACGTAATTTTTTTGAATGCTTGAGTAAGTATAATGCGGTTGGTTTGAATTCATATAAATGTGTTTTTAGAGTTACTACTAGGAAATTGTTAGGGTTTATAATATATCAATGAGGCATAAAATTGGACCCTAAAAGGGTAAAATTTATTTTAAACATGCTTCCACAAAAGCAATCAAACAAATTTAGTCCTTTCAAGGAAAAATACAGGCAATTCGGTGTTTTGTGGCCCAACTTGATAATAAGACACAACCTTTCACAAAGTTGCTAAACAAGGATTTAAATTTCAAATGAGATGAGAATTTTCAAAATAATTTTGATGTTATTAAATAATATTTATTACAACCACCTATTCTTATGTCGTCTACCCATAATAGACCCTTACTATTATACATTTCAGCTATAGATCATGTTGTAGGCACTTTAATTGCATAATACAATGATAATCACTGAGAATATTCCATATATTACATTACTTATACTTTGATTGATTATGTAAATAAATATATTGATGTATATAAATTATTTTTGGCTCTTGTCTTCACAACACAAAAGTTATGACATTTCATGTTGAATAACGAAACACATTTTATTACCGAAATGGATCCTTTTCATATGTCAAAATCACACCTATCTAGATGCATTGAAAAATGGATCATTTTACTTATAGAATTTGAATTAAAATTCATTTCACAAAAATATGTCAAATGACAAGTCACAGTAGACCAGCTTGCATTAGCTCCATTAACAGATACACTAAAAATGAATGATGATTTTCAAGATGATTTTGTTTCTTATAGGATTTATAATGACACTTAGATAATGTAGTTTGATGGCTTTAAATGTGCCAAAGGGGTTGGGGCCAATATTATCTCTATTACACCTCAAGGTTAGCCTATGTTATTTGTTTATCACCTATAATTTTCATGTACAAAAAATATTACCGAATATGAAGCAATAATTTTAGGACTGTACACAACACATACATTAAAAATTAATTCTATCAATATATATGAATAATCCTAGTTAGTATTGAAATATGTAATGGATGTGTATCTAACCAAAGAAGATAAATTGGTACCATGTGAATAATTGGTTCAATGGCTAATGACACATTTTGAACATGTTCTTATAGAAAGTATACCTTATAAAGATAATCAGCACACAGATGTTATGGCTTGTGCAACATCTCTAATTCCTATCCATATCAATGAAATTCATGTTATTTTCACTATAAAACAATTATCAGAATCATTGATCTCTAATGCATAGGTACAAAGCTTACAAGTATTAGCAATCACTCGTAGCATAATTAATTCAGAAAGGTTCAGTGACATGTAATTTTCTATATAAAAAACCCATACTAAAAAATGCCATGAGTAATGATGAATGAAAATTACAATGAGATGTTGTTCATTATGTTATAATTGGGGGGTCTCTCTTTAATATATCATTTGATGGAGTATTTATTTTATTTTTGAACCACAAGGAAACTAAATTAACAATCCTTGATGTACATGATAGTGCATGTGGGGATCATTTAGTGGTAAGGAAAAGTATCACAAATTACTATGAGCAGATTATCCTTGTCCTATGATATAATAGGAATGTCGTGAATATGTAAAACATTTCTCACAATGTCAAAAGCACAATAATCTTAATCATACACCATTATATGAATTAACACCTATTATATCCCCTTGATAATTTTCATTCTTGGGATTTGATTTGATTGGAAAGATAAATCTTGAATCATTTGATGGTCACAAATTCATTATCATATCCACACAATACTTCATAAAATGGGTTGAATCCATACCTATGCAAACCACTACAGGAGAAGGCATGTCAGTTCTTACTAAATTGTATCATTACAAGGTTATAATTCATTTAGAAATTGTTATAAATAATGGGTCATCATTCAAAAAATAATAATAAAGTGATTTTATGTAAAATACAAAATTCAGCATACATTTTTGACACCATGTTATTCACAAGGCAATTTTCAAGCAAAAGTTACTAATAAAAATATTGTTAACATTTTAAAGAAAACAACATAAAAATAAGGAATGGATTGGTATAATCAAATTATTTATGTATTATGGGTATATTGTACAAGTGTACATACACCAAAAAAGGTGATAATATATTCCATTGTCTATGGTACTGTAGCATTATTACCACTAAAATTGGAGATTCCTTCTTTAAAGGTATCACTCAACGCTACAATCAAAGACAATGAATACAAAGAAAAAATATTACATGAGTTATAAATGTTTGATGGAAATCGTATACAATCTAATAACACCACAAAGTTTATCAAGATTACATAAAATGAGCATATGGAAAAAAAAGTTCTTAATCGAGAATTTTAAATTTTGGTGTTAAAATAAAATTAAAAGCATACAAATGTGGACAAAGAGAATAAAGACAAATTCAAATCAAATTGGGGTCCATTTGTGATAACAAAAAATATAGGTGAAGGATTTTATTGCTTATTCATACTAGAGGTACCATGAACATCATGCATTTATGAAAATATTATACTTAAACAATGTTCAATAATAATAACAAACTGACTATAAATAGTTTTTTATTTTTTACCTTATCCTTCCATTTTCTTGCATTTACAATCACTTAATCCATTCTTCTATGACCTTATATTTTCACTGACTTTTTGGCCTCGTGGCCCTCATATTTTTTTCTTTCCAATGTAGATAGTGTCAAACCAATTTTCTATATTTATAAATATTAACATTACTATACCAACATGCATAATTTTTTCCATAATTTTTTCATTTTTATACAGGACAAAATTGAGCATCACATGATAAAAACAATAGATGATATTGTCCTATCGGTCAATATTATCCTTTACATTTTTTTGCCTAGAAACTACATTTACAAATTCTTCATTACGTTTCAATATGTAACTTCTATTTTTTCATGCAAAATATTTTATTTTTAGGCTCTATTATTCATACATGTGACATATTTTGATGTTTATATTTGAAAAAATGAGAATATACATTCAAATACTTACATACATTTTTAAGTATCATCCTAATTTATAATAGTTCTAATTCACATTACATATGGGTCAAAATTATTTGTATTAAGCCACTCAACTCCTTGCTAGTGTGCATCTTTCACTGGCATTGTTAAAAAAATTCTAGAGTAGTGTCTTTATTTTGACACCTTGATTCATTTTAGGTTAAACCTTATTATTTTCTAAAAATGGAAAAATCCAAAAACATTCAAATAATGTTAAAAAATAATAATTTGGACCTGAACATGGTTAGTAATCTAGTTTACTATGTAACTAGTTATTTGTCTCATGATTAATAGATAAAATATTATTGATATATCACACATGTATTTCACTAGTATCTATGAGGTATTGTTGTTAGGATTGTGGAGCTAAAAGCTTCACTGATGCAAACAGGAGAGGAGGTTGCAGGAGAGTTGCTAAGTGTCAGAGATACCGGCGTCGGTCAGGCCAACCGACGTCGACAGGATAGGGCAGGAAGGCAACCGACGTCGGTCAGAGATCGGCCAGCGTCGGTGACCCCCAGGCGGACAGGGACCAGCGTCGGTCGCCTGTGTGGTTCGAACTGCACTTGTTACAGGCAGTTAGCTAACGAACCAAGTGTTTGCATCAAGAGATCTAATTATAGACTGAGAGCTGCGGATCTAATTATTGTAATTAAATGTCTAATTATTGTTTGGATGAGATCTATATAATAGACTCATGGTTGTATTGGAAAAGTGTGCTCGGGAGTAAGAGAGCATAATTATAAGCTCCTTCTGTGTGTGAGGTAGAGCAATGGTGCGTTCCTCCTAGTGCCTCAGTACCAGGTGTGTTGGTGCTAGATTGGAGAGCCAGCTGGGTTCTTCAGGAGTGTAGAATCTTGGTCACAGTTGCATGGCCTATATAGGAGATCTACATGGTAAGTAAGATCGTTGATCTGCAGGTGTATGTGTGTGCAAGGTCGAGGTTCACAAGTGAGCAGAACCGTTGTTTGATTTGCAGGTGTGCAAGGTCATATAGACAGCGACACAACAGGGAGCAGCATCAGGCAGGATCTACTTGGAGTACAGGTGTGTACTCAGATAGAGCAAGAGAGGAAGGCAAAGAAGTTTCTTCCATAAGTATGGTCTATTGAATTGCAGGTTGTTGCAGATTCATGGGAGATCTACTTGAAGTACCTTGAGTACTTGTGGAGCACGTGGAGTGCTTGTGGAGTGCGTGGAGCACTTGTGTTGTGCGTGGAGCACGGGAGGTGAACACCAACTCTGTATTTGAGTTGGGTGTTGGGACCTGTGAGAGGGAGAGCTTTGGGGAGAAGAATTACTGTTCACTTGAGGTGTGGGAAACCTCTGTAAGGTGGTGGAGAAGAAGTGGCATCTTCTTTATTGTATTCTTTTCTGTATAAAGTGTTAATACAAGTTGTGTATTGTCTCTCATATGTTGTGTTATTCTGAATTCTAGTTACTTGGTGAATCTGATTTATTTCCGCATATTAAGTTGCTTGGTATTTGGTAATCAATTGTATGCTTCCGGTGTTTCGCATCCTGACAAGTGGTATCAGAGCCTTGGTTGTAGGTTCTTGAGCTTGATACCAACAAGTGGTATCAGAGCTAAGGTTGCAAGAAGCAGGTTGTGTTTTGGTTACAGGGCACTCTCAGGGGTTTCTGATTGAGTGGGAGTAGAGCAACGACAGATCAAAGTAAGCTAAAAATGGAGGAGTTGAAAAGCACAGACGGTTACTCACGGTTCGATGAAAAGAAAGAGCAGGTAAAAGAATATTGTTAGTTGGTAACAGATCAGCATGAAGAAATTGAAGATACAGATGTAGCAGGTGTTGTTGCACAGGATGTGTTTGCAAGTTTCTTAGATAAAGTTGAATCTTGGATAAAAGATTCGGTTGCCTCTTTCCATGTAGCCCCAGGTAGAGGAGCTGGTAAGCCTTGCCAAAGAATTGGCAAAGGGGAAGTGAAGCTGAAATTGCAGGCGGCCAACACACAGGGGTTGATGAAGGTCATGCAGGTCCCAGGTTTGGAGATTTGGCTAATATCTTCAGAAAGATTGGGTGATGAGAGATGCACAAAAACTCTCACAGCGGTAGCACTTGAATTAACTGGTGGTAATAAAACAGGTATACTTTATCTACTTGTTTATATTACTGATTCTTCTTCTGTTGCAGAGACGTGGCTTCGTAGGCTTGGTCACATGAGCAAGAAGGAGATGCATGTTCTTAAGCGGAAGACATATATTTGACAGGCTTAAGAACTGGAAAGCCTTGGTGTTCTTGGAGGAGATGGCGGACAGAGTTCAGTGGATGAGGCTGGATACATCTGAGCAGAGCAGTTTGGACATGTGTTTTGATCCAAAGGAGCTCGCGGGTAAAAAGTCATCACTCACAGGCGAACACAGGTATCGGTGTCGATCAGGAGGAACCAGCGTCGAACAGACAGGTGCCGATGTCGGTCATGTGCAGACCGAAGCCGATGATGTCGGGCAGAGTAAGACCGACGTCGGTCAAAGGGACCGACGTCGGCAGTATGTAAGACCGATGTCGGTCAGGAGGACCGATGTCGGCAGAAGGGACACCAGCGCTGGCAGGCTGGTAGTCAGGTACAGACGCATGAAACTGACGTCGGTCGGATGCAGACTGTGGAGTGACCGAGGTCGGTCACTGTAACGAATTTTGAGTGGACAGCACGCTGTCAAGGAGTCTCAAACACCCATACGGAGGACTGAAGGCGTAAGTAGGCCCTCAAATTCGTGTTCCTCTTCTTCATACTTGTTGCTGATTATAGAGCAGAAAGGATCCAGAAAACAGGTGTGAGCTAGGCAGGGTTATGATGCAGAACCAGACGGATGTTTTGGTAGGTTTGCCAACTGAATGAAAGCACAGAGACGAATGGATGCCTTAGTAGAAGAATAGAGAGAACGGATACATGAGACGGAAGACCAGGCATATGGTCTTGAGGAGCTGCAAGACAGTGGTATAGGTTTTGACAGGTGGAGGACGAAGCATGGCCTCAGTCAGTGTCAGGTAACTACTGTGGTTTGCCTTACCAGATGGATGATGAGTCGCGACATCATTCTGTTGTTGTATGTGGATGGTATATTTGCTAGCAGGGTTAGTACATACAGGTTTTTGCTGAGCTAAGGGTAAGATTAGTTCAGTGGCATGTCATGAGGAGTTTGGAGCAGCAGAATTTTTTGACATGGGAGGCATGGAGATCACAGGTTGATTTTGTCTCGAGTGGGAGCTGATGTGAATCAGGTGTTGGCGAGGTTCGAGATGCAGAATCGGAGCACACTAAGGGCTGGACAGGTACAGTGTCTGAAATCACATGAGGTCTGGTATAGACCTGAGTATTCCCATGCAGTGGGAGCTGTCAGAGTTAGGAGCCAATTCGGGGAAGTGGGTTCTTAGGTTTTTGAGATGGACCGGCAGCAAGTGTTGTTATGCAGGGTCAGGACTTCACTACAGGTATTGTAGGTTCAGATGTGGCAGGGTACTCGGATGACAGATGGTACACCACGGGATGTGTGGTGGGTTGTCTTCAGGTGGGAGCTTGAAGAGGGATACAAGCCAGGAAACAGATTAGACGGAGTACAGGTACAGGTACAGTGCAGCTGTTTATCTCCAAGTGGGAGATTGTTAGGATTGTGGAGCTAAAAGCTTCACTGATGCAAACAGGAGAGGAGGTTGCAGGAGAGTTGCTGAGTGTCAGAGACACCGGCGTCGGTCAGGCCAACCGACGTCGGCAGGATAGGGCAGGAAGGCAACCGACGTCGGTCAGAGATCGGCCGGCGTCGGCGACCCCCAGGCAGACAGGGACCGGCGTCGGTCGCCTATGTGGTTCGGACTGCGCTTGTTACGGGCAGTTAGCTAACGAACCAAGTGTTTGCATCAAGAGATCTAATTATAGACTGAGAGCTGCGGATCTAATTATTGTAATTAGATGTCTAATTATTGTTTGGATGAGATCTATATAATAGACTCATGGTTGTATTGGAAAAGTGTGCTAGGGAGTAAGAGAGCATAATTATAAGCTCCTTCTGTGTGTGAGGTAGAGCAATGGTGCGTTCCTCCTAGTGCCTCAGTACCAGGTGTGTTGGTGCTGGATTGGAGAGCCAGCTGGGTTCTTCAGGAGTGTAGGATCTTGGTCACAGTTGCATGGCCTATATAGGAGATCTACATGGTAAGTAAGATCGTTGATCTGCAGGTGTATGTGTGTGCAAGGTCGAGGTTCACAGGTGAGCAGAACCGTTGTTTGATTTACAGGTGTGCAAGGTCATATAGACAGCAACACAACAGAGAGTAGCATCAGGCAGGATCTACTTGGAGTACAGGTGTGTACTCGGATAGAGCAAGAGAGGAAGGCAAGGAAGTTCCTTCCATAAGTATGGTCTATTGAATTGCAGGTTGTTGTAGATTCATGGGAGATCTACTTGAAGTACTTTGAGTACTTGTGGAGCACGTGGAGTGCTTGTGGAGTGCGTGGAGCACTTGTGTTGTGCGTTGAGCACGGGAGGTGAACACCAACTCTGTATTTGAGTTGGGTGTTGGGACCTGTGAGAGGGAGAGCTTTGGGGAGAAGAATTACTGTTTACTTGAGGTGTGGGAAACCTCTGTAAGGTGGTGGAGAAGAAGTGGCATCTTCTTTATTGTATTCTTTTCTGTATAAAGTGTTAATACAAGTTGTGTATTGTCTCTCATATGCTGTGTTATTCTGAATTCTAGTTACTTGGTGAATCTGGTTTATTTCCGCATATTAAGTTGCTTGGTATTTGGTAATCAATTGTATGCTTCCGGTGTTTCGCATCCTGACAGTTGTGTAGGATGTACAATAATTTTTCACAGATGTTAGATCTTCCTCGACCCATTGGCCTTGCTAAGTTAGAGGCATATTATTCACATGTAAGAGTATGTAGGTGTTATCATTCTATAATGTCTATACTGTTAAGATTTTAAATTTATAAACATGTATTGCTAACATTTATATCTTACATGATGTACATGAACATCATATTTTATAGGATAGGATCACATGACATATGTAAAATTTAGACTATTTTTCTTAATTTTATGTTTCATTAATGTTGTTTACTTGTACATAGTATATAAACCTTTGATTATATATTGTGTTGGCCCTTAGCCTTTGTGTGACACTCTTTTTTTGATGTGTCTCTATTTGATCTATGTATGGTGTGTGGCATTTGAACATGTCCTTAATTTAGCCCTTATCTTTATGTGTGGTGTGCATCATTTGAGCATATACTTGCTTTGGCCCTTGGCCTTATATATGGTGTATGACATTTTAACATGTTCTTGATTTTGCCTTTGGCCCTATGTGTAGTAAATTTGAACATATCCCTTATTTTCAACATTCCTCATGTTTATGCATGTTATTTATGACATTTTAAAATGTCTTTGATTTTGGCCTTTGGCTCATTAATGTCAATTTTTTATCATTTATTGTTATTGTGTGTGCTTATTGATTTTGATGAGTTTGATAAATGTCATGATTCATATCATGCATTCTTAACATACTAACATATTAACATGTTAATTCTATGAGCTTCAATGATACATTATATAGGCCTTGCCTCTTAAGTCTAATGAAAAATTCAAATATCACTATGTTAACATTTTTATATATCCTACAATTTTCAATGCTAATATCTTATTATGCATGTTTCAATTTAACTTTTATTTTGAGGTGAGTGAATTTTTAGCAGAAAAATCCCTCACGTCAAAATGGTGTAAATTTAGTGGGTTTCTAATGCATGAGATGTGCTATTTTCAAAGAGAAATTATAATTTCAAAGTTTTAAAATCATAGTTTCAAAGTTTTAAGTTAAAAATTTAGTTATTGGCACATATTATGGAAGAATATGCCATTGCATATGTACTCCTATTTCTATTTTTAATAAGTAATCACATACAATTTCAATTACATAATTATAGTGGACACATGATAATAGTATTATGCCACAATATCTATTCACATGACATGATAGGAGCATGGATGTACTTCATTATCTTGTGATCATGTTTCCTTCTACCTAGATATACCATAACATTGCCAATATTTTTTAATTGAATCTACAAGCCATATGTGGTGGTTGATTGATTTAATTTAGTTGCATAGTACATGACACTGAGCACTCTAACATTATGTGTAAATTCATTAGGATTCTAACCCATTTATATAATGGGGGATTCTAACCCATTTACATAATGGGGTTAAAAAAAATTGGCACAAACAATCAATTTCAACATTCTTCAATGAGTAACATATTCACTTCAAAAGAGAAAATGCAAGTTGGGGGGTTTGATCACAACAATTTTATCTAGATGTTTTGGCCAACGAACCAGCTTCTCTAAGTTTTTTATGAGAAGCACCAATTATCCTATGCTTCAATGAAACATCATCACCAACCAATGTCATAATAAGAAGCATTGGTGTCATACATACATGTGTATTAATTCAATAATCTCTTTTCAATTTTTTGAATTACTCAAATATAAGCAATTTTCAATTTAGCACATATTATTTCAAATTACAAATTGTCAAAGTTCAAGAAAAAATTAAAATGTTCAAGTTCAAGTTTCAAATTTCAATTTTCAAAGGAAAAAAATAACTAATTCATATGTTTTGTAGTGTTTTCCATAATCAATAACGATAAGGTATGTGAAAATGTCTCAGTCATGTCCATAATCAATAATGGTCTTTCAAATATATTTTTATTTCAATTAACAAATTATGCCAACCAAAATATAATTATTACCTTAAGCGTATTATGTTCTAAGTCACATGTGGTCCTTAACACATTTATAAAACCAAGTAAAACAAATATGTTGCTCTTTCTGTATGGTTTTAATGACTAAAAAAATTAATAATAAATAACTAAAATTATAATTATAAACTTGTAAGTTAAAATTGTTGTCTTCAAGACTTCAAAGCTTAAAATATTAGGTAGTGTTAAAAGAGGTTAATGACATAAATGACTTCACATCCCAAATTCTCACATTTAATGTATATTTTATTTCTAGCATTGAATGCGGCGTAGGTAGAATTAAAACTACAGATATCGAAGTTGAGATCTTGCCCCATTTTTTAGTGAATTGGTACCAGCGTATTAAAGGGCCAAGGTAAAATTTAAGGTTGGTCCAACACATCACACGTATAATTAATTGAATTTTCTCGAATACATATGCGATGGTTCAATTTTTCTAGTGATTTATGCAAGCTATTGGCAAAAGTGAAGTTGTTGGTCCAATATAGATAGTTACAATTCATTACACTATAAAACCCTCAAATCAGTTTGATATAAAATAACAAAGGAACACCAAAATATATTTATGCATCTTTATAATAGAGTTTACAACTATTATAAACATGCTCTCTTAATCAAACAGAACACAAAAATACACCTACTTGATATAAAATAATAAAGAAACATCACAATATACTTAAGCATCTCTATAATAGAGTTTACAACTGTTATAGACATATTTTCTTAATCAAACATAACATCAAAATACATTGATTTGTATAAAATAATAAGGGAACATCACAATATACTTATGCATCTCTATAATAGAGTTTACATCTGTTATAGACATGTTCTCTTAATCAAACGAAACATAAAATACACCTACTTGATATAAAATAACAAGGGAACACCATAATATACTTATGCATCTCTATAATAAATTTTACAATTGTTATACACATGTTCTATAAATCAAACGCAATATAAAAATACACCTACTTGGTATAAAATAACAAGGGAACATCACAATATATTTATGCATCTCTATAATAGAGTTTGAAACTATTATAGACATGTTCTCTTAATCAAACAGAAAACAAAAATACACACTTGGTATAAAATAATAAGAGAATGTCATAATATACTTATGTATCTCTATAATAAAGTTTATATCTATTATAGACATGTTCTCTTAATCAAACAAAGCATAAAAATACACATAATTGGTACAAAATAATAAAAAAATGACATGCATCTTTACAATAGAATTTATAATTGTTATAGACATGTTTTCTTAATCAAACAAAACACAAAAATACACATTTTTTTAATCAAGTATTAGCGATTTTTCATTAAAATTAAAGTCACCTAGTATTAATTATCAAAATGCAATTTGGCCACATGAATCCATAGAATGTTATTTGGGATCACAAAATTTGTTGTCTTTCCTCGATCAACTTCAAATTTTAGATGCTTAAATTTTAAATTTCAACATGCTAATTTTTTTCATTTTGTTCTTGATAATTGTTACGTGCATTCTCTTCAAAAGTGTTGGACTTAGATCCAATACTATAGAACTCTCTGAGTGGAGTGTGTTTGAAAAATTATTAGTCAATCTTCTTCTTTTAGATGTAGACTGTCAAATTGCCAGAGGTCTATCAAATTAAAAATTGAGTGCATTGTATCTAATTGTATAGAGCTTCAAACAAGTCTTCAAATTCTTGTCAAGCTTGTTTCTTAACTTTGACTTTAAAAATGACACTGCACTAAAAATTCTCTCATCTTCCACTGAGATTAAAATCATTTTTTGACATAAATTAGAAAGATTAAAATATTATTAGATACCATCACATAGTATTTCAATCAAATTTAAAGTAATCCATAGTCTAGTAATTGAGCCATCTTCGGAAGCATTGTCCACAACTTTAACTTGTTCCAACATTGTTGTAAAAAATCAAACAGACCACTCACTTAGCTTTGATAAATCTAAAATGCCTTAAATTTGTTTACCATTCAATTCTACACTCTTGCAGAAGTGTTGCACCAAAGTTTTAATTTTATTCTAAAAATTTAATGAGCTAGCATTTTCTAATATTGAGGATACACCACGACCATGGATTCTAGTAATTCATCTCGAGAAAAACAATCTCTAATCTCTAAAAAGAGACATTTTGCAATTTCTTTCAAAGTGGACCTTATAAAGGATACAATCTCAAAGAATTGATCCCTTGTAACAAGAACTTCTTTGAATCTATCAAATCGACCATGTCAAAAGTGTGGAGTTTTTTACAATCTCATACTTTTTCACATAAATATTCATTTTCATTAAATTGTAAATAGTTACCACTGCGTTCAATATTTGTCATTAATTTCTAACTTGTAAATTTTTCCCTTGTAAATGAATGTTGTGTTAAATATAAATTATCAAGGGTAAGACATTAATTTTTTCAACTTAGAATATTCTTGAATGTACATTGTTCTTTCATGAGCTTTATTTATCATTAAATTCATTTCATCCAACATGAGTAAAATGCCGCATAAGATCAATAATGTCTTTATATTACTTAACCAAAACAAAATATCTAGAAATTTATCTATTGTGTGGCAAGTTCCTCTATTATTCTCATCAATGATTGATATTCTGCATATAGTCTGTGTTGGTCCACAAAGAAAAATGCATTGAGTATCAGCATCCTTAAGTATCTTACTTCCTTGCCTTAAGCCTTCAGCAAAATTTTAAAATTATAAAAAAAATTAGACTTCTACAAAAGTATGAATGGTTTTCATGAATAAGATCTTCAACTTTTAAGACCAATGTAAACTTGCTCACAATTTTGAATGTTAAATTCAATCTATTTGCCATGTAATGAATACTAGTAATATATGATGTATAAGCAGTTTCTAGTCTTACACAAAGACCACTTATTTGACCTTGCATAATTGATGTTCCATTTTCTCCTACACAAACAATTATTCTTGCATATGAGAAATTGTCCATGTCACTAACCTCTTTCAAAATATTCTTGACTAGTTCCAAAAAAATTGAGAAGTTGCATTTTCTTTCATTTTATAAATGACAAGAAAATGATGTTGATGAACATGATTTACAATAGTGTAAACATGCATACACACCCAAAAAATATTATTAATGGTTGTAACTCCATTCAATTACAATGATATGTATCTTGAAAGCCTTATCTTCTCTTGAAAATCCTCTTTTTTTACTTCAACAAGATAATTAACCCATTCCCAACCACTGATAGCTGACCAATGAGCCTTTGAGAAGTTCAAGATGCCAAAAAATTTTAGCAGGACCTTATATACTAGATAATCGATTATTAGTCCATCTTTATTTAAAATGTAAAAACCAACACAAAATTGTACAGTCTTTGACATTTAGTTGAATCCCATCATTTTTTCAAATAAAGCAGCAATGTTTCTTCCACTTACATGAAGCTTTTATTATTTTTTAGGTATTCATCGCATTCATTCACGTACCTAACATGAAGAGAATCTTATTTTATTTTTCATTGTATCATTGATTTCTCTTCTCCATTTATAATTTATTTTTCATACATTTTTCCCACATGCTTCTCTATGATATCTATTTTTTTAGTTGCAAACATTTATCCCTCCCTAATTTTCAACTACATATCTTATATTTACACTCTTTTGTTAGCTCATTAATGTCTTCACTCAAAAAAAGTTCAATGAAAGGATATTTAGAAACCCATTCGGCTTGAAAAGTCTTTGAAATTTATCGTTCATGTGACTTCTTTTTTTTGGAGTTGTGATGAATTTCATGAACTACTTGTAGGGTTGAATTATCAACACTTTTAGAATTAGATTTTTTTAAATCAATTATGTCATGATCATTGGCATTGTTACTTGCATCCACTTTTGAAATTGATCACAACCATGTTGAACGTGATCTTAATCATAAGAAAGAATGTTCAATTTTGTTTGATTTTTTAAATTAGTTTTTATTTTTACAGGGTGTTCTTGTTAATGTTTATCAAAATATGACAAGGTATTTCCCTTTGATGAATTCCATATTAATTTCTTAGCACTTAAACTAGGAGCAGACATTTTACAAATCAAAAACTTTTCAATGCCAACTTTATTAATCACTAATGCAAAGCACTCCCTTCAACAATAAAATCACTATTCCACTTCTTGAATTAAGTTTTGCATTGGCAATTTGAAAGCTACCACCTAAAAAATGCAATGATACCAACACATTTATTTTTAAAAAAATTGAAAAATAAACCACAAAAATATCCATTTGAAAATGATATCATAGACAAAATCTAAATTTGTACAATCTATAAATTTATAAATTAAAACTTGAACTAAATCATAATTCACTTGCAAATTCAAAACATTGAAATAGGGGTTAACATAAATTTATAAGGACATGCTACAATTTTTTAGTGACTATCTTGATGCACCTTAAATCTTTATTTTTATGGTTGTAAAATAACAGTGATTCTAAGAAGCAAAAAATATTTTTAAGATGTGCATAGGGATTTTTATAAATTCTGGGAATAATAATGAATGATGCACTAGTTAAATATCTTAATTATCCCACAGATGGAAGGAAGAGTTATGATAACAAGCAACTGAAAGATCAGAATGAAGCCTTCAATAACTTGGTGACTTCTCTTAAGAGCACGGAGAACTCAAATAAGATAGTTGAAGAACTTGATCTTCAAAAATCTATAATGCATTGGTTTATGAGAGAGATTACGGAGCTTAAAGGTAAGGTGAATTCTTTGAAACAATGAAACATAATGTTGAATCAAATATCTTCAGCGAGGGAGAATGATCAACTTTAGAGTCTCTTATTCAGAGTGAATATTTTAAAATAGGAGAATGAAAAACTTCATAAAAATATCAATTTTTTAGTGAATTGCAGTAAGGCTGCTATGTATGAGGGCATTCAGAATGTTAAAAATCTACGAGCCCACCTCATGGAGCTATTTGAACCCAAGATCATTGGTAAAAGGAAAGGTAAGCAGGGTCAATGCAGTGGTTCCCAAAACATCATGGATAAAGTCAAATCATTGCTTTGGATTGATACAAACCTTAAAAAGATGAAAACTTGCTGAGAGGATGTTTCTGGTAGTTTAGACTTATATTAAACCCCTTTTTTGTTGCTTTTTGGGTTGTATTTTGATTGTCTTTGACCCTGTTTGTTCTTGTTTCTTGTTTGATCTTTGATAGACCTTGGTCTGTCTTTTATTTGTTCTTCTCCTAAGGTCTAAAGCCCTTAGTTCAAAAAAAGCTCCCCCCTTTACCCTGAATTAAAATATATATCTCAATTATCAAATATATGTATATGTGAATCAAATTTCAAATAATATTAATTTAACATATCCAATAGAGTAAAAATTATAGAAGAGGCAATCTCTTGAACGAAAAAAATTTTATTCTATAAAAGTGTTTTATCAATGACAACAGAGCAACGAAAAAGAAAATATGATCACTATTATAACTAAGAACTAGAATAACTAACCTAATCATAATTCAATTTCAAATATCATGTAATGGTCAATCTTAGATTAATTTTTTGAGAGACTTACAGAGGTCTGTACATAATTTATAATAAGTATTGCACATGATCTTATCATATGTACTCAATTTTTTTAGTGGCCAACCTCATTTTTCATAATTGTCTTATCTTATGACCTCATAGTCGATTTATTATTTATATTCTATACTATGATTTTTTGTCACAATTTTTACTATACTCAGTTTATATTATTTAGTGGTCTTTACCACATACTTCTTTTAAACAAACAAAAAACTAATTTTTTTTTAAGAAATACATATTTTAAACAAACAACAAACTGATTTCTTCTAAGAAATAATAGCATGCAAGATACTGCTTTTAAATAATACGCAAAGAACAAAATGAATAAATGCAACAAATCCTCATAATCATTTCAACCATATTTTTGAAGGCCCCAAGAACGGGAAATGAAGATTCAAAAATTACATCATAAATATTGTTTTTCACATAAAATTTAATCATATATTATTTTGAGAGAGATTTTTACAAATAGCATGAAAAGCTTTATAGGGTTTTCACGAAAATTTAGTTACAAAACTAATGGATGAAACCAACCCGCATAAATAAAATGTAAAATCAAACTAATTAATAAATTGGATTATAAACCCAACATATTCCTCCTTGATCCAAAGGATATAGAAAATATCTAGAGCAATGACTTTAAAATCATCAAAAGAACTTTGTCATAACTGCAACCGGTGCACTATACCTCCTAGTACTAATCAAAATTGATGTTGCTATATACAAAATCTCACCTTATGAGTTGTGACATAAAATAATTATGAACATGATCAAGACATGTGCATCCCCTATGATCATCGTATCATAATGTAGTAAAACCCAATCAAATCTTATCCAACTACATTGACCCACATAAAGTCCCACACAAAAATTCGTCTAAATAACAAATCCCATACTCTGTATGGCATATCTCCTAATGCCCAACAAACATTGATGACATTTGCTCAACATTGTTGGTGCTAGCAACCCTTATCAACTTATACTATCACCGACGACTGATTGAAGTCCAACTAATGCGTAAATCTTCTCCCCCTATTGGGTGAGAGGTGAGAAATCATGCATTAAGAAAAATAAAAACAACTAACTCTGTCCACTCTGTCATGAATTTCAGGTATAAAAAATCAAAAAATAAATTAAAATCAAAAAACACAAGCCAAAATTTACCATTCAAACATTTAACCCATACTCCAAGCGAATAACTAACTGGAGAGGGTAATTGTTCACTAGCGTCAAAGGATCTTCCAGTGGCCAATTTGACACTTACACTTTATCAATTACAAGGACCCTGATTGCCCTGTAAAAGACATTATTGTCTCTAAAATCACAAGCATGAAGTGTCATAAATTTATCATTTTGAAGGTGTCAGTTTCCACTAATAATACACCTTTATACATTATGAAATAGTTGTCACAAAAATCATAAATGAAAACTTCAAAACACAAAATAAACTATTATGTTATGTCTAGAATATTTGAAAACTTATACTTTGACTAGTCACATGACGACCTTTACATAAAATAATGATTGATCGAATAAAAGTATCACAATACAAGGCTCTCAAAGTCGAATACGACCAAAAAAATGACTAGTTTTGTAGGTCTTGAACCATTGACTCTTCTTGTTACAAGAGACTTACAAAATACAACTTAACCAACTTTCTTTCAATCCATTTGAGCATAAAAGAGCAAGATATTTAATATGTGCTTGACTTGGTGAATTGAAAATAAAATAAAAATGTACGATAAATCTTTTACAAGTGTTTTTATTTTGCATGTGAAAAGAGTTATTTTGTTGATTTTCTTGGTGGAGCCCACAAAATGACCAATGAAACTTTGTTGCGTCATGTAGTTGAGAATGTCTAGGCAAATATTAAAGTGTACAATATCTAGCAATTTATTTCAAGATGTCGATATCAACATTCGACTTTTTGTGTACTTGTTCCAAAGAAGAGTTAAAGACAGTACACGATGATCAAAAATAGTTTTTTTTTAGTAAATATTAAACTTATAAATCCAAAAAACTCATATCAAACATCATTTTCTACTCAAAAAAGGATGTCGTACAAGCATGATGCTTCAAATAGTTGTGTTGTATTGCTGCGTAGTATTTTCTTTTTATATTCCGCTTCTCTACGTGTGTTGGTTGCATTGTATTATAGATTTTGATTTGTTATCTAACACCTTTGAAGCTACAACTTTTCCAAAAACTAAAATTATAGGCAGTGATATCTTAATATTTTTCATAAGCCATCGCTTTATGGACACTAAAGCGCCAAACAACAATTATATGCCATATAATTTCTTCTATTATATTTTTTTAAGTATTGAACTGTAGAAAAAATTAACCAGCATACAAAGAAAATGAAATCAAATCAAAAATAACCAAGTCTACAAAAAATAACGTGATGTATAGTTATGTCGTTGTCACAATTAAAAATACAATAAAATTTTGTCAAATGCTTTCTTGTGGTGGTTCTTTTCTTACTAGCTTTCTTTCTCCTCCGTGTCTTCAATTATCCATTTCCAAACTCTGATACCACTGAAGGCTCCAAAAGCGGGAAATGAAGATTTAGAAATTACATCGTGAATATTATTTTTCACACAAAATTTTATCATATATTATTTCGAGAGAGATTTTTACAAAGAACATGAAAAAATTTATAAGCTTT
Organism: Torreya grandis; assembly: GCA_037957365.1. NCBI lineage: Eukaryota > Viridiplantae > Streptophyta > Pinopsida > Cupressales > Taxaceae > Torreya > Torreya grandis. The sequence continues at coordinate 198,829 of JARHVA010003352.1, read as the reverse complement.
TCACGAGAAGTTGGTTACAAAACCAACCAACAGGGAAAACCAACACGTATAAATAAAATGTAAAAACAAACTAATTAATAAATTAGATCATAAATCCAACGTAACCCAAAAATACACATTTCATAGATTTTGAATTTAAGAAATTGATTTGCAGAGATACACAAAATTTGTAAGAAAACCAATATACACATTGTTTTGAGCAAATATCTTTAAAGAAATGCTTTCCAAAAAACTTAACATTATATTTATTTATTTCAAGACAGACGACTATACATGCAAATAATTACTCTCAATTTTCAAAAAAAAAAAATCATTCCTTGTAGTTACAATCACAAGGAGGCTAACCAACGTAGAAATTATCTGCACCATTGTTTCCAACCTCTCATCCCAATTTTTTGATTACCAAAGCTTTGTTTTCGCCAATAGATTGCATCAATGACTATAAAATTTAAGAAACCTTCAAAAGATATCTTTAAAAAAATGATTTTCAGAGAATTTATCACTATATTTATTTATTTCAAGACAGATGATTGTGTACGCAAACAACCTCTCTCAGTGTTTAGAACAAAAGAAACATAAATTCATACCTTGCAATTGTAATCACAAGGAAACCAGCTTAGAAATTATCTGCACCTTCATTTCCAACCTCCCATCCCAATCTTCCAAGTACTAAAACTTCACTTCCGTCAATAGCTTGCATAAATGAAAAAAAAATCAAGACACTGTTACATACGTATTCGAACCACTGACATTAATTATACGAGTGACGTATTGGATCAACATTAAATTTTGTCTTAGGCTTCTCAATATGCTAGCACCAATTCACTAAAAAATGAGACAAGATTTCAACCTCAATCCTCGTAGCTTGAATTCCACTTACACCACATTCAATGCTAGAAATAAAATAAACATTAGATTTGAAAATTATTTATTGTTAAATTTTTTAATTATTAAAACCATATAAAAGAAAGCATGTAGCGCCAAAGAATATTCAAAACATTTTCATAGAATAAAATATAATTATTACCTTAAGCTTATTATGTCATAGGTGGTCCTTATTATACATACACACACACACACCTAGCGATCACAGAGTAACCTATACATGTCTCATATAATTTTCTAGTAAATCAGACCCATACATGTATGGTAACTTTGGTGAATCTAAGTCTCGAAATAGAATCAAATATATTCTATAAGGCAAATTTGTGTCCTGAACTATGAAATTGTACAAAATTGAGGCTATTTGATCTATGTATATTTTTGTAGAATTTGCAATTTTCAAAATCAAAAAAAACCTACTTATAGCCTTTTGGCTATAACTAGCCTCTAAAATTTTCCCTGATCTTGATTTCTCTGGGATCTTTAAAAATCTTTTTGAAAACCCTAATCTTTAGGGTTAAAGGAGAATCCTTCTCTTGCTCTAATGGTTTAGGGAGTCTCAATGCTTGCTTTTTATGCCAAAAAGATGGCCACCTCAAAAAAATTGCCCCCTCTTGAACAAAAATAGGAACTTTGTCAACAAAAATCAAAATAATTTGCTTCAAACCAGTGATGTTTCCTTTAAGTAGTATGTTGTTGATGTGGTAATGAAAGATAACCCCTGCTTTGTGCTAGACACAAACAAAGACAACACCCCCTGATGCACAACTGGGAGAGATGATATTTAAAGATTTTGGTGAAGAAGTTAACACTTCTTACCCGTCCGGGGATTTTTCCATACCTTCTGGTCCAAGTGTTCCTTCTTCAAAAATCATCTCCCCTCCATTTGTTGAAAGTGAGGTGATTGGGAGAACTGATCATGTTTCTTTAGTCTTAGTTCTTGAGGGTTATTTGGTCCAGAGTTATCTATTTGAACCTCAATAAGAGGATTTTCCATTTCTTAAAGAGATACCGTTGGAAGAATATGGTATCCTTGTTGAGCCCTCTGATTTTGGGGTATCTACTCATGGCACCTTCCCTGCTTTTGGGCCCGTTGTGTTACCTGATGTTTTGGTTCCCATGATTGTTTATTCAAATCCTTGTAGTTTGAGAGAGAAATATTTAGCCTTCGTTGAGAAAGTTCCTCTTACTCCTTTGGACTCAAAAGGCCCTCGTTTGACTGGGAAGCCCAAAGGAGGAGCAAATAGATTAAAAACTAAGACAAACTTTGTATCTTTTCAAGGTCCAACCTTTGGTGAGGAATGCAAAAGAGCCAAAGAAGGGTCTCAAAGCAATCTAGAAGACTCTAAAAAGAAATCTAAGGAGAATAAGGTGTTCCAAGGTTTCACTAGACTTTATCAAAACAGAGGAGGGCCTAAGCCCTCAGGCCAGCCAAAGTAAACCACCTCTTTTCTTTAAGAAAATTATCAATCCGAATGTGAGGGATCTTGAATCCCCTAAAAAAAGCATATTGTTAGATAGTTTAGACACTCAAGAGATAAAATTAATTTCATGTTGCTTCGATAAGTTAAGGAAGTGGGCTCTAAACTTGACTTTGTTCTCAACTTTATTTGGCCAATTCTTCACCCTTCTCTTCTAGTCACTAAAGAGGGAAGGGTGGGGCTTCTATTCTAATTAACCCTAAATGGGTTGACTTGGTTGTTGAGCATGGATCATCCCCTTGTCACAAAGCAACATAGATTGTCATTGAATAGAATACCCAGGTTTTTGGCATATGTAATGTGTATGCTCCGAATGACTATAGGGATAGGATAGAACTGTGGAACTAGTTTGCATTCAACCTGAAAGGCATCCCTTGGATTATGGAGGGTGATTTTAATATGATTGAAGAAAGAGAAGATGAGCACAGTGGAGGGCCTCATGCTTGGAAAGGTAATGAGCTTTACTTCTGGTCAAGTTGAAACATATTCACAATATTCTTGACCCTCTTAACAAAGATAAAATGCAAAGTAATGGTATTTGGTTTACATGGTGTAACAATTAGGGGAAATCCAAGAGAGTCTATTCTAGGCTTGATAGGTTTTATTTGAATAAAGACCTTTTTAATGCTCAATAGGTTGACGAAGGCAATAAGGTGAATGTTTTCCCCTTCACCGTCTCTGACCACCACCCCATTGAGATTATTACTTCCTGAATTTTGCGCTGGATTCTGGGAAATCTGATTGGAAGCATCTCTATAAGCTTAATGTTTCCCATTTGATAGATAATGAGTGCAAGGAAGGTGTTGCAAATTCTTGGAAAACTGGTAAATTGGTTTGTGAGTCTTCTTCGAGTCTTGACTAGTGGAATAATAATATTGTTTTAAATTTGTTATAACTTATGGTCAAATCAAGGCTAAGAGAATAAGGTAGCTAGAGAGACTCAGGGGAAGTTGGTTGCTTTTGAATACACACTATAGAAGGACCCATGTTGACTTTGAAAACTTGTATGGCTTAAAACACTAGTTTAGCCACCACTAAATGTACTTACCCAGAGGCCCTCATATTCGATATATATTAAACTAGCTCAACCTTGGAGATAAGGGCTCCAAATTCTTCTTTAGGTTTTTTAAGGCGAAATACAGTAGGCAAAAAATCACAAAGATTGATATTGGTGGGACGATCACTGAAGAGCCTAGTGAAATTAAGAAAGTTTTCTTCTCCTTTTACTCCAACCTTGTTTTGATTGATGGGTCGAACCCTCATGTCAATCATAACAAAAATTTATGTGCTACGTGTATTCCGAAGAAATTTTCCCATGAACAAGTTGCCTCCTTGGATAGTGAGATCTCCTTGGATGAGATATAGTCTACAATTGATTGCCTTAAGTGTGATAAAGTCCCTGGGATTGATGGTTTCTCTACTGAGTTTTACAAATCCAATAATGATTGGACAGTGCATGATTGTCTTAGAATATTTAAAGAAGTTGTAAAGGATGGATCCCTTGGTGTAGAGATTAACAAAGGGGTTATGAAGCTTATCTTTAAGAATGGTGACCAAACTCAGGGCAAAAATTGGAGACCAATAACCCTATTAAATGTCTCTTATAAAATTATTGCCAAGATTATTGCTAAGAGACTTCCTCTCTCCTGCGTAAGATTGTCTCAGATATTCAAGACTGTATTTGTGGAGGGTAGATTTATCCTTGATAACCTCAAGTCTAGTTGGGAAGGAATGCATTGGGCACTAGACTCTAAACAGGATGTGGGTTGATTCTTCTTGACTTCAAAAAGGTGTATGATAGAATTGAATGGTCATTCATTGACATGATGTTGAAAGTCTTTGAGTCTCAAGATAGGATTTGTAAAATAATTAGTGTCATCTTTAAAGATGCTTATGGTATGATTCAAATTAATAGTGGCCTTATAGAATCTCTTAAGTTGCAGCAATCCATTAGATGATGTTTCCTCTAGCCCTTTCTTTATTTGTAATCACGACTAAAACCTTGCACCATCTTTTGAGAAGCTATGTTATGGGACCCATTGTTAAGGGTCTCTACATGACTGATGAGTCAAAACTAATTGATGTGTTGTTTACCAATGATACCATAGTGTTCATTCTGTTAGAAAAGGATAACTTGCAATAGGTTGAGTCTAGACTAGATATTTATTGCTCTGCCTCTAGCTCAAAAGTTGCAATGCATAAATCTTTTATGATTGGTGGTGAGGAAAGGCTAGCTGATTGGCTTGAAAATTTCAGTTGGATTTGGAAAGGCCCAAACCATTTGGTTAAATATCCAGGCATCCCCTTTGCTCTTTTTCCTTCTTTTAAACAAATGTGGGAGTGTTTTTTTGCTGAAATCAATAAGAAAATTGATAAGTGACATGGTCATCTTTTTTCCCTTCTAGGTTGAGTCCAAGTGTGCCAAAAAAATATTACTTCCTACAGTGTCTACTATGCCTCGTGTTGGCTATTTAATAAAAACTTAGATCAACCTTTTACATAAAACCATTAAGGACTTTTTATGGTATGATAGGAAGGGCAACAAGAAAATACATGTAGTCGCCTAAGAGATTTGTTTTAAACCGAGAAAAATTGGGGGCCTTGGTCTGAAGGACTTGAGAATCCAAGTGATTACTCTAGTAGTCAAGGGGATTATCATAACGTTGAAAGGGGACGAACCTTGGAAAATTTTGATTATGAACAATATTTTGATGGGCTTCCTTAAAGGAGATCCTAATAGGAAAGGGTTTTCACATCTCGAATCTTTTGATTGGATCTTTCTCAAGTCAAATTACAAGATCTTTCATCTTTCGCTCAATATGGAAGACTTGGGAGTTGGTTAAGCATCTTATTATTGTTACACGTGTTCAATGGTTTGGGTTCAAGGTGTCAGGGGTATAGGTCCATTTTTTGAAACCTCACTATCCACAAAGGACCTCTTGGGTTACTCAAGGGATGTTCTACCTTTCCTTGGTTTGTTAAGGGTTCGAAGAAATTCAATGACATTTTTTCCTAGGATCGTTGGGCTTTGTGGACATAAATTAAGTATAAGTTTCAAGTGTCGTCCTCTCACATAAGAGTTAGGTCCTTCTTTCAAGAGCTCTATAATGCCAAATTTGTTTCTATTCTTGATAATGATGAGTTTTGAAATAGCATTAAATGGATTAATGGCCCTCTTCTTAATGAATTTACCACGAAGATGTTATTAAATAAACTCTCTTTTTCCAAAATCTTTTATCTCAATCTCAACCGCAAGTGGCATGTGGCATCTCTGTAATCCTCTCCACAACTAGACATTTAAGTTTGACGTGATTTCGACTTGTTGTCTTGAACCTAAAAAGTCTTGATTTAGATGGTTTTTCTTGCATAATAAGTTAGTTGTTAGTACTATTCTTGCCAAAGTTTGTCTTAGTAAACTCTTTTGTCTTCTTTGTGGTGAGCTAGAGACCATTGATTCCTATTCTTTAATTGTCCTTATGTTGCTAGAGTTTGGAATTGTTGCTTAAAAAGCTGGTCTTGTTTGTTTGAATGTGAGATCTCTTGGTTTAACATTGTTTTTTGTTATGTTTGTGCTAAGAAAAAAGTTTATATTTTTTTTACAAGTTTTGGTTGGTATTCTCCACTAAGATTATCTAGTTTATTTGGAAACAAAGGAATATGGAGATTTTTAAACTTAATGCTAGGGTGCTTACTAACTTTACAGTTGATGTTATATATATGTTGTTTCTATGCAAATCTATCTTCAGTTGAAGGTATTGTAGTCTCAATCAGAACAAATTTGGAGGACATTGATGAAGATTACCTCCAGCATTTTGTTGGATACTAATAGTTACCCTAGAATGAATCATGCCCTAAATTGGAGGGTGTGTCATGATACAACAACTGATGTGCAGATCTCAAAATTTGATTAGGAAATAATGGAGGAGTCCTATTTTGAACAAGCAAATGGCCCTATAGCAACCTAAGTCACTTCTTTCGATTCTGATAAAGATGGTATTGACCCCTGGTAGCTTCTAACAAAGATATTCTCTCAACCCTACAAGTGTATAGTTACCAAGCATAGTAGAATCAATTTAGTGGGAACTTGGGGAGTGAAAATAGGTTGATTTTTACTCTTAATGTGTGTTCGAGATGGTTCTATGTCTCCTCTCATTGTCCCTAAGGGTGGGATTAGTCTCAACTCTCATGGGAATATTCTACATTACAATGTGATAAACTTGTTTGAATCGAATGTTAGTGAGCTTGTAGCCAAGCTAGAAAATGTTATTGAGAAGAGAGGTAAAGAATAAACTGATTATCTGGTTACATTTTGTAAAGAATTCCAATTTGAAAAGTCTACTTGACCAAGGTGAGTATTTTATCCATCCTAGTCTCCATGATTTTACTTTTGGACAGCAAGGGCCTGTGCATGAGAAGACTGACCAATTGGAACTTGAAGGTGATGGCAAGAGTTTGACTGGTTTTCATGATAGTGTTAACATAATTTATGAGGTTTGGGGGTTGTGGTGTCCTTGTTGAAGACGATGGTTGGTTTTCTCTGTTGTTTCTTTTTGTTGGTGCTACGATGCGACAATGATTTTTTATATTGTAATAATGTTAGCTTTGAACTTTTCTTTTTTATTGTGTTATTTTGGGCCTTAGTAGTTGTTTGTATGGTTTTTTCATCTTCGAATGTAAAGACTTTTGTTAGCATTATTGCAATATTAAAAATTAAAAAAATCAACTTTGAGAAAGCTTATGACAAAATTATGTGGCTATTTATAATTTTCTATGGTTCAAGCACATGGTTTGGATCCTAGAGTTGTTCAAACAATCAAGATGCTTTTCCAATTTGCTTGGGCATGTATTACCATCAATGACACCCAATCAAACAAGTTAGGGCTATTTAGATCCAGTAGGCAAGGTTGTTCATTAGCTCCCTCCATGTTCATGCAACTGAAGGTGCCATCTCCTAGTTAGTTACACCTCTAAAGGTCTGATTAAAGGTATATTTCTCCCTCTATCCGATCATTAAATAGTAAATGGGAATTTTGTTGATGACTCGTTTACTCTTGTTGAAGAAGCATCATCTGTGAATTGTGGCATGCAATGTTCAGATATTTTTTGTCTTGCCTTTGGTTCTTCTATATAGAGGACCTAGGCATACCCTTTGACTTAAAAATTTCGTCTGGCCCAATTCAAAAGGCTCTACAAGATTCCATGTGGTTTCTTGGGATATATGCTATAGACTCAAAGAGGTAGGATGTCTTGCCCTTCTCGATATCAAAATTCAGCGCTCAACCCTCTACATCTAATGGATTATTTAAGCTCTTGAAGGAGATTCATGAAAAATTATTTTGTGCAATTGCAACTCTTAGGGCGCTCCCCATGGTAGAAAAACATGGAAGGTCTTCATTAACATTCCCTCCTAATCACCCCTGACCAGTCAAAATTGTTTGCATTTTTGCTGTGCAGTATTATTTTACCAAAAATTTGAATCAATAAGTGAATTAAGCATAACTTTAAAAAATTGAATAAAATATAACACAATGTTGTAAATCAACTTTTGACAAACAAAATAAAAGCAAAAAGCTAAATTCAACAAAGGTGCAATCAAAAGAAATGAAGCTAACTATGAATAAAATAAAAAACTTAGTTGTTTCTTGTCTGAGATCTGACTGTGTGAAGATGAGAGGACGTTGGATATGACGAACAATTACTGAATTTGTAAGTACACAAAAGTTAGAACTAAAATTGGTGAAGACAAGGTCATCCATCTTGGGACATGATCGACTGCCACTATCGTCTTAAGTTGGTTGATCTTGTCCTCTGCTAAAAAACAAGGAACTCATATCACAATCATTTGCAACAACGTGAATTAGGTTTGTATGTAGAGATTTGACTTTCAGAGATCTACGAAAGCCCTGCAAATAGCTTCAAAGTTAAAACCCTAATAAAACTTGCAGTGATTAAACACCTATGGATAGAAAAACCAGGGAGTATGATGGGTTGAGCTTACCCCAATCACCCCTATGATGGCTAAGCATTGCCTCGGTATGCAATACTCCAAGGAGGGAATTCAAACATGTGCAGTTCTCCTACTTAGAATGATTTGTACAATTTTGTTCATTTGACTATATCAATGCATTTAAAAATGGCTTGAATACTTGATCATGTTTTACTTTGGCTTGGATAAAAAAAACTTTGGACTTGGTTAAACACTGCTTCAGTGAATATGATCAGAATTGGGAAGAATATGAAAACTTCACTCAATGTGCAATAATGTAAGTGTGCCTCTATGTTGAAATTGTCGAGTGATACAATAGGTGACTTAAGTGTGATTTTATAGCAATTCAAAAAAGAAACCCTAAAAATCCCAAAAACATGAATCACAATGTAAGGGAGAGTTTAAATTTGAAAACCAACCATTGGAAGACCAAAGACAGAAATGTTCCATAAGAGAGTGCGTTGACACAATAAAAATTAGTGCTCAAATCAATTGAAATAAAATAAGGAAAACTGACATTATTAAGTATTTGTGACCAAATTTGAGTGACTACAATATACAAAAGGCTTGATAGTTTGCTTAAACCACATCTCATTTGGTATAGGGCGGTTTCAAATATGAACTCTCATGAAGTTCTCATTCCTTATGATTGTCCCTAGTTCTCACTTACTATGGTGTTCCACTTACCATGGTCCCTTGTGTCAAAGATATCAAGTTGTTGAAAAAGAGAATTAAGGTTATTACTAAAATCTTCAAAAAACATTCAAGCGTTTGACTTGCCATGGTCCCTTGGGTCAAAGGTATCAGGGTGTTCAAAATGGGAATCAAGCTTATTACTAAGCTATTTTTCAAACATTCAAGGGCTTGGCTCCCTTGAATTGGCTCCTTATTGCAAATTTGTGCATCTCCTATGAAATTTCATCTGGGCAAATTCAAAAGGCTCTACAAGATTCCATGTGGTACTTTATTGTTGCCTCAAGAATAAGTTCTCTTGAAGGACACTAACTATAACATAGAGTATAATTTATTAATCACTTAAAAAGTTATTCAAGTATAAATTGTTGTTTGAGAAAAAGCAGCAAGAATAAGTTGTCTCTTGAAGGACACAACTATTACCTAGAGTGTAATTTATCAATCACTTGAAAAGTTAGTTTCTCAGGTTTAAATTGTTGCTTTAGAAAAAGCAATATGTTTCACGAGGCATGGACAACTTGCTGATCAGGGAGCTATTCCGACTTATTGTTGCTCAAGGATTCTGCAATGATTACAATAGAAATGTCATTTACCTAGGAATATGATATTATGGTGTATTAGGTTAATAAATAAAGGCTTGGGGTGCATACGTCTTGCAAGTCATTCCACTAGCTAAATAGAATAAAAGTATTTATCCCACATGTATAGGGAAGTGGTAATGGTAGGTAGTTGAGTATTATATATTATACGCAAAAGAGTCATATGAGAGATTGAAGAGTATTGAACGTGTTGGTATTTCAATTAAAGATATTTTGTGAAGTGATTCCTTCCAAGGAGCATTGTATCATGTTGCCCTACCTTAAGGGTTTGTTTGATTTAATAAATTGCGTTATTCTATTTCTAAGTTGTGAGGCTCTTAAAATCTGGTATCAATAGGTTGTAGTTGAATTGGTGTAGATGATGGTAAAGTGCAATGTCATGCCATCCACCACGGTACAAGTCCCAGGAGATACAAAAAGGGATGAGGCCGGGTTCGATTCCTCTTTAAATTTAATGGAATGGATGCCCCTTAATCCTTGGCACTTAGCCAAAGATTACGGTTGATAAAAAAAAGTAATTTCTGGGCTTGTGCCTTCATATGTCCTTATCTTTCAGATCAAGTGCCAAATTGAGGTGCAATTTTTTGGCTAGAACATAGACTTGTAAAGTTTTGAATAGGGGGTATTTTGCTCATTTTTATTAAGTATTGAAGAGAAAAAGCTTTGCGATGTGACATTTGTATTCAGCTGCAAAACCTTAGTTTCTATGAATTGTGGATCATGAGGTTTCAATATTTTTCTAGAGATGATCATATTGATGTTAGAGAATGGTGTTTCCAATTCAAAGAGAGCTACTTTCGATTAGATTTTTGGCAACTAGGTTGTCCCTTTGTCTGAAGGGTTCTGCATTGAGTTGGTTTGTTCAAATGCAAAAATAATTGAAAAAATTTTCATGGGAAGAAATGGAACAGGGTTTCCTAGAGCAATGGGACATTAAGGAGACAAATAATGGTAAGGATGGGGAGGCCAAAAAGGAGGATAAGGTATAAAAATAACAAAATAAGGATGTTGACAACCATGATGAGCAACATACGTAGAAGAAGAAAATATGAGTAACATGTACCTAGGAATATGATATTATGGTTTATCAGGCTAATAAATAAAGGCTTTGGGTGCATATGTTTTGTAAGTCATCCCATTAGCTAATTAGAATAAAAGTATTTATCATACATGTATAGGGAAGTGGTAATGGTAATGTATAGGTAATGGTAAATGGTAAAGGATAAAGATTTTTGGGTATATAAGTTGAAAAAGACTCTTTATGGGCTAAAGCAAGCCCCAAGAGCTTGGTGCTCAAGAATTGATGGCTAGTTATTATATCAAGGTTTGGTAAGAAGCTAAAATGAACCAACTCTTTACATAAAAGCATTGGGTTCTAATATTTTATATGTTTCTCTATGTAGATGACTTGATTTTTACAGGTAGCTCTATGGAGATGTTGAATAGTTTCAAGAAAGCTATGAAATCAAAATTTGAGATGATCGATCTTGGACTTATGAAGTATTTTCTTGACATGGAAGTCCATCAAAATAAAAATGAAGTATTAATTTGTCAAGCAAAGTATGTTTAAGACATGTTAAAGAAGTATAATCTTAAACATTCAAAGCCCACGAACATTCCAATTTAAGAGGAGAAAACTTATGAGAGGATGGAAGTCCTTCAGTTGATAAAAAGATTTTTGGAAGCATGGTGAAATGTTTGATGTATCTCACTATGACACGCCTTGATATCAGTTATGGGGTTTCATTAGTTTCTAGATTTATGGGCAAATTGTCACTCAAACATTTGCAAATAGTGAAAAAAAAATTTAGATATGCAAGAGGTACTTATAATCATGGTATTCATTTCAAACTAGCAAAATCTTTATGTTTCATTGGATACATAAATTCAACTTGGGGAGAATTTATTGATAACATGAAGTCAACTTCAGGGTATTGCTTCACACTAAGAAATGGGTTGGTTTTTTGGTCTTAAAAAAAAGCTACAGTTGCATTATCTTCTACTGAAGTTGAATATACAACGCTTATATCAGTTTGCACACAAGGATTATGGTTGAAGAGACTCTTAGTTGATTTTAGAGAGGCTCAACTTGAATCGACACAATTATTTCGTGATAACAATAGGGCAATACAATTGTCCAAAAATCTAGTTTTTCATGCTAAAACTAAGAACATTGAACACAAACATCATTTTTTCAAAGACTTGATCAATGATAAACACTGTCATTGAGTATGTGAGAAGTGAAGATCAATTTTCTGATATTCTCATCAAGGGATTGCATAAGTAGATTCATAAAGACTCAAGGATTCAAAGAGATATGCATCTCTTCTCTTTGTATTAAAAAAGAGAATGTTGAATATGATGCCAATTTGAGCACTTGATTATTAGTGTTAGATTTAATTTATTTGATGTTTTAATGTGTTTAAGAAGGTTATTTAATTCATTTATGTCCTAAATTAGTTGTTTGGTCAATTTTGAACTTTTTTTAAAAAGTTCTTAAAAATAACTGAAACTCTCAGTTAACTCTTGCTCATTATCTGAGTACTTAAATGAGTTCTCAAGAGGTGGGTCACATTTTTTAGTGTTAGTTAACTGAAATTAAAGTGTATTTAAGTTAGTTCATATTTTATAAGAAATTTGGGGTGCTATATTTGAGTTGGTTGCATGGTTTGACTACTTGTTGAGTGAGGATTTTTGCATGTTGACTTTGTCTTGAACATAAGTCCACTTTGTTTGCTTTAGTCTGATTTCAATTGTTTTTGTCTACTTTTAGAAGTTTAATTATAGATTACTTGGTTGTCAAGTAAAATTATTTATTTAAGTTTTTATTTTATTTTATTTTTTAAATAACTTGTCATGCAAGTTATCTTGTATTATATTTATATTAGTTTTTATTTATTAATAAAAAAATGTGCACAAAGTAGAATGGACAATAATTCATTTTAAAAATTTGTGTTGCATATTGTTATCTCTGATTTTTTGTTGTAAGTATCCACAAAAGAAGACCATACAAGCATATGTTTTTGGTTTTGAAGTTATTCAATACAGGGTTTGGTCAACAATTTCACAAACAATACAATTAGTTTAACAACTAGTGATTTTAAGATAGATTAGTTGATACGTAGCTTCAATTTCAAATTAATTAAGAGCTAATTTGCACTCCCCCATACATTCAAAAAAATTATTTGGTATCAAAGCCACATTCAAGAAAACTTCAAAAGGGTTTCAGGTCATTATTAAAAAAATGGCTTCAGTGAATTTTACTTCCATGAATATTCATGTTTTCAAAGGTGTCAACTTTCACTATTGAAGAGATTAGTTGAAGAGAATTCTTGTATGTAAAAGAGTTTGGAAAAATATTCTCTGTGGGTACACACCACCTCAGTATTAGAATACCCTGACACAAGATCATACAAAAACAAAAAATATGAAGAAAAAACAGATGCACAAGCTTTATTCTATCTTCAAAGTGCCATAGACCTAAACATTTATCCAAGAATTGCAGGATGCAAGAATGCCCATGAGGCATGGAATACCTTGGAGACTTCATATCAAAGTTCTATTAAGATTAGAGAAACAAAGCTCTAAACTCTTAAAATTTATTTTGAGAATAAGAGAATGTCAAATTCTGAAAGAGTTGAAGATTATTGCATAAGGATAAATGATTATTGCATAGAATGAGGGTTTATGAAAAAACTATACAGGATAATGTTATAGTAAAAAATATTTTGAGATCAAGTCAGATTACTGCATATTGTGATCACTCTTGAAGAATGTAAAGACATGAATATTATAAGTGTTGATGAGTTGGTTGGTTCTCTTGTCCCATGAAGATAAGATGACACTATATGCAGGTGATCTAGAACATGATCAAGAATGAACACTTGAAACTAAGGTAAGGGTTTTAAATAGCAAAGAGAACAATAAAAATTAGAATCAAGAGAGTTTACACAACTCAAATTCAAAGAGAAAAACTGAAGCTAACTTTACAGGGAAGTGTAAGAAATATTTTACTTGTCATTACTACAAAAAATCAAGGCACGTGATAAAATATTATAAAATACTAGAAACTAAAAATCAAGCTAATCAAAAGAGTGAAAATAAAACTTTTTAAGTTGAACAAAGTGATGTTCAAGAGGGCTCAGATTATTTTCTCACAAGCAATTTGGGAATAGAAGAAGCAAAAAATTAGTGATTTCTTGGTTCAAGGTGCTCAAATCATGTGACAAGTCACAAAAATGGTTTCAAGAAGTTAGATGACTCTTTCAAAAGCCAAGTACAATTGCGAGATGAAAAGTCCATTCATGTTGAAGGAAATGGTAGCATGAAAATCACAAGAAGTCAAGCTACAAAGGTCATAAGTGAATGAGGGCAACTTCTTGAAGTTGATTTTGAGGGCCTACAAAGTCCACATGTTTCTAATTCAACAGGGAACAATATTAGCTCTTTGCAATAGCCCAGTCGTGCATCTTCAACAACTCCAAAAAAGAAAAAATCGTTGTTGAATCCACATCCAAGTAATCAAATGTTGAATCAAAATTATAAGAAGATTATGAGGCTTCAACATTAGGAAGATACTTTGTTTGATGATGTTTATGATGAAAATACTATGTTTGCATTGTGAACTATGACTAGTGAACCTAAAAGTTATGCAAAAGCAAGTCAAAATACAGAATAGGTTAATGTTATGAGATTAGAGATGGATTCAATTGAGCATAATAATACATGGACTCTTGTTCAACTTCCATTAAATAAAGATTTCATTGGAATTAAGTGGGTTTACAAGACGAAAGTCGAGTGATGGAACAATTGACAAGGTAAAAAGTACACTACTTTCAAAAGGATTTGCACAAACATATGGGGTTGACTATTAGGAAACCTATGCCCCTGTGGCACTTCAAAACACTATAAGACTAATACTTGTTGTACCTGCTCATAAATGATGAAAAATCCATCAAATTGATGTCAAAAACACATTTCTAAATAAAACGATTGAAAAAGTATATGTGAGGCAGCCACAAGGTTTTGAGGTAAAGGGTAAAGAAAATTTGTGCATCTGTCTTTTCTTCATGCCCTTTTGTGTTTTTATGATCTTGTGTCAAGGTGTTTGAATCTTAAGGTGGTGTAGCGATGAAGAACATTCTCCCAAACTCCTTTCCATACAATAATTCTCTTCAACCGATTTCCCCAATACTCAAAGTTGTCACATTTGAAAACACGAATATTCGTGAAAGTAAAATTCACTAAAGCCATTGTTTCTTCTGATAATGTTTTGAAACCCTTTTGAATTTTTCTTGAATGTGGCTCTGATACCAAATGAAAGTTTGGAATGCATGGAGGGAGTGCAAATCAGCGCTTAATTAATCTGAATTTGAAACTATGCATCCACCAATTTATCCCAAAATCATTCGTTGTTAAACTAGTTGTGCTGTAAGTGAGATGATCAAAACTTGTATTAAATAACTTCAAAACCAAAAACATATGCTTGTTGGTCGTCCTTTGTGAATACTTATAAAAAAAAGTTAGAGAACAATATGCAACATGAATTTTCAAAATGAATTATTGTCCACTTTACTTTCTGCACAATTCTTTATCAATAAATAAAGTTAAAATAAGTCTATTACAAGATAACTTGCATGACAAGTTATTTCAAGAAAAACATAAAGTAAAAACTCTATAAAAAAATTACTTGACAACGTAGACTGTAAGATAATTAAAAGTAGATTGTAAGATAACTAAAAGTAGACTAAAACAAGGTTGACTTACGTTCAAGACAAAGTCAACATGCAAGAAGCCTTGTTCAACAAGTACTCAAACCATGCCACCAACTTAACTATGGCACCCCAAATTCCCTCTAAAATATGAATTGACTTAAATACACTTTAATATCAGTTAACTAATACTAAAAAGTGTGGCCCACTTCTTGGGAACTCATTTAAGTATTTAGACAATGAATTGAAGTCAACTGACAGTTCTAACTATTTTTTAAAAAATTCTCAGAAAGTATCCAAAATTGACCAAATAACTAATTTAGAATATAAATAATGAAATAACATTCCTAAACATATAAACTACCAAATAAACTAAATTTAACACTAATAATTAAGTGCCCAAATTGGTATCATACTCACCACACTGGCTAATTAGAATATAAGTATCTATTTTACATGTAAAGGGAAAGTAGTAATGTTAAGTAGTTGAGTATTATATATTATAGACAATAGAGTCGCGTGGGGGAGTAAAGAGTATTGTATGTGATGTTATCTCAATTTAGAGATATTTTGGGGAGTGGTTCCTTCTAATAAAGAGCATTGTTTGGTGTTTCCCTACCTTAAGGGTTTGTTTGATTTAATATAATGAGTTATTCTATTTTTGGGTCATGAGGTTTTTAACAAGAAACTAATTTTCACACAATAGGTGGTTGCAATATTTATTGATAGTCTAGTTTAGAAAACTATATAAAAATGAGGAAGTAAAGCCAATATAATAAATCATCGATTAATCCACGTCATCAACTTGCAACATAATGCATTTCACCACCCTAGGAAATACAATGCCAATGCACAATCTCTAAAATGTTATTATCCCTTAGCTATCTCTAAATTTCTAAATTTGCCTAGAAAAATGCCTACATTTGAGTGAGTCTTTATTATTCTAGATACGTATTACAGGGTATAACATGAATGTGAGAGAGTCTATCTATTAGATTTCATCAGTACAACTAAATAATGGAAATGTGTTTGCAAAATTTGATTTATATATAATATTAAAAAGATAAAAACACGTTTGGACATTTGTGTCTTTATTATCATAAACATGCCACACCATTGCATGCTCAAATTATCAAAAATCATGTGCTACTGGTTATAAGTTATTTTGTGAGTTTTAGTAACTTGCACAAAGATGTTACTATAATCCTCTTAAAATAGAATGACTGTTTTGATTGATTTTGCAGTGGCGGTCCTCTACTAGATTCTAATGGAACACTGATTGGGATCAACACTGCAATATTTACTCAAACAGGGAAGTTGAGAGAATTGAGTAATTTGTGATGTCTTATATTTTTATTATTTTGAGCTTCCAACGAGTAATTAAATGAATACCTACATTTCAAATTAAGGACTTAAGATCAACATTTTTTTGTAACGTGCAAATTGTTAATACTTATATTTAGTAGAAATTTAATGTTTGTATGATTAGTTTATAAATTGTCTGTCAATTTCCTTGGAATATTCAAAGATCTGAGTTAGTCAGGGACATACATAGGAATGGTTAATTATTTTGAATGCTAGGAAAACATTTTGCTGAACATCATCTTCACACGCATGGTTTTGTTAAGGCCATACCATCTCAATGTTTCATCTTTTGTAAAAATAGTAATTGAAACTTGGGAGTGTGCGAATACTTTGGAAAGCAATAAACATCTTCTAAATGAAAAATTGAATCATTTCATCCTTTTCCCTAGGCAAGACAACATTAAGCTTGTCAAGCAAGGTCTCTTTCATGATCTTTTTATCACGTCAGTAGACGGTGCCTTGTCCAACGTTTCAATAGTAGAAACCTGCGATAGTAGGCAGGGGCCGAATGGCTACGGCTTCACTATTACTCACTCAAACTATTACAAACTTATTACAATATCCTTGTTTCAATTTCTGATTCACAGGATCCTTCGAAAAGGGCAAGTGAAGAGCATAATCTTTTACAAGGCTACTAGATTTTCACAATGAAAATTTTTCGATGATACTACTAAGGCGGAGAGGCTTATTTATAGCAATAGAGAGGTCCTGTCTGCTCGCTGGCAAGGCGGTGTCTGTCTCGTCATGCTTTACAGCTCATAGCTACAGTGAGATGCTGTTGGACGCATTAGACCCACATGATGGTGTTGGTGATGGTGATGAAGGAATCATGGGTTGTGGGCCCAACATGTCTTTCGCTTCGTCGAATAAGTCATCTTCGGATATAGGCTGAAAAAGGCACCTTATCTGAAATGTGCTTTGTAGGTACCAATGTCGGCAACGACCGGTGTCACATGGCATATGGCGCGGAGTGCAATAATAGTGGGATTCCCACTCAAGTTGTCGGCGAATTATTGTATGCACTACCGTATCTTGGCTATGATTTTGTTCCTCGTGAATGCGGTGCGGGCCATACCTTGCTATCCACCGATACAGGTGTTCATTGTGTGCCGATCGGATCCGAATATGCCACATCCATAGTGGTCGTTTCAACAACTCAGTGAATTGGTTGTAGAGATATTCACTGTTGAGTCGTTCGATAGTGATGACTCCAAAATTCTGTCTGCGGTTTGCTTGAATCGTCACTGCTGCAGACATCTGCAAATCTTGCGCTGCTGCATAAGAAATCCTTGTGAACCTCGGATGCATGCCTTCTCTCAGAATTTGTTCTTGAACCACAACACTCAGAGAATCGAATGCTTGATTCAGTACCCTGGTCAAATTGAATCCAGGTGCACGCTGATGCATAAGAGTGGCTGGAGGATTCCGACTAAGCCAATCTGCAATTACATTATTTTTACCTATAATATGCTCTACTGAAAATTTAAACTGATTGAAAAATGCTTGCCACCGAACATACTTCCCGCGACCATCTTTCCTACCATGATCCTTTTCTCGAAAGGTTAGGAATCTGGTACAATCGGTTACAACAATAAAATGTGGCAAATGCAAAAGTTTAAGCATAAACTTTTCTAAGCATTTTTTCACAGCGTAGATCTCTTTATCAGAAGAGATCCATTTCAGTACATCTGAGTTAAAAACTCCACTAGCAAACTCACACACAAACTCAACATTATTTACAAGGCAAACAAGTACTCCCCATGAGAGGTCTGAGGCATCGGTATAAACCTTCATTTCTTGAGACTTTGGGATGTGTAGTTCTGGCAAGGTAGCAACCTTGGCTTTGATCTTTCATACTGCATCTGTATGTTGTTTTTCTCAACGAAAAGGTTTTTTTTTCTGGAGAAGCTCTTGCAATAGGAATCTGTCTTCACCAACGTTAGGATAAAAACTATTTAAATGATTCAACAATCCCAAAAATGCTTGCAACTTTGGTTTATCAAGTTGCTCAGGGAAACCGATAACCTTTTCGTTTATGTGTGGCTAGATCTGCAGTTTAGAATCTCGGATCACCATTTCGAAGAAGTTGCATTCAGTTGTACACAACTGAATCTTTGTTGCTGATAGAACTATTACTGCATCTGAAGCCAGCTGAAAGAATGTGGAGAAATGAACAGCATGTTCATCTAATGAATTACTGAATATAAGAATGTCATCTATATATACACACAAAAACTGAGAAGTGCCTTCAAATATTTTATCCATGTGCACCTGGTAATATGTTGGCGCATTCATTAAGCCGAAAGACAGGACAGTCCATTGAAAGTGGCCAAAGTGGCAACTGAAGGCTGTCTTGGCTCTATCTTCTTTTTTTGACTCTTATTTGATAAAACCAGATTTGTAGTCGAACTGTGAGAAATATTTACAAGCTGCAACCTTTTCTAATAAATAGCTCTTATCAGGAATGGGATATGGATATGGTTTAGTAATAGCATTCAATGGTCGATAATTGATGACCATTCTTTTCTTTCCCTTTTCTGTTCTGAGTGCTTATTCACCATGAAGGCGTAACAACAATAAAGAGAAGTAGATTTTTTTATAAAACCATTAGCTTCCAGATCTTTGATCTGTGCTTCCATATCATTATAATCCTGTGCTGGAATGGGAATCCGCTTTCCAATTTTCATGTGCTTGCCATCAAGGATTTTTATCTCCATCTCTAGCATAGCTTTGGACCAAAACTGTTGGGGATTCTCCAAACAAATAGAGGACTTGATCCTTTCACCTATTTCTAAAATCTCAGCAGGGATTATCTCAGGGCTCTGAGTCATAGCACTTGAAAATTGTTCTGTGGCGTAAATGAGCCTGGTTATTTTTAGCCTTTCATTCTCTATGGTGAACATTATACTTTTTACAGTAGCACCATAGGGAGTATACCTGTCTATAAAAGATCCTCCTAAAAGGATATCTATTGGCATCTTTTCTAAAGCAAAGAAATCACAATGGAAGATTTTATTCTGAATTCTCAGGGGCTGCTGGTGTTTATACTTATTGCAGGTAAAGCTATTCCCCTGTATGTCTATGCTCTTGTAAGCAAGGTTCTCATCTAGTGTCTTCCAGTCACTAATGAGTTGAAGTTTAGCAAAGGATAAAGAAGCTCATGTGTCTACTTGTGCATTAACTAGTCTGCCATTAATTTCTAAAATGAAAAACTGAGCAAATCTACCATTGATTAAATGGTTAAGATAGAGAGGCTATGGCAATTCTAAAGAAGGGATGCTGGTACATACCAACTTCTGTCTCCTTGGGTCTTGCACAATAATAGGCTCTGTGTAGACATCTTCTTCAAGTTCTAGTTCTGCTTCTTCTTCTTGTTGATTACTGCATTCACCAGCACAGTAATCTTGGTCGGAGTAAAAGATACTGCCAACTTCATCCTCTTCATAGCCATCGTCCCATCGAGGGTCTGCTGCCAGAACAGGTTCTTCTACAGGCATGATTTGTTCCCAAATGGGCTCTGATTTCTTTCGACGGCTCTCTGTTGGTGAACTTGTTCTTTAGCCAGGAGTCGCTAGACTTGAATTGACTTGGATAATGCGCAGGAGGATGCTGTGGTCTGTGCATCGTCGGTGGTTGTCGCCGCTGTGAGGGCTGTCTCCCTCTAGATGATTCTCCTCGAGAAAATCCTCTTCCTCTGGGCTTCTCTGGTCGTTCTGGAACTTCATGATGGTTACGTGACCAGGGTCCATATGCTTCATATGATGTATTACTTCTGCTTGGCCTATAAGGACGTGATCCTCGCTGCATGTTTGTCATTGGTTGCTCGAGATCATCAGCAAGTGATTCTAGCTTTGCTGCGTCTGGTTCATCATCAGATGCTTCTTCTAGAAGATCTTCAAGAGTTGGTTCATAGATATCTTTTTGAAGATAAATATCTTCATCTGCATCAACTATATCCCACCACGCGACTGCGTTAGAAGAAAAAACAGCTTTAACTGCAAGATTTTTGCAGGAGCAGTTAGGAGCAATATGACCAGGCTTGCGACATATGTAGCAAATAAGTTTATGTGAAGGAGGACGCGCTGTATGTCGTTTCTTGAGGAAACGATGAAGAGGTGCATAGGAGTGCTTCTTAGGGAAGGAGCGGCGCTTATATGTAAGATGTCGGCGGCGCTGCTTCTGGTGTCTGCGAGGTTGCACATAGGGTCTACAGCCAAATGGAGCTGTTTCGGGGAAAACTGGAGCGATTTGAGCTGCTTGGTGCTTGCTTAGCTTCTGCATGGACTTAGTCTCAGAGACTAAAGTCATGATATTCTGCTGAGTAAAGTCGATAACATCGGAGAGGGCAAGTTCTTCAATGGTAAGACCTTTTAAATCGATGTAAGAGAGGACTCTATCAATCAGATTATAGGGCATAGCATGCAGAAATTTGAGCTTTACTTCTGTGGAAGTAGAACAACGACTTTCATATGCAAGCTTTCTAAATTGCTTAGCAAAGGCCTCAAATTGCTTGAG
Source organism: Torreya grandis (assembly GCA_037957365.1). Classification (NCBI taxonomy): domain Eukaryota; kingdom Viridiplantae; phylum Streptophyta; class Pinopsida; order Cupressales; family Taxaceae; genus Torreya; species Torreya grandis. The sequence goes on along the minus strand of JARHVA010003352.1, from coordinate 177,597 downwards.
ATCACACAGTTCCATCTTTAGCAACCATTTCTTAGACTCGAGTTGGCGATTGCCAACAGGTGGAGCAAACTCATCAATCAATAATCTAAACAAAGCATTCAAAGAATCTGTTTGATTATGTACACGCTCGTATTGCTGAGCTTCTGAGATAGCATCCCACCAAAGACTAGTGATTCCCCATAAAAACTTTACTGCAAAGCAAGTGATGCCTACATGATCAAGATGGGCCTGTATAGTGAGGACTCGCATGGTGTTGCATCAGGGGGCTATTTCATCTAAAGGATTTAACAGGGCATCGATATTGAGATACTAGGGCTGCAAATGAACATGAGTGCGTTGCATAAAGGAATGACTGGGTGACTTTTTGATTGTTTTGAAAGAAGGGCCAAAAGATACTGAACAAAGAGGTTTAGACGAGGATTCGGCCTTTTGGTCTTCTTTGGATAGCCAACTGAGACTATCATCTAGGCTATCAGGTTTTGAATTTAAAGAATCAACTTTTTTCTGTATACTATTTACAGTATCCTTAATGGATAGAACATCCCTACACAGATCATCAAAATTTTCAGAGAAATGAGCATTAAACCTTGAAACATAATTTCTCTGTTTAAACTCGTTAGAGGGATTATCAAAAGCAGCTGAGAAATATTGCAAAACTCCAGCTGGTTGTCTGTGGACACCTTTTGGCGGCGGCCATCTTCCACCTCTGTATAGAGTAACTGTATCTTCTGTGTAGAACTCAAGGCTGTCTTCTCTGGGAAGACTCATTAATGTCGGGGGTAAATCGTTGCCGAGATTTACCTCTTCATCTTTTTTTAAAATATGACCAGTCTTTACAGATCTACGAGATGAAGACGTAGATGGTCTGGAAGGAGAAAGACGGAAAGATTGCATGGATAAGGATCTAAGCAAGATATTTACAGATCTGCCGTCACTTTGATGGACAGTGGCTTGGCTTTTCATTCTGGGAGAGACATGCTTAAGCCAATCGAATTTCCATTCTGATGGAACTTCGACTGTCTCGATATGTCCTTTCTGCAACTGGACTGTACCACTTAGTCTTCTTGCATAAGGCATATTTTCTAAGATTTTGGGGTGGTTAGTGTTGGTCATACTATACAAAACAGAAATGTTTATAGATGCATACTGAAATTCTCCAAACATTTCTAGACCATACAAAGAAGTAAATAAACCCCAACAATCTAACGATCCATGCTTGACTTCTTTACAACCTTTGTCGCGGACAGCAACAGAAAGGTTTGGACAAAACTCAAAACAGATTATATCATCATTAAGTCGACCAAGGCTAGATAATTGACAGGAGTGTTTGAAACTGACTTGGCGACGGTCACACAAAGCTAGATATAATACTGGTTTTATATTAGCAGGAATTAAAGGTTTGATATACACTCTGATTAAACCAAAATGGACAAATTTGACATCCTCATGGGATCTGATATACATGATTTCTTTTTCAGGTAATATAAGGAGTAAATTTGTCTGGTAAGTCTTTTTGGGTTTATAACAAAGAGTTAACTCTAAAGACTTAATTCTAGGGTTGACAAATGAAAGATAAGTAGAGGTATATAAAAATTTAGACTTAACTAACTCAGACTGTTTATACACACTAGAAGCCTTAAGAGCCGGAGGCTTGAACATACTGGTTTCTTTTTCAAGATCTGTTTCTGTAACTTCAATGTCAAGACAATCGGACATCTGATCTGGGACAAATGGAGGTAACTCATAGAGACCTTCAAATTCAGATTCATTGACAAGTTCTACAGTAGATGTGGATGGTACTTTTCCGAATTCCATTGTGGGGAGATTTGGGCTCTGGTGAGCGAGAAATTTCTGGTCAAGAAAAAGGATATGCAGAGATAAAAGCGGCCTATGACAAAATGGGTGAACGCCCTGTGACTCGATGCAATGACTTCCCAAAGAAATTTACAGAGCAGAGAACTCAAAAGATCTGATCCACGGAATAGAAAAATAAATCACAACTTACAGTATATACTTGCAACTGATTCTAGATTCCTTCATTCCTTCATCACCCAACCCATGATTCTTTCATCACCATCACCGACACCATCACCATCACCGACACCATCATGTGGATCTAATGCGTCCAACAGCATCTCACTGTAGCTATGAGCTGTAAAGCATGACGAGACAGACACCACCTTGCCAGCGAGCAGGCAGGACCTCTCTATTGCTATAAGCCTCTCCGCCTTAGTAGTATCATCGAAAAATTTTCATTGTGAAAATCTAGTAGCCTTGTAAAAGAGTATGCTCTTCACTTGCCGTTTTTTAAAGAACCTGTGAATCAGAAATTGAAACAAGGATATTGTAATAAGTTTGTAATAGTTTGAGTGAGTAATAGTGAAGCCGTAGCCATTCGACCCCTGCCTACTATCGCAGGTTTCTACTATTGAAAAGCTGGACAAGGCACCGTCTACTGACGCGATAAAAAGATTGTAATAGTGAAGCCATAGCCATTCGGCCCCTGCCTACTATCGCAGGTTTCTACTATTGAAAAGCTGGACAAGGCACCGTCTACTGACGCGATAAAAAGATTGGTATCAGAGCCAGATAGATCTAGAATCAGTTGCAAGTATATACTGTAAGTTGTGATTTATTTTCCTATTCCGTGGATCAGAGCTTTTGAGTTCTCTGCTCTGTAAATTTCTTTGAAAAGTCATTGCATCGAGTCACAGGTCGTTCACCCATTTTGTCATAGGCCGCTTTTATCTCTGCATATCCTTTTCACTGACCAAAAATTTCTCGCTCACCAGAACCCAAATCTCCCCACAATGGAATTCGAAAAAGTACCATCCACATCTACCGTAGAACTTTTCAATGAATCTGAATTTGAAGGTCTCTATGAGTTACCTCCATTTGTCCCAAATCAGATGTCCGATTGCCCTGACATTGAAGTTACAGAAACAGATCTTGAAAAAGAAACCAGTATGTTCAAGCCTCCGGCTTTTAAGGCTTCTAGTGTGTATAAACAATCTGAGTTAGTTAAGTCTAAATTTTTATATACCTCTACTTATCTTTCATTTGTCAAACCTAGAATTAAGTCTTTAGAGTTAACCCTCTGTTATAAACCCAAAAAGACTTACCAGACAAATTTACTCCCTATGTTTCCTGAAAAAGAAATCATGTATATCAGATCCCATGAGGATGTCAAATTTGTCCATTTTGGTTTAATCAGAGTGTATATCAAACCTTTAATTCCTGCTAATATAAAACCAGTATTATATCTAGCTTTGTGTGACCGTCGCCAAGTCAGTTTCCAACACTCCTGTCAATTATCTAGCCTTGGTCGACTTAATGATGATATAATCTGTTTTGAGTTTTGTCCAAACCTTTCTGTTGCTATCCGCGACAAAGGTTGTAAAGAAGTCAAGCATGGATCGTTAGATTGTTGGAGTTTATTTACTTCCTTGTATGGTCTAGAAATGTTTGGAGAATTCCAGTATGCATCTATAAACATTTCTGTTTTGTATAGTATGACCAACACTAACCACCCCAAAATCTTAGAAAATATGCCTTATGCAAGAAGACTAAGTGGTACAGTCCAGTTGCAGAAAGGACATATCGAGACAGTCGAAGTTCCACCAGAATGAAAACTCGATTGGCTTAAACATGTCTCTCCCAGAATGAAAAGCCAAGCCACTGTCCATCAAAGTGACGGCAGATCTGTAAATATCTTGCCTAGATCCTTATCCATGCAATCTTCCCGTCTTTCTCCTTCCAGACCATCTACATCTTCATCTCGTAGATCTGTAAAGACTAGTCATATTCTAATAGAAGATGAAGAAGTAAATCCCGACAACGATTTACCCCCGACATTAATGAGTCTTTCCAGAGAAGACAGCCTTGAGTTCTACACAGAAGATACAGTTACTCTATACAGAGGTGGAAGATGGCCGCCGCCAAAAAGTGTCCACAGACAACCAGCTGGAGTTTTGCAATATTTCTCAGCTGCTTTTGATAATCTCTCTAACGAGTTTAAATAGAGAAATTATGTTTCAAAGTTTAATGCTCATTTCTCTGAAAATTTTGATGATCTGTGTAGGGATGTTCTATCCATTAAGGATACTGTAAATAGTATACAGAAAAAAGTTGATTCTTTAGATTCAAAGCGTGATAGCTTAGATGATAGTCTCAATTGGCTATCCAAAGAAGACCAAAAGGCCAAATCCTCGTTTAAACCTCTTTGTTCAGTATATTTTGGACCTTCTTTCAAAACAATCAAAAAGTCACCCAGTCATTCCCTTATGCAACGCACTCATGTTCATTTGCAGCCCTGGTATCTCAATATCGATGACCTGTTAAATCCTTTAGATGAAATAGCCCCCTGATGCAACACCATGCGAGTCCTCACTATACAGGCCCATCTTGATCATGTAGGCAGAGCTTACTTTGCAGTAAAGTTTTTATGGGGAATCACTAGTCTTTGGTGGGATGCTATCCCAGAAGCTCAGCAATACGAGCGTGTACATAATCAAACAGATTCTTTGAATGCTTTGTTTAGATTATTGATTGATGAGTTTGCTCCACTTGTTGGCAATCACCAACTCGAGTCTAAGAAATGGTTGCTAAAGATGGAACTGTGTGATCTCAAGCAATTTGAGGCCTTTGCTAAGCAATTTAGAAAGCTTGCATATGAAAGTCGGCGTTCTACTTCCACAGAAGTAAAGCTCAAATCCCTGCATGCTATGCCCTATAATCTGATCGATAGAGTCCTCTCTTACATCGATTTAAAAGGTCTTACCATCGAAGAACTTGCCCTCTCCGATGTTATCGACTTTACTCAGCAGAATATCATGACTTTAGTCTCTGAGACTAAGTCCATGCAGAAGCTAAGCAAGCACCAAGCAGTTCAAATCGCTCCAGTTTTTTTCAAAACAGCTCGATTTCGCTGTAGACCCTATGTGCAACCTCGCAGACTCCAGAAGCAGCGCCGCCGGCATCTTACATATAAGCGCCGCTCCTTCCCTAAGAAGCACTCCTATGCACCTCCTCATCGTTTCCTCAAGAAACGACATACAGCTCGTCCTCCTTCACATAAACCTATTTGCTACATATGCCGCAAGCCTGGTCATATTGCTCCTAATTGCTCCTGCAAAAATCCTGCAGTTAAAGCTGTTTTTTCTTCTAACGCAGCGGCGTGGTGGGATATAGTTGATGCAGATGAAGATCTTTATCTTCAAGAAATCTATGAACCAACTCTTGAAGATCTTCCAGAAGAAGCATCTGATGATGAACAAGACGCAGCAAAGCTAGAATCACTTGCTGATGATCTCGAGCAACCAATGACAAACATGCAGCGAGGATCACGTCCTTACAGGCCAAGCAGAAGTAATACATCATATGAAGCATATGGACCTTGGTCACGTAACCATCATGAAGTTCCAGAACGACCAGAGAAGCCCAGAGGAAGAGGATTTTCTCGAAGAGAATCATCTAGAGGGAGATAGCCCTCACAGCGGCGACAACCACCGACGATGCAAAGACCACAGCATCCTCTTATGCATTATCCAAGTCAATTCAAGCCTAACGACTCCTGGCTAAAGAACAAGTTTACCAACAGAAAGCCGCCGAACGAAATTAGAGAGCCCATTTGAGAACAAACCATGCCTGAAAAAGACCCTGTTCTGGCAGCAGACCCTCGATGGGACGATGGCTATGAAGAGGATGAAGTTGGCAGTATCTTTTACTCCGACCAAGATTACTGTGCTGATGAATGCAGTAATCAACAAGAAGAAGAAGAAGAAGCAGAACCAAAACCTGAAGAAGATGTCTACACAGAGCCTATTATTGTGCAAGACCCAGGAAGACAGAAGTTGGTATGTACCAGCATCTTTTCTTTAGAATTGCCACAACCTGCCTATCTTAACCATTTAATCAATGGTAGATTTGCTCAGTTTTTTACTTTAGAAATTAATGACAGACTAGTTGATGCACAAGTAGACACAAGGGCTTCTTTATCCTTTGCTAAACCTCAACTCATTAGTGACTGGAAGACACTAGATGAGAACCTTGCTTACAAGAGCATAGACATACAGAGGAATAGCTTTACCTGCAATAAGTATAAACACCAGCAGCCCCTGAGAATTCAGAATAAAATCTTTCATTGTGATTTCTTTGATTTAGAGAAGATGCCAATAGATATCCTTTTAGGAAGATCTTTTATAGACAGGTATACTCCCTATGGTGCTACTGCAAAAAATATAATGTTCACCATAGAGAATGAAAGGCTAAGAATACCCAGGCTCATTTACGCCACAGAACAATTTCCAAGTGCTATGACTCAGAGCCCTGGGATAATCCCTGCTGAGATTTTAGAAATAGGTGAAAAGATCAAGTCCTCTATCTGTTCGGAGAATCCCAACAGTTTTGGTCCAAAGCTATGCCAGAGATGGAGATAAAAATCTTTGATGGCAAGCACATGAAAATTGGGAAGCGGATTTCCATTCCAGCACAGGATTATAATGATAAGAAAGCACAGATCAAAGATCTGAAAGCTAATGGTTTTATAAAAAAATCTACTTCTTATTGCTGTTACGCCTTCATGGTGAATAAGCACTCAGAACAAAAAAGGGGAAAGAAAAGAATGGTCATCAATTATCGACCATTGAATGCTATTACTGAACCATATCCATATCCCATCCCTGATAAGAGCTATTTATTAGAAAATGTTGCACCCTGTAAATACTTCTCACAGTTCGACTGCAAATCTGGGTTTTATCAAATAAGAGTCAAATAAGAAGATAGAGCCAAGACAGCGTTCAGTTGCCCCTTTGGGCACTTTCAATGCACTGTCATGCCTTTCGGCTTAATGAATGTGCCAGCATATTACCAGGGGCACATGGATAAAATATTTGAAGGCACTTCTCAGTTTTTGTGTATATATAGATGACATTCTTATATTCAGTAATTCATTAGATGAACATGCTGCTCATCTCTCCACATTCTTTCAGTTGGCTTCAGATGCAGGAATAGTTCTATCAGCAACAAAGATTCAGTTGTGTATGCAACTTCCTCGGAATGGTGATCCGAGATTCTAAACTGCAGATCCAGCCACACATAAAAGAAAAGGTTATCGGTTTCCCTGAGCAACTTGATAAACCAAAGTTGCAATCATTTTTAAGATTGTTGAATTATTTAAATAGTTTTTATCCTAACGCCAGTGAAAACAGATTCCTATTGCAAGAGCTTCCCCAGAAGAAAAAACCTTTCCGTTGGAAAAAACAACATACAGATGCAGTACGAAAGATCAAAGCCAAGGTTGCTACCTTACCAGAACTGCACATCCCAAAGTCTCAAAAAATGAAGGTTTATACCGATGTATCAGACTTCTCATGGGGAGGAGTACTTGTTTGCCTTGTAAATAATGTTGAGTTTGTGTGTGAGTTTGCTAGTGGAGTTTTTAGCTCAGATGTACTGAAATGGATCTCTTCTGATAAAAAGATCTACGTTGTGAAAAAGTGCTTAGAAAAGTTTATGCTTAAACTTTTGCATTTGCCACATTTTATTGTTGTAACCGATTGTACCAGATTCTTAACCTTCCGAGAAAAAGATCATGGTAGGAAAGATGGTCGCGAGAAGTATGTTCGGTGGCAAGCATTTTTCAATCAGTGTAAATTTTCAGTAGAGCATATTATAAGTAAAAATAATGTAATTGCAGATTGGCTTAGTCGGAATCCTCCAGCCACTCTTATGCATCAGCGTGCACCTGGATTCAATTTGACCAGGGCACTGAATCAAGCATTCGATTCTCTGAGTGTTGTGGTTCAAGAACAAATTTTGAGAGAAGGCATGCATCCGATGTTCACAAGGATTTCTTATGCAGCAGCCCAAGATTTGCAGATGTCTGCAGCAGTGACGATTCAAGCAAACCGCAGACAGAATTTTGGAGTCATCACTATCGAACGACTCAACAGTGAATATCTCTACAACCAATTCACTGACACCAGACCTGGATATTGCTGGAGGTAACTCTTAGAGACCTTCAAATTCAGATTGGTCTGGATATTGCTGGAAGTAACTCATAGAGACCTCAAATTCAGATTCATTGACAAGTTCTACAGTAGACGGTGCCTTGTCCAGCGTTTCAATAGTAGAAACCTGCGATAGTAGGCAGGGGCCGAATGGCTACGGCTTCACTATTACTCACTCAAACTATTACAAACTTATTACAATATCCTTGTTTCAATTTCTGATTCACAGGGTCCTTCGAAAAGGGCAAGTGAAGAGCATACTCTTTTACAAGGCTATTAGATTTTCACAATGAAAATTTTTCAATGATACTACTAAGGCGGAGAGGCTTATTTATAGCAATAGAGAGGTCCTGCCTGTTCGCTGGCAAGGCGGTGTCTGTATCGTCATGCTTTACAGCTCATCGCTACAGTGAGATGTTGTTGGACGCATTAGACCCACATGATGGTGTCGGTGATGGTGATGAAGGAATCATGGGTTGTGGGCCCAACATGTCTTCCGCTTCGTCGAATAAGTCATCTTCGGATATAGGCTGAAAAATGCACCTTATCTGAAATGTGCTTTGTAGGTACCAATGTCGGCAACGGCCGGTGTCACATGGCATATGGCGCGGAGTGCAATAATAGTGGGATTCCCACTCAAGCTGTCGGCGAATTATTGTATGCACTACCGTATCTTGGCTATGATTTTGTTCCTCGTGAATGCGGTGCGGGCCATACCTTGCTATCCACCGATACAGGTGTTCATTGTGTGCCGATCGGATCCGAATACGCCACGTCCATAGTGGTCGTTTCAACAACTCAGTGAATTGGTTGTAGAGATATTCACTGTTGAGTCATTCGATAGTGATGACTCCAAAATTCTGTCTGCGATTTGCTTGAATCGTCACTGCTGCAGACATCTGCAAATCTTGGGCTGCTGCATAAGAAATCCTTGTGAACCTCGGATGCATGCCTTCTCTCAGAATTTGTTCTTGAACCACAACACTCAGAGAATCGAATGCTTGATTCAGTAGCCTGGTCAAATTGAATCCAGGTGCAAGTTGATGCATAAGAGTGGCTGGAAGATTCTGACTAAGCCAATCTGCAATTACATTATTTTTCCCTATAATATGCTCTACTGAAAATTTAAACTGATTGAAAAATGCTTGCCACCGAACATACTTCCCGCGACCATCTTTCCTACCATGATCCTTTTCTCGGAAGGTTAGGAATCTGGTATAAATAACTATAAATAAAAGTTTACTGTTTGGTTGGGAGAAGTGCATAATGTTTAGTGACAAGGATGATGGTTAATCATGTAGTATTGATAATCTAAACTTGATGCAAGTGATGACTTCAAATCAAAGATGATTTACTCATAAATATTTTTCCCTGGTATTTCATGAAGGAACCCATCAATATTATCATACCAGATTTCATAACTGGAGAAACAAACCTCTTTGAAAAGCCTTGACCTTCTAGAGATAAAGAGAAAACTATTGGGAGCAACATGGATTCATGTACGCAGAGAGAACACAATTGGGACGCAGCATTTCTAGAGCTGCATTGTAGAGAAACTTGTAGCGCTGGAAATTTAGCAAGTTTTGCAATGCAGCGCTATTCAGGCATAGGGGACATGCAACATTGAAGTAATGCATTTGGATTCATCCCTACCGTGCCTGTAGGGAAATATTTATGACCAACCTTAACCGTTGATAAGAACCCCAGTTGAATGGTTGGTTCCAGTTAAATTCCTTGCAACTCCATGTCTATCAGTGACACACATGTGGCTACATCCCTTTGTCGTTATTATGTGGGCACATTTGATCTGTAATTTCTTAAGTTCCTATTTGCTTTAAATTAAGTGCAAATTGTAAACTGTTCCTAATCAAATTAAACTTCAAATAACAGTGAATTGAATCTAGTTTGTGCAAGCATAAAGAACAGCAAATTGAATGTAGTTTGTGCAAGGAGGACTGTGAATTGTTGCTAGAAATGAAACATGAGGAAATAACAAAATACACATGCAATCGACACCATGAAACACAAGGAATTTCACTCTGGAAACCCTGGTGTGGGGAAAACCAGCTTTGAAGTGTCAATTAATCACTTTCCCTTCTTCCTTCAACTTTGGCTATAAAAAAGCATGATATGGAGCGTGCTTTCAGCAATGCACTACAGTACACTTCTCTGAGTTCCCTGTTATCTCACCTTAACTTACAAACAACTGAATTCACTTGTTACTCACTTCCTACACTCATGGATTTAAAATTGTGCTTTACCTCTTGATTACACAAGAGCTGGAGGTGTCATTTTGTGCAGTAAAGGACCCCCAACTGTTGGGAATTGGAAGAGGCACAAGTCTCTGGGTCGTTTCTTAGTTTGTTGTCGAACTGAAGAAAAATCACTAGTTTGCTGAACAAAACCGCCACTGTCAAAAACATAACCGCTGCTGTCTGGAACAACTGCTGTCAAAAATGGAACTGTCGGTGACACAGGGAAAGCCGCCGATTTGTCAACACTGCGATTGTCACTAATAAAATCACAGCTGACACAATTGAAACCAACGCTGCCATTGTCACTAATAAAATCACAACTGACACAATTGAAACCTCTGGTTTGTAGGGACAAAACCATGGGACAGTTCTGTCACTGTCCAGACAATTTCCTGTTTAATTTCTAGATTTTGAAGAACTCTTGGTTGTTTGCTGAGGTTGATGTTAATCTGATCCTCATGGATCAACCGATTCTCTCTACTGCCTCCAAGTCCTCCTACCAAAGATAAGAGCAATTAAATGGTAGACCAAACATGACCATGCCAGACTAGGTATGGTGAGGTTAGTGCCAAAAATCACACGGGCTCACCCCTCACCCTTAATTAGAATTTTTACTATCCATGGAACCCCCTTATGCACATACCTTACATTACACAAGTGACTGTGCATTGCCCATGCATAAAACTATACATACGGTGCATGTAGAAGAGCCAACTGAAAAATGATATAACTTCCATGCCAATCCTATGCGCAGTAAGCCATAAAATTATTTTGTTGTGGTTATCCATGTCAGTGACACGTAAGGGTCTTAACCTTTTTTCTGGAGGGACTGCTCAGTTGACCAGTCTGAACTATTCCATCCTCTTACAAGATGCGCAAAGACCTCAATCAATAATTTCACCCATTCAAATAATGCAAACCTTAAGATGCATCCTTGAACAGGTCCTTTGTGGCTCACAATGATGCAAATATGTATAGACAACAGGGTTGAACCAGCCATAGAAAAAATGAATGCATCACCTTGGGAAGGGGTGAATATGCAAAAATGTGAAGAGGGTGATAATTTACGTAATATCTTATTACTAAGTAGGGCATTCCCATGTCAGTGACATGTGAGAGTCTTAACCAATAGCTAGAGGGACCTTTCTTGTGACCTGTATGAGCTATTGCACCCTTCTAAAACACATGCAATACAACATTTCAACAATTTCACTGCATTTCACAATGTATACCTCAAGAACCGTCCTAAACAAGTGCCCAATGGTTCATAATGATGCAAGAATGTATAAAGATCAGATTTAAAAAAGCCACATAGAAACGATTCATCTATCACACTTGGAAGGGGTTAATATGACAACACAACCAACAAATTGAGTAACCCTAATGTGGGTAGCAGTGGACACGTTACTTGAGAGGGACATTGAAATTCTTTGCTTTAATTTACTGTCAATTTGGAGACAGTGACTAACAATGTGGTTGAATTAGGACCGCTTTTGGTCTTAGACAAATGCCCTCAACAAGATCTTCACAACATTATCCAAGAGTCCAAATTTCATTCATCCATTCCATCCAATGGGGATAGGACCATAAATTTGGACCCCAGTGTTTGTGGGGTCTATTTCCAACACTAAGTCTTGTGATTGTAAGAGCCCCAAATAAGCTCTTAAATCACACTAATGAAATTAGTTGGTTGCTGTCCCAAAAACTCAGAAAAGACAGCCAATAGATCTTGCCCAAACCCTTACCAATTAGCTCCAAAAATGCAATAAATCCCTAATCAAAAAGATAGCTGACTTGAGTACTTTTTTGTGGACAATATGGCGAATGTACTTACTGAAAATGAGATTAGAACAAACTGATTTTCTGATCTTTTAACAGCAACAAGCAATTCTGGAAAACACCAAACCCCAATGCCTAGAGCCAATTTTAGATCTATTACTTCCAGCCACTCAAAAATTATGAAAAGATTATTGTAGATGCACAAAAATATGGAGAAAATGAATATCCAATTATTTTTCCGAAATTTTGAAAATTGTGATTTTTATGCCCAAAATACAGCTGAAACTTCATAAAATCACAACTCCAAAAATACTTAGAATTTCTAATCAAATGATAGATCAAAGTGAAGCTAGAAATATAAACTTTCCAATGAAACAAAAATCAAAATTTTCTTTCCATAGGAAGGTCACCGAAAATTACTCCGAAGTTCTAAAAACCTTAGCTTTCACTCGAAAATTATGTAGATAATTTTCTAAATATTTTCCAAATATCAAAGAGTCCAAAACACATCAACCAAACCTCAAAAATGGATCGCTACATTTAGGAAAAATTAGATAAAGTATTAAAACCCTAGGAGAGGGTTTTAATCAACCAATTCCTCCAAATTGAAGTCTTCTCCAACCCTTAAGTGGTCCGCTCTCGGTCTAGACAGCCCTCCGTGACCTTTACTCTCATTCGCCAACCTTGGAGACTACGAACCCTTCTATTTTGCTTGATCTTTGTCCTCCAAAATGATTCGTTACAACTGCAATATTAGCTAAGAAAATTCAATTGATACTTCAAATAATTTTACAAGATTTCCTTCAATAGGTGGTGTCGATAAACACCGTTTATAGAGCATCATAGCTCTTGGAGGGTAACATTCTCCAAGGAACTATACAAAAAATAATCAAGCTTGACATACTTGACCTCTTTTCCAAATATCCAAATCAACATATCTTCAAATGAGGCCTTATTCTCTTTAAATAGCCTCCTCCAAGTGTAGCACCCAATTTGGAGGGACGAGTTAATTTAAAAATATTAAAAGTAACTCCTTATAATTTCACTTTAGGCCTTATGTGTCTATGACCCTTAAAAGGCCCCAACTTATGTGAAATTTATAACATAAAGTGTTTTTTCTATTAATTGCCTTTATTTTTAAGTATTTAAAATACTTTTTATCTTAGCAATAATATTACTTTAACTTCCAAAAAGGGGACATTACAATGATCGAAATTGAAATGGTACTCACTTCCTTTAACCCTAGAAAATGTTGAATTGTCTTCATCAATTTTCATCAATTTGGGCAAGCAATACGGGCCTACACCACAAGGAAAAAACTTGTGGCCTTCATGACATTGTATAAATCACAATCTTATACTTGCATGTAAACCATCTTAAAGTCTAGTAATGGGCTAAAGACATCTTAGACGTTGAAAATATCAAATGTTATCTCATTCACATTTTGCTCATAGCAAGCTAGAGCTTAGTCAAGGGAGTACACCATTAAGATAATAATGTCTATCACAAATTCACTTCTAGTAGTGCCAAATGTCAAGACTCAAAAGAAAATTGCGCAACATCTTGACATGCCATTTTAGAACCTTTTAGAAAAATTGAATGTAGCACAAATTTGGTGAGACTATAAACGTGTATGTAATTTTTCATTTTTTTTTTTACAATTAGTAAATTACACACTTTCTAGGAGAGTCCTTAGTAAACTATATCATGATTCTATAGTTGGTTTTTTAATGGGGTTCAATATATTTCGTTTTTTTAATAGAATACTTAATAATGTTATCCGAATTTGGCATTTCAAATTTGTTGGTTTCATATGTATTTCATTTTCTTGCAACTTATGTGAAGATGCATATTTCATGTCTTTCCAAATAAAATTTCTAATTGATTTTCCTTTTTTTGTATGACCTATAGGGACATCAGCTGGAGTTGGCTTTGCTATTCCCTCTGACATAGTCCTTCAAATAATACCCCAGTTGATCCTATCTGGGAAGGTATGAATTGCCATGAGCTATGCTATAAGTTGGACTAGATTATTAAGACATATCTTTTACTAAATGCACTAAGGTTGGAAGAGCGATATTGAGGGCAATATCATTGCATGCCTTAAAGTCTTAAAGACTATACTTGCCTCTTTGAAAATGATCTACAGCATTCTTAATCATAATTAAAAGGGTAAAACTAGACAAGATATTCATGGCATATTGTGAATGATGCTAACAATATGTCTCTTTTAGTGAAAAGTGCAAAAAAAACAATATGCATTCTCATCATGGTTACCATGTTCAGCTGAATTAGGGCAGTGTTTGGTTCAGACTGATTTTTTTGGATCCACTGAACTGAACATGTCTGGTTCGGTTCGGATGTTTTTATGTTTTATTTGTTAACCTAAAAAATATTATAAAATATAAAAGAAAAAAAATTACAGCCCTAAAGTGACAACTACCGTTGACTTCGAAGTAGTCGTAGAAGCACATGGCGGATGATTTTCTTGATGCTGGACTTATCAGTAATTTATTTTTCTTCTCGCTGCTGCATTTGCTATTGTAGACGGTATATATATTTACATATTTCGTTTTTGTATGGCCATGAACAGTCTGGTCAATGGTATGTTGAAGGGTTTAGAGGCTGAGGAGTGCATGCAAACAAGTAATGCCATGGCGCTAGGGCCACAACTCTGTTTTTTAAGAGGCCCTTGAGTGCAGAGTGGGGTGAGAAGAGGCCCATGGAGGCCAAGTATGGTTTAAGGAAGGCCTTTGAGCCTTGTAGAAGTGTGAAGAGCCCTTGAGGCTGAATGGGTTTGGAGATGGCCTTGAAGGGGGCATGAAGCCTCCATATGCTTTCAAGCACACACCTATATCTGCAAAATAAGAACACGATAAACATAAAAAACAATACATACTTTGAAAATAGATCTAAAACTAATGGAAATCTCTTAGACATGGGGTGCAGCCTTATGGGCTTTTACTCCTCAAATGAAACTAACTCTACACTAAACTACGAAGCTTCTACCTCCACGGCAAGCTTTAGCTAGAGGGTCCATGGAGGCTTTGTTGGAGTTTTGGGGAGGGACAAGCCTTTCCTTAATCTCCATGTCCTCCTCCCAACTTTGCCCACATTGCAAATGAGCCTCCAAAGCTTAGGTTGACCTTTGTGAGACATCGTTATGGACTAAGGAAACTTTTAGGGGTTTTCCAATCCAATGGTTGTGATAGAACCTAATCTAAGGGTGGGGATTGCTTGCTTTACTTTTGGAGGGAAAAGTCTTTTTAGACTTGAGTTATTTTTAAAGGTGTTTTTCAAGTTGACTTAAACTTTATCAAGTTGTGTCCCTTATGTTTTCATGTTGAGTTACTTTTCTAAACGTGGGTGTCACTTAAAATGACCCCTTTGGTGTAACTTTATGACTCTTTTGTATACTAGTTGAGCCAAGTTGATTTTTTATGAAGTGAAATTGAAATTAGAACCTAAAGATTGCATGTACGATTTATTTATTTATAATAAATTTGAACTTTGCATGATATTTTTATATTTATATATTAAAATTATATTTTATTTTTTTCAAATGTGTAATATATGTATTATTTTTTTAATTTTCCAAACCGAGCAAAACTTTTCTTAAAAATCCAAAGTTCGAAACTTTTTATCCTTCCTAATGAATCGGATTTCTCGAACATCGTAACTATGATTCTCATCCATGAACAAAACATATTCATATATGAGTATATCTCTTTAAAGTTCAAACAATTGTCTAATGTACAAAAATAACATTTTGTTTTTTTGAAAATGCTCAAAAGCTTTGTATTAAATCAAAACATTTCTAAAATATCTTGCAATCACAATATGGGGCAAAATTATTATCTGTCAATAACAAGAATCTGTCTAATACATTAAGAATAAACCCTTTGGTTATGAAAACAAAGACATGAAGCTATTGATGTCTTTGACAAAGCAAAACAAGTCTAAAAACAGAACTAACAGAACTAGACATAACTGATTTTACTTGTGCCTAAAAATCCATGATTACTATATGCATCATGTCTATCACATATCTATCAAAGGCATTCCTTTTCATGTTGATTACAAAATTGGGACTGAACATATTTGATTGTAAAACCAAAGTCCCGTTCTGGTGTATTTAGATGCCATTAGGGCCCTTCCATAATGCTTCTGTTCTTTGGGTGAACTCCATTTCCTTCTAAAATGGGGTCTCCTTGAGCCTAGGTAGGGACATCTCTTGTCTGTGGAACAGGGCGATAGATAGGAACATTCCAGTCATTGAACTGACCCTGGGTAGAGCTGGAACTACCAGCGTGGGTGGCTTGACACTTGTATGATCTGCTATGACCAGCTTGCCCTTGCATTGACTCGTGAACTGGCCATTTAAGGGGATTAAAGAGCACAACTTGTTCAATATTCTGAAGATGTAGCTACTCGATTTTATTTTTATTAATCAGCTGCTGTATGCATTCTTCCTGTTTATTACTATAATTGTTCGGCTGAAAAATGTACTCTTCAAGCAAAGGAATTTGGGAGTCATGGTTATCCAATCTTCACATCAATGTGTTGGATACTCCCCTCAAACTTGTGAATGGCTCGTAGAAGGGCTGTTTGGGCTCTAGTATTTTCATGTGGTATGGTACCAAACCCTCAAGTGGATCATTAATACTACCATGCTGGATCCACTAAAATTTTCTAGGCCCAGGCTCATCTCTTCTTCTACTAGTTACCCCAAAATTAGCCCTACCAAAAGCCTTGTTAGGATGGATGAGGATCAACCCTTGCTGTGGTAGGGGAGGTGATGGAGGACATATGAAGGGCTGGGACAAAGATGTTGGCAATGCTATGAAACCTAGGAGTGTGTTTAGGATAGGGAGGTAGGTGGCAGTCACTACCTTGGGGAATAGTAAGAGTGCCAATGTTTTGTAGTAGTGAATAATAGGCCCTTACCTAATGAATGTCTTGTGTATTTTGAACTGACCTTTGATTGTTGACCCTCCATGAGTGATAGGCTGTGGCTCTCCTTTGTATCATCATCATCAAAGCGGATGGGATATTGAGCATGACTAGGTGCAGAGTCCAATGTAGCAACATTCAGATGAGGATTGTAAGGCACCATTTCAGACAAACCTTTCTTTCTCATACAAACCCTTAAAAGACTTTATATCTTCAAACAGATACTTGCATTTTGCAATAGATTTTGCTCAATGTGATCTCAGAGGTCGCCTACAAAGACTGCAAATCATTCTTTGAGCCATATCAATCACCGCTGTTTTGGTTTCAGTAACAGTTCCATTATTGCATCGTGACATCATACTTGGCCACACAAGGCCAACAATTATGGGCACTCCACCAAGTCCAAACTCAGAGAGACAAAAGCTTCCAAAGTTTGTTGGTGATGGAGTTGAAGACCTAGTGGGCTGCAAACGGAAAGTCAGACAAACATCACTGTTTGCGGTTTTTCAGCCATGCTTAAGAGGGGTGGATATTGATTAGCATACAGGTGCACCAACAAGTGGCAAGTCCTCATGGGACAGATTGCGGAAGACATTTGAGAAAAGAATTCAAGCTTCCCTAAGACAATGAAATTGACACATTGATTTATAACAGCCCATAATAGAAGACTTAAATAATTGCTGGGGAAGCTTTAAAAGGAACCGACTGAAAAGTTAAAGAATCGGTAATTCATTGAAGACTTATACCCTTGTTGCAAAGGAAAATGACGGTGGTCCCACCTTCGTTTTATGAAGATGCATAGAATAGAGTTTATTGAGAGTGAAAACAAGACATCCTTATGCTTGGAAAAGAGGAGTGAAGATGATGATTCAAAGTCCAGTGATGACATTGAACCAAGATCAGTGCAAGCTCTTAGAAGAGACATGCTTGGAATGGCAAAAAAGCTAAAGGAAGACACCAAGAAAGAAGGCAAGGGTCTTTGGTGCTAAGTGAAAAACAAAAAGGTCATACCAAGGCCAATTGTCGGAAGAAGATGCTCTATGAAATTCACCACATGATAGGGCATTTAGTCTAGGACAGCTTGTATAATCTAAGGAAAAATAGCGCTCAAGTACTCTTCATACAAGGGGAGCCATCGATACCACCTCTACCTTGACCGAGCCCCAAATTAATCAAAACAATTAGGAGGCTTCTCCTAGTGGTTATCATAATAAAATAAATAAAAAATAGACGCCAAAATAATAATGGTGGAGGTGACAATTAGATTCAGCATGACTGCCAAGGACAACCGATCATGCAATGCTAGAATTGTAATGAGTGGGGATATTTTGCATGAGATTGTCTGACAAACAAGAACAATATTGGGCTTCTCTATAAATGGTGTGAGCCTGGGGATTGTAATGATACTAACTATCCGAAGCAAGCCTCTAGGGTGAATGTCAACATGATTGATGTAATCATAAACGAAGAAGTAATGGCAATTGCTAGAGCTCAAGTGAAGAAAGCAGTATACCTTGACCCAAGAAAAAAAAATGAAACTTGATGAACCCTAAGTGGAAGTCGAGAAGACCATGGTCAACGAATGAAGACAATCTCATGAGCGGACAAGTAATGAGTAGTCGACATGAGTTAGATAAAGTAATACAAGACAAGTCTTGCAAACTACCATACTTTTAAAGATAGCCAGTTTATTACAAAGCATTTCGTAACTCAAGAAAGGCATAACCACAAGCGTACCCAGTAATGGCCCTGACATGGAGCATGCGATGACACACTTAGTGTGAAATGGTGTAGCAAAAAACAATGGGGAGAGAAAAAGTGAGAATAGGGAACCCATATTTGAATCCCCAAGGGAGATCAAGTGATTGACCTTGTTCTCTTGATAATGAATCTGGACCGACATTTGACAATAGTACACATGGATATATTTGGGAGAAATCTATCGAACACCATTATGGATGGTGGTTCCAGTGTGATTGTTCTTCTCGAAGATACTTGGAACAATCTTGGGTAGCCAATTATTTGAGCTCTGACCTTCCAATTGGCTGGAGCAATGCAATATGGTATAAAGGTGCTAAGCATACTTATGGTACAAAAGATATTTTTTACAACACAACCCTTTTTATTTAATTTAGTAGTCATCTTATTATGAAAGAAATCCTACAATGCATTGTTGGGTTGTGGCTGGTTGATAGCAGTCATAGCTGAACAAAACTGAAAGAAAAATCTACTCTCCATGGAGAATAAAGGCTGGTAATATGTGATGGATCTAAAGAGCCAGTTAACAAGCGAGGAACCAGCCTCGTTTGACTTTGAAGAAGAGTGCTTAGAAACTGAAAACCGAGATATTATGGAGTGGAACAATGAAGGGATCTGGGACTTAATTTCATGCTATGAAGATGAGAAAAATTCCATCAATGATCTCTTCCATTATTGAATGGAAAACTATGAGGTGTTCCAACGAGATTGCAATTATTGAGATTCTGGAGATATATGAAGAAGGCTTATAGAGAGATGACTGAAAGTAGAAGT
Source organism: Torreya grandis (assembly GCA_037957365.1). Classification (NCBI taxonomy): domain Eukaryota; kingdom Viridiplantae; phylum Streptophyta; class Pinopsida; order Cupressales; family Taxaceae; genus Torreya; species Torreya grandis. Next base: position 158,069 of record JARHVA010003352.1, on the reverse strand, counting down.
TAGTGATCTAAACCTCGTCTTGATTGCCAATGCCACAGTGAACTTACCCTCCCAAGTTCACATAAAACAAAGTCGGGGATGCAAAGCTCGATGATAAGCCGGGCCACCGGTTTGAAAGTGCAACCATCATGAAGTTCACAAAGTTGACTACTTTACATAGTTGACTCTAGAAGAACCCTATTAATTATTACACTATGAAGAAACTAATCTCAAAACTAAAACCAACATTGAAGATCAAAGAGTTGATGACTACATTGGGCATGAACATAGGGTCTAAGGATTAAATTTCAATGGAAATATAAGTATGAGCTCCTAAAGCATGGACTACTTTTGAAATATGGTTGGATATGAATATGATTACCCTAGATGAATTGAGAGTCATGACACCTTGGTGGAATGAGGTAATGTTGAGCTAGCAAAAGTATTATTATGACCAATACTTGAGGCACATGAATTGTAAACCCAAGGCACTTGTAAAGCCAATACTTGAAGCGGAGGAAGCACAAGCATGAAAAGTATTTAAGGCACAAATATTTTAATCCTTAGGCCACTTATATTAAAAAACAATGGTTGACAGGAAACATTGTCAGGATCATTTAAAGTAATTTGTCTAGGGCCATTTCAAAATAAAAAGTAATGGATAATGGGGCAGTGTGAGTGGGGAATTTGAATGGTATAATGTGTAAAGTGCAGTGAACGGGTCCAAATTAAAATCATAGACTTTGAACACATGCCATGAAAATGATTGAGTTGAGGGGACAAGCACATGTATTAATGGATCAGAAATGCAAGTTGGGCAAATTAATAATTTTAAAATTGAAGGTGTTGGTATAACAGAGACCCAAGAAGAATTAAAGTCTAAGATTATTAAACTTAAAAGGAAAATCATATAATTAAAAGAACCCATGATAAAGATTGTTCAAGGAGAAAAATGGGAAAAAAATTAAACGATATTTTTTATATATTTGATTAAAAAATACGGAAAAAAGAAACCAAGGGTTTTGAAGTTTCTTAGAAAACAAATATATCACTGCCCCTACAACCTCTTGCACCAAACTTTGTATGATTCAAAAAATTCTTTCCATCCTGTCGGATAGCTTCTCATATGTGTTCTTTCTTGTAAAATAATAAAATTCTACATCTACAGGAAGACAAGCTATATCCCTTTTTGGACTCCATTTTGTTGGTTTAATCAAGGGTACACCATTTGTATTTTATGTTTACTTAGGCTAGTTAGATTTCCTAAGTTTAATATTTTCCTATTTTAGAAATTAGGAAAATTAGAAAAAAATAAGTTGTGTAAGCAAGCCACTAGGATATTAGGATTTTAGGATGTAAGCAGGTCAATTAGACAATAGGTGATGTAACTTGACCGATAGGATTCATCTTAGGGTCATTCTTATTTTTATAATAGAGTACTCTTCTTGCTCCCTTGAATGCATTCTGGACAAGAGTTCCATGAAGGATGTAGAATGGAAACTCCATGAGAGGAGCTTAGAGGGAGGAGAAAGAATATAGTTATTTTTTTGAATTCTAAATCTATTGTTATCGGTTGAATACAAATTCATTGATTATGGTTTATTTTGTATGGGTCAGTCCAAAGAGTTTAAACCTGGTTGTTTTGAGCAATTTGTAGGAATTTTGTGTTGTTTCCTCCTATTTTTACATGGTGCCAAAGCCAAAATATTTGCATATCTATCTTTTGGAGAAAATTCAGTCCTTCAAGAGTGGGAAAATTAGTGGATTAGGCACCCAATTGGTTTCCTCCATCTCTCCTTATGATATTTTCAAAACCATAGTTCTTGCAAAATTTTCAATAGATTTAAAAAATATATTTTGGGTTTTTTAGGAAATTCTAGGGTTTTTTCAAAACAAATTCTTGATTTTTTGCAAAATATTCAAAAAACAATTTTCAGGGTGCCCTAGTATTTTTTTTAGAATGCATAAAAAACTATTTTTTTTGAAAAAAATCAGTTGTGGGGTTTATTAGGTCTCCGAGGTTTTTAAAAATCTTAGTTGAAGGCTAAGTTATTGATTTGGGTTTGGGTTCGTCGATACGACGATTTTTTTTTGCCTTGGGTCCGCCATACCAAAAAAAAAAAAAAATGAAAAGAAATTGTAGCCTAATAAATAGTAAATTAGTGACATTAATCACATAGTATGCATATAAAAAATAAAATATGAAAATAACCGCAAAATACTAACCGAATGCCAAATGTCATGATAATCATTAATCATAAATATCAATAATAATTAATTACATCAAACTGAATATTCATAGTCATCTTGCTCTTCACCCAGAGCATCAACATCAACATCATGATGTGGTTCATTAGAACCACAAGGACTAGCACTCCCGCTACTCCCACTAGGTTTACATACTTTTCATATTATCTTGTTGCCTTTCTCTCTGTTCTTAGCATGGTCGGCCTACAGAATAACTGTTGACAATTTTTCCCCAAAGGAAAGAACAAATTCATTCAAGTAGTTGAAGGGGCAAATTCTAAAAGGTTTGAATCCTTCGGAAATTTTTCCGGGGTCACTAGCTGAAGATTCAATTGCTTTAATGAAATCGCACTTGTTTAAAGCCCAAGGGACCATAAAGAGCGGAGGACTGCAACCTTCCCGAATGGTCAAAACTTCCAAGGATGCTAACGGGTTCACAAATTTGCCGAACGGTCATTTTATCGGCCAAGAGACCAATTGCAATTTTTTCGAAGAAAAACAGAAGTAAGAGGCCGAAGGAAAGGGTCATTTGCAAGAAAACCAAAGGGCAGGGTACCCTTTGAAGGGTCATTTGCAACATTCCCGAAGGACACCTACCCTTCGGGAAGGTACAGGATCGAATTCGAAGCCTTAGCAAAAAACCTGGGTGCCCTTCAATTTTTCCAAAAAGGGCACAAAGGGAGAGCTAAATGCCCTAGCAGAGGGCACTTGGTCGGCGACAGTGCCTCTGTGTATTTCCCGAAGGGCACATTTCAAAAGCCAAAGGGCATATTTTGGAGGAAAAGGCAAAGGAAGAATTCCTTTGGACTTTTTGTCCGAAGGAATTCGAAAGACACAAGGAGGACCAAAAGAAGAAAAAACAAAGGCAAAAGACGGAAAGAAAACCTTCGGACAAAAAGTCCGAAGGAAATCGGAAGACACAAGACGAGAAAAGCCGATAGCAAAGACAAAAAAGGCCGACAAAGCAAAGAACAAAGACAAAGAAAACCTTCAGACTTTTTGTTCAAAGGAATTCCTTCGAACAAATACTCTGAAGAAATTCGGAGAAAATGACCAAAGGAGAAGCCCAACTATGAAAAGGAGCCCGAACAAATAAAGAGTAAAGGAAGGTATCCGAAGGGAGAGAAGTCTGAAGGAATTCTGCGGAAAATAAACCCAAAGAAAATACAGCCAAGCCGCGACACCCAAAAGTAATAGTTTTTGGACGGTGCAAAAGAGGAAACAAGAGAAGTCTGAAGGAAATTGCCAAATATAGAATCCCATCAGAAATAGACAGGAATAGGCAGACCAGAACAGGGTAAAATACATGCAAGCGGGAGCTATTTTTGAACACCGGTCAAAGCTTCAGTTGACTGATTATTAAAGACATGCTCATCCCCGGTTCAACTAGCGCATCCGAGAATCAACCGAAGTTCTAAATTCGAATGCTGAGTTGACCGTTCCAGAGTTAGAGTTGATTAATTGTTAAACGCCGCATCCACTAGGAGCTTTCCATGCGAGGGAGAATGATCTCTTCGTTCAACTCAGCTGATCTCTTCGTCCAACTCAGCGTACCAAACGGTTAACTCAGCTTTCAAATGTTCCAACTCGGCATCAAGCAGCTCACATAGAAGTTCTAAAATTAACATTGGCGTGGATTTCCATGCAAAGACAGGTGGGCGGTTCATAACAAAGACAAGTTCACTTCCTCAAACGAAGAAGCTTCATGCAAAGACAAAAAGAAATATATATTTTTATTGAAAGGCCAAGTCAGCCTTGAGTTAACTTAAGAAAATCCTTCTTTTCAATTTTCATCGCCAATCTTTGGCCTTTTGTAATTCTCTATGTAATGGCTTTCAGCCTTGATTAAAAATCATCCAATCTCTCTCTTGGTTAGACCAGAGTCTGCCATTGATGAGTTGTGTAACCTCTTCAATCAATAGGACTGTACTTTCAGATTTCAAGTGCTGGCATACTGTATATTTCTTCAACAATTTGCACAAGTGATAGATTTCTCTCCCTTCCCAAATTCTGATTCATACCTAGTTGCTAATTTATCCTTATGCAGGTTATGTTAAGTGTTCTTTATTGTCTTTTGCTGAAGCTGTAAGTGGATGTTAGGTGGCCGCAAAGTGTCTTTTATCAGACCTCTCTCCATCATTTTCCCTCAGGTTTTAGTCATTGGATCGAATCTCTTCATGAAATATTTATGCATAAGTGATTGATTGAGGTCTAAGGTCTTCCTTTTCCCTTGATTGTTCAGTGTTCAAGGTTCTAAGTTGAGTGGATCAAACTTCTAGTGTATCATCCCTTTTAGGTAGGATTTCCCCTTTGAGTTTCCTTCTCCCTTTTCCATGGTAGTCCACAGCATAGAGTAAAGATCCTCATTGATACATCATACAGGAACTAGCCTTCTCTGGAGGTTCTTCTCACCGTTGAGGCACCCACCCTCGTGAGAAGATCCCATTGTTTCAACCGGATAGAGGACTGGGCATTTTGTGCATGTCTTCAATTCAGGGCGCAGCTCCAGGTTGACAACAATAACCATTGGCTAAATAGATTATATATAGGAGGTAATGATTAGTCTTTTATCATCATATTGTGAATTCAGCTCTTATTGCATTGTTGAGGAGGTTTCCCCTTCAACGCAGCTCAGTGATAATTATCAAGTATTCTGCTCTTTTGTCAATTGTTTGTGTGGATCTGATTATTCCGCTCTTAATTCTATGATATATTATTTCATTATTGTGAAACATCTAAGTAGTTTCATTACACTGAATTTGGTGACCGAATTGACCTTGTTCAAAGTATGAGAGGGCATGAGTTTTCTTCTTTCAAGGTACTCAACTCACATACCCAAGGTAATTAGGTTACAGATTTGATAACAAATTAAATCAATAGTTACTTCATTTGAGTCTACGAACCTTCACAGTATTCTCTACACATGTGACCTTGTTTGAGGTTCATGGCAAAGGAGGCTAAAGCAGGAAGTCTTGCTTGGGGCCTTTTCTTGTGAAGGGTGCAAGAGATGGTTAGATAGATAAATAGAAAGAAAGAAAGAAATTATTTTAGTTCCACAAATGACCAAAAGTAGGTCAATGGGACTTGAGAATATATCCAATTACAAAAGCAAGTGCTAGGGTAGGACCCTAGGACTAAAAAACTAACGAAAAAGCAGAACAAGTATTATCAAATTGTTATATGGCAATTGTATAATTCTGATCATTCAATTTGCAGGGATTATTTTTTCCAAAATTATTCATATGACAAAATAGTTTCCTACTACTATAATCACATTGAACTCTCACAACAGAAGGAATTTGCCCGAGGTTTTCATTGCCACTTTGAAGAAATTCAATAATGTTTCTAGGTGTAAACTTGTTAAGGAACCATAATAACATATTAATAGTAAGATAGCATTGCTACATAAGTGGTTGTGCTCATCAAATATTATTTAAATAACAATATATATCATGTAATTTGGTAGTTTGAGTGATTGAATGACGTATTATTTCTAGGTCACCTCATGTGATATTGGATCGTTCCCTTTCGTAGTCTTGTGTTGTTTCATGAGGTCATTAAGGATTTGACATTCTTACATTTCATGTGCTTTTGCTAACTCTCAACATATGCATCTTGATCTCATTGCATGGGGGGTTTCAACTCTGCCACACCATTCTTCCATCTATAAAGTATATCAAACAATTAATAATATTGTCTATCTATGGGTACATTTACTCAACTATCTGCAATAAAATTAAGTACTTTGATCATTGAAAATCAGGCTAAAATACTTCCTCTTTATGTTTGTTAACATCGGGATGAAGCTATTTATAAAAGCAAGGCCCTTCAAATAGTGAAACAAGGATCATGTTTCTAATTGAGACTATATCAGCTTTGTATTGTTTTCAAGTAACTCCTTTTCCCAGAGATTAAACTGGGATTGCTTTTTTATTCAAAGTAGTATTACCATCTATTGAAAGCCATATGCACTTAAACTCTTTTCATTGTACTTCAATTCGAAATAGAAATGCTCTCTATATGCACTCCTACCTTTTCTTTTGTATTGCATTTTGTTTCAAAATAAAGATACTATTTGTATGCACTTTAAGCTTGCGTTCAATCTTTAAAAGATTTGTATCTATGGGGTTAACTAGTAAATATTGAATCCAATACTATTGTCTTGGATTTTAAAAATAAAATTAGTTTATCCCACTAAAGAAAAGTAAATCGGGTTGACAAGTTATAAAGCATGGCTGGCTTTCAAGCTTTAAGAGTTTCTGGATTATTGAATGACTATTCCAAATTATTCTACATTTGTAAACGTAAATCATATCTAGCTATTGTTACTACTTTAACTCTAAAACCCAATATTTTTATCAAGAATTTAGTCTTTCCAAAATGAAACTTTCACTTTATATTAGCATCCACATTTAAACTATCATAGTTTGTTGCTAAAAATCCCAATGCTTTAATGAGTTATAGTACTGCCTTAATATTTTAAAACAATGCATCCACCTTGAAATAATTTCTAACATATTCCTAAGTTATATTAATGCATGCTTATATTAAATCATTTCATCTGTATTAAAATAAATCCTACTAGCTTAGAAATTAAGCTTCTCCTTTGATACTCCACGAAACTAAGACTTATATGCATTTCAAAGCTAAGAGAGAGAGGAGTAAGACCCATAGCCCATTAATACTAGGTATTTACTAATTAAGAGCAGCAATTGCATTTAATTCTAGTAAAAGTTTATGATAAAAGAAAGTCATTGTTTTTTGTCTCCTTCGTAGGCAGTTTTGAAAATTTTATTTTGTTTTCGATACTCCATGAAACTAAGATTTATTATATGTGTTTCAAAGCTAAGAGAGGGGGGAGAAAAACCCACAAATCAGTAATACTAATTCTTTATGGATTAAGAACAACAAATGCATTTAGTTCTCTTAAAGTTTCAAGAAGAAACAAAGCCATTGTGTCCTTGGTTATCTAAGACAAGTTTCTAAGCCTCTTAACTCCACTTATCCTATTCCTATAGGTCCTAGGTCCTACAAAATACATAGGTAGACAACTTGCCATTTTATCAACTTTAAAATTAGCCTTATTCAAAAATCCTGATTTTAATTTTAGAGCACCTTGTGGGTCCCTCAACCACTCAAACATACATGGATCCCTAAGCAAAGCCATGCTAATCATCCCTTAAGAAGGGATTTACCCAACTTAAAAATTTAATAGATCGAGCCTTTAAGAAAACCCTACAACCAACTAGTTGAGCTAAGATTTTAATAAAATTTTGCATTATGTGTTCCAGTTATCCACAATGCCTAAAGAAAAAAAGGAACAATAATATGTATATTAGCTTCATTTTTCCCTAATGTTTCTGAATTTGAACAAATACGGGTCAACAACATGCAGGGTATTACAGAAATAGAGTTGCAGATGCACTAAGTAGGAGAGTTCTTGTTATGAATGAGATGAGAGTGGAAGTCATTGGGTTTGACTCAAAGGAGTTGTATGAGGAGGATTTGGATTTTCGAGATGCATGGCCAACATGCATGAATCCAACCGGCATGGATTGAACTCCATGGCTGGAATATTTGTTGTAGGATGGTTTGTTATTCAAGGGACAACAATTATGTATACCTCAAGGATCAATAATGCAGAACTCGATAAGAGAGAAGCATAGTTGAGGCCTAGCTGATCATTTTGGTGTGGATAAAAAAGTGTTGTAGTTGAGTGAGAGTTATTGTTGGCCATAAATGGGTGTTGAATTGAGGATAAGGTTGTTTAGTTTGCCAACATGCCAAGGGCAAGATTTAGATTGTAGGTTCGTATCATCTTTTACCAATACTAGAGAGGCTATGGGAGATTAAAGTATGGATTTCATTCTTGGGCTGCTAATAACACAAAGAGGTAATGACTCTATCTTCATTGTTGTGGATATATTTTCAAAGATGGCACACTTCATAGCATGTAAGAAGACAAGTGATGCCACACACATTGCCAATCTGTTTTTCAAGGAGATAGTAATATTGCATGGTTTGTCAAAGAACATGGTTTCAGATAAGGATACAAAGTTTGTTGGGCAATTTTGGAGAATATTGTATAGAAAGTTGGACACTAGGTTGAGTTTTATTTCAGCATATCATCCACAATTAGATGGGACAATAGAGGCAGCAAATAGAAGCCTTGGAAATTTTCTAAGATGCTCGGTAGGGGACAAGCCTAAACAATGGGACATGGTTTTGGCACATGATGAGTTTGCCTACAACAACTCAGTCAATATAAGTACATCAACGAGTCATTTTCGAACTATGTATAGTTGCAATCCTAGATGCATTTTCGAATTGAGAGATGCAACTAGTGTGAATAGAAGAGGAGCTGAAGCGAAATACTATGCAACATGTATGCACGATGTGTATCGAAAAGAGAAGAAGAAATCGGAGAAGAGCATCATGGATTACAAACAATGTCTAGATTAGAATAGGAGGGAACAAAAATAGATGACATGGTTTTGACACATTAGAGTATAAAGAGGTTCCCAAAGGGAACATATAATAAATTGAAATGGAATAAAATTGGGCCTTGCAGAATTTTGAGGAAGTTTGTAGAAAATGCATACGAGATAGAGCTATCAAATGGGATTGAGATCTTGCTTGTCTTCAATGTAGCAGATTTGTACCCTTACCATGAGGGACAAGGGAGTGATGAAGAACACGTTCAGATTCTTCAATTATGAATTGGAGACAACAATTGCCTAAGAATGGAAGAGAAAAGATTGAGATGGTGTTAGATACAAGAGTCAACAAGAGGAAGTGAGTAGAAAGAGTATCTACTCAAGTGGAAGTAAAAACCAGCTGAAGATGCCATTGGGGTGATGCATCTGACGTTGTCAAGTACAAAACATCAATAGAAAAACTCACAGAAGGTTCATGATCAAGAGCTCATGGAAAAATTCATTTACCCAGGGTGTATGATGCAGGAGCATCTGGGTTCATAAGCAATCTTGGATCAACCAAGAACGTAGATAGGGTTTTGTGTGCATTTGTGTGCGGGGTTGGGTGTTTGTACGACTTGTCGGAAATGTCAAAAAAGTTTTGTGCATTGAAGATGATCAACAATAGTTTCAATAACATCGTCAGAACTCTAGCAAATCAGGAATGTCAAGTAGAGACTATTTCAATCATCTCCTAGAGGTCAATTGGCCCCTTTTTTGGTATGGTGAAAAACTTACGGATTAATGTAGGTGAGGTTTCTAAACCACCAATTTGCATTAACCAGTGGTTGTGTAACTGCTTGTTTACGCAGTTTCACTTGTGGTGAAGGAAAAAATAAAGTAACTACTCAGATCTTCATTTTTTGACATGTGGACCATTTTCCAAGCTAAAGGGAGCTTGGAGAGTCACTGTAGCTTGTTAGAGAAAATAGGTGAGATTTAGATCAGTTGATGGGATTTGAGAATAATTAGGTAGAGAGACAGCTTCAGCTAGTTCCAAATCCAAGAGAGGCAGTGGAGAGGTAGCTCAAGATGGAGAGAGGCAAAAGTTTGAGGAGCTTGCTAGGGCGACATATGCCTAGCTGAGAGAGTGTAACCAATTCGTGAGAGACCAAAATTTTAATTGTCTTCTTCATAGTTCAGTGGGAGAATGTATGTTGTAATGAAATCTCTATAACCTATGTCATTCATTTAATAAAGAGAGTGTGTTTGGGTTTCCAAGTTTGAGTCTTTTGTCTGGTTGTGTGTGTCCATTGGTGAGCGTAAACCTGATTGGGGAGTAAGACAACCATTAGTTTGTCCCCCTCATTCCATCTACATCATCAATGTGGTGGAAGCATTGATCAAACCAAAGGGCATAACCAACCATTCAAACTAACCTTCCTTTTCATTAATTCCAACTTTCTAAACACTAGAAGGTTTAACAAGAATCTAATGATCTCTTGATATGAGAGATTTGTAAATAACTTGGCATCACAGAGCTAGTCCAATAGTTCTTCTATCTTTGTAAGTGGATAGCGGCTCTTCACAATTATCTTGTTCAAGGCTTTGTAGCTGATTCACAACCTCCATGTGCCATCCTTCTTTGGTGGAAGCATGACTGAGCTGCCGCAAGGTGAAGCGATGGGTCTAGTGCGTCCTTTATTTACAGGTTATTGAACTTGCCATTTGATATCTTCATTGTTCAAGAATGAACAACAGTAGGACACATTAGGAAGAGGTAGTCCTATAATTAGATCATTTACATGCTTTATTGCGCAATACTTGTGTACCCTAGTTGGGGAGTGGGAAAAAATCTTGTATTTGGTTCAACTGCAGTTTCTTTGTTGAAGGAGCTGCAACATCAACAAATTTCTTACTAGAACTCACTAACTTCTTGCATTGCTTGGCATTGATGAGTGAGATTAGGAACTACTTCTCCATAACATCTATATGACAACATATTACAATACAATGGGTACAAATCATGGGCTGAAGCCATCCATACAGACCCAAAACCACATATAGGGTCCACAAAAATAAAAATTCGGGGGCTTCCGCCCATAAAATTGCCACATGCACCCCCCCCTACTCCCCAGTCCGTAAGGGACGTAAATCATGCAAAGTATACAACACATCCAACATATCTACCAAGCTATCTTAACATGGAGGCATGACTGCTAAGTTTTAAACCTAAGATATCAATCCAATTAATACATATTCTTAGCATTAAGCCACAGCTCTACAGAGGCTAATTTCAATTTCTGTCTTATGAATTCTGCATAAAAAATGCTATGCCAAAAACTATTACTATCAAATCCAAAACCCCACAGGATCTGTGAATGCCCATATAATTTCAGGTCTATTCCCTAAAATAGATAAACCACTCTAGGTCCCAAAAAAATGCATAATCCATCGGGAAACAATATTAGAGTCTGCCTAAACATCCTACAATTTAAGAAAAACATGAGGAACTTCACAGAGCAAAACTCTTTTGTTCCTAATAATTATTTACGATTATCATTAATAAACTAGCACTCAAACCAATCTCACAAATATAATACCTCCTTATCACACCTCAATAGCACCTCAAGCTTGTATGTGCATTATAGACGATAATCATACAATTTTTGCGAACATGACCCTACAAACACTACTTTCATTGTTTGCAAACATTTTCAACTTCTGTTTTTATTAAATTCAGCGTAAAAATGCAATGCCAAAAAAAAAATTCTACGAAATAAACCAAGACAGTAAACAAACTGTGAGTGGGCTTGTTTCAGGTTAATTTTGTGAAGCACAAATGCTTTAGTTCAACTATACAGTACAGTCCACGAGGAAGCAAATGTTGAAATTATAGTCCACCAAAGCTTCCTATATTTAGAGACAGAAACATTTATAAAAAAATCAGCATTTATAATCCATTAGCATATTAAAATCCAAACCTAATGCAAATACTGTATTGACGCCAAATCTTAGCACCAAACCAGAGCTATATGAACTATTACGCATTTGTAAACATTTAAAAAAACTTTCAATTTTATTTTTAAATATATTTTGAATAAAGATAGGGTGCCAAAAATCTACTAATACATCCAAACCCCTAATGTAACCATGAGTAAATGTTCAGGCAGCTATTTTCTAAAGCACATAAAATACCCTACTCTGAAAACAAAGCATAATCTACCAGAAAAAAAAGTTAAAATTACTATCCATCAGAATTTCCTATAATTTGAGTCAAATAGGATGAGCATATGGGATAAAAACAATCAGGGATTTCACAATGGAGCCCCAGGTTCCAATCTCCCAAAGACCTGATAAAGTGTCAAAAATAAGTACAATGCTGCATCCAAATTGTTGGGTGTCTTTGATAGAAGAGAAACCCTTTGGTTGTGGTATTCAAGTGAAAAGCATATATAATTATCATTGGTGAATTAAAACTCAAAATAATCTCATAATCATGATGCCTCCTCTTCTCGTTTGAGTAATATTATGATGAATGACCCTATCGGAAAAAATAAATATACAGATTTATTTTTTTTCGGGGGGTATGATTGACACGTCTCAGAATGTACTTTGCACGTTTAGAAGCGATCGCTCCAAACAAAAAAAAAAAAAAAAAATCTCCATTGAAGAATCAATCCCATGTACCTTAGTTACAGCAGAAAACCTTCAGTTCCGCTGGGCGGGGGAGGGGGCAGGCGACGGCGGGGCGGCGTTAACTTTACTGACCGGCATCGTCCCCAAAACGGGCGTCGAAGGCGGAGGCGCCTCCGGGGTGTGGCCCACCGTGCGGGTGTAAGGAGAGGGGGCCGCCGTTGTTATTAGGGTTTGGATTGGCGCCCTGCTGTAGCTCAATGACGAGCCTCCTGACGGCCTTGCTCATCGCCTCCAGCCGCACCGCGCTTATGGGCGGTATACCGACGTTGGTGTGACCCACAGAACCGGTGGCCTCGTCCACCAAGCATTCTGACCCTATCCGCTGCCTCACTGATTCGATGAATTCTTCGGCCTGGTCGCAGCAAACCTTGAATACCTCCCACTGTTGTTTAAAGTGTTCAAGGGCGGCGTCTGTGGAGGAGGTTTTCTCGCCCTCCGCCGCCTCGTTAGATTCGAACACGTACGCTGCGGATGCTACTAGATTTTGGTACGCTTTCTCTAGCGACTCCACCAGATTCTCCATGGCTTCTTTCCTTTCTACCTATCCGAACTGAATTGCCCTAAATGCCATTAGAGTTCGATTAAACTCGCTTCATCTATCTTTTCCGGCATATTACATTTGTTATTACTGAGATGATTGATAAATACATACGTAGATATTTTAATAACGTTTATGAGATTTAAATAGTCTATAATTAAAATCGAGGAAAAGAGAAGATTCTAGTAATTAATTTTTTATTTAATATCTCTTAATAAATTAATTATTATCAGTGGTCTCGTTAGTATAAAGAATGTGGACAGAGATTTGTCTTTCTGTGTTAGAAGTATTTTTAGTGTGAAGTAGTTGAGGAGTATTAAAGAGTAAAATAAAAGTTGTGAAAAAATATTATTATATAGAGATAGAGAGATAAAATCTAAATTTGTTGTAAATGATGTGGAAGAGTTATTACACTGATTCTTGCTTCCTCTACTCTTTTTAGATGTACATATTTATTATCCTTCATTCTTGTATAGCTGTCAAATGAAAATGAAGGGTTGATAAACAAGTCGTACAATGAGCGCACTCTCGATATGGCAGTGAACGTTAATCCTTGAAGATCAATATTGCCAATATCCATTGTTGCTTTATTGAGAGGCATTCCTTGCACTTTATGTATTGTTAGAGCCCATGCCATTTTGATAGGCATTTGGCGGCGACCACCCCATGTAATAGGAAGAATTAGAATATGTGTTGGATTGCAAACATCTCATGGGGGACCAAAGTAACTTTTGATGGAAACAACTATGTAAATGAGCAAGGAAGGTGGATTTGAATTTGCGTGGTAGACAATGTGGACTATTTCTTCGATGGCTCCATTAACTAAACCTACTACCACCCAAAGGTTAGATGTCAACATAATTTATAATCATTTACATAGAAGCACAATTTGCTTGAGTTGAATGTCATGGGTCGGTGTCACCTATTGTCTGCTATGATCTGCTTTACAAATTGTTATTGGAATGTTTAATGATGTTAACATTTGCTTATTATGTATTGTTACCAATTTGTTAGTTGTATACAAATGTGTTGACACTTTGAAATCTTTGTGTACTTTTTCTTGTATAAAGGATGATGTTCTAGACATGAGCATATTCCAATCTTCTTTTGTTTGGTTTGCATTTGTGATGTTGGTCAACAAATTTCTAAATAGTAGTTGATTTTCTATGTATCCCTATTGACGTAAATTTATGTGTAGTGTTACCACTGTGTTGAATACCTGCCAAAGGGTGTGGCCAAATGACTTTCCTTCATACATTGGTATGTCATTTATGGGCAGAAGTTGTCCCAAATCACCAACAAGTATAATTGAACAACCTCCAAAAGCTTTGTTGTTATGTTGAGGAAATGTCTCACACAATCTGCTATCTATATGGCTGAGTATTTTTGGCCCTATGAAGCTCATTTCATCAATGAGCACATATTCAATGTGTTTCATTTCTTCTTGGAAAATTGTTTGTGTTTGTCCCTCAAATTCCTTCATGTTGTGGATAGGAATGTGGAGGCTTAAATGTATAATTGAAGCATATATGTTAAACGTTGTGACACCAGTTGGAGTGAGGAGAAGAAGGGGAGAACTAGATCTCCATGCAAGTCCATTCAGACTACGTTTAATGCGGCTAATCAAGTAGGATTTTCCTATACCTATTGTTCCTTATATAATCATCTTGAACGGTGGATCCTTTTTTTTCGACAATGGTGGATCCTTTTTTTTGGACATGTTGTAGAACAATGTTGAAGGCTAGATGTCAGTTACCAGATAGGTCATTTGGTATTGGTTTACTTGTGTAATGTGCATATGTATTGTGGGTGATTATGCATTGAGAATATATAAATTGTGGTGTTGTTGTGTGTAGGCCAAGTAACTCCTCAGAATGATTTCTAGTTATGTCTAGTGTCAAAGTCATATAACATAAGCATGTTGATGTCAGTGATGATATTGTTGCCTAATGGGTGTATGCAGGATAATATTCCCACTCATGTATTTCCACTTCCATATGTACATCTTCTTGAGTATCACTAGCATCACTACTTGAGTCAGCTTTGTTTTGTTCTTATGTAGAGATCCGCTCAATATGTCATGGAACATACAAACCCTTATTTGTTCCCAATGTGCAATAATGTCCTATGTAGTTAAACCAATGTCCACTGCAATGTTATGCAATGGTTTGTATAGCATGAGCTCTGACTAACAGAGAGCTTTATAAGATGGTGAATAGTAGGAGGCACAATAGAGAAATGAGGGAATATGCGAACAATTGTCTGGATTGTTCTTTTTCTCCATTGATTAATTTTTCTTTAATTGTTGAAAGACCATGTTCAGGTAGCCTCAATGAGTGGCAATCTATCTAGAAAAGAAAGATGATTTATATATGCATAAATGAAAGATGGTAGTTTTATTTCATTAGATGTACTCTTATAAACACACTTGAAGATTTGTGTTCCAATAAACAAGGTAATGAATGTTCTGCTACAAACCATTAAAGGTAATTTTTATAGCATGTGGCATGTCTCATGTGCACCTATGTCATGGTCAATAATCGTTTATGTGAGAAACTTATTGTATGCAATCATCATTGTCCAATCGATTGCTATTGAAACTAATATTCAAGTTAGCATATGGTGGTAGCTTCCAGACTTAATTTCAGCTTTAGAAGCATACTTTGCTATATACTTGAGCACGGCATGGCAAGAGACAATTGGTTGGCAATCAACATTTGCATACCATATTAAAAGAATGTTTGAGTTGTGAATGTTCACTCTTTCATCATTACATGTTAAAAGGTATGTTTTGTGGCCTTCGACATCAATAAACATAATTGACATCTCTTATAATAGCCACGATGCTTTGTATTTGCATGGTAGAGTAGTGCCCATTTTTTGTAAATATATAGATTCGCCACATTTGGTGTATCGTTGAACTCAATTTACAAGTTCCCCATAATCTGTTTGAGCATTAGAACCAAATATTTCATCAGTGGTCAGTAAGCATAGATCGTCTAGATTGGAATGGTGGATCCTATATTGGAGTTTGTCATTGGTGCATTGATTCCATGTTGTTACATAATGATAAAAAAATAGCCTCGCAAAATCCACCTGAAGAGGGTCTTCTCAATTCAAAGCATCTATTTTGGGTGTATTTTCCAACTATAAAAATCCATGGATGTGTGCAGAGCCTCTATGTTGCCATTCATACTTGATTATTAATAAATAAATACATAATGATTATGTAGGGTTTTTCTATGCAATTAGACAAAACAAATATAGTTTAACTTTCAATACATGTACCAATAATCTTTGATGTGGAGATGTTTATCTAGGATTTCTTCACATAAGATCACAAATCATTTAACCATGTATGAAGATGCAAGATGTGGATTTTCAATAAGGTTTTGATTTCTCCAATGATTACCATTACTTGGGAGAGCTGGAGGGATGTCTGACATGACTCTATGTAGATCTGGCCACTTGGTGTGTTTTTGTGCTCAAGGTGAAGAACAATGTTAGGGATCCCAATTATGTGATCATAATTATTAGTTCCATTTTATGCTTGGACCAAAATGAAAGTGTACCTCTAAGTGAAGATCCAAAACACATTAGTTGATCTACAATAGTTGCATCGGGTAACTATGTTATATGTTATCGCAGGTCTAAAATTGTGATTGGAAAATTATCCTCACTGTCTTTTTTACAAATACTGTTGATGTTCCCTAGCTTCGATGGAGCATCGTTAAGCTTAAAAATAAGTAACGAAAGCGTGGATGGCTCCCAAATTGGTTATCCTGGTATCAAAGTAAGTTCGTAACATATTCATGCAATTGGACTTTCCTAATATGGGGTTGTCGATACATGGCAATTCCTATCGGGAAAAGAGAAGAAAATGCCATGGAAAACAAGTCCTATGTGTTGTATTCATTGATAGGTGAGCTACTAACATTTGACCAATTCAATACAGATGCAACCTATTTTTGGTATTGTTTGCATGATCTCATATTTGATCTACCTCTCGTTGTGCACTTGGAAGAGACGAAACAAATGATGACATTTAACAGCCATGTATATTTATAGGTGCACTTGTGTCTTCATTGAAGTCCATATTGCTCATTTGCATGTCTCCCATGTGTACAATAATATAGTGAAGGGCAAATGATATAACCTTAGGCTCATATGAGAGTGTAGCAATTGTTTGATGGTCAAGTTGAACATCTCTATAATGGGGGTCATTTTCCATCTTATATTGTAATGCCTACATGACATGTGTCCTATTTACCAAACAATCATATAGTTTGTTATATGAACCATCTCTTCTTATCACCAATATGTCAAAATCTTCAGCTCGATGTGGTAGGCACTTAATAATAGAAGATATATCTTGAGGAAAACTAATAGTGTGGCCACTATATTTGTATTGTCGACCCTATGCATGGGTTACTTGCAATATTGGATTAACTTGTGCTATGAACATCTCCTCAACTTGGGTGACCCTAGATAAAATTTTGGGTTATATACATTTGTCCATGTAATTTAAAGTAGAAAAACAATTATTATTCTTTTCTACAATGCATTTATAAGTATGCTCACCATGTAAATTCTTTATTTGTATCCCTGGATAAAGATCCTTACATATGAAACATGCCTATATTAAAGAAAGACGATCTATCCTTTCAAGGAATTTCTTGTGAGGCTATTCAATAGAGAGACTACAGATTGTGCGGTCCATAGATGTTTTTTGTCCATGGTAATTAAGTTGACAATGTGCATTTCTTTGATCTTTGTGTATTGTATAACTCAAATGATCTCTTTTGTTTGTTTGCTCATTCTCCATGAATGTCTGCAATGATCATGAAGGAAAAAGTAACTGTTAATTTTTTGCAAACGATATTGAGAGTTTAAAATTTCATATATGAAAACAATATATTGTGTAGATAAGCAAGTAATTGAGAGTAATGAAAAAAAGTATAAACACTTGATGAGCTTAAGAGCAAAATTCATAAGTGCTAAATTGTTACAAATGGTATGTATAATCTATTAAATTTTTGCATATGGAAAAAAAACTATGTAAAAATGTAATTATTTGAAAGTCATGGCTACAAGTGAATATTAGTATGAGTGTAATTGTAAGACTATAAGCAAATTTGGATGCATGCTTTTGAGAATAGTTTATGAAAACATAATATAGAAAAAACATGTGTTTTTCTTACAAAAATGCAGATATGTAGGTACATGCTACTTGAGACTATTTGGCTTTTCTTAAGTACATATATGTACTAATTTACATCGAATAAAGATGCATCTTGTGGTGTAGCTTCATCTTTCATTGCATTTATCAAGGTACAATGCATCTATTCCTTGTCATTGTACATCTCCAATTTTGTTTATAGTGTGAAATGATATTTGCAAAAGAGCACTTTTTTACAATTTCCCAAACCTCATTACGAGAAGCCAATATTTTTTGTAGATCTTGTATTGTGATACCTATGATTGCAATAGCAACATTATCAAATGTTGTGGTCCATATTGCACATGTGATGTCTTCTGATATAAAATTCATAGTGCACTTATATTCACAATCTTCTACATCAATATTCCATGTTTGACGGTGCCAAGTTGTATCACTTTTTTGAATCAATTTCTTTTACATTATCTATTGTTAATTAGAGCAATGCAAGCAGGTTCACAAAAATTTGTAATTTTAATGTGTATGACCATTGCATCTAATGTAAATGAAATTAATTTTGAAAGAACACCTGATTTTTGGATGTCTACAATTATTCTATGCTTATTAATACTAGTACTCGGTGATAATGTCGGTAGGGTTGCACCATTTTCCTCATACCATCTACCTATTGCATGTGTCGTAGGTATATCAAAATTGATGAAGAATTGTGTATCTGAGGTAGTCCATATTATTTTTCCATTATATGTCTGAAGTCTACCTTTTCTAATGGAAAGAATTGGTGTTGGCAGTTTCTTGGAATCACACAAATATGCTAAAAAAATTCTCTCTTCATCACATAAACTTTCCCAAAGGGTCACTTTAATATTATACTCAAAGTTGTCTTGTAATATCAATGTTCTTTTCATATTTGAAGTTCCATATGGCCTTGTGAAATTGAAGCCAACAGTAACAGATAGAACAATGCCAATAGTGTCAATCTTTGTGTTTGTAGTTGCATCTTTGATATCCTTAATTGTTTTGAAGTCAAATCGGTGTAGTGGGATAGTGGGATTTTTATCCAAACTATGTTTAATAGAGGATGTCATGTTGAGGATAATCTCCCATGGAATTTTTGATTGGTTGTATTTTTTGTTTGCATATTTTAAAGTTCCATTTGAAATTGAATATATTTTTCCAATTTGAATTTAACTAAAGAACAGAGTTGCCACTTGGCCAAAAGAAGTTATAGTGATGTTGTATCCTTCATTGTTGATAATATTAAAGCTAAAAACCTGCCCAAACCACTGTTATTTGTGTATGTACTTAGAATCCCCTTTTAAACAACTATACCCTCTGTATTCCAGTTATGTTTATAAGGATTTAAATTTCTAATTGCAGTGTTTGGTAGTAGTTGCATGCATTCTCCTTCAGGCGTCGATCATGATGTTGTGTTCATATCAATTTCTTTTCCATGATTGTCCATTGTTTGAAATCTATTTTTTGTGTATAGGTGAGCAGATGCAATGTTTTTTTCGATGTGGATAGCTTCCTATAAAATAATAAAAAATAAAAAATAATAACATGTGTGAGTTTTTATTAAGTGTAATCAAGAGTAAGCAATGCATGAAAAAATGAATGTGAAAGTGTATTTTGGCTTGTGGTAACTATGTGTTAAGAAATGTTAAAATAAATTGTCTATAAAAAACAACAATTGAAAATTGTTAGATATTTCTAAGTGAAAACATTTTAGTATGAATCCAAGGCCACTAATACAACAAATGTTTGACAATGAAAAATTGTAGAATATAAAGATAAAATTGAAAAGTTTAATCTTAAAATATGAGTATATACACAAGTGAAGTGCAATAGAAATTTGTAACTATAAAGAGCACTATACAAAGATAGAGCATTTGGTTGGTTTTGTTTATAAAGCTTGTGCATATAAAGAACATTGCAAGGATTAAAATACATATGAAATTTAAAAATCATGATACTAATCCATAACATTGTAATAGTTTCCAATTTTTATATGTATTACAATATTATAATTGTTTTTCCTATCTATGCTACATAAAATGTAGATTGCTTTCAAGTAATTTTACAAAAAATATGTTTTTAACATGAAAGAGCTAGCCTTGAAACATAATTATTTACATATAAACTCTACAACAAAATCAAATTAGATTAAATTTTTTGATGTTGCAAAGTTTTTTTGCTCTATTTGGACAGTGTGCCTTATTTTTTGGAATTGGGAACCTGAATTCTATTTTGGATTAACATAAGGCCAGGCTCATATTTCAAGGCATCCTTGATAGTATCATATATGAGACCAAATTCTCTATAGGATTTTTTTTTTCGCTTTTAAACCCTGTGATGAAGATTGTATGAGAGTTTGCAATTGAAAATTGCTCCATTAAGTTTTGTTTTACGTTAGCGATAAAAAGTTTTGGCATTCAATGAAGGACAATGTGAATGACAAATTATTTTCTATTGACACTTTCTTCACACTATATTTGTTTGATGGTCAAAGACCATGTTGGAGTCTCCTTTGATATAATTGCGCTCTTTTGATTTATGGTTGTTATGTTGATAAAAAGTCTCTGGGAGAAGAAACATGAAATATGAAATAAAAATATGAGTATAACGAGAATAAAATATGATACATGATTTTAGTGGTAATTGATTAAAATATATAATATAATTTAAGATTCAATGACCTATTAAATTTAAAATGAATGCATAAAAACACATAAGAAAAATTTTAGAAAAGATTATTACAAACATTGATTTAATTTAGTAAAATTTCAAAACATGCATTATAGGATGAGATTTTTATAAAGTTGGTTGTACTAAATTCTACTCTTGTAAAAGTGGTTAGTGACTATTATTGTTGTTGCACGTTTTAAAAGGCTTTGTTTAAGCAAGATTAAAATAGTTATTTTATGAAATATACAATTTAATTGTACATGTTTTTTTATTGGTAAAATATTATAATATTTAATTTATTATAATACACTATACTATATTGATATAGATCACATATTAAAATAATTTTCTATATGAAAACGGGACTGCATTAATTTAGTGTAAATTTTAAAAATATGAGTATAAACGAGAATCAAATATGTTGCATGAATTGAGTTGTAAGTGATTATAAGATAGAATATAATTTAAGATTTAATCACCTATGAAATTTAAAATGAATGCATAAAAACATATAAGAAAAATTTATAAATAGATCATTACAAACATTGATTTAATTTAGTAAATTTTAAAATATACGCATTATAGTATGATATGTTTATAAATTTGGTTGTATTGTATTCTACTCTTGTAGTATTGGTTATTGACTATCATTGTTATCGTATATTTTTTTAGTTTTTTTAAATCAATATTAAAATAGTTGTTTAATGTTGGTATAATAAGATATTTTTTTAATTTACTATAATACACTATAGTATATTTATATATTACTTTTGGCTTATTGTATTAAAATATTATATTATTTACTAACAAAAATTGGGTTATTTGTGGTGAGAGACGTTGATTTAAAAGAGATATATGACATGTAATTGATCTAGGCACATATTAAATTTATTTTTTTAATGAAATGTAGATGTTTTAATCTAGTGAAAATTTTCAAGAAAGAGTATTTTAGTATTAATAATATGTTATTATTATTGAAATACGCTACACATAACAAAACACCATAATTTATGGACTAAACAAAATTTATAAAAATTTACAACCTATGGGTCATTTGGTGATTAACTATATTGTTCATATGATTTTTGACAAAGGAACCTTAACATTCTTTTGACCTCCATGTGTATTAATTTTAATATTATAGTATCTATAAACAAAAGATGATTTATTTGCACTCAGAGATGTTGATTGTTGTATTGAAATATATGATATCTAGTTGTTTTATGTACATATTAAAATAAATTCTACATGACAATGGGATTGCAATAATTTAGTGGACAATCTCAAATATGAATAATGTGCTTGAATAATATGATATTTATTTCAAAACTCATTATATATAACAAAGTACAATATTTTACAGACCTTACAAAATTTACATAAAAGTATAACGTATTGGTCACTTTGTCCTTCACTATGTCAATCAAATGCTTTTTCACAAAGAAATGTGTACATTGTTTTGAGCTCCATGTGCTAGACCTTATTCATAAGTTGAGAAAAATGTAAACTTCTTCATTTTCAATAATTAGGTCTTGTAGTAGATTCATTTATTTCATTTTGGAAATGTTTCTACACATAGTAGTTACATTACTTGAAAGCAATTGTATATGAGATACAAAATGACTACGTGCATCAATTATGGCTAGAATTTTGACATTATAATTATTACTTGTAATTAAAAATGGAATTATATTTGTGGAACTTTCTACATCAGAAAGAGGAGGTACAAGAAAGCATGAGTTGTATTGACTACAATGATATTGAACCACAGGAAGATCATTGTTATATGTTGTAGTAGTTTCAAATGGACCAAAAATATTTGGCTCGTTGAGGGGACTATCAATTGAGTCAGTCAATGTTGTGTTTGATAGATCACTCAGTTCATAGTGATTCTTCATTGGCTCCATGCTATAAAGACAAAACCAAATTAGTTTAAATTTCAAATTAAATACACAAATCAATTTTAATATATATTTTTTAGAAAGATACTTGGGTTGGTGGGACCCCTCCCTTTATTAATAAAAGAGATTACACATAAGGGCAAAGAGAAATCTTCATGGCCAAACTAGAACCAATTGCAACATATGGCTAAAAAGCCACAAGAAAATTAAACCACAATTTTAAAACATCCAAATACCGACAATAGCAACAAAGCCTTCAGTTAGTGGGAAAATAGTCTAGAAGGTTGACTGTCTTGACCTTTTTACCTTTTTTATTTTTTACCTCTTGCCACATTCCTTGCTCTGAGTTCACCGCAACAAATTGCATGTCATGATTCTGAAGTTCTAAATTTTTATTTGCAAGCAACTTTTTGTTTGAATCTAGACTTTCAACTTCATCTCCTCTTTTTACTCCCCCTATTATCTTTTTTAAGGGAAGATTATGGGATTTTTCTATTGCCCCAAAAATTGACTCATCTTCTTTATTAGAAAATAACTTCTTCTTTCTCTTTATCTCCAAATTCTACATTTTCTTGAATTTTTGGCTCTCAAAAATACTCTTTAGTGACTACTGTCAGATTTGGAGCACTCCATTTTCTCAAGGTTGACTTCTCCCCTTTTTATTCCCTATTTTAAAATACCCCCAGGGAAAAAAAGCATAAATATGACCTAGTAATTTGAAATTATAGCATTTTAATGTTGTATTCTCATAATCTAAACCTTAAACATGAAGAACTTCACCATATTTCAATATAATTTTCTTTGGAACTCCTTTACTCAGATCAATATCTACACAAATTCTATCAAAAGTGCACAGATTTGTAGCAACCCTCTCATGATCATTCTTTGAAAAAGACCGCAAAGCATTACCTATTTCCTTATAATCATGCCAAAAATGCAAAGGTAGGTTAGAGAGTTGAACCCACACGTGCATCTTCGTTATTGAAAGTGTGTTTGGATCAAACTCTAAAAATTGAGGAGTGATAAACAAACCTGTATCACCCCAAAACCAGGGTCCCTCTAAGAGGAATTTATGATATTCCTTATCCTCACTAAAATGAAAAATAAAAAAACCTTTAGAGCATAAAGAAATCTCACATTAGGTTGACTAAGTCACATAGACCCATTGATATAAGGCAGTCGAAGAAGGCCACATGCCATTAAATCTACAAATAACTACATATTTAATCAAAGTATGATAATACTCATCCACTCCCTTATTTAAAATCTCCACAGAAGGTACCTCCTTCACTTTTTATATAATATACACTGAAGTGAAGAAGGATATTTCATAGAATTTGGCTTGGAAGTGGCATTTCAGATGGCTTCTTTGAAAGTTGTTGGTTTGGAAGAGGAAGCTTGATTTAATCCTTCCACACCTCCTTTCAGTCTTGATGCCATAAAGATGAGTGCATCCTTACCCAAATGATAGAATGATAATGGAAGAGGATCTTAAAATTCTTTACCCTGATGCACCAGGCATTGAAACTCAGCTAAAACACCGACATACGATGCCAAACTCAATTTTAAATCTTTCACCAAATCTGTCCCTTTTGCCTAGTTGTAAATTATTTTTCTTGAAAGACATTTGACCAAGATTTGAAACCTTGGGTTTTCCTCCTTTGCATCTTACTGATATTTGAATGCTCCCCCTAATAACAGTGTCATCCTCAAGTGCCTTATATAATAAACATGCATACTTTGGTGTTGTCATTCATTGTGGCATTTTGTCAAACACTTGGCATTCATCATCTAGCTTGACATTCTTGCCTTTACCCTCTAAAAACTAATTTAAAGTGGTTTGGGCTTGGGTTTCTCCATGAGAGAGTTGAATGCAGGAGTCCAATCTTGCCATGCTCCAAATGCCCCTTTGTCCACCAAGTCTAACCTCCAATTTGACAACTGACATGCCCTTTCCTCCCAACACAAATAGTTCAAGAAAAATCTTATTCTGCTCAAAAAACCATTGACACTTGTCCAACCCGCCATCAAAAATTTTAGCCTCTTCCACCATAAATAGCTTATGTTTTCCTTTAGATCTAAGGGTTGAGTGTGGTGAACTCCTCTTGCTATCCCTCACCACCAACTTTGTTAAGCCTTTAATTGTTGGGCTCTTCTTTGTATTGACCAACTTGTGAATCCCACTGATGTCATTATTGCTCCTACATTGGTAGCTTTGACATGGTTATCCAACTTGAGCATATCTCCTAGCACCATCATCATTGATCTATCCCTGTCTGTTATATGTCTGTCGTTTAAAACCCTAACACTCACCATCATCTATCCTAGAAAGTTCAAATAATTATAATATAATTA
The DNA here is from genome assembly GCA_037957365.1 of Torreya grandis. Classification (NCBI taxonomy): domain Eukaryota; kingdom Viridiplantae; phylum Streptophyta; class Pinopsida; order Cupressales; family Taxaceae; genus Torreya; species Torreya grandis. Next base: position 133,070 of record JARHVA010003352.1, on the reverse strand, counting down.
TGTAAGAGATATTAAACTAAATAAATAGGAATGACTAGTATGTTGTGTATATGTTATATAAATATGACTTGACATCAGATGCTTTGTATAAATAAAAAGTGTAAAATATAAATTAATAAGTGAATAAATTAGTTGTGCATTTCTTATGTATAAATATTAGGATATTAGGCTAGATAGTAATATACATTGGGGGGCTCCCTCATCAACTTACTTAAAAAGCATGTTGTATACACAGTCTAACATCCAACTTGGGATGTGTTAGGAGAGTATCATAGGATATAAAATCCTTTCGCTAATCCCAACTTCCAGTATCAAACAAGGTACTTGTAAGTCATTATTTTGAGTTGGATAATTATCCTCATATGTTCCCCCATGATATGTATGGCCATATTCATATAATATTATATGAAATAATATATAACATGCTAAACACTTTTAATTCTACATATGCTTTGTCTCAAGTTGTGGGATACACATTTATTGGTTTGAAATACTATCTAAATGAAATATTCACAAATATTTTGATTTGTGCTAACAATGTGAAATATCCTTTTACATAATGTAAACTAAATTTTATTTAAGATTTGAAATGTTAATCTAAAAATTAAAAAAATATAAGAGTAATAGTCCATCTTCTCTCATTAAGAGAAATAGAAGATTAAGATGCAAATGACTCTTATTTATGCATACGTTTTATCTCAAATCCTGTGGAATACATATTTATGAAAAGAAAATGAATTACTCAAGACCATTTAAGTTAGTGATAAGAACATCAAATAACCATACACAAAATCAAAACTAATTACTATTTAAGATCCATACACAATCAAAACTAATCTCCCGAGCGACCCCCTATCTATTTATATAAGGGAATGTTGATCGAGCACCACATCATCTATAGGTGGCGAATACGAATAGGTAGACTTAGATGGATGATGGCCCATCATAAATCTATCTGATAGGGCTCTGTGGTGCTCGACCCCCTCCCCTCTTATATGGGTGTGATCTCAGATGTAGGGACAGGGACTACCAACTATCGCCCAACCCCCCCTTATAGAATAGATATATATGGCTCAGCATGAAGATGAAGTAGAAGTCTCTATAGGGGGAGGGGGTCCTCAGCAATCTATCTCTGGGGTTCTCAGCAGATAGATAGGGCACACACTCTATATAATAGAGAGAGGGGGTCGATAGGTACTTCACCCTCTGGCTATCGAGAGGAGGGCCCTTATCTCCCCTATCTAGTTAGAGGGGGGGAGTCAACCAACTAAAGTTGACAACCCCCTTTCTATATAGACTAAACTAAATCAGGCAGGGATTTGTATCTGATTTCATGATGGATTCCCCAATTTTGCATTTTTGTTCCTTGCGGTTTGGCATTCCTGGTTCCGTGTCGATGATAGTGAGTGGAGTTCTACACTAAGAGTCGAGTGGCGATAGTCCTTGAGTTTCTATTCTAATTCTATATAGATTTTGAGTTTATATATAGAGTTTAGGGAAGGAGATTCCTCTGATTGGTGAGGCGATTAGATTAAATGGTTGGGTTGGCGGTTGGCTGAGTCACTCAACTAACTTCAGCCCATGATCCCGTAAAGAGATAGGGCCAACTCCCCACCCTATATATATATCTAGCCCCTCCCAATATAGAATAGATTAGATCCCCATCTATATAGAGAGGGGGGAGCCCCCCCAAGCCCTATATATCCCATAGAATATCTATCTATCTATCTATCTATCTATCTATCTATCTATCTATCTAGAGGGGGAGGGGGAAGGGGAGGGGGTTAGATCTATCTAAGGCCCCCCTAGATAGATCTATATCTGATCTAACCCAGATAGAATAGATATATAGATCTAATTTTAGTTTAGTTTAGTTTAGTTATATTAGATAGGGATATATATATATATATATATATATATATATATATATATATATATATATATATATATATATATATATATATATATATATATATATGGCCATCCCCAAAAAACTCTATATAGCTCGACCATCCCTAGATAGATAAGCCCTATAAAGAGAGGGGGGCTACACTCAAGATAATATTCGCTACTCCATCTATATAGATGGGAGTCCCAGATAAACCCGACCCTATATAGAGAGGGGGGCTACGATATATATATATGGGAGTCCCAAATAGACATATATAGAGAGGGGGGCTACGTCTCGATAGACCCGACCCTATAGAGAGGGGGGCTACGCTTAAGATAAGATCCCCAGACCCGACTTGACCCGACCCGAGTCCCAAATAGACATATATAGAGAGGGGGGGCTACGTCTCGATAGACCCGACCCTATAGAGAGAGGCGGGGGCTACGCTTAAGATAAGATCCCCAGACCTGAGTTGACTCGACCCTATATAGAGAGGGGGGGCTTCGCTCAAGATATGTGTACATAAAAAAGAAAGAAAAAGAAGAAAAATAGTCTGGTCTTTTTGGGATATAGAGATTCTTTGAATGCTTGAGAAATATTTATCAGAAATTAAACTTTATAATTATTTTCACCTTTAAAAACAATTTAAACAACCTTAAAATTTTGACACTATTTATTTATTGTTATTTATAAATAAAATGACATATTCTACATAAAAAGGGAGTTTATTCCATTATAATGTTATCAATACAAAATATATATTGATGAGATGTTAATGAGTTGGTAAAGTGACTTGGTTGTTTCAAGCACCATCTAGATTTAAATCTCAACAAGGTATCCGAGGCCGGTTGTGGTTGTTGATGGTATTCTCATGCCAGTTGTGACCGCTCATTGGTATTCTTAGGCTAGTTGTGACTATTGTTGGTAAATCTAGTACTTGTGATAAATGATCACTTGAGGATCTGGGCCCTTGATCGTGTTCCAAACTAGTTGGAGCTCTGATCAAAACCAAATTACCTATATATATATATATATATATATATATATATATATATATATAACTTAATATAAATCTCAATGGTAATTTTAATTTTTTTATATTACACTGAATCAAAATTTAAAAAAAAATAATACTCACATTAAAGTTGTATAACCGTGTGTAAATAAATAGATGTGTTTTTTTTAAAAATCAAATAATTTTAGATGTACTTTCTACGTAAAACATTTTGAACCATAATTTTTTGATAACTAACTCACATATCAATACATGTCTTACCTAAAATTTTGTGAAATACATGTTTTTTAATTCAAAAATCAAATAAAATATCCATAAACATTTTAATTATCGATAAGAATGTGAAAGATTCATATACTATATTCAAACAAAGTACTATTTAAAATTTAGAATGTATCTCTAAAAAATAAAGAAAATTTCATAATCATTGGTATATTCAACAACACAAATGAACTTGCAGAAACATTCTAGTCTTTTATGTTGTCATCAAGGATAAAATGGAAACATATCTAGTTTAAGATGCAAGTTGCAACAACTTTCTAGTCCTTTATGTTGTCATGTAAAATTAGACATGTTAATGGTCGATGATGTATGTTGTAACATCCTACTTGTAACTTATAGTGTCGTTTGAAAGCAACTATAATTATGATTTTTGGTGTCCATTACTTTTCAATCCAAAAACATTCTAAATTAAACCTAGATTTTAAAATTTATGTTTTTGTAGGATATAAATTTTATGAAAACCCTTTCCAAATTGTGATTTTCCTAAAACTTAATCCCGAATCATCCAATTCTAGTTATGAAGATATGGAACACTATAATATTTCCACTCTACCCCAATACAATGAAGATTTCTCTTCCGGGCGAGGACCCTAGCCTGGTTGGCTAAGTATTTCTGTTGCGGCTCTACTGGTCTCAAGTTCTAGTCTCCCCCCGCCCCGTGGTACTAGTATTAGGCGTGTCTAGTCAGTGTCGCTAGTCACGTTAAAAAGTTTACCAGGCTTTCAAAAAAAAAAAAAGATTTCTCTTGCCTTTATTATTAAGGGGCTTGAAAATTAATATATTATACTAAAAATGACTTAACATGCTTTTGTCAAATTTTGGGTAGTAAATCACCCAAATTTTCTAGAAAATGATGTGATATAAGATAATAGTTTGTCATTAGATTTCCATTGAGATCATTTTTAATCTAATTACATATTTATGGGGTAGGTACGGATGTTAAGTTCCCAATAGACATTGTTTGGTTAAGCTTTTGGTGCAAAGCAATTCAAATTGCTTGGGGTTTACTTGCAATAATATTTTATAGTTATGAATGAAACAACACTTTTATTTAGTTTATTATATATTTTTATGGCCCTCTTCTTAAGGCATTGGTAAAATCAAAACAGGGGGCAGATTTGACTACATAATTATGATTTTTAGTGCCCATTGATTTTCAATCCAAACACATTCTAAATCAGACCTAGATTTTAAATTTTATGTTTATTACAAGGTAAAAAATTTATGTAAACCCTTTCCTAATTTATGATTTCAATATATATCATTTCTCAACAATCATTAACTTGTTAAATACAAATAAAGGGTTATGAGGATTTAAACAAAGCATCCAAAATATGAACCTTCTCGATAATATAATTGTTCTCACTAGCATGTTTCAAAAACACTTAGGAGAACCTACACTATCCTAAATGTAATTGTCCCATTTCAAATCCAACACATAACTAATCCCCATTTTTATTGTATCTAATTGCATAATCAGATTTTACACAACCTAATTCCACTTTAATCACACATTTAATAAATTCAACTTAGTGGTTTTAGTGTCTGTAGCATGGTTACCATATATGAAAATTTTGGTAGGTTCATCATGGAGGAAGGTTCACCAAAGGTTAGAATTTCATGCAACAAGATAATTACATTAAATGAACAATATGCATCAAGATAATAAAATAATTTACAACATCTTAAGACATGTCACTGAGATTAATCAGAAAATTGAAGTGTATATAACAAGATAATTCCATTAAATGAAATAAAAATACCCAAGGAAATATCCGTCATCGTGCTTATGATTCATAACATTTCCATTTCATAAAATACATAGAGAATACAACTTAAAATAATTTGTAAATTTTGCACCATAATTTGGCAAAATAAATTTGATGTTATGTTAAAAAAGTGCTATAAATAACTTGCATTTTCCTTATCTTGCGTCTTATTAACTAGTTTAAAAAACATAGTGAACAATTTTGAATCCAATCTAACATTGGCATTAGAATGTTGTGATATTGAAAAAATGAATAAACAGGGAAAGGATTACACATAATATATAGTGTGTATAAGGTGGTTAAAGTGGCTTAAAAGTAATTAAAACTTATGCTTTTATGCAAGTTACATAGATTATTGTATTCATCACCCTCATAAATGTGCTAGGTCTATTGGACAACCTGAATGGCATCACCATCCACTCATATAAACTATATCTAATCTTGATTGTTGTTTTTCACTCATCTCCTTCATGAATTTAAATCTGATAATAACCACTCCTTAGATCAATCTTGGTAAAGTACTTTGCTCCTGAAAGAACATCCATCATATCATCTAAATGAGGCATATGAGACTTGTACTTGATTGTAATTTTATTAATTGATCTACTATCCACACACATCCTCCACCATCCATCTTGATTTGGGTTTAAAAACACTGGTGTTGCACAAGGACTTGTGCTCTCCCTTACTACACCCTTCCTCACCAATTCATTAGCCTGCTTATTTAATTATGCATGTTTTGTTGGACTCATCCTATAAGCTACTTGATTGGGTAAATATGATCTTAGAATCAAATCAATGTGACGTTGAATATCTATATTTCATGGTAAACTATCTAGTATCTCATTAGGTATAACATATGCATATTCTTTAAACATGACTTCTACATATGTTGATATTTGCACCACTTTTTATGTCTTTTTTCTTCACTACTAATGCATAACAACAATGTTGTCTCCAAATATTACACCCTAGAAGGGAGTGTTCAATCCTCTTCTATATTTGGGCAACATTGGAACATTTCCAAGCATGTGGGTATGTTTATAGAGGAAATGAACCTCTATATTTAAAGGGGCTAGCTCTCGGAATGTGTTTCTGCAAAACAACCTCTATCTGAACCAATTTGATCTAAAGGAAAATAGTTAGAAATTGCACAAAATGAATCCTAATCTAGGATTTGTGATGCAATGAGATTATCTTCCACATAAATGTCATATCCTAATGCATAATACAATAAAATGCACAGACCATTTTCAAGGTCTAAGGGGTTCTAACATAAGTATTTTAGTACAGAGGCGAGATGTGGAAAATGACACAAAGTAAATGAACTAAAAGTCAAACTTTGCAGATTCCAAGAATAGTTTTACACTTATAACATTTCAACACACTTGAACACACTCTATATGACCTATTAGACTATAAACACTTGCTCATATATGAAGGGTAGAGGATAGAAAGATAGAAGATCACCACTTGCTGTCACTATATGTCTCTTACACACTCAATTAATTATCCAAAAACTTGAAAGAAATATACTTGTGCCAATGCGTAAAGGCATAATATCATTCCAAAAGGGCTTCGCCATATACTATGTGGTCAGTTTTTTCACTAGCACAAGGGTTGTATATATAACAAAAAGCAAGTGAGAAGAGGAGGCCTTCGGTGCTAGAAAGAGGAATCATTCTATTAGGAGTCCCCATCTTCATCTACAACCATCTTTGCCAATGATGCTCATTTGAACCATCTAATTGAACCATGTCACCTCCCTTGAACACTCTTAGCCTGCTCTCTCAAAGATGCTTCTCCACTGATTGCCTAGTGGAATCAAGATATTTTGAGTAAAGGCATCAATGCAGTTATTAAAAGGGAGTCCACTTATCATAGATTTTTCTTGGTGATAACAACTCTCCACTGGTATGTTGAGGTGTGCAATGTTGTAGGGAAGAGTCATTTTCACTCTGTTGGCCTTGTCTTCTTCTTTTGATTGGTCATCAAAAATGACTCAGATCTTAATTTGATCAATGGTGAGATGAGACCCTATGATCCTTTAATGGATGGAGAAATTGAGCCCTTGGATTTTATTTGAATCCTCTTATTTTAACACTAATGACTATTCCATCCTCTTGAAGTTGACATCCTTATAACTATCATTCTACTTGGATAATTTCTTTAGAGGCATTTCCTTTGGGCATTTTTTTAGAACAATTTCCCATAGGCATTTTATCTGAAAGAAATAACATTTTAGGCTCCTTTTGGTTGGTCCATTTTGATTGATCCATGTCCTTTTGGGCCTTTTGGAGTGTCTCTTTAGAAAGATTGTTCGGGACAAAATGTCCAAAACAATTCTTTCAGGGTTTCTACAAGTGTCCCTTTGAAAACTTTATGAAGGACACTTTTGCTAAGAATAACCCTTTGACATTTTCATTTCACCTCTCTTGAAAGCCTAAACATGCCCTTTGGCATTCTTGAAACATCCCTTTGGAAAGCTCGAAAAGGGCACTTTCTTGAGAAAAGACCCTTCGAGGAAAGTGCGTAGGGCACTATGCATAGAAAAATACCCTTCAAATTTTTTGTAAGTGTCCCTTTGGATTTTTTTGAATGACACTTTTGAATCTTTTTAAAGGCACCTGCATGAGGAACAATTCTTTCAAAAATCTTAAAGTGTCCAATTCCTTTAGACTTTTGTAAATGACTCTTCTGAAGAATTATTTCTGACAAAATGTCTGCAATAATTCCTTCAAAAAAATTATAAGGATCAATTATTTTGGAGAAATTGAAAGTACCTTTCAAAATTTTACAAGTGACTAATTTCTGATAAAAAGACCCTTCAAAAAGTTTGAAAGTGCTCTTCAAAAAAGTGCAAAGTGTCCCTTCAAAAACTTAAAGCAGACCAATTCTTTGAAAGAACAAACCCTTCGGAAAGATTGTTTCAAAAAAAAAGTTAAAAATAAATCCTTCAGAAATCCTATAGATGCCTTTTGGAAACTTGAAATGTGCCCTTTGAAAAAGTTGAAAACATCCCTTTGCAAGAGAAAAAGACCCTTCGGAAAGATTGTTTCAAACAAAAAGTCTGAAACAAATTCTTCAAAAAAGTTTCAAAAGACAATTCTTTCAAAAAAAAAGTAAGGGAATTTCTTTCAAAAATCTTGCAAAGTACCATTTGAAAAACCTATTTATGACACTTTCATGAGAAAAGACCCTTTGACAGAATGAAAATGACCCTTCGAGCTTTTGCAAATGACCTTTCAGAAAGATGAAATGGACCAATTCCTTTAGAAAGATTGTTTCGGATAAAAAGTCTAAAATAATTCATTTGAGTCTTGAACAAAAAACCTAAAGTAAAACCTTCCCAAAAGAAATAACACTTACAAGAAGATTGAATAAAATCTTCTTCCGATAGAAAAACTATGAATTTTGTACTTAACCAAAATAAAAGAGGCAAAACTTGGGGGTGAAAAATGGCTAACATTCTTGGCGATTCCAAGGGGAGGCATGCTTGTTATGCCTAAGACCAGTTGCCTAAATCCTTCCATTAGGCATGGAGTTGCACATATAGTCACTCAAAAATGACTTGAATAGACTTTTGGCCCAAAAAACACAAGCTAGATTGATTCATATGCACAAAGGAAGAGACACACACAAAACAAAAGGAAGGAAACACACATGTGCTACAAAGCACTTAGGGAACACAACAAAAAACCAAAGGAAACACACCTAAACTACTATTTACAATAGACTTGTAAGGCTTAATAGCAAAACTTTAGATGTATCCCATTCATGGGAATAGGCAATTCTTCTCCATTCATCTTGGTTAGCTAGAAAGAGTTACTTTATTTACACTTGCTAATAATGTAAGGGCCACTCCACAAAGTGTCAAACTTTGTATGTATGCCTGGTTTCGCTCTATCCTCATCCCATTTCAAAACCAAGTCACCTTATTTAAACACTCTTGCACTTACTCTTTTGTTAAAATACTTCTTCATGAGTACTGGTGGTGTTCCATGGTCTTGTGTGCATTGTCTCTTGCTTCTTACAACTGCATTAGTTATATCAATCTAACTTCCATTGGAGTATTCTCAAGTAGTTCCATCTACTGTGCAAGTTCTAGAGCAGGGAGTTCTTGAGATATGGACAACCTAGCCTCTCTCCCATAAACAAGCACACATGGAGAGTTACCAATTAATCTCTTGGGAGTAATCTTGCCAGCCCATAAGGTTGTCTTCAACTTGTTGTGACATTCCCTTTGATTATTCTCCAATGTCCTCTTGATGATCTTGATGAGATTCTTATTAGTAGACTTAGCCAATACATTACCTTGAGGTTAATAATTCTATGAGTTACACAAGTGAACTCCATTCCTATTTTCCCAATCAAAAGTTTTAGCACTTATGAAAGCAAGTGCATTATCATAAATGATAACATGAGGAACTCCAAACCTTGTTATAATGATCTCATAGAATTCTAAGATAGAATTTTCACTTGCCTCATTCAATGCAACAACCTCTACCTGCCTTGTGAAGTAGTCAGTAGCATTCAATATCCATTTGTGTTTAGCGCTTGATGGAGGGTTGATCATACCAATGAAATCAAGGCCCCATTACATGAAAGGTTAGTCTACTTGGATAAGATTCAAAGGAAGGGTTACAAGCTTCTATTTGCCTACAAAGAAGGCACATTAAGGACACTTTTTAGCCTAGTGGTAACAGTCCTTAAAAATACTAGGCCAATAGTAACCAACCCTCATTATCTTTGTAGTTATTGTCCTATGAGAGAAATGACCCCCATCTGCACCATTGTGAAACTTTTCCAGTAGCATATCAAATCGATCATTGTTAGCACACCTCAACATCACACCATTCACATCTTTTCTAAAGAGAACACCATCTACAAGATAGTAAGGAATGGTCTGTAATCTAAAATACCTCCTTTGAGACTTTTTCAAGCCATTGAGGCACTCATCATTTTGAAGAAAACTAATGATGTCTTGTGTCTAACTTTGAACTTGTATGTGATCAATTGGTTGGGGTTAAACTTGGTTGATTAAGACTTCCTCTTTTATCTCTTATAAATCTAAAGCTAAATGCTCACATAATACTTTTCCTTTTACCATGTTTGTAACCTTAATATCCACATCGTACTCTATCACCTTTGTAATCCACCCAACTCTCTTTTCATTAAGGTCTTTGCCTAGGAGAAATTCCTTGGTGCTAGGATGAGAAACCATGACATGTATTTTATTATTTGAAACCATGTATTTGAATTTCTTCAATCCTCTTATCATAGCTAGATATTGCTTCTCAATAAATGTATACTTAACCTCATAATCTTCCAATCCTTCACTGAAGAATGCAATTGGTTGCTCTACCTCTTTATCACTCTTTTGCATAAGCATAGCTGAGATTATATCAAGGTTAGCAAAGGTGTAGAATAAAAAATATTTGGAAAAGTTTGGGTTCAAGAGAGTAGGATATTTTTCAATCACTTGCTTGATTGCCTCAAAACTACTCTTACCTTCCTTTGTCCAAGTAAAAGCTTAGTTCTTCTTGAGCATGGTTGTCATAGGCTTTACCACAGTTACAAAGCCTAGAATAAACCTTCTTACAAAGTTTATTTTCCTCAAGAATCTTTGAAGTCCTTTCTTGTGTTGAGGAAAAGACAAGCCTAGAATAGACTCAATCCTCTTGGGGTCAATGGACAAGCCTTCTTTTGAAATAATATAACCCAATAGCTTACCTTCATAGACAACAAAGATGCATTTTTTTGAATTAAGGGATATTCCATACTCCATACACTTCTCAAACACCTACCTTAGATGTTCCATATGATCAATAGCACCCTTTAAAAAAATAGTTATATCATCAAGGTACACACACAAAAAAATTATGATCAAACCCTCAAAAGCCATGTCTATTTCCCTTTGAAATGTACCAACATTGGATAAACCAAATGGCATCTTCCTATAGGCAAAGGTCCCCCATTTTATAATGAAGGCTATCTTAAACTGATCCTCTTCATTTACCAGTATCTGATTGTAACTTGAATAACCATCAAGAACTGAGAAGTGTTGAGAACTTGAACCACTTGCAGAATTTGTTCCATGGAAGGTAGTGGATAATAATCCTTAAGAGACACTCTATTAAGATCTCAAAAATCCACACAAAGTCTGATCTCTCCATTATTCTTTTAGATAGGTACAAGATTAGCCACCCAAGTTGAGTGTTTGATAGAAAAGATAATCCTAGACCCAATCAACTTGGTCAGCGCTTTCTTCATGAGTTCCTCTATCTTGGGATTGATTAGCCTTTGTTTTTGCCTGACTAGTTTAGCTCCACGTTCTAACTCAATGGTGTGATGAGCTAAACTTGGAACAAACCCTTTTAAATCTTTGTATTCTCAAGCAAAAATGTCATGGAACTCTTTTCATAATTCAATAAAGGCCTGTCTCTCAGACAAAGAACATACCTTACCAATTTTTAGGAAATTATCCTTGTAAATCATGACTCTCTCATAGTTCTCTTCTTTCATGGACATGCTCACTCTTTATTTCTTCTTTTGATCATCTTAATTGAAAAAACTATCCAAAGTAATTGACCCCTTAGGTATCTTGTTTGTCTTCAACTAAATAACTTGTTCTTTATATTGATCATGCAGTCTCTTTTGGTTCCTTGAAGAGAATCCTACTTCATTTTGTAAGAAGTGTATAATGTGTTCATCACTTTCAAACACCTACCATGACACTTCATTATCTAGAATAGAAGGCCTCACAATGACTTTGATATGAGACTGATCTTTCTCCTTTCCTACATCAACAACTGGGTTAAACTATGCTCTTATGGTAGCCAATCTATCAACATGTTTATTTGAATCCCTAGGTATGGGTTGTATGTTGAAGACATCAAAGTCTTCAAGTAGGTCCCATGCCCTATGCTTGTAAGATTTAAGCAAGGGATTCCTAGTTGTAGCTTGATTTCTCACTTGATGGATGACCAATTCACTATCCCCATAAACTTTCAAATGCTTGATCCCTTTTTTCTTTGTCCATTGAAGGTCATGAACTAGGCCTTCATATTCTACCACATTACAGGTGTAGCTGAAGTGGAATCTATATGAGGATTAGTATTGATTATTTGATGGAAAAACTAACATAATGACAGTTCCTACACCTACTTTGCTTTTTGAGACATCAAAAAACATTTCCCATATTCCTTCAAGTTCATGGTCTTTATTAGTGAGTGAAGGGATTGAAACATATTTTTTGTGTATACAATAAACTCCCAAATTAGTCTCTTTTATGAATGTATATGGATCAAGTCTATGCATTTTAGTGCTGTACTTATCAAGGAAAAGATCAAAAATACCTTCAAGGGGGAAGGATGCTTCACCATCCATGACACCTTCCTCTTCTTTGCTAATTAGACAATTCTGATTTAAACTTGTTTCCATGTATGGCTCAATATGAAACCTTGATAAGGGTTGAGTCCTTATAGTCACCTTGGTTCCATACCTTGTTTTAAAATCTAGAAAATACCAATCAGTAGAAAAGTGCCCTCCTATCTTAGCTGTGAAGTCCCTTGATAAGCAAATAGCAAAATGGGTTGGAAGGTCTACCACCACAATGCCTTATATAATGGGAAAACTTGGGCAACCATGTAAAAAGACTTTCAAACCCATGACCAATCCCACTATTCTAGTTATAGTCCCATCAAGCTGTAATACACCTTTACTATGTGGTTCATACTTCAATCCCAATTTATTAGCCACCACCTTAGGCATGACAGTGGTACTAGCTCCACTATCTACAATACAATTGTGAACCAACTTGTCTCCCATAATGAGTGTGAGGTAAAAGGGTGGAGGATTTTCATATTTGGTGAAGGGCTCTAAGACATGATTTGCAAAATTGGTGAGGGCCACACTATTGTGTTTTGAAGTTTGAAGGGCTATATGAATGTTTGCAAGCTGTTCTTTTAAGAGCTCCTTTTGACTAGGCATATGCAAGACTTCCCAAAGAGATATGCTTGTCTTGGAATTCTTTAAAGAATCAATAATATTTAGAGGGGAATTATTCACCTTTTCTTGCATTATTTAAGTAGTGAGGGAGTCTAAACCTATTGAATTATAGGCTTGATAATCCTCCTTGCATTCTAACTTTGCTGAGGGGCATGACTGGTAGTAGGTATTGCACTAGGATTCACACTTTGTATCCTTGGAGAGGCATCACTTGTAGTGACATGTACTCTTGGAACATCTCCTAGATCTCTCTTCTTGGCTCTTGTGTTGGTAGCGATTGATATGCTTTGATTTAACACATAATCATCCTTAGCTTGAAAATTCATCATACCTACACTCTGGTTGCTACCTTCTCCATGAATATCCCTTTGGTTGGGATTTACTTCTTTTAATGTCATGTAAGGAGTAGTTTATTTTTATGCCACCAAGGCTTGGCTATCTTCTCCACCATCATGCATAAACTGACCTTGAGGTTGTCCCCATTGGTCCAAAAGATGCTCCCCTTAAACCAAGTTAACATGTATTGAAACAACAACATTTGTGGAAGGAGTAGAATTAGGAATATAGGCATTGGGTTGCCTATTTAAACCTTGTTGACCTTGTCCTCTTCCTTGGTAGTTGTATTGGGGTGGAGCTCTATATCCTTGTTGAGGGTAGTATTGATGGTTAGGTGGAATACTTGTCTAGAACTAAGCTTGCTTGAGCTGAGCTTGTAATGATAAGATCTCTTCATCTTTATCCACAACATTATCCATCTTCTTGGGAAAGGTTCTCAGCTTGACATTGACATTAAGAACTTGTGCTACGCTTGGAGCTTCAACTGAACTATGAGACAACAAAGCCATATAAACTCTTGGAGGTAGCTTTCCAACCTATATTAAGCTATTCTCAGCTTCAATAGCTATCTCATATCACAACCACATCAATACCAATACCTTTGAGATAAATGTGGAACACAAAGATTAGATGAGGTCTCATGATAGGTGGTAACCTATGCCATATCTTTTGAAAATTTTCATTGAAATCTCCCATGGATTCGTTAGGACCTCTCTTTATCATAGCTGATGGATTAACAAAGTATGGTCACTCTTATTCTCAAATCTAGTTACCAACAATTCCCCAAAGCCATCCCAACTTGTAATACAACCACCTTCTAAAGTCCTATACCAGTCAAGTGCCTTGCCTTTTAGAGACATAACAAGCAATCTAATGGATATATTGGCTCAGGTGACATTATGGAAGTTAAATTTTTTTGAGATGTCCCTAATATGCTTAGATGGGGTAATAGGACCCTCTCCATTGAAACTAGGGAGAATCTTGGTAGCATTGGGAGGAATAGGGTCGTATGCAGGAAGGTCAATTGGATTTTGGGTGCTAAAGGTTAGGAAAGGTTGTTGCCTATCTATTTCTCTTCTTTCCTCTTGATCTCATATTTCTCCAACTTCCTCAACTTCTTTTTCTTCTTCTCCCAAACCTCCTTGCTAAGGATCTCTAAGCGCTGGGAATGGTTCAAGGTGTTGTTCTTCAAGAAGAGCTTCAACTATAGGGGCTTACTCAAAATTCCTAGATGACCTAGTAAGGACCATGAAGTATCATGTGGGAAACTTGATCTACAACCAGATATTATCATCTTTTGGAGTCGCCAAATGCTGGATTAAGAATATTTCTACAACCTTAGGCTTGTCAAGACTAGCATACACCTTGACATGTCAATAATTGGTCCCAACAGGCTGCCAAAACTATTGTCTCCAAATATTTCAACCTAGAAGGGAGTGCTCAATCCTCTTCTAGATTTGGGCAACATTGGAACATTTCCAGGCATGTGGGTATGCTTATAGAGGAAATGAACGTCTAGATTTAAAGGGGCTAGCTCCCTGAATGTGTCTCTACAAAACAGCCTCTATCTAAACCAATTTGATCTAAAGGAAAAGAGTTAGAAATTGCACAAAATGAAACCTAGTCTAGGATTGGTGATGCACTAATATTATCTTCTACATGAATGTCATATCCTAATGCACAATATAGCAAAACACATAGACCATTTTCAAGATCTAAGGGGTTCTAACATAAGTATTTTATTACAAATGTGAGATGTGGAAAATGACACAAATTAAATGAATTGAAAGGCAAACATTACACATTCAAAGAATAGTTTTACACTTATAACATTTCAACACACTTGAACACACTCTATATGACCTGTTAGACTATGAACTCTTGCTCATATATGAAGGGTAGAGGACAGAAAGATGGAATATCATGACTTGTCACTATACATCTCTTACACACTCAAGCAATTATCCATAAACTTGAAAGAAATAGACTTGTACCAATGCTTAAAGGTAGAATACCATTCCAATAGGGCTTTGTCATACACTGTGTGGTCAATTTTTTCACTAGCACAAGAGCTATATTTATAGCAGAAAGCAAGTGAGAAGAGGAGGCCTTTAGTGCTAAAAAGAGGAATCATTCTATTAGGAGTCCCCATCTTCAACTACAACCATCTTTGTCAATGATGCTCATTCAGGCCATCTAATTGATCTATGTCACCTCCCTTGAACACTCTTGGCCTGCTGTCTCAAAGATGCTTCTCCAACAGTTGCTCAATAGAATCAAGATATTTTGAGTAAAGGCATCAATGTGGTTATTACAAGGGAGTTCACTTGTCACATATTTGTCTTGGTGCTAACAACTCTCCACCAGCTTGTTGAGGTGTACAATGACATAGGGGAGAGTAATTTTTACTTTGTTAACCTTATCTTCTTCTTTTGATTGGTCATCAAAAATGACTTAGATCTTGATTTGATTAATGGTGAGATGAGCCCTTCTGATCCTTTGATGGATGGAGAATGTGAGCCCTTGGATTTGCTTTGAATAATCTTGTTTGAACACCAACAACTATTCCATCCTCCTGAAGTTGACGTCCATATAACTGTCATTCTACTTGGACAATTTCTTCAGAGGCATTTCTTTTGGGCATTCTTTCTGAAAAATTTCCCATGGGTATTTTCTCTAAAAGAAATAACCTTTCAGGGCCCTTTTGCTTGGTCTATTTTGATTGATCCATGTCCTTTTGGGCCTTTTGGAGTGTCTCTTTGGAAAGATTATTTCAAACAAAATGTCTAAAATAATTCTTTCAGGGTTTTTGCAAGTGTCCCTTCGAAAACTTTTCGAAGGACACTTTCACCAAACATAACCCTTCAACATTTTCATTTCACCTCTCTTGAAAGCCTAAACATGCCCTTCAACATTTTTGAAATGTCCCATTGGAAATCCCAAAAAGGACACTTTCTTGAGAAAAGACCCTTTGGGGAAAGTGTGTAGGGCACTTTGCATAGAAAAAGACCCTTTAGAATTTTTCTAAGTGTCCCTTTAGATTTTTTCAAAGGACACTTTCAGACCTTTTGAAGGGCACCTACATGAGGAACAATTCTTTTGAAAATCTTAAAGTGTCTAATTCCTTCAGACTTTTGTAAATGACTCTTTCGAAGATTTATTTCAGACAAACTGTTTGAAACAGTTCCTTTAGAAAAATTGTAAGGATCAATTCTTTTAGAGAAATTGAAAGTACATTTTGGAATTTTGCAAGTGACCACTTTTTTAAGAAAAAGACCCTTCGAAAAGGTTGAAAGTGCCCTTAAAAAAAGTGCATAGTGTCCCTTCAAAAACTTTAATCAGACCAATTATTTGAAAGAACAAACCCTTCAGAAAGATTGTTTCAAACAAAAAGTTTGAAACAAATCCTTTAGAAATCTTATAGATACCTTTTGGAAACTTGAAATGTGCCCTTCAAAAAAGTTGAAAATGTCCCTTTGCAAGAGAAAAATACCCTTCGAAAAGATTTTTTTGGACAAAAAGTCTAAAACAAATCCTTCATAAAAGTTGCAAGAGACAATTCTTTTTTGAAAAAAAGTAAGGGACATTTCTTTTGGAAATCTCACAAAGTACCCTTTGAAAAACCTGTTTAGGACACTTTCATGAAAACAAGACCCTTTGATAGAATGAAAATGACCTTTTAGGCTTTTGCAAAGGACCTTTCAAAAAGATGAAATAGACTAATTCCTTTAGAAAGATTGTTTTAGACAAAAGTATGAAATAATTCATTTGAGTCTTGAATAAAAAAACTTGAAGTAAAACCTTCTTAAAAGAAATAACAATTGTAAGAAGACCAAACAAAATCTTCCTCTGATAGACAAAATATGAATGTTGCACTTAGCCAAAATGAAAGAGGCAAAACTTGGGAGTGAAAAATGGCTAACAAGCAACATGTCATATTCATATCTTTGATAAATTATTTTGCAGTCAGCATGCTTCTAGCCTATCCTTCTTTAAGAGGTAACAAAACTACCTTCATACCACCTTTCCAGAAACTATATGTGTTATTTACTCCATCATGAATTGTTTTTCTATTAAACTACCATGGCCCTCCCAATAAAACATGGCATTTATCCATCATATTTCATCCTTGTAAGTTTTACCTATTGAAAACTTGATAAAACACCTTTTATCCATTATAACTTCATTCCCTTTCTTAAACTATAAAATTCGATAAGGATTATGATGTTTTTCACACTACAAACCTAGTTTCTCAATCATAACTTTAGAAACCATATTTTCACAACTACCACAATCTATTGCTAACTTGCATATCTTACTTATTAAAGTACACCTTGTTTGAAAGATATTTGTTTTCAACCATGCATCACTACCTTATTTATTCTGCATATGTTCTTTCCATGGAGAAATCATTGTTCTTCTCATCATGAGATTTTCTCCAATATCTATTGTTGCAACTTTAGTATTTTTCTCTTCTATTTCAACTTCAACTAAATTCACTCTTGGGCAGTCCTCTTGCCTCCTCTCTTGATCTTGATATTATGGACACTCAAACACTCTATGGCCTTCTTCTCCTCATCTATAGAGACATAAGACCTGAACTGATTTGGAAGCCATCCTCTACCACCACCATAGCTTCATCCTCTCTGAAATCCTCTTCCTCTTTGTTGGTTTTGAAACCCTTGTTTGTTATCTTCTTATCTTTCTAGACCATGTGATGATTCTCCTCTAGTGGTATTAACCCAACCTCAATTTGTATTAAATCCACCTCATCCCCTTATTGAAGGAGATTATCCTCTTCTTGGCCCAATAGATGCTCTTTTGAAATTATGTCTATTTTGTTTTTCTTTTGCCTTCAAAGCTAACTAATAAGCTTCTTCCATGCAAAGTATTCTATGCATGCTTAATTCATCTTGAATAGAAAACTTCAAACCATTTACATACCTTATAACAATCTACTCTTTTGTCTCATTATGCTCCATGTGTATGGAAAGCTTGTAAAACTCATCTGTACACTCTTGTATATTGTGATCCTTCTATCTCAAATTTTGAAATCTTTTGTACAAGGTTTGTGCATAATCCATAAGAAGAAATTTATCCTTTAGCTTCTTCGCCATCTTTTTCCACAAATTGATCTTATCTTTACCTTTTCTCTGTCTTTATTTTTATTGGTGATCCCACCAAATCATTACATGACCCTTCAATTTTGTGTATGCAAATGCTACCTTCTTATCTTCTCTCATAGTTCTCCACTCAAAGAACTTATCCATGATGTTCATCCAATCTATCAACTCCTATGGTTTTAAAATTTCACCATAATCTAGAATGTCAACCTTGATTCCTTCGTTCCTTCCTTTTAAAGATCTAACCATCCTCTATTTCATTGATGGTGATGTTCTTGTTGCTCCTCTTACAAAATTTCTTCTTCATGATCTGTGTTATCTTCTACATCATCTTCTACTCTCCTTTGTCTTTGATTTGTAACAATTTGGGTTAAATGTTCTACTTGCATCTATAGCTCTGGCATAATATGGTTCATTTGATTGATTCCTCCTCGTCTTCTCACTATCTCTTACACGTTCAAGATTTGAACTCGCTCTAATACCAAATAATGAACCAAAATACTATCAAGATAATAAATTTACCAATAGAATTTTTTTTGAACAAGAATCAGTATTGATTAATATTTAATGTATTCAAATAATTATAAACCATGCATAAATAAGTCTCAACTTAGAATTGGAGTTGACATGCAAAATTTAGAACTTTAAGCATAATAAGACTCGACCTGCTATTTTTAGTAAGTTTTGCATGCAAGTGTGCAGAATGCCAAAAATCTCCAAAAATAAACTAATCTCTAAAATTAACCTATTAGATGAATTTTAATTGAAGTTCAATTTTGGTTACAAAAATAGATAATTTCTAAATTTAGAAAAACTTAAAAATAAAATTAAATGGCAATTTTAGACCCTCATATGGTCACATTCGGCCTCTAAAAAATATTAAAAGTGTACCATAACTAGAAGAGTTGGTTATGTCAGCATTGAAATTTTTTAGATTGTTGTTTTGGCGTGAATATAGGCTCAAACAGAGCTATGAATCAAAATTTATGGCCTCTAGAAGTTTGACCTCTTTTTTTGCATCAAGTAACAACCAATCATCAACAAAAACCAAGTGATAACAACCATTTTCATGGTCCAACATCCCTATTTATATTTGTTGAGACTATTTACTGGCATGTCTAGTTAGGTGGTTAGTAGTTGTCATGTTAATGGGTTAGTTCCAAAATTTAAAAGCCTATGCTAGGTAGTGTAGACAAGTTAACCCTTGATCCTTACAATTCTAACAGCCAATAATTTCTATCCTCCACCATCCTTTGATTCTACCTTACTAAGTGTCATTTAATCCAATTGGATAATTAATTATTTGTCTTTTTTTATCCTCAATATTTATGCCTTGCACTTCACTTTTTGGCTTCTTAGTTATAGGCATTTTCCTCTTTTCCTATGCACTCTTAATTTCATCAATTTCTTCAAAGTCTACTATTGTCTATCTCTCTTATACATGAAAATTTAGTATGCACTTATATTTATGTCCCTTGTGTTGGTTGAATATTTTGTCGATTAGCATATTGATAAACAAAATAGGTTTGATCAGCCAAAGTAGGAAGATTAGTCGTCCAAATGTGTACTTTTACAACATCAGAATGACACTAATCTCTCCTCTCGTCAAGGGGAGGTTCCTTGTAGGTATGCTATATATATATATATATATATATATAGAAAATAATACTCATGGGTAGGACAAACCATCCATCTCTCTTTCTTCAGAGATGATGCACGTGGATCTAAGAAAAAACTTAGGAGAAATGACAGACAATACTCCTCTTCTTTCAGAAGTACTATTTAGCAAACCACAAGAATACTCCTGGTAGTAACAACAAAATGTAGCAAAGGATGCAATAACCAGTAAATCGAGATGCAACACAAAGTCTTCACCTGGATTGCTCAAGAGTAAGATACGAAGGAAAATGAGGGCACAAAGTCGCCTCAAGGTCTTTTACACAGAAATGAAAAGAAAACACACTAAAGGCAATTATGGGGGCACAAAGTCTCTCCACAGTTGACTCTTTAGGACACCTTCTTGACTGCTGTCACTAATTCTGCTTGTTGAATTAAAGGAACAGAAGATATATTGAAGAAAAAAACATAAGAACAATTTCTTCAATAACAAAGATATTCTAGCACAAAGTCTGAAAAACCACTTGCTTTCTTATTCTAGTAACAAAATATGATCGACAATCTGAGCTCAAAGTCTCAGTAATGCCTTACAATTTTGGCAGAGTTTCATTCTAATTATCAAAAAAGAAATTTGTATTACAATAAAAGAAAGTCCCTTATATAGCCTCTTCAAGAAGGACTCGAGAACAGTAAAATACATTATTTTGCGTTGGAATTTGTTAAGAAGACACGCTAGAACTTAGGGGCATTTTACCCATTTGATTTTATCAATGTAAGGAAACAAGTTGCGCTTATTGAAATTTTGCAACTTTCAATGTCCACCTGGTGATCTGATATTATCTTCATCATTCCTCCTTTTTTGGTTAATTGAATCGGGTCTTGGATTTAGTTTGCTATTTTGTTCCTTCTCCACTTTCTTTTGGTCTTGGCCTTGAAATATGTGAATGTATTTTGGTCTGTATGTTCAAAGGATCAACGGCTAGTTCACTGTGTTGAATTTGACATTTTTGGGTGGTTCATTCCTTTGTCCTCTTTCAAATTTTCTATTTGGCACTTTTTAGATTGAACTTGGCCTTTCGGGCCTTAAGAAATGACCCATTTTGAGTCGAGAAGAGCCTCTTGCAAGGGTATCTACCCTTTGGGCAGTCTTTGAATGGCCTTTGGGCTTCTTCGAGAAACTCTTTGAACTTTGGTGATGAACCAACTGTTGAACCATTCCATTGAACCATGGCTTTGAACCATTCCGTTGAACCAAGGCTTTGAACCATGTGTTTGAACTAACCGTTGAACCAAGGCTTTGAACCTTTTCGTTGAACCAAGACATTGAACCAACCATTGAACCAAGTTTTGGTTCAACGGTTCAAACAAAGCCTTGAATCGACTGACGAACCATTTGATTGAACCAAAGAATGAATCAAAGCATTGAAACAAAGTGGATGAACCAAATGTTGAAACAAAGCATTGAACCGCTTGATTGAACCTGCCTTTGAACCATTTGATGTTGAACCAAAGGATGAACCAAGCGTTGAACCTGCTGTTGATGCTTACCGATGGAAATTTCTATTTGAACCAAGGTGATGAACCAATTGTAAAAATTACCAATTGTTAGAAACTGATTCTTTTGATTGAACCTACCTGCGGAAGTCGTGAAGCCCGTTGAACTTGTAGAAATGAGCCTGTTTGCAGAGTTTGTAGATTTAAGCCTACAAAGTCCGTAGATTTTTGAAAAGCTTGAAAAATGAGGAATTTGAATGCCCAAGACAAATTGTGGAAAGGGAAGAGATAATTTTGGTCTGTAGGACTAAAATAATTCAAATGTTGTCCCAAAAATAGCTGATATTTCTGGGGGACAATAGCTGGCTCCAGTTGGGGAACTTCTATCAATTGCAAAAAGAATTGAAAGGAGTAAAATCCAAAATCTCCAGTGTCTTCATGTGTACAATTGGGTTATGGAGTCATGCTACCCAGAAATGAAAGGCTTCAAAAATAGAAACAAACAAAACAAAATAGAATTAAAAACTGTACAAATATACATATATACATATGCAATGATCTGATACTTCAAGAGTTGAAGTGTTTCAGATGCTACCCATTGTGGGATAGAGAAAAGAGTGTGCCATCTTGATATTTCAGCAGAAAGCTATTTTCACCAATGTGCTGATGAATTATAAATGGGCCTCTCCAAAGGGAGTCAAACTTTCCATGTATCCCCTTTGGTTCTCTCCTTTTGTCCCACAACAGGACTTGATCTCCAATATGGAAATCATAATTTCTGGCCTTCTAGTCAAAGAGTTTCTTTACCAGACTTTGATGAGCAACAATTCTATCTACCACTATGGTTCTCTATTCCTCTAGCTCAGTCAGGTACATGATTCTTTTATCAAGAGAGCTTTCATATGTCTGATCTTCAATTGCCTTTGCTAATTTCAAGGCTGGCAATTCTAAGGTGATTGGTATCTCAACATTGATACCATAAAGAAGTTGAAAAGGAAACATACCAATTGCCCTCTTTGGTGTGATTATGTCTGCCCACAAAGCATCAACCAATACTTTATGCCATGTTATTTGATTGTCATCTGCCAGCTTCTTGATAATAGTTACCAGATTCTTATTGCTAGATTTAGCTTATCCATTCCCTTGTGAAAAATAATCAGAAGAGTGAGAGAGTGTAATTCCATAATAGAAACAAAATTGTGTAATTTCTTGAGAGGTGAAACAAGTTGCATTATCAGTAACAATTTTGATTGGAACTCCAAACCTGGAAATGATATTCTCTTTAAGGAAGTTGCATACAACTTCTGAAGTAACATGCTTAGTTGGGATTGCTTCTACCCACTTGGTGAAATAGTCAGTTGCTGTAAGGACATAATCATGTCTAGCACTTGAAGATGGGTTTATGGTCCCAGTAAAATCAAGTCCCCATTGTTGGAAAGGTTCTTCTATGATCACTAGCTTGAGAGGCATAGCAGCTAACTTGGGTCTTCCAACAAATTGCTGACAGAGTTCACATTTTCTCACCCACTTATGTGCATCTTGGAAAAGAGTTGGCCAGTAATACTTGGCTCACAGAATCTTGTGAGCAGTCATAGAAGCAAAAAAATGTCCTCTACAGGCCAGATTGTGGAAAGATTTCAAAAGCTGGGTTTGTTTTTCCTTGTCTACACATCGAAGGAATACTCCATCTATGCTTCTCTTATACAAGCCGTTATCCCAAAAGACAAAATTGGTAGCTTTCAAATTGATAGTCCTCTTTTCTTTGTAAGACAAATGAGCAGGACATTCACCATAAGTTAGGAAATGAGCGATACCTGAATACCACTCATTAGTAGTAGAGACAAAAAGGACTGTTGGAGTCTCTTCTACTTCAGTTTCTTCACACTGTGTTTTTTTTGGCTTATTATCAACAATTAATTAGCATAGGCCTTTACCCCTGACCAGCTTTGTCAGCTTGATGTCTAGATCAAACTCTTGGATCTTTGCAATCCAATTACCTTTTTTCATGCCAAACTCTTGCTGAGTTAATATAAACTTGACTGTAGTATCAGGGACTAGGGGAGTAGTATGTGAATTCAAAATATAGAAGTGGAAATGTTTGACTGCTTTCACCAAGGCATAAACATGCTTCTCTATATTCAAATATTTCATCTCATGAGTTTTGAGAGGGCAACTCATGAAAGAGATAAAAGATTCCATACCTTCCTTGTCTTGTTGAACAAGAATCATTGAAAGAGTGTGTTCAGACACATAGTTATATATGATGAAATATTTGTTATAATCTGGGCAAACCAAGGTAGGGGCGTGAGCGATGGTAGTTTTGATATCCTGAAATGCTGATTTACCTTCTTTAGTCTCGCTGAAGACAGTCTTCCCTTTCATCATGTTCACAATATGTCTTGTCTTCTCAGCAAATTTGGGGATGAATCTCCGTAAGAAATTCACCTTTCCAAAGAAAAAATGAACAACATTCTTATTTATAGGTAGATTAAGCTCTTGAATAGACTTGACTCTATCTGAGTCAATCTTTATGCCTTCTTTAGACACAATGTGTCCAAGGAGTTTCCCCTCTGTTACTCTAAATATAGACTTTTTAGGATTTAAGAAAATACCATTCTAGCGACAACGCTCTAGCACTTGTTGTAGGTGGCGTACATAATCAGATCGACGCCTTGAAAAGACAGTCAAATCATCAAGGTATACCATTATGAATTTACCAATCTCATCTTTGAAAGCTAAATCCATAGCTCTTTGAAAAGTAGCACCATTATTTATTAGACCAAAAGACATTCTTCTATATGCAAATGTACCCCAAGGCTTGGTGAATGCAATTTTGTGTTGGTCTGCTTCACCAACTTCAACTTGATTATAACCTGAGAAGCCATCCAACATTGATAACATCTCTGCACATGTCACTATTTGAAGCACTTGATCCATAATTGGCAAAAGATAATTATCCTTCAAAGATGCTTGATTCAGATTTCTAAAATCTACACAAATGCAAATTTTGTCATTCTTCTTCCTTACAGGCACTATGTTTGCAATCCATGTAGAATGATGGATTGGAAAGATGATTCTAGCATTTAACATCTTTTGTATCCAAGATAGAATAGTACTTGATATTTTTAGATTATACTATTTGGATTTTTGCTTGTATGGCATTGAGTCGGCCTTGAGAGGAATGTTATGGCAGATTTTATCTAGTCTGAGAGACTTCAAGTCTTCATAAGAATATGCTAAGACATCCATGTATTGATAGATGAAAGAAGTGAACTTGAATCTTTCTTCAGGGGTGCATCACTTACTAATATTGATCATCTTGGGATTTTTTTCAGTAGACAGATTCACTTGATCGAATTCTTGAGAAAAACTCAAGTCTGTTTGTTGTTGTTTAATGAATCTATCATGTTTGTCAAACAACTTTTCAAGAGAAACTAGGCCTTTGGGAATTTTGTTTCCTTTTAGCTGCAAGAATTCTTCATTTATATCTGAGCTGAATTCAGACACAGATTCATTCTTCTGAGGTTCACTGCCTTCAAATCATAGCTGTTCAAAATTATCTTTTCATTCCAAGAAGGCAATGATTTGATGACCATCATTGAACACTTGCAAATGATCAGCATTGTCAAGAACACTTGGTCTATAAACCAGCTCAATGGTATACCTGTCTTCTTTGAAATCTGAATGAGGAACTAAGAGAGTTCTTGAAATAGCAAGTGCATCAGCTCTGTCATTAGACTCTCTAGGTATGGCAGAAATGTTGAAAGCATCAAAACTTTCAATTTGGTCCCGAACCAAGTTATGGTAGTGGCATAATATTTCATTTTTAATTTGGTATAAATTTCTCACTTGACAAACTACTAATTCAACATCCCCTTTAGCATGAAGAAACTTGATGCCTTTTTCTTGAGCAGCCTTCATGTCCAGTAACAAAGATTCATATTCAGCTGTATTATTAGTGTTGCTAAACTGTAATTTGTAAGATGAAGGGAACATATCTCCTTGAAGAGATATCAAAACAATTCCAGCCCCTCAATCGATAGAATAATAGCTACCATCAAATTCCAAAGTCCATATTTTATCTGATACTGACTTTTCTTTAGACTTTCCTTCATCAGAAATGAAGAATCCTTCTTGGTCTGTACTATAGCCTACCAATTTTTCTGCTATTCTTGTTGAACTGATTTTTGAGTTGATACTTTCAGGTGTTTCATGCACTTCATCTGTAAATAGAAAATAATTACCCATACCTGCAGATTCAAAAAGAATTTGAGCTTCGGGGGTTGATGTCTAAGTGACCACATATTTTGCTTCCTTTTCAGGGAGCAATCTCTTCATCATGCCTTGGACAAGGATCCTTACCTCAAATAGATCCATGTTTAATTCTCCTCCCATGTCCTTGTAGAAATTTCGTTCAGGCAAAATGCCATAAGATGCTCGGACATCAGCCACCAAGACAATTATCTTGATTCTCTTGTCTGGGAAGGCTACAAATGCAAATTGGGCATCTTTGATTTGTCTCAGCAATGGTACTTGCTTATTCTCCATGGAGAAACATCTCCCAAATGTCTTGGTTAGTGTGAGACCAAGGGATTCAGCCACTTTAGCAAGCATGACATTGTCTGAAGCTCCAGAATCAATGATGCAATTATTCAACTTATGTCCATTTATCAATAATGTGACATAAAATGGTTCAATCCTGCCAGGAGTAGCAGGGGGAGCAGTGACAAGGTTGTTTTTAGTGGGTACATTTCTAGCAGCATCATGTGTCACTTTGTGAATTATTTTTTCAATAGGGATGTTTTGGTTTTTAACACATTAAACCAGTCTATCTAACTGCTCAAAATGAGACTGCAGAAATTCAAATTCAGACATTTGAATTTTGGTTCTCTTTATATGGTCAATGATATCAAATGTCTGGAATGAGCTAAGAGCAAAAGATGGGAGTTCATCCTTTTAATTTTTTAAAGGGGTAGGATTGGACTACGAAATTGAAGTAGAAGGCATAGGGGCATTTGGGGTACTTACCTTTCTTGAAACCACTGAGTCCTTTGGCTGGAAAGGAAGAGTGGATCTCCGCTTAGCAATTGAAACTACTGATTGAGGTCACTCCTCTACTTTCTTTTTATCAGCTTGTTGTGCTGATTAATTCTTAGACTGGGTGAATACAACATACGACCCCTCAGCTGCATGGCCTTCACTTTTGGGTTCATCTTGATAGTTCAGGAAACCAATATGGGAGTCGCTAGCTAATTCTTCTTCCTCAGTGAAGGATTAGCATCATCTTCATGATTTAACTTAGATTGAAATAAAAAATTCACTTCAGCTTCAAGATATCCAACTGCTAAATTATTTAGAGATGCTTCAAGGGTGAGATTTCTCTGTGGGGGAGGAAAGCAATTTTGCTGTCCCTAATTCTTAGCAGCATTGCCTTGGTATGCCTAATTCTGGAATGTCCTCTTGGGCATATCTCTGTATGCAAGAGCAAATGACATCCCTTGTGCCATTTGCTTTTTGAGAGCTAACATTTCATTTGCTAGCTTTTGTACCATTAGATCAATAGTGACTGTAGGGGAGTACTCAAAAAATGAAGAGGATTTACTTTTATTAGGGTCTCTCTTTATCTTTCCTACCAAGATAAGGTCATCTTCTACCTCAGTAGCCAAGTCTTGAGCAGTAACAAGGTCTATGTGTCTGGCCTGTCTCAGCAAGAAACTCACTTCAGGCAGTTGAGTTGATGAAGAAGCATTTGAGTTTTTGAGGTGTTGGCTAGATGACCATGGGAATCTTGTGCCTCAACTTGTTGAACCTAGCAATAAAATCCCTCATAGGCTCATGAGGCTCTTTCTTCATCTGAGTGAGCTGGGCCAGTAAGGCATGTGCATCTTTTGCAAGCTTGAACTTGGCTTCAAATATGTCTTTCAGAGTGTCCCAATCAGTCACTAACCCAACTTGTAGGTGGTAGAACCAATCTGCAGCAGTGCCTTGTAGTGTCTCCACGAATAGCCTAACCGGTATATCTTCAAATTCCACCCCTATTACACCATAGGCTATGCTGAAAGCTATAATGTGTTCATCGGAATGAACCTTCCCATCACCAAAGAATTTAGGGAAATTCTTCCTTGAACTGTGTGGAAGCTCATGCAGAGGTGGAGTCAAATTCAGGGGACCAAAAGAATTACCCTAGGGTCCTTGAGCCATGATTTGATTATGCAAAAGTGGGATCACTAATCCAGGTGGAGTGTGGGCAGGCAAGCCTCGACCAATAGATCATCCAAGGTGAGATTGTGGAGGAAACAACTCAAAATTACTCTACTGCACCAACTCACAAGTAGGGTCAACAACACCTTAGGATTTCTGGCCTCTGGTATATCGTGGAGTTGCCAGATTGTAGAACAAAAATTGGAAAAGAGCAGGATCTGCTTCAACTTGAAGTTTAAGACTTCAAAATGTGCGCTCTTCCCCAATGGAGTTACCAAAAATTGTTGGTTGAATATTTTATCGATCAGCATACTGATAAACAAAATAGGTCTGATCAACCAAAGTAGGAAGATTAGTCATCCAAATGTGTACTTTTACCACATCAAAAAGACACTGATCTCTCCTCTCATCAAGAGGAGGTTCCCTGTAGGTATGTTTTATATATATATATATATATATATAAATAGAAAATAATACTCATGGGTAGGACAAACCATCCATCTCTCTTTCTTCAAAGATGATGCACATGGATCAAAGAAAAAACTCAAGGGAAATGACAGACAGTACTCCTCCTCTTTCAGAAGTACTATTTAGCAAACCACAAGAATACTCCTGGTAATAACAAGAAAATGTAGCAAAAGATGTAATAACCAGCAAATTGAGATGCAACACAAAGTCTTCTCCTGGATTGCTCAAGAGTAAGATACGAAGGACAATGAGGGCACAAAGTTGCCTCAAGGTCCTTTACACAGAAATGAAAAGAAAACACATTAAAGGCAACTATGGGGGCACAAAGTCTCTCCATAGTTGACTCTTTAGGACACCTTCTTGACTGCTGTCACTAATTCTACTTGTTGAATTAAAGGAATAGAAGATATATTGAAGAAAAAGACATAATAACAATTTCCTTAGTAACAAAGATATTATAGCACAAAGTCTGAAAAACCACTTACTTTCTTATACCAGTAACATAATATGATCAGCAATTTGAGCTCAAAGTCTCAGTATTGCCTTGCAATTTGGGCAGAGTTTCATTCTAATTGTCAAAAAAGAGATCCATATTACAATAGAAGAAAGTCCCTTATATAGCCTCTTCAAGAAGGACTCGAGAACAGTAAAATACATCATTTTGCATTGGAATATGTTAAGAAGACACGCTGGAACTTAGGGGCATTTTACCCATTTGATTTTATCAATGCAGGGAAACAAGTCGCGCTTATTGAAAGTTTGCAACTTTCAATGTCCACCTGGCGATCTGATTTATCTTCATCATTCCTCCTTTTCCAGTTAATTGAATTAGGTCCTGGATTTAGTTTTTTGTTCTGTTCCTTCTCTGCTTTCTGTTGGTCTTGGCCTTGAAATTTGTGAATGTATTATGGTCTGTATGTTCAAAGGATTAACGACTAGTTCACTGTGTTGAATTTAAATTTTTTGAGTGTGTCATTCCTTTGTCCTCTTTAGACTTTTCTATTTGGCACTTTTCAGATTGAATTTGCCCTTTCGGGCCTTAAGAAATGACCCATTTTGAGTCGAGAAGAGCCTCCCAAAAGGGTATCTACCCTTCAGGCAGTCTTTGAATGGCCTTTGGGCTTCTTCAAGAAACTCTTTGAACTTTGGCGATGAACCAACTGTTGAACCATTCCATTAAACCATGGCTTTGAACCATTTCATTGAACCAAGGCTTTGAACCATGTGTTTGAACTAACCGTTGAACCAAGGATTTGAACCTTTTCGTTGAACCAAGACGTTGAACCAACCGTTGAACCAAGATTTGGTTCAATGGTTCAAACAAAGCCTTGAATCGACTGATGAACCGTTTGATTGAACCAAAGAATGAATCAAAGCATTGAAACAAAGTGGATGAACCAAATGTTGAAACAAAGCATTGAACCGCTTGATTGAACCTACCTTTGAACCATTTGACATTGAACCAAAGGATGAACCAAATGTTGAACCTATTGCTGATGCTTGTCGATGGAAATTTCTGTTTGAACCAAGGCGATGAACCAATTCCAAAAATGACCAATTATTAGAAACTAATTCTTTTGATTGAACCCACCTGCAGAAGTCGTGAAGCCCGTTGAACTTGTAGAAATGAACCTGTTTGTAGAGTCCATAGATTTAAGCCTGCAGAGTCCATAGCTTTTTGAAAAGCTTGAAAAATGAGGAATTTGAATGCCCAAGACAAATTTTGGAAAGGGAAGAGATAATTTTGGTCTATAGGACTAAAATAATTCAAATGTTGTCCCAAAAATAGCTGATCTTTTCGGGGGACAACACGTTGCATGCTTATTGTAGGCATGGTATGGCTTGTTTATCCCTTCACACAACTGGTGTGCACTCTAATACTTTTCTCCACATGTGCACTCCTCAACTTGGTTACTCTATGCACTTCTCCTAACTCCTTCACGTGTTCCTTTGAAACTCTAAATTCTTCTTATTCATTCATAGTCTTCCAAAGCATGTAGGATCTAGGTTTCCCTAGGATGCTTCTACATAAGACTCCCCATGTAACTAAAATATAAGCCCCTGATTGCATTAGGTCTAAGTGGTTGAACTAATCTTTAGTTCAGCTATCTGACTTTGATGTTCCCATTCACTCACTATTTCCTTGTTTTATATACCCTATTTTATCTCCTTCTACATCTCCTCTTCTACACTCTTATGTTTCACTCTCCTTCATTCATCAACTACTTTTCTCCTTCGTGTGCACCTTTATGGATCCTTATGCACCTTACCCTTTTTTTTATCTCTTATCCTTTTATAGTTATTCTTCCTTTTTCACTCTTATTATTTTGGACATGTCCCCACCTTATTCTCCCTTACATCCTCCTATGTGCCTCTTTTTTCTCCTTCTCCATGTGTGAATATTCACTTAGGCTGACTTTCTCTCAGGCACTTATATCAGCCTCAAGTTGATCTCTAATTTTTCTCCCTTCAGCTTCTCATACACAAACATACTTATCCTTCTTTATTTCTCCTTCATTCTTTCCTTGAATCAAGTGTCCCACTTGGATCTCCTGACATGATCTTTTCTATTTACACACCTCTTTCCTTATCCTCTCTAGAGAGTAGGCATACTTACTTTCTCCTATATGGCCTTTCAATTTTGTGATCCACTCCATATTTAGAATAATATTTTATTATCATATTCTCATCATTATGTTGGTCTTCCTTTTACTCTTCTTATTCATCTCTTTGTGTGTTGCTTTCATCACACACTCTTCTTCTCCCTTCCATGTGCATGTGCTTCTTGAGATTAGGCATACTTGCTTTCTCCTACATGGCTTTCAATTTCATGATCCACTCCATATTTATATTGATAATTTATTATCATATTCTCATCATTATATTGGTCTTCCTTTTACTCTTCTTATTCCTCTCTCTGTGTGTTGCTTTCATTGCACACTCCTCTTCTCCCTTCCATGTGCCTATGTTTCTTGATACAAGTTACACTCTTCTCTTCTTAGCTTTAACTTCATGTTAGCCTCATCACTTCTTATTTTGAGGCATTAATTTCTACTTATGCACCTCCAGTCTCATTCTATTCATTTTCCTCTTTCATTCATTTTACTTGGTATGCTACATTTGATCCTATTCTTATTGCACCGTGCTTCTACATGACATCCTCTCTAGTTAGTACTTCTTCCAAATTCATCTCTTCTTTTTCCCACATCTTCTATCTTGGGTTCCTCTAATAACTACCTCAAAATAAGGTGATTATTATAACAATAAATTTTACATTAGGAAAAAATTCACTCTTCTAGTTGTATTCAAAAACTTTACCTCATCCTCAAGTGTGTCCTTCAACTCTGCTCTCGCTAGTGACCTTAATTTTTTGTCGATCTATTGGTTCCCAATTGTGCTCAACTTTGATTTATCTCCTTCTTTATTTTGGTACGTATCCTAAATTGTGCTCTTAATAAATTCCTTGTTAGCCTATAGTTACTTTTTAAGCAATAGTTTCTTAGCCTTTGGTGTGTCTTGCAGTTCTACTAGCTACCTTAATTGGCCATCGATTTATTATCCTTCTGATGCACCTTGCTCTACTTGTCTTCTTCTCCATCAATGCATCTCTTTGACTTGCACCATCTATTTTATCACTATGCTCTACACTTTTTCCTTCTTAGGCATATTTTTATCATTCCCTTGCAATAAGTGAAACATAATTGCATGATTCCTTATCCTTCTCTCTTATTTCTTGGTTCATTATTGTGGGTATCTTCTTTGTTTGTCAACGCTGTTGGACACATATACAATTTTGTCAATATGTATACATTGAATATTATCCTTATCATTCTTTGAATTTATATGCATTACTTGTTCCAAAGTCTTAACATTAGGTTAGATTTTTGGTAGGTTAATTAATATTACTGTTAATGGGGCATGCATCTTTTAGTAAAGACACCCCCATAAAATAAAGTTAGTTTAATTTTAGGTAGTTTTCATGTTTTATATTTATTAATTAGAACTACCTTACGGGTTGTTTTCCCGTAAATAGTTGGTTATAGGTTAGTTGTTTTTACCGGTCATTGGTAAAAACTACATAAATCAATGTTTGCTATGAAAAAGGGTTAACGGAGTAAAGGCACCCTTATGTACTTGATTTTTTGAATATTAATAAAATACTTGTGCACTCACATTAAGCGGGGACAAGGTTCAGCCTATTTGGTTCAAGGAGTTATCAGTGGTATTGAAGCATGGTAATTTTGGGAGCTTGGTAAATTCGAAGGAAGGCAAGGTGAAAAGTCAAATTCATGTGATATCATTTTGGCATGAAATAAGGTATGCCATATAATGAAATTTTTTATTGGTTTAAATGTTTGATAAATTATTAAATTATTTTAATTTTTCAAATATTTTTTACATTTAAACCTGTGTATTTTCCATATACCACAATCTGGTCATTTTAGCCATTTGATACTCCATTTTCTTGTGTTCAAACTCCTAATTTGGCATCAAAAATGATTTTTTAGCATTTAAATGTTATTAAATTCATTATTTTTTTGCAAAAACCAAACTTGTACGGCCTGTTTACTTGTGAAAAACATTTGAAATTTTTATTCATGGCTGCCATTGTTGATTCATTTCATTTTCAGCCCTTTTAAATCGATAAACACCTGTTAAATTGGTTAAAACCCCTATTTTTTAATCCTCAAAGAAAATATGGCATTTTTTTGAGCTGTACAGATTTGTACGGCCTTCCAAATGCCCTGGATTCAATTTGAACCCATCTCCAACAATAAATACCTTGAAAATTTACCATAACTCATCCAAAATCCATTTTATCCTACCTGTACAGATTTGTACAGCCTGTAGGAGAAAGAACACATGCAAAGAAATAGTCCAAGAGCTTCCATGGCATCCCAGCCAAAAATGGCGCTGCAATAAATCTAGAATTTATTTTTTCATGTTTTTAAAGTTTTTTGATATCAAAAATTATGCCTCGGGTCCCACATGAGGAAGCTTGCTTGAGAAGGTTGAAAAAGGGAAAAGTTTGAATTTATTTACACACATGTAAATTTTTTTTAAATTTTCCCCCATAGGAAAAATCCAGAATAAGTAGAAATTTTTTAGTATAATATTTTGAGAATGCTTTTAGAGTAATTGGTTAAAATTATTTTGTGAAGAAGCTTGCAAGGAGGAGGTCAAGCGTTCAAATCCCTTCTTTGGTATAAGTTCTTTTAAATTTTAAAATATACTTTTTTTGTAAAAAGAATATTCCCTTTTAAATCTGAAAGTTGTAAAATGCATATTTATTGTATTGTGTTGTTTTAAAAATTGAGAAAAGGGGGAATTCAATTTTATTTCTTTTACATTGCTGTGGTGATATAAGGGTGTAATTGGTGGAATAAGGTTGTAATTTGGTGAAATAAGGCTATAATCATTGATTTTTGGTGAGGTTAAGTGCAAAACCCATAAAAAATTCTTGTTTTTTTCTTTTGCACTCTACATGGAGCTTAAGTGCAAAACCCCGTAGAAGTAGTGTCTTGTGTAGTGAGTGTGATATTTGTTTCATCTCTTTTGCATTTTGTCGCACTTTTCTCTACTGCACTTGCTTTCATTTAAAGATGCCGAAAATTCAAAATTTGCTTTTAGATGGTGATAGATTAACAATTTTCAATTATTCTGATTGGAAATGATTGATGGAGGCTTCACTAGTTTTTAATGAGTTATGGGATATTGTTAAGAATGAAAATCCCACATTGCCAATAGAGCAGACTAAATTAGATATATTCAATTTGCATGATTCTAAGGCCTTAGCTCTCATTAAATGTTGTTGTACTTATGATACTTATGTTCATATTGAAGATTCTCCTCATAGTTACATTGCATGCAAAACATTATCAAATTTGTATGATAAAAAACCTAAACATAAGAAGATAGAGATTCATATGCAGTTGTTTACTTTGTCATTAGATGAAGATGGGGATATGGGAGAATATATGTCTAAGTTAAAAAATATCACTACTGAGTACACCAGGCTAGTTTTGGAAAACTAGATGATGATCTCATAGTCACTGTTGCTTTGAAAGGACTACTAGGGTCCTATAGGAATTTTGTTGAAATGTTACATGTCTCTGACAAGATCACATGCATCACCTTTGATAAGTTGGCTAAGTTGTTCATCCAACATGACCTCTCTCTACCCAAGAAATCTAAAAAAATTGAAGAAGCCCATGTTTTAGAGTCAAAGCCTAGTTCATCTTCATCTAAGCATCAAAACAATAGAGGAAACAGTTATAAAGGGGGTTGAGGTTACAGAGGAGGCAGATATCAAAACAAATGTAGGGGTCATTCAAATAATCAACAATATAACCAATCACATTCACATGAAACAAGTAATCGAGGACATGGTCACAACTCATATAGGGGCAGAGGTCGAGGTAGATCAGACATTCAATGTCATAGATGTGGAACATTTGGTCACATTGCCTCACAATGTAGGACTCCTTTTGATGAAATTCAGAGACCACAAAAAGTGACTAAGTCTAACTCTGCTCAGTACGCTGATCATGACTATGAGGAGTCCAGTAATGTTGCCCATGAATCTGCATTCACTACTTTGGGGCACATTGATTATATTGAATATGAGGCTAGAGATGAGATCACAGATGTATGGGTTTTAGACATAGGAGCAACCAAACACATGAAATTTAGGAGAGATTTATTTTGGTCTTTTAAGGAAGCTTCTCTCTCTCTAATTGCCTTAGCAGATAAGTCTATGCATACACCACTAGGATTTGGATCTATTCAAATTCTTTTTCCTAATGGGTCTATAAAATATTTGGAGGATGTTTGCTATGTTCCCACATTGAAGAAATACTTACTTTCCTTAGTAGCTATTTGAAAGAAAGGTTATCAAATTGTGCTTGAAAATGGGATCATTTACATCAATTCAGTGAAGGATGATTATAAAACAATGTATAGAGGATATGAAGATGGAAACTTGGTTAGATTGCATTGTAAAGTGCTTCCTCCCACTATAGAACTTGTGGTAGTTGTTGACACAGGTACATGTACTATGTCTAAACAATGGTTATGGCATCTCCTCTATGGATATTTGAATATCCACTCTTTAGTGGATTTGCAGAGATATGGTATGGTGAATGGGTTGCCCACTTTTCACAAAGATAGTATTCTTTGTGAGTCATGTGTTTTGGGCAAACAAAATCAGGAAAAATTTCCTAAACAGTCATCTTGGAGAGCTAACAGATGTTTACAATTAGTTCATAGTGATGTATGTGACATGAAAAAGTCATCCATTGGTGGGTGTAGATATTTTGTCTTGTTTATTGATGACTTTTTTTGGATGACTTGGGTATTCTTTATGAAAATCAAATCTGAAGTTTTCGCTAAGTTTGTTGATTGGTTACACTTAGTCGAAAAAGAAACAGGTTCTCATTTGGCCACTCTTCATTCAGATAATGGAGGTGAGTATACCTCAAATGAATTTTTAGATTATTGTTGAGAACATGACATTCATCGATAATATAGCAATGCTTATACTCCACAACAAAATAGAGTATTTAAATGGATAAACAGAACTTTAGAGGGCACAACATGTGCCATGTTACACTACAAACAACTTGATGATAAGTTTTGGGCTGAAGCCATTGGTACTACAGTGTATTTGAGAAACAGGTCCCCCACAATTGCACTTTTGGGACAAACTCCATATGAGGCATGGTATGGAATTAAACCAAAAGTTAAACACTTGAAAGTGTTTGGATGTCTTTGTTTTTCTTTGTTTCCTATTAACCACAGAACTAAGTTGGAACCACGAAGTCAAAAATGCATCTTTCTTGGTTATTTTGAAGATAAAAAGGGGTTTCATTTGCTTGCACAAGATACATGCAAATTCATAGTGAGCCGAGATGTTATATTTAATGATTTCAGGACTATGAACACTACAGAGATTGATTCATAACTTGATAGATTAGAGAGGAAAAATACAAAAAGAGATAAGGGTTTGAATAATGGGGATAACTCTTCGAAGTTGTGGTATGAGACTCAAATTCCTTCACTTTCCTCTCATTCATCTACAAGTTCACAGGTTGATGACTTAGAAATTTTTGAAAATTCTCTAAGTCCCCCTTCGAATGATGCACATGATGAGAATTATGGAGTCCCTGATTTGAATAATTTGACTAAGTATCCAAAATGGGCTCAAAGTACTTTTTCTGACTTGAAAGCAGATGAAGTTGGTTTAATAGGGCCCAAGAATTCTCAAAAATAGGTAAACTATGATATGGTTGTTACTACTTCTTCCTCTAATCCATCCACTTTTGAGGAGGCATCTACTGAACATGTTTGGCAATAGGCAATGAAAAATGAGTATGATGCCATACTTAGCAATAATACATGGGTTTTAGTTGATCCTCCTCCACATGTTAAACCCATCATATGTAAATGGGTTTATAGGACTAAGTATAAATCAGATGGCTCCATTGATAAACATAAGGCATGACTTGTTGCAAAAGGATATGCGCAACAAGAAGGTATTGACTATGATGAAACATTTGCACCAACTGCTAAATGACACACTATTCATATGGTACCTTAGCAGCATAAAATGGTTGGAAAGTACATCAATTGGATGTTAAAAGTGCTTTTTTAAATGGTGATTTACAGGAAGAAGTGTATATGAAACAACCTCAGGGTTTTGAATAGGTGGGCGCTGAACACAAAGTATGTAAATTGATAAAAGCTTTGTATGGGCTCAAACAGGCACCTAGGGCTTGGTATGAGAAAATGGATTCATAATTGAAATCCATTGGTTTTCACTACAGTGAATCTAATGATTCTCTCTATTTTTGAGTGTAAGGTAATAAAATGGTGATACTTGTTCTCTATGTCGATGACTTGTTTATTACAGGTAATGATGAAAACCATAACAAGTTTGTGAAGAAGGAATTAAAAGATGGGTTTGAGATGATAGATCTTGGACTTCTTCACTACTATCTAGGCATAGAGGTAACTCAGAAAGAGCATAGTATTTTTATTTCACAAACTAAGTATATTTTAGAGTTATTAGATAGGTTTGGCATGAGTGATTACAAACCTACCCTCACTCCCATGTAAAGTAACTTGAAATTGTCTAAGGATGATAGCAGTGCCTTTTTTGATGGCACCACATATAGACAATTGGTGGGAGGTTTGATATACTTGATGACTACCAGGCCCGATATTTCATTTTTAGTTGGAATTTTATCTAGGTTTATGCATGAGCCTAGAGAAATTCATTGGCATGCAGCAAAATGAGTACTTCGTTACCTTCAGGGAATGAAAACATATGGCCTTGAATACTGAATCAACAAGAACTTCAAACTTGTTGGATATTGTGATGCATATTTTGGTGGATTTATGGATGACAGAGTGTCAACCATAGGATACACTATTCATATGGGTTCAGCTACCATTGCTTGGTGTTGTAAGAAGCAAGATACAGTGGCAAATTCATCAACATAATCAGAGTATATTGAAGCATGGGATGCTTCTAGAGAAATTGTTTACCTTCATCGTATTCTTGAAGATCTTCAAGTTTCTCAGTTTGCTCCTACACAATTATACATTGATAATCAAAGTGTAATCAAGATGTCCAAGAATCTAGTGTTTCATGCCAAAATAAAACATATGGATGTCAAATACCATTATCTATGAATGTTGGTGGCAAAAAAATCTCTTGATCCAATATATTTCCCAACTGCCAATCAAACAGCTGATATCTTCACAAAACCCCTTGACAGAATCAAATTTGAAAAATTTAGGAAAATGCTTGGTATGTGTCCAACAACCTGACTTTGGATCATAGGGGGGTTTGTTAGGACTTGTTCCAAAGTCTTAACATTAGGTTAGATTTTTGGTAGGTTAATTAATATTATTGTTAATGGGGCATGCATATTTTAGTAAAGACACCCCCATAAAATAAAGTTACTTAGTTTAATTTTAGGTAGGTTTCATGTTTTATATTTATTAATTAGAACTACCTTACAGGTTGTTTTCCCATAAATAGTTGGTTATAGGTTAGTTGTTTTTACCGGTCATTGGTAAAAACTATATAAATCAATGTTTGCTATGAAAAAGGGTTAACGGAGTAAAGGCACCCTTATATACTTGATTTTTTGAATATTAATAAAATACTTGTGCACTCGCATTAAGCGAGGACAAGGTTCAACTTATTTGGTTCAAGGAGTTATCATTTTTATCATTCCCTTACAATAAGTGAAACATGATTGCATGATTCCTTATCCTTCTCTCTTATTTCTTGGTTTATTATTGTGAGTATCTTCTTTGTTTGCCAATGCTCTTGGACACATATACAATTTTGTCGATATGTATACATTGAATATTATCCTTATCATTCCTTGAATATATATGCATTATTTTTTATCCTCTGTGACAACCTTAGGTTCAGCTTTAGGTTGAGCTCTGTAAGAGCTTCTACTGCTCCCATCTCATGGTGTTTTCATTTCACCTTGCTGCCTACCATGATTGGTAACTACTAGTTACACTCTTGATAACTTATCTTCGCCGCATCCTCCATGCTACACAAAATAACTCATGTGATACCTTCACTCTCATTATCCACTCTAGGTTTCACTCTCTCCTTGTGAAACTTTCACCTGTGCACCTTGCACCTTTAGTATCAACTTCTTATATGGCCCAATCCATATTTTTTAGGTTTGCATCATTATCCTTTTCTTATTTTTAGATGCTCTAAAGACTTCCATTTAACTCTAAGAAGGTCCATGTGTGCACTACTTGGTATAGTAGTGTGAATGCCATTTGTCTTCTTTCCTTTCCATTCCATCTTTTCTTCTCTTTAACATCTCACCATATAATTAGTGTATTACTCCACACTCTTCTCCATACTCTCTTCACCCTGAAGGAGTTTACAACATATTCTAGTATGAAAGCATTCTCTACATCTTTGACCCATTGCATCTCCTCCCTGAGGTTTGTTTCTCCTTGCATTGTTATGCTCTATAGTTATTGTACCTCTTCTTGCACTCTCTTTCCTCTACCCATATGTGTTTGATAGAGGACGTTGACACTATAGTGAGTCATTTCTTGTGCTCTTAGTTCTGTACCCTCACATGTTTGACAGATAACTATGACTCCTTCTTAAGTTTACATTATTTTATTATATAACACCTACATCTTATCTAGCATAGTTCACTCTCTACCCATCTAAACTTGATGGAGAGCATTTAATCTCTATTGATTATGTTGGTTCCCAATTGTACACCTCTAGAATTCAACCTTGCACACTTGAAAAGATGGCTAATAAAGATGATAAACCTTAGTTATGTTATTATAGTCAAGGAAGAGTTTAATATCTGGGTAGACTAAACATAGATAATGACTAGAAGACATTAATAAAGGGCATGGTTATCTCCCTGCTACTTTTGGCTCTGCTTGAACCAAAGTGAGAGGACCTATGGGGTAGCTTGGTCATAAGGAGTGATACTATAGTTCAATATCTCTGGAATTATTGGCACACATACAAATATGATAAAAGCATAACCAAACTTGCTCAATCTACTTGGGAAGAGTTTTCACACAGACTGAGCAAATGTTTTGGAATCTGACATAAGCTAGTAAAGATAGAAAGAATGTGATTGTAATCCTCATTTCTATATAAACTTGTGACATCAAGAGCCAAGTGGAAAATTATAATGCTAGTCTTCAAAGACCAATCATAGACACATTTCAGATTTACAATACTTATGCATCTGTAAGAAAATAACACTTAGAATCTTTAATAACATGTACTAATTCTAGGGGTAGGATAGGTAGGATGAGTTAGGTATATTTTAAAAGTTGTGGTGGATTTCAACACTAGTAATTTCTTATGATGATATGCTATCATTCATTCTAGGATGTAAAAGAATGAGAAACAAGATAAAGACAACTATCAAGAATGAATTGGATTCATTGATACCAATCCAATGTAAACATTCAAATGACCCTTGAAACCCTCAAAGCATCTACTACAAAGGAAAGTCTCAAGCACCTTCTCCTGTCAACTCCATAAACCTATGATATCCTTAAAAGATTATCACTAAAACATTACAAAATCACAATGCATAAATGAATTTATAACCTAAGTTCATGCCCAAAATGACTACCATTAAGAATCATAAAACCATATACCCAATTAACAAGGCATGAAGAATGTGCTATTATACTTCACTGACAAGAAAAAACATAAATCATAGGTAGTTTTCATTAACTTGAAAGGCAAATCAGTATAAATCAGTGTTTAGAATGCAGACCTTGTGAAAATCATAGTAGAATTACTTTAAAAATGGGGTATACATATACATAAATTCCCTTAGAGTTTGCTAATGACTGGACAAATGCAATCACCTTAGCAACAGAGACAAAAACATATTTGGAAATTCAAAAAATCAAAAAAGCCTCTATAAGAGGAAATTTTTGAAAGTTAAAAAGCCTTTGTGAAGAGGACAAGCCATCTTTAATTATACAAAATTTTCCTCATCCAAAATATTCTTGAAGGATGTTCCATCTAGAAGATATCTTTGCATATGCCTGGAGACTCTCATGCTCTACAAGGCAATGATTCTGGTCATCAGTTGTCCATGTCATGATGAGATTTTGATGCTACTTGGATGGAAGCTTGATGCAGTTGAGATTTAGGGAGAATATTCTTCTTAAGTTCAAAATAAACTTTTATCTTTACGTGAAATCATTTTGCCCTATTTTCCAACTAATCATTTGTCCAATCAACCTGAGTATGAAGTGCTAGAGTTAATCTGGTTACCATTTTATTCATACTTTTTAGCACTGACTATGCCATGAATCATACTTTAGAAGTTCATTTATGATGGGTAAGAGGTCAACTTTATTGAGCCTTTTCCCTTCTCCTACCCATCTCTATAACTCTAGAGTTACATTGCAACTTGGGTTCCCCCACCCACACGAGAAATACGTCTAAAAAAATGAGTCAAGTACCTAATAAAGATGAAGATATAGTTGTCATTAAATAATATATTAGTAAAAACCCTTATATCACTCCTCCTCTACCTTTGTCTAAATCAAAGAGCATTTATCTACCCTATTCTCATCACCAAACATTACATTTTCATGGTAAGATATTCTACCCTAAAGCCTTTCTTTTCCATATTTGTTGTCTAAGTTAGACAATATGAATTCTAAAAATCCCATCAACACATGGTCCCTTTGGTTATTATAGTTGTAAAATGGTTCATGATTTTAATCCTTTTTGACTCAGCTAAGATTTATTCTGTAACTAAATCATGTGGATTCTTAGTGCACTTTGTGGCAATTCTAGGCACAAAACTCCTATTTGCCTAGGGATTCAAATATTAGGTGGATACATATAAGAAGGTTACTTGGCTTATTCTTTGCTTCTAAGTCACCATTAAACCCAATGCTAACACATGACCAATCTTGCCTCTAGTAGAATTTATGACCAATATGCACATTTAAACTTTATGCAAAAGTGTAAGACTATAGACTTTCTCCACATCTTCGTAGGTGTTTATTTCAGTGAACGACTTTTTGAAATTTTCCTTATAAGTTGACCTTGGACTTTGGGCTATTACTATTAATTTGCAAATTTTCATGTTGAAGCTACATGTTTCGTACTTTCACTTACATAATGCAAATTTATAAGTTGAAGCTATAATGTGACATTGCATTCCCCTCCTAGATCTCTGTATTTTCCTATTAAGTCGATGCCCCTTTTGAAAAGTTGCTTTTGCAATTCTACCTCATACTCCCACGTGGACTCAAATTCAAAACTTTAGTGTGGGATTTTCCTTTTAAAATCTCTGCTTTGATTTTATACCATAGACCTCTACATGTTCTTTGTCATAAGACTTTATGTAGGATTAAAAACATCCATGACTCTTCTTTTGAAGTCCAGAGCTCTTATCTTTTACAATGGAAAAAGTTAGACTTAGCCTTTTTTAACACTTAGTCATTTATTTATTTATTCATGAATTTATTCTAGCATAGACCCTATAATTGAATCATGCTTAAAAAACATGAAAACATTAATTATTAGTCAAACCAAAATTTATGGGGTTTGCACAACATGATTGCAAGAGCAAATTTTTGTTTTGAGTGAACATTTTTTGTGGATTTTTTAGAGGGGGAAATAGTTAAACTTTCAAGGATTCATTTTTTGGGAAAGGGTACAAATTTCTTAGAACATATTTGGGCACTAACATTGGCTCTTGTGCGAGTATGTACACCCCTTATGGGTGTAAAAAGAACCCCAAAAAATAAGACTAGGTGCCTATCCATTGGGCCACGGAGTCAAAATTTTGGCAATTTCTTGACAAACATATTTGGAAGATCAATGAAAATAAGGTCAGACCAAAAAAAATAAACCAAGAAGATTTGAGAGTGAACACACAATGAAAAATAACAAAAAAATTGTACAAAAAAGCTCAACATAGAAGGTCAACAAAACAATAAAACTATATATTGTACATTACTTTACATAAACATAGACTTAGTCAAAGAAGTGTTTCAGACATCTACCATTAACTGAAAGCTCTAGTATCTCCCCATCCAAATCTCTTAACAAGAAATTATATTCCCAAATTCTACAGTTAATAAAATAAGGGCCCATCCATAATGCATCAAATTTATCCTATTTGCCTTTCTCCTCATGTCTATTTTCCCAAAGTTAAACCAGATCTCCTATCTAAAAAGTTCTTAGAGTGATCTTTTTTTCAAATATTATTTTGAGCCTTTCCTTGAACTTTATGTGTCTTTCATGAGCTTGTCTTCTAGTTTCATCAAGCTCAATAATCTAGTTCATTCTACTTTCATATCGGTTAACTTCATTATCTCCTTCTAGTTGTTGCATGAATTGATAGGTTGGTAACTGTAGATTTATAGGTAAAATAACTTGAGATCCATAAATAAGATCAAAAGGTTTCTTATTGGTATCTCTCTTAGGTTTGATCCTATCAGCCCATAAGGCAAATTTTAGTTGTTCACCCCACTTCTTCTTGTTAGCTTCCAAAGTCCTAATGATTTTGAGTAAGTTTTTATTATTGGATTCTACTTACCCTTTACCCTAAAGGTTGTAATTAGAATCATAAGTCAATGTGCTCCCATATATTTACACAATGCCATCAAAGTCTTAGCTCTAAATTTCATGGCATTATCAATAATTATCTTGATAAGCACACCAAATCTGTAAATATTGTGATTTAGTGAAAAGTCCATGATCACCTGATGTGTGGCCTTCTTTGTAGGGACCACCTCAACCCATTTTGTGAAGTATTCAATTGCAACCAATATCCACCTATGCCTAGTGCTTGATGCATTAGTGATCTCTCCAACAAAATCTATTCCCCATTATCTAAATTGGCCTTTAATTGATACAAGTTGCAATGGGAGAGAACTAGAAACTTTCAACCTTCTATCAAAGCACTGACATTTATCACATTTTCTTACTTTATGTGCAAAATCCCCTAATAGTGATGACCACCAATAACCAACTCTCAGAATCTTATGAATTTTGACTTTAGGTTCAAAGTGACCACCA
The DNA here is from genome assembly GCA_037957365.1 of Torreya grandis. Lineage (NCBI taxonomy): Eukaryota > Viridiplantae > Streptophyta > Pinopsida > Cupressales > Taxaceae > Torreya > Torreya grandis. Next base: position 89,272 of record JARHVA010003352.1, on the reverse strand, counting down.
CATACTCCACTATGAAAGTCTTCAATTAAATAAAATGGTTTCATTTTCTACTAGGCATCTTAAGAGAATCCCATCTGGATTCTTCCATGATAGTCCTTTTTTAGTCAAGATATATTTTTGGGATACAAGCTTAAGAGTTCTCTTTTGGTTCTTATTGAAGTTAGGGGGATGATTTAAACTTTGCAAGTAATAAACATTATCCTTATACCATAGAGATATGCTAATTTGACTCAAAGAATCATCGATATTAAAATCAGTAGTGTTTACCTCTACAACTTGTAAATTGGTCTCAGCCATGAGCCTGACTAAGTTCATTCCTCTCACCAACTTGGTAGTTTGAATCTCTATGTGATACTCTTATAACTTGTTGACCCACTGACATCTCTTGATTGATACTTCAAGCTGAGTCAAGATGTCTTTGACCATTGTATGTAGGACCTGTGCAACAATCTTTAAACTTAGAATATAAGATCTAAACATTTTAATAGCTTTCAAGAGGGTGAAATCTTATTTTTCCATGATAGTATAGTTTAGTTCAGATCTCTGCATAGCTTTACTAAAGAAAGATATGGTTTGTTCACAACCATCATCATTATTTTATAATAGAACAACTATAGTACTCTGTGATATAAAAGAGAATATTTTAAATTACTTAGTGTAATCAAGAATGGACAAGACATGGGTAGACTTTAAGGCTTCTTTGATGTCATTGAAATCTTATATAGCCTTCTCCTCCCACTTGATGGTTTGGTCCTTTTTTAACATGGAAGTAATAGGCAGAATGAACTATGTAAAGTGAGACACAAACCTTCTTATGAAGTTAATTTATTCAAATAGGGACTAAATTCCCTTCTTGGATTATGGGATAGGCACTTTGTCAATGCCTTCCACTCTCTCTAGGTTTATCAAGACACCATCCTTTAGACACTATGTGTCTTAGTAACTTGGCCTTTTATATTCTAGAGTGATATTTCTTTGGATTAATGGAAATACCAAATTCTCTGCATCTAAGGAACACTTTTTCTAGATGATCTAAATGCTCTTTTCTATTTTTTGAATACATAGTAATATCATCTTCATACACAAAAATAAACTTGTTAATTACCCCTACAAAATTAACATCCCTTGCTCTTTGAAATGTTGTACCGACATTCATAACCCAAAAGGCATTCTCATATAGACATAAGTGCCCCAAGGCATTGTAAATGTAGACTTGGGTTTCTCAGATTATTTTACCACAACTTGGTTTACCTTGAGAAACCATCTAATGTGGACAACATCTCTGATCCTGTAATGCTCTGCAACATGTTATCTATATTAGGTAATGGGTAATTATCTTTTAGAGAAGCTTTGTTCAAATTTCTAAAATACACACACAAGTGGATGTCACCATTATTATTTCTTACAGGGACTAAGTTTTCCACCCATGATGAATACTTGATGGGCTAAATAATCCCACCATCCTTTAATTTCTTTAACTCTTCCTACATCTTGGTGGCCAAGATAGGGTTAATAGGTCTATGTTTTTTCCTGAAAGGTTGTCTACTAGGATGTAATGGGATGACATGTTGAAATAAATACTCTCTATATTATTTCAATTTAGAATAAGACCAAGCCATGCAATCCTAATACTTCTTTACCAATTAAATGTAGGCTTGCTTCTCTTGTGCACTTAAGTGGGCACCAAGACAAACTTTTCTTGGATTTTCTTCAGTGCCCAAGTTGCATTCAACCACATCTTTTAAGATAAAGATATCTCTACTTTTAATTATGTCTGCTCCATCAAAATATGCCTCTAAACTTACCAATCCTCTTGTGGGGGTGTTTGTCTTCAACTGAATGATATATTTCCGAAACAAGGTTTCTTTCCCATCACAAATTTGGACCATGGATTCCAAGTTTGTGATTTGACCTAAAATTTTGCTTCACAATTTTTTTTTTTTTTTTGATTTGATCATTGTCATCAAAGACTTTCCAATGATGAATGTCATCTATGACTGAAGGTCTTACAAGTACCTCTACTTGATATTGATAGTGAGGTTTCATATTCTCAATTTCAAATTGAACACCCAACCCTGCAAGTCTGTTAGCTTCCTCATTGAAACTTCTATCATGATAACAAATATTAAAATCCTCAAATAATTCTAACAAATCCCATACATATTTTATATATTATTTTAACCTTTTATTTTTGGTGGCATAAGTGTTTTGGACCTGCTTAACCACTAAATCTAAATCACCATTTATAATCAAACTTGTAATTCCATGTTCTCAGGCAATTTTCAAACCAAGCAAGAGTGCCTCATATTCTACAATGTTGTTAGTGCACTCAAAATATAGCTTAAAAGAAAAATTAAAATATTTCTTATTGGGGGCATAAAAGACAACCCCGACTCTATTTCCAATATTGGAGAAAGCCCCATCAAAACACGTTCTCCAAACATCATCACTTTCTTTGTCAGATCCAACATCAAGAACAATATATTGTTCGATAGAATCTACATTTTCAATAAATTACCCATCTCCACATTAGTGTATAAAACCTCATTTAGATCATGTTTTGGATCTTCAAGCACATGTAACTTTCTAGGCTCTCTATGAAGTTTCACCATCTTGCCCTCCAAAAGAATGGTGGCATAATAAAGGTCCATTTGAACACTGTCACCCATGCTAGCAACTTTTTTCTTGAAATTATCATCCCCCACTTGGGAGGACAACCCATAACTACCACATCCATTTTTAGAAACTTACCTAGATGAACCACCAATTGTGCTACCAATCCTTTAACTAATCCAACAACTGGTACCTCTCTTGAGTCTATGGCATAACACTTGCCAAAAGTAGATGCTATTTTTACTCCAAGCTCATTAAGGACACTCAGGGGCATCACATTACAAGAGGCTCCTAAATCAAATATATAGTTGTGAATAATTAAACCATTAATCAATAAGGTAGTGTAAAAAGAGTAAACATCTAGCTAACTTTCTATCAATGCAATTTCAAAATAAACCTTTGGGGTTGGTTCAATAATCTCATGTGACTCTTTAGTGTCATCCAAGAGTGTTGGGGGTGAAGTAATTTCATTGGTAGTTTTATTCTCATTAAACTCCAAATACTCAAATGCCTTCCTTCTATGTTTTGGTATTCTTAGTAGCTCAACAAGTGGGACAATGATTTTTAATTGATTTAATACTTGGGCCATATCACACACACTGTATTAAGGGGAGTATTTAGAGGAAGGGTGACAACACTTTCAATAAGAATATAGTCATTTAAAGTCAGAAGGGGAACATGATGGGATGAATTAGCATTTCTAACAACATTTTTCAAGGGTGGATTTCTTTGTACATCATTTGTATCCTTAGGAATATTGGATAACAAAGGATCTCTATTATTGGCTAGAGCACCTTTTTGTTTGACAGTTTGGGAAGTAGGGGCTAGTTTGGAATAATTAGGGGCTTCTTTGGTTTTCTTAACTTCTTTAGTTTTTTCCCCTACTCTTGGATCTATAGGGGTCATCTCTTGAGGAGAAGCACCTTGTTACTTATTTTTGAGATTATATTTTTTCTCTTAGGCAACTATAACATTAATTAATAGTTGCTTGTCCTCAACTGAAGGAGTTACCCAATAATATTTTTTAATCATCATATATCTAAAAAACTCAAAGTCATGATTGTGTAACTCATATGATTATGTCATGTGAATATCACAAACAAATTCAAGAGTTGGGACACATACCTCTTTTACTGTACTCCAAAATTGATCAACAGTAGTAGCACTCAATAATTATGTGGAGGCATACACTTTACTTTGAAGGATTTGACAATCAAACATCATAGTCTCATCACTTTTAAATGCAAAATCATGATCTTTTGCATCTTCAAAAATTCTTTCAGTATAATCACAAGGAGGATGGCAGAGTAAGCACTTCACACCAATCAATGTCAAGATCATAATATACATCATTAACCTTGGCATTCAATGATCAAGAACCTCCTTCCTAGCTCTTTTATTCTAATTTCTATCATTTCTCTCATCTCAGGTAGGTCTCTTCCCTCTATCATTATCTCTATTATGGAAAGAGGATCTCCCTTGTGTTTGATTCTAATTTTGAGCTCTCTCCTAACTAGATCATCCATGAGGGATCCCCTTCTCAGCTCTGGCCAACTTGTATGACATCTCTTTGACAATAGTGGCTAAGGTTTTCATACTTTTCTCAAGGTTGGTAGTCTTATTGAACTAAGACTTCTCAAGATTAGTCAGCTTTACATCAACCCTTTTATTCAGATGTTTCCCCACAACCTTTATATTATTTTAAATTTGAATGGCCATGTTGAATGCCCACAAGTATTTTATTAATCAAAATAAAATAAGTACATAGAAAGGGTACCAATATGTCATTAACCCTTTTACATTGAAAAACATATATTTATAGGTTTTCACCACATACCGGTAAGAACCATCTCCCATGAGAATTCCACTTGAAAGGTAGTTCTAAATTTAACACAAAATATAAAACTAAGTTAATTTATTTATGGGGGTGTCTTTATAAAAAGAAGCATACCCCATTTACATTTATTATTTAAAATAAACCTAGCAAAATCCTAAGCTAATTTAAGACTTTGGAACAAGTCCTAACAAACCCCCCATGATCCAAAGTCAATTCTTTGGACACATGCCAAGCATTTTTCTAAATTTTTCAAATTTGATTCTTTCAAGGGGTTTTGTGAAAATGTCATTTGTCTGATCAGTAGTTGGGCAATATATAGGATCAAGTGCTTTCTTTGCCACCAATATTCACAAATAATGATATTTGACATCCATATGTTTTGTTTTGGCATGAAATATTAGATTTTTAGACATCTTTATTACACTTTGATTATTAATGTATAATTATGTAAGAGCAATTTGAGAAACCTAAAGATCTTCAAGAATGCACTGTAAGTAAAAAATTTCTTTGGAAGCATCCCATGCTACAATGTATTCTGATTCTACTGATGAATTTTTCATTGTATCCTACTTCTTACAACACCAAGCAATGGTAGCTGAACCCATATGCATAGTGTATCTTGTTGTGGATAATCTATCATCCACACATCTGTCAAAATCTACATCACAATATCCAACAAGTTTGAAGTTCTTGTTGTGGTGGTACTCAAGGCCATATATTTTTGTTCCTTGAAGGTAACAAAATACTCTTTTTGCTGTATGCCAATGAATTTCTCTAAGCTTATGCATAAACCTAGACAAAATTCCAACTAATAATGATATATTGGGCTTAGTATTCATCAAATATATCAAACCTCCCAATAATTGTCTATATTTGGTGCCATCAAAGAAGGCACTGCTATCATCCTAGATAGTTTCAAGTTACTATCCATGGGAGTGAGGGCAGGTTTACAGTCACTCATGCCAAACCTATTTAATAACTTAGAAATATACTTAGTTTGTGAAATGAAAATACTATGCTCTTTTTGAGTTACTTCTATGCCAAGATAATAGTGAAGAAGTCCAAGATCTGTCATCTCAAACCCATCTTTTAATTCCTTCTTCATAGACTTGTTATGGTTTTCATCATTTTTTGTGATAAACAAGTCATTGACATAGAGAACAAGAATCACCAATTTGTTACCCTGCACTCAAAAATAGAGAATATCATCAAATTTACTATATTGAAAGCTAATTGTCTTCAAGTATGAATCCATTTTCTCATACCAAGCCCTGGGTGCCTATTTGAGCCCATACAAAGCTTTTATCAATTTACATACTTTGTGTTCTGCACCCACTTTCTCAAAACCTTGAGGTTGTTTCATGTATAATTCTTATTGTAAATCACCATTCAAAAAGACACTTTTAACATTCATCTAATATACTTTCCAAATATTCTATGCTACTAAGGAAAGTACCATACAAATAGTGTGCCATTTGGTAATTGGTGCAAATGTTTCCTCATAGTCAATACCTTATTGTTGTGCATTACTTGCAGTAGGCCTTGCCTTATATTTATCAATGGATCCATCTAATTTATACTTAGTCTTATAAACCCATTTACATCCTATGGGTTGAACATGTGGAGGAGGATCAACTAAAACCCAAGTATTATTGCTAAGTATTGCATCATACTCACTTTGCATTGCCTATTGTCGAACATGTTTAGTAGAGCCTCCCTCAAAAATAGATGGCTCAGTGGAAGAAATAGTAACAACCATTGCATAGTTCACCTATTTACAAGAACTCCTAGGACCTATTCAACTAACTTCATCTACTTTCAAGTTAGAAAAAGTACTTTGAGCCCATTTTGGATACTTATTCAAATTATTCAAATTAGGAACACTAGAATTCTCATCATGTGCACCATTCAAAGGAAGACTTAGAGAATTTTCAACATTTTCTAAGTCATCATCCTATGAATTAGTAGATGAAGGAGAGGAAATTGAAGGGATATTAGTCTCATACCACAACCTCAGAGAATTACCCTCATTATTTAATCCCTTATCATGTTTTATAATTTTCCTCTCTAACCTGTCTAATTGAGAATCAATCTCTATAGTGTTCATAGTACCAAATTCATCAAATAATATATCCCAACTCACTATGAATTTGCATATATCCTATACAAGCAAACAATACCCCTTTTTATTTTCTGAATATCCAAGAAAGATGCATTTTCTACTTCGTGGTTCCAACTTAGTTCTATGTTAAGTGGGAACTAAAGCAAAACAAAGGCATCCAAAAAATTATAAGTGTTTAACTTTTTGTTTAAACCCATACCAAGCCTCATATGGAGTTTGTCCCAAAAATGTAGCTATGGGGGACCTATTTCTCAAATACACTACAGTACCAATGGATTCAGCCCAAAACTTATCATCAAGTTATTTATAGTACAACATAGCTTGTGTTGTGCCCTCTAAAGTTATATTCATTCATTTAGATACTCTATTTTGTTGTGGAGTGTAAGCATTACTATATTATCGATGAATGACATGTTCTTGACAATAATCCAAAAACACATTCGAAGTATACTCACCACCATTGTCTGAACGAAGAGTGGCTAACTATGAACTTTTGATTTGTTTTTCATGAAAAACACTCAAGTCATCCTAGAAAAATCATCAATAAATAATACAAAATATCTACACCATCCAATGGATGACTTCCTCATGTCATATACATCACTATGTAATAACTGCAAACATCTATTAGCTCTCCATGAAGAATTCTTAGGAAAATTTTATTGATTCTATTTGCCCAAAACACATGATTCATAAAGAATACTATCTTTGCAAAAAGTGGGCAACCCACTCACCATACCATATCTCTGCAAGTCCACTAAAGAGTGAACATTCAAATGTCCATAGCGGAGATGCCACAACCACTATGTAGACATAGTACCTATACTTGTTTCAAAAATTGCCACAAGTTCCACTATAGAGGGAAGCACTTTACAATGCAATCTAACCAAATTTCCATTCTCATATCCTATATACATGGTTTTGTATCCATCCTTCACTAAATTGATATAAATGAGCCCATTTTTAAGCATAATTTGATAACCTTTCTTTCAAATAGTTACTAAGGAAAGAAGATGTTTTTGCAATGTGGGAACATACCAAACATTGTCCAAGTATTTGATTAATCCATTAGGAAGGAGAATCTTCTTGTGGAGTATGCATAGACTTATCTACCAAGGCAACTGGGGAGAGAGTAGCTTATTTGAAATTATAAAATAAGTGTCACCTAAATGTCATGTGTTTGGTTGCTCGTGTATCTAAAACCCATACATCTGTGAGCTCATCTCTAGCCTCATATTCCATATAATCAATGTGCCCTAAAGTAGTGAATGCATATTCATGAGTAACATTGCTAGACTCATCATAGTCATAATTAACATATTGAGCAGAGTTAGACTTAGTCACTTTTTGTGGCCTCTTATCAAAAGGAATCCTACATTGAGAGACAATGTGACCAAATTTTTCACATTTATGACACTGAATGTGTGATCTACCTCAACCTCTATCTCTATAAGAGTTGTGACCACATCCTCTATCACTCATCTCATTTGAATGAGAATGGCTAGATTTTTATTGATTTGCATAACCTCTAACTTAATTTTGATATATGCCTGTTCTATAACCTCAAACCCCTCTATAACTATTCCCTCTATTATTTTATTGACCAAAATAAGATGAACTAAGATTAGACTCAAAACATGGGCTTCCTTGATTTTCTTGGATTTCTTAGGTAGAGAGAGGTCATGTTGAATAAGCAACTCAACTAATTTATCAAAAGTGATGCATGTGATCTTGTCAGAGACATGCAACATTTATACAAAGTTCTTATAAGACCCAGGTAGTCTTTTTAATGCAGTAATAATTATGAGATCATCATCTAGTTTTCTAAACCTAGCCTTAGTGTACTCAGTAGTAATATTCTTCAACTTAGACTTGTATTCTCCCATATCCCCATCTTCCTCTAACGACAAAGTAAATAACTACATACGAATGTCTATCTTCTTATGCTTAGGTTTCTTATCATACAAATCAAATAAGATTTTTCATGTAGTGTAATTATGGAGAGAATTTTCAATATGTATGTAAGTACCCTGAGTAAAAAAACACTTGATTAAATCTAGCTCCTTAGAATCACATGTAGGATTTTCATTCTTTACAATATCTCATAGCTCATTACAAACTAATGAAGCTTCCATCAAATGTTTCTAATTAGAATAATTACAAATCATTAATTTATCACCATCTGAAAGTAAATTTTGAATTTTTGGCATCTTGAAATGAAAGTAAGTGCAAAAAATGAAATAAAAACATACTCACAATAACACTTTGCACAAAATAATGCTTCTATAGGGTTTTTCATTTAATCTCTACGTAGAGCAAAAGAAAGATATTTTTGATAGGTTTTGCACTTAACCTCATCAAAAATAACATATTTAAACCAATTACACCCTTATTTCACTAATTACACTTTTATTTCACCAATGAAACATACAACTATTATTTTTCTCTCATTAAATTTCATTCTTTCACATGATTGATGTTCTTTACAATATTCAAAACATGTAAAAGATTCCAAAAAAAAAGAATATTCTTCCAAAAATTAAATGCCCAAATATAAAATTTCACCAAAAGAAAGATTTGAACACTGGACCTCCAACTTCTAGGAGTTTTTACAAAATCATGCTGTCCAATTACTCTATGAGCTTTGACAAGACATATAATGAGAAATATTTTTTTTAATACTGATTTTTTCTCTTTAGAAAATTAAAAAAAATTACTTTCCCAAGTAAAAATCAATTCATCTGTGAAACTTTTGGAAAAAGTAAAAAGCTCTTTGATTTGTGGACCCCTTAAACCATAAAATCTTTGATCAAACTTTAGAAAATGAAAAATATTATTTTTTAACTATATTCCAATGCTATGCTATAGCCAAGAACACCATGGCTGCAAAAAATAATTTCTAGGACTCTTTTCTTGATGTACCAGTCTTTACAAATCCGTATAGGGCCAAATAATGGAGTTTTAAAGCACTTTTGAGAAAATTTAAACTACCGGAGTGGGATTTTTTGAAAAATAAAATATGGATGGAATTTTTAGATACTATGAGAATTGTAAAAATTTAAAATCAAGCCATACAACTCAGAAATTTGATTTAAAAACTTTTAGGATAGTTTTGAATCATATTTTTTTGGCATAAAAAAACTTAAAACTGATAGAGATTTGTCCAGAATTTTTTTTTCTACAAACTCATGGAGGCTATACCACTTTGTCACAAGGATTTTTAGAGCTTAAAAATCTATACAAATGGATTATTGGATAGATTTTAAAAATTGGAATCAAACAATCAACGTCTAGACTTTAACATGGAGAATCAAGCTTCAAAAAATGGAGGATGAAAAAATTAATTTTGTTGGTTCTCATAGTAGCCATACAAAATTTATTCCTCAATGTATTTTAATTCTAAAAATCCTCCAATCATAGGCTTTTAGATTTTTTTATTTTTTTTAAAAAATATTTGAATAATTTTTCAAATATTAACTCCAACGTAATTTAATAAGGGACAAACCTTATATTTACCAAAATTAATTTCATGTGAGCCTTCTTTATCCAATTACATAAATTCTTTCATCTCTTATTCTTGAGATCACCACGTTCTCTTTTACCTTGCATTTTCTAAGAATTTTTCAAAGGCTAGGATAAATGAAGGAATAACTGAGAAATATATTCAAGAAAAAGCAATAATTATTTTTGTACAATTATAAGCTTAAAAGCGTACGGAAAGAGTTAATTATAAAAACCAACCAACGGGTGAACCAACCCATAATAAATAAAAATATATAACAAACTAATTATTTTGGATCAAAATTGATCCCAATAAACTCCCCTTTGATCTAAAGGGTTATTAAAATACTGAAGCAATGAACTATGAGTCATCTAAGTAGACTCTATTGTAATTACAAATGGTACATCATACATCTTGGACTAATCCACACCCTGATCATCCCCACACTATAGTAGAACACGATCACACACTATCCAACTACATTGATCCTCACATAAAATTAGTCTAATAAGTGATTGTCCAAGTACTATGTATAACACATCTTAAATTGATTCCCAACAATCACCAACATCTCTTGCAGGCCTTTGCCCAACACTAACAATGCTAGAAAATCAATGCTAACTCATACCACAACCATCAACGATTAATAAAAAACTAATATGCAATATCTTCTTCCCCTATTAGGTGAGAGGTGAGAAGTCATGTAGCAAATAAACCAAGTATAAACCACTAAAATGCTCCACATCAAAGATCATATCAACATTAGATATATGAAATCAAAGTACACAGGCCAAAAAATATTATTACATCAAATCCTAATTTTAAGCCTAGCATCTTGCAAAAGATGGATGTGTTATCATCTCAAAATATATAGTCATCAATTGTAGAGTAAGCAACTTCACAGCCATCCCATCCATCAAAAGAATATACAGAAGAATAGCCAGAAGAAGAACTAGAAGAATGATTAGAGTGACTGGAATGACCAACAATATTTGCTTCTACCTTCTATCGATGTTGAGAGGACCTTATTTTGTAGGGACACTCTATAGAGAGATGTCTTATGCAACCACAATTGTAGCATATTCTCTCACATCCATTGGAACTAGAGGAAGAATAGCCACATGAAGAATAATGCATGTGCTTTTGCTTATGTCCATGTGAATGTTTATGGTGATGCTCATGCTTTGGAAAACAAGAATGAATTTAATGCTTAGGAGAGCCTGAATGATCCCTATGTCCAGAAGGATGCTTATGTCTCGAAGAACTAGAATGATGCTTATGCTTGGAAGTATGCCTCTGAGAGTGTCTCTATTTCTCCGTGTGTCTTCTGTTGGACTCATACAATGGATTTCCTATTTTGGAATAGTGTGCTTCCTTAGTATATTTCTTCTTTATAAATTATTGCTCATGTTGAGTGAGCAACTCACAAATGGAATCAAAAGTAGATTTTTAAGCTTATCACTAAACTATAACATCTTCAAAAAATTCTTGTAGCTAGGGCTAAGACCATTCAAAATAATATAAATGAGCATTTCATCATCAATTTTCCCACCAATAGTGCATATTATTGTTTCAAATTCTTAATGCGTGACACATATCCTGAAATATCTTCATCATCAAAGTTTAGTGTTGACTAACTGCATAAGAAGGTCAATTTTCTTATAATTAGGGTGTTTATCATACAAGTCTTTCAGATCTTTTCATGCTTTCTAAGCTTCAAATTTGATGGCTTCTATGTGAATTATAACTTGAGCACTGTAAGTTGATTTCAATAAAGCAAGGGTACGCTTGTCATGTTTATGAAATTCTGTAAGTTTTGTGGCTTCGATGGGCAATGTTGGTCACTTTTTAACTACTTCCCATAAGTCATTGAAAATTAATGTGTTTTTCATGTTCATTGACCATTCCTTATAATTTTTAGGAGTTAGGCATCCAGTGTTAGAAATGAGGCTCACAATTTTAGCCATGATGTAGAAAAAATGAAAAGTAACAAGATAACTAATTTTATTACCTACTCGTTTCGACAAACTCTTCATACTGGTCTATATGAGGAATTTGACACTACTTTTAGATCACTTCAATACTAGCAGTTTTAACAAAAAATCATAGATTTATTGAAGACTCTCAATCCTCCTCTATGTGCCATGGTTACCATCAGATTGCCTTACATTCTTTTGTGCTTTAAATTCTCTGGTACCAAGCTCTAATACCATTGTACGCTATGATAAATGAAAGAATAATAGAGAAATATATTTAAAAAAGTAATAATTATTTTTGTACAATGGTGAGCTTTTAAATCTCTGATACCATTGTAGACCAAGATAAATGAAGGAATAACAGAGAAATATATTCAAGAAAAATAAATAATTATTTTTGTACAATGGGAAGCTTAAAAGCTTATGGAAAGAGTTGGTTATAAAAACCAACCAATGGGTGAACTAACCTATAATTAAAAAAAAAAAAATATAAAAAAATTAATTACTTTGCATCAAAAATGATCCCAACAAACCTCATATTTATGGGAGCCTTATCTCTCAAGTAGTATGTTGCCTTCTTGTCAAATGCATCATAGTATTTGATCAAATAAGCAATATCAATTGGCCTGATGTTATCAAGCAACCTTAGCATAATCTTATTAAACCTTATATTGAAGTCATGCACACATGCATTCGGGTTCTTTATGTTTTCAAATTCTTCCACAAGAAACTAACGATCAATTCTATCACCATACTATATTTTAAAAACTTTCTTCATTTCTTCCCATGAATCTATGCATCCACAGGGAACAAAATTGAACCATTGACATGCATCTTCTAGTGTGTACACAAAAACTTTAATATAGACATGTACATGCTCAACCTCATAATCTTCAATTATTATGTGAAAATCCCTCAAATTCTACTCTCCAATAACTACATTATTCCCCTAAAACTTAGGGAGTTGATTCTTTACCTCATTTAAAACGTCACTAGGGTAACCCTCCATTTCATCAACATTAATAGGTCTAAATCTAGGATTCGTAAACGTAGGATGCTCATTTTCATCCTAATATCTATGCCTCATGATTGGTTCTATGGTGGGTTCAAGATCAAATGATAAAGGGCTGTGAGGGGATAAGTGAGGTGGATTTGGGGGATTAAAATTAGGAGGAATTTAACTTGTTGAGAAGGTTTTGGGAAATAAACAGGACTATAAGACTCTGGGTTATCAAGAGAACTGTGATAATCTTCAACCAAAAGGATTTCAACAAAAAGAAGCTCAGGTGTATTAGAATTATAGTGGTTTAGACACTCCTTTCCTTTAGAACTTTGTCCTTGAATTGGCCTCCAAAATTGTCTCCTTTTATGATGAACAATTAACTTAGAGACAAACTACTTTGATGAATCACCTTTGAAGGAGGATCTTAGTCCTTCTAGTTTTGCAAACAAGAGAACACTCAAAACTTAAGAAATTAAAATGGGCACTGATCTTTCAAAACCAGATAAAACATTGGAGTCGTCACTAGAAGAAATATTCTAGGATAGAATAGATCACAAACATATAGTGATATATTTTGAAATTACACTTTCTTATAATTAGTGATGAGATAGAGAAACAAAGATACTAAAAAATTTAGATTCATGTTCAAAAGAGAAAATTAATTCAAAAAATGAACAAATAATAATTCTCTGTAAATTTTTTTTGCAACATAAGTTCCAAGGATTTTATCCCTAACAATGATGCCAATGAAGTGTTGTGCAATTGACAACCCAAAGTAGAAAATCACATTTAAATAACCTCAAATTTCAAATGCATGAGATCATATGAGTAAACACTGCATGAAAATACTTATCAGAGGTTAATTCATCAAATGTTTTGCTCCTCAATAATGACACCAGTTGTGTTGATAGCCCAAAGTCTTTCAGTCCCTAGAAATGGTGTCATCTATATTGACAGGGCAAAGTCTTTCAGTCTCTAGCAACAGTGCCAGTTGCATGTTGGTTCCCAATTGGACACCTCAAAAATTCATCCTTACACACTTGAAAAGATGGCAAACAAAGGTGATAAACCTCAATTATGTCATTATATCTAGGAAAGGTTTAATATTTGGATGGACTAAACATAAATAATGATTGAAAGACACTAACAAAGGGCATGTTTAGCTCCTTGTTACTTCTGACTCTACCTAAACCAAGGTGAGAGGACTTATGAGGTAGCTTGGTCATAAGGAGTGATACTACAATTCAATATCCAAGGAATTATTGGCACACATATAGATCTGATCAAAGCATAACCAAAATTGCATAGTCCACTCGAGAAGAGTTGTCACATGACTGAGAAAATAAGTTTGAATTTGACATAAGCTACTAAAGACATAAAGAATGTGATTTTAATCTTCATTTCTATATAAACTTATGACATCTAAGATCCATTGGAAAATTAAAATGCTAGTTTTTAAAGACCAATCATAGACACATTTCATATTTATAATATTATGCATCTCTAAGAAAATAACACTTAGAATCTTCAACAACAAATATTAATTTCAAGGGCAGGATAGGTAGGATGAGTTAGGTATATTTTAAAAGTTATGGTGGCTTTCAACATGGGGAATTCCTTAAGATACCATGCTATCATTCATTTCAAGATGTAAAAGACTGAGAAATAAGATAAAGACAACTATCAGGAATGATTTGCATTCATTGATACCAATCCAATGCAAACATTCAAATGACCCTTGAAACCCCCAAAGCACCTACTACAAAGGAAAGTCTCAAGTACCTTCTCGTATCAACTCCATAAATATAGGATATCCTTAAAATATTATCAATAAAACATTCCAAAATCATAATGCATAAAGGAATTTATAACCTAAGTTCATGCCCAAAATGACTACTATTAAGAAGCATAAAACCATATACCCAATCAACAATGCATGAAGAATGTGCTATTGCATTTCATTGACAAGAAAGAGCAGAAATCATAGGTAGTTTTCATTAACTTGAAAGGTGAATCAATATACATTAGTGGTCAAAATGTAGACATGGTGAAAATCATAGTGGATTTGCTTTGAAAATAGGGAATACATATACATAAATGCTCTCAAAGTTGGTTAGTGATTGGATAGATGCAATCACCTTAGCAACAGAGATAAACACACAACTATAAATTCTAAAAATTAAAAAAGTCTCTATAGGAGGAATTTTATAAAATTTAAAAATACTTTGTAAAGAGTACAAGCCCTCTTTACTTATACAAAATTTTCCTCACCCAAAATATTCCTGAAGGATGCTCCATTTAGAATATATCTTTGCATATGGTTGGAAACTCTCATGCTCTACAAGGCAATGATTCTGGTAGTCAATTTTCCATGTCATGAAGATATTTTGATTCTACCTAGATGGAATCTTGATGAAGTTGAGCTTGAGGAATAATATTCTTCTTGAGTTCAAAATAAACGTTTTTCTTTATGTGAAACCATTTTGCCTTCTTTTCCAACTAATTATTTGTCCAATCAAACTGAGAATGATGTGCCAGTGTTGATTCAATTACCATTTTATTCAAAAAGAATAAAGAATAAAAGAATGGAGGGAATAATAGAAAATATAAAAAATTCTCTTCAATATTTTGGTCATTTCTAAATGGAACCTCCATGATGGTTGCCTTCCTTTTACAAAGATTTGCTAGTAACTTTCTTGCCATTCCTCAACTCCTTTGTCACCCAAGTTTTAATTGGCAACCCATGGATGCCAGTATTGGACCTTGTAAAATTCTCTTCTTTTTGCTTCTATGAAAACTTCTTTGCATTTTTAATCCTACCTTTGGTTAATTCCTCTAAATTTCCTCTAATGTCACTTATTCCAGACACATCATACAATGTTCGTTGCTCATTTTACACTGGCTACTGTTCATTTTCAAGAAGTTCAAATACATGGTGGAATCAAATAAGAGCAACACTTAGCTCTTTATTTTTACATTTATTCTTGGAAGATCAACACTCAACTTGATGCTGACATGTGGCACATTTAACCTCCATTTTGCCTTGGCAGTTTTTTTGGACTTCACATGCACATTTATACTTTTTAGCCTTTGGCAAGTTTATGAACCTTAGCTACACATTTTTCACTATTTATCTCCAACATAACTTTAGACCCCATTTGCACTGTTGTGGGTTAGTGATATTTTAGAACTCATCAACACCTTTTCAACCTCTAGGCTTGTAAAACTTGCATGCACATTTGCATTTAGTGGGATTTTGGACTTTGCTTGCACTTTTGTAAAAGTGCAAGACCTCTCTGGATTCTTGAATCTTATTCTTCCCTCTAAAATCGTTGCTTCTCTAATTTTCCTACATTTTTGTAAAGAGTCAGTAATTTATTGTAGGTAATTAATGATGTAGGATAACCCAACTCCTCCATCTTTTCCATGTAAGCCTCTAATTTTTTAGTCAATTTTTTTCTTGCATAAGAGTTTAGTAATGCACCGTAAGTGGTGTTGGACCCCAAATTTTGGCTAAGTCTTTTGATATTTTGGCATAGAACTAGCATGGCATAGAAGGATCATAGCACAAAAATTCTATGGTGCATAACTCAAATGGAACAAAAGAACTGTGGCATGGAATCTATAGGGCATGTAAAGAAAAGGGTGGGGAATCACCATTGTGAGAGGACCACATAAAAGGAGAATTAATCACGAGAAACCTGAGAGCATAGGGGTTAGAATAATAGGGAAAGACTTGGGGAGCACATGGAAAGTGGGAGATGGTTAAAGAACAATCCTCAAGGGTCACCTAGACCTTATCTATCAGAGTTTTTATCAGCCTATAAGGAGATAAACACATGGTAGCAAAGATCAAGTATAGAGAAAGTATATAGGGGGCACAAAGGCTCAGATCCTTAGAAGAAGTTAGTAAATATACCACCATGAATCTTAGTTTGTAGAGAGTTCATTGGCCAAATTACTCCTATCATTAATATTATGAATACTTGGTTGGGGATAAATAAGTACAAATACCCCTATTATAAAGCACATAAAGAGGGATATTTTCTTGGGATCATTTTTGTTGAAGCTTAATTTATGAGCTGTAGATATTAACCATTCTTATGTTCATGTTCCAGTTAAATGGATAGTGGTATATCTATGATAGGTTGAGTTGAACATTTGATGACTAGAATTTAGTATGAAATATATACAAATCTTTTCTTTTTCTGAATAACACTCTCAGAACTTCATGGCCCTCTTTTGCATGACTATGGTGGTTAAAAATAATGATTCTAGGATTAAAGTAGTTTGTCTTTTCTTATATGTAATATCAAATTAAATATACATTTAACCCAAAAAATATAACTAGTTAATGTTACTACACAACATAACCTGCAAGAACTGATCTCTAGTTGTGCACTTCGGGTGAGCTTGTAAGACCATAGTATTACATGAAAGGGCCAACACGCTAGTTCATTGGGATACACTTTAGTGGTAAAGCACTACTAAGAGTAAAAACCCAAACATTTTGGTTTTATTGCTAGGACCCATGGTGCTTATTGCATAGTCATAGAAGATGTTTGAGTGTATCACCCTTAAGAGTATTGAGCAATGGATTATCAGGGTTGAAGATAATTTAGTAGTTCCTTACCTTGAACCAAGAGTTTTTACATGATAGTGGGTAAAATAGAATATCTACAACACACTGAATGAAACCTTTTTTCTGAGATCCCAGTTCTTCTGCATACTTGGCTATCTGCTTATGCTCAAGGATGATCATGAAACCGTGGAAGAAGACAATTTTGGATGTTAGAATGATAAAGAGCATTAACATGACTTAGGACACCTTGGATATGAGCTATTAACATCTAGTGAAAAGGATTATTGAATAGCTACATTCTAGAGTATGCTATAACTACTTATTCATGTCCTAAAGAAGCCAAGTTCTAGTTCTTTAGAGAACCATGTGGTCGTTACATTCAACATTTCTCATTAGAAATCAATAAGTTATTTATTGACTGTGGACTTGAAACTATGCCAATGGAGAGCTAAATCCCACTTTTCATGAGCCACATATTTGGAAGGGGAGTAGAGAAGAGTTGGTAAAAGATTGTAGGTTAAGAATGGTATCCAGTCAATGGGAATTATGAAGCATAAATATGATAAACCTCGACAGAGGATCATAGGAGTAAGTAGTGTGGAAAGGGACCAAAAGAAATTAGGAAGTGTTGTTAGGATCCATAATGAAGCAAAAAAATATAAAGAGGACCCCATCACCTTTGACCTATGCCTCATGCCACTTATATCATATAAAAAAGAAACTATCTAGATGGTAGAAACTAAAGAACCAAGTCTGAACCAACTAGGCTCCCCAACCATAATGCGTGCTCATGATTTTGAATTAGATGACATACATATACATAATTGGGATACTGATAGCAATGAATCAAAGATTGAACATGTAAGAAATATTAAAGCTGAGCTAATTGTAACTCATACAAACTTATCACTTTCTTTCCCTCTTCAAGGGTATTTCATGGCTCAATTTGGAATGCCTAGGGGACCTAACATTCAGATTTGATAGAGCATGGGCCCAAACCTTTTTAATTAACCAACTACCATGCCCTATAGCATGGGCACTACTATCAAAGGCACTAGAGGTAGACTGGGAGGTGGTATAGGAGGAAGTGGTGGACTTCCCCCTTAAGGGATATGTTTTGGAGGTTCTCAACAACCACTAGTTGAAACACCTCAACTGCCAATGGTATATTACAAAATGACACTTCACTTACCTAAATATCAAGATGTGGAGAATGCATCTGAAGGCATCCATAAGTGTGAACTTATTTAGAGGGTGTGTGGCATCACTTATTCTGAGAGAAATTTCACCTAATTTGTAACTACACTTTTAGAGAAAACACATAAATGGTATAGAAAATTTTACCCTCAACAAGCGATGGTTGACTATGATCAACTTAAAAATGACATTTCTTCAAGAATTTGACATTTCTAAATTTTAGCAAAAAAGTATAGCCATGTTGAAGGATATAAAGTAGGAACTTACTGAGAGTGTATGGGGATATGATGCTAGGTTCAAAACATTATTGTCAAAGCTATCATTCAAAATCAATGTTGCTCAGCATGCATAATGGTTCATGGGAGATTTGTTACTACCATTTTGACAAACATTATCCTAAAAGACATTCATTAGCCAATGCAAAGCCTTAGAAGCTTCTCTTTACACTAAATTAATTAGAAGTATTGACACGGGGATAAGTCCCTTTATAGAAGCCCAAATAGATTCAATAGAATCACAACTTGAAAAACTACACGTAAATAATGCACATGAAACTCATAGTGGTTTTTGGTGTATTGATTGTGAGTCTAAAGGACATATCCGAAGTAACTTCCCATGTAAAAATATTCACACTATACTAAATTAGTCATGTGAAATCTACCATGAGGACCACGATGTACATTATTATCCTATTTTATAGTGAGATACACACTTGAAGGTGTCTGACTATTCTAAAATATGTGATGCCTATACCCATGACACTAATAATTATTGACTAATTAGTGACATCCATAAAACACATATGCATGGTACGTGCCAAACCTCTACGGCCAAAAATTAGGATAATGGTAGATATCATAGTCAAGGTAGAGGATGAGGATGAGGAGGTGGTTATTACCCACCAAGAACATGTTACAAGTGTGGATCTCGGACCACTATCAAAGAGGTTATCCAGTTTACCCTACATGTGCTTTCTATAAAAAGGACCATCAAGTGGAAGAGTTTCCTAACTTGTACACAACCATCACTAAGGAGAGAAATGAAAAGGGTGTAGGTATGATTCATATAGAGAAACCACATTGTCACACACATTAAACCACTCTAATAGCTCAACAAATGAATATCACTATGCATAGTGGAGGACAATCTCAATCCACATCCACTGCTATTGAGAAGGTATAATGTGAAGAGCCTCGAGCGAGGAAGTATCCTGATGCCCAAAAATAGAAGGATGTATTATAGGACACTATGATGCTAGTACAAGAAATTCAAGGAGGAATTAAATTTCTCAAGGACAAAGAAGCAATGCAACATGTTGATATGCAAAAGGTAATAAATCCTCAAAATGTGGCATAAGATGATTTCCAAGAGCTTTGCAAGTGTATGCTAGATGAAGACATTATTCCATAAATAAGCATTTGGCTTAAGAATTAAGTACAAGCTCTAATTTATTCCCAACTTTAATTGAGTTGGTAGACTGAAGATAATTGATTAAATCATGCTCAATGACAAGATACCCCTGATCTTCCTACCCCTCTAGAAGACAAAGAAATACTAGTGAATATTGCCATCGATGGTTGGGTTATTCGAGACATCTTAGTTGACATCAGTGCCAAAGTTAACATCCTTACCAAGGAAGCATGGTGAAAAATGGCTAGTCTGGCACTACAACCTTCACCGCACATACTATTTATGGCCAATAAAACTTGTGCTCTACAAATTGGAGTCTTTAAGAATGCAATAATTGACATACTTGGAGTACCTTTCAAAGCTAGTTTTGAGGTTCTCAAGTTAGCAGAGGATGATGAATTTATAGCTCTATTGGGATGACCCTGGTGTTATGAAAATAATGTAGATTTAAGTTTTAAAAAGTGCTACATCAGTTTTGAGAATGTTGACTAGCATGTTATTATTCCTCTTGATCAAATAAATGAACCCCCATACATTAAACATGTTAATGTGGAAGAAGATATAAACCACATATATAATGTCACTACCAGAGATGATGAGCAACATGATCCTAATCTTCATGGCATCCTTCGATGGACAAACACTCAGTCCCTTTCTAACATTACAAGCAATGCTTGTAATTACTAGGCACATGGTGATTATGACCTCACTAGAAGAGTGTTTAGTGTTATTGTAAGTCAAGAAAACTTTCCATGCTAGTTTCATAAACACCATAGGTTCATCTGCCTTATTAGTAGACGAGTCATGAGGGGACCAATGATAGATACACCTTTAGAGAGATTCAATGAGGCTCCACACTTCTATGGATAAATGGAAGTCTATGACTTTGTCCAGTGCCGTGAATAATTTTATCACATTACATTCAGAAGAAGAAGAAACTAAAGGTTAAGAGTCAGGGGTTTGATGTTACCTGGATTAAGTTGCACACCATATCCAAGCATTGTGAGAGCTTCTCTTTGGCTATGGAGGAAACACCTGTAGATAAGAATAAGAATTAAACACAAAAAATGTTAGAATAAGATATGGTGGACTGCCAAGCTACGCACTTGGTCCCAAAAGCGTAAAGCTTTGTAAGGGATGACAGTCCACTATTCGACGAAAAGAGTGTTGTATAAAAGAAATGATGAAAGACTAAGAAAGAGAAAGTAGATAACGCATACTTGTTCTCCGTAGTCAGTCTGTCATAGTCACCAACGTCGGTAGTTCTGCCGATGTCGGTTGCTAAATGATGCCGATGTCGGTTATGCTACCAATGTCGGTAGGGGCAATGGGCCTTGGATGGGTCTCAAGTTATTTCTGTGGTAAACAGAGGAGTTTCTAAGAGTTTGGGGGTTTGTGCAGGGTTATGGGAAGATGAATAGGGTCTAAAGAAGGGTAAAGGTAAAGGGTTGATGTGTAAAGGAAGTAGGAATAAGAGGAAGGCTTTTCAGCCCTTCCACAGAAGAAGTTGGGTCTGGTCTCTCATCAATACTTAGAAATAGAAAATGGAAACTAATTACCAATGCATTCTAAAACACTAAAATGAGACAAAAGAATACTTAGCTCTACTTGGTGAAGAACTAGAGGTGTTAGAATGCTTGTTCCTGTTGTGGCTCATGTCGAGGTCCTCATACAATGTCTTCAATCCAACGTCTGGAGTGACTTGTGCAGAGTTTCAGTATCCAGGAGAGCATTAGTCAAATTTTGATGATTGGTCTTAAAGTGTGTGCATTGATGTGTGAAGAGGTGGGGCCAACTCAAGGTTAGAGTCTAACTTATGTAACCGACGTCGGTGATCCCGCTGGTGTCAGCCGATAGTTGACCGACATCGGCGGATAGAGAATGGGTAAAAGGGCTATTTTTAGCCCTTTGTCCATTTCTCCATCTACCAAGTGCATTTTCCATTAGAGAACGGTCAAAAGATGGGTTTATTAGGCACGAGAATTAGTTAGGAGGTTAGGATGGAGTGAGAATAGGTCATGCTTTAGATGACCTAGTCTCAGGGTGACTCATAGGGTAAGAAATGGTCTTAGGGCGAGGTGTCTAGGTGAGGTGTCTAGGCAAGGTGTCCAGGTGAGGTGCCCAAGGTGAGGTGTCTAGGTAAGGTCATTAATTTAAGATAAGTAATTTATTTTAAATTAATAAAGTGTGTAAGTGTTTAGAAATAGACCAAGGGGGTTAACACAATATTGGTGTCTACATTTGCCCCTTTTTATCTTGTGGTTTGTCCTAATGAACTGCAAGACAAAAATAGATGTTGTTTGCCCTAGGTATGAGATGAGGCATTCCCCCTCAAAGCGAGAGTCGAGGGAAGGGAACCCGAAATCGGGTGCTAATTTGATAGGTAGTGAATGGGTAAAGTGAGGTGGGAGTGTGAATGCTGCAATAGTTGAGATTGCACATATACCACTTCACGTGATAGGTAGGTCAAATTGTCACAGGTAAGGTCAAGGAGCACTAAAATTGAAGTAACCAGTCCCCAACTTATTAGTGGTAGCTAATTGGGTTAATCGATCAAAGTTGTAGCTCCAATGGTCGAGGAGGACTAAAATCAAACTAATCGGTCCCCAGCTTTTTGGTCGTAGCTAATTGGGTTAGATTGATCAAAGTTGTAGATCTAATGGTCATCATGCTCTAAGTATCTAGGCTATGAAGTGCTCCTAGAAAACATGAAAATGTCACAAATATTGAGGATCAACTTGGTCACGATCCAACAACAGATATGAGGGTCATGGACAATTTGCTAACTATTCGTGAGGTAGCATATGTAATAAAAACAACCAAGGCAAAGTTGTCTCAAAAGTGGTCGTGGTCTAAGGAGATAGTAACAATCTCCAAGGTCATTGGTCGAGTTAGGCTGAGATATAAGTGATCTAGGTTATGGATTGGGTTTGTCTAGGTTAAGTCATGGTTAAAGCTTATATGGTTGGTCCATCAAGTAGACGAATGAACGAATGGTCAAGCTAACCTCAGAAGATGCCATGTCAACTGAGTGTTGCCTATATAGCCCATGTTTTAAGGGCCTCAGGCCAATGTAGTTCTCCCCAAAAGGGAAGAAGAGGGTAGGTTATGGATTGGTTTTGACTAGGTTAGGTCTTGGTTAAAGGTTATATGGTTGGTCCATCAGGTAGATGAATGAATGAATGGCCGAGCTAACCTCAGAAGACCCCATGTCAACTGAGTGCTACCTACATAGCCCATGTAAGGGCCTCAGGCCAATGTAGTTCTCCCAAAAAGGGAAAATGGAGTCAAAGAGGTTGTTGGTTGGTTTGGTTATGTTTTGAAATGATGAGTGTATGATGATGTTACAGCCTTTTCCATATTATGTGATGGTGTATGCTGCAACATAGGTTATGTGGTTTTTCATCCTTAGCAATTTTCCATATTCGTGATGGTGTATGCTAAAAATGAAACGAGTTTATTTATGCTTCAACAAGTTTCCATATTGGTGATGGTATATGCTTGACATAAATTGTGTTTGGTTGATAGTTGTTTTGGTTAGGTTAGAATGATGAGTGTATGACGATGTTACAACCTTTTCCATATTGTGTGATGGTGTATGTTGTAACATGGTTTATGTGGTTTTTCATCCTTAGCACTTTTCCATATTCGTGATGGTGTATGCTAAAAATGAAATGAGTTTATTTATGCTTCAACAAGTTTCCATATTGGTGATGGTATATGCTTGACATAAATTATGTTTGGTTGATAGTTTCCATGTGTGTTATTTTCCATAGAAACTAATGTGAATGGGCTTTGATAATTTACATAACACAAATTGGTATTTGCATTAAATAAATCATGATGTTATGTCAATGGTTATAACATGTTTTCATTTGGTTTGGTTGGGTTGGGTTTGGTTTGGTTTGGTTTGGTTTGGTTTGGTTGTATGTGACGAAGGTGTATAAGAAGTGAAAGGCATTTTGCTCTTTCATTGACAAGGACCATAGTGATAGCATAGATAGGGTTTTTGCAAGCATAAAATGTTTCTCTACGTTTTCGCTAATTACATTCAGAAGAAGAAGAAACTAAAGTTAAAGGTTAAGGGTTTGTACGTTACCCAGATTAAGTTGTGCACTGTATCCAAGCATTGTAGGAGCTCCTCTTTGGCTATGGAGGAAACACCTATAGAAAGAATAAGACTTAAACATAGAAAATGTTAGAATAAGATATGGTAGACTGCCAAGCTACGCGCTCGGTCTCGAAAGCGTAAAGCTCCGTAAGGGATGATAGTCCACTATTTAACAAAAAGAGTGTTGTAATAAAAAGAAATGATGAAAGACTAAGAAAGAGAAAGTAGACAACGCGTACCTGTTCTCTGTAATCAGTCTGCCATAGTCACCGATGTCGGTAGTTCTACCGATGTCAGTTAATCATTTATGCCGACGTCAGTTATTCTATTGATGTTGGTAGGGGCACTGGTCCTTAGACGGGTTTTAAGGTATGTTTGTCAATGATAGAAGGGTCTGGAACTTTAAATGTTTGTCTAGGGTTACAGGAAAGTGAATAGGGTCTAAGGAAGGGCAAAGATAGAGGATAGGTATAAAAAGAGAGTAAGGATAAGGGGAAGGCCTCTCAACCTCTTCAAGAAGAAAGTCAGGTCAGGTTAATAGTATTTAGAAATAGTAAATAAAAACTAATTACCAATGTATTCTAAAGTACTGAAATGAGACAGAAGAATACTTAGCTCTATTTGGTGAAGAACCAGAGGTGTAAGAATGCTTGTTCCTATTGTGGCTAATGTCAAGTCCTCGTGCAATGTCTTCAATCCAATGTCTGGAGTGACTTGTGCAGAGTTTCGGTAGCCAGGTGAGCATTAGTTGAATTTTGATGCTTGGTCTTAGAGTGTGCACATCGATATGCGAAGAGTCAAGGGGAAACTCAAGGTTAGAGTCTAGCTTATGTAACCGATGTCGGTGATCCCATTGGCTTCAGTCGACTGTTAACCGACGATGGCGGATAGAGAATGGGTAAAAGGGCTATATTTAGCCCTTTGTCCATTTCTCCATCTGCCAAGTGCATTTACCATTGGAGAATGATCAAAAGATGGGTTTATTAGGCATGAGAGTTAGTTAGGAGGTTATGATGGAGTGAGAATAGGTCATGCTTTAGATGACCTAGTCTCAGGGTGACTCATAGGGTAAGAAATGGTCTTATGTCGAGGTGTCTAGGTGAGGTGTCCAAGGTGAGGTGTCTAGGTGAGGTCATTAATTTAAGATAAATAATTTATTTTAAATTAATAAAGTGTGTAAGTGGTTAGAAGGGGACCAAGGGGGGTCGACACAATAGTGGTGTCTACATTTGCCCCTTTTTGTCTTGTGGTTTGTCTTGACGAACTGCAAGACAAAAATAGATGTTGTTTGCCCCAGGTATGGGATGAGGTATTCCCCCTCAAAGTAGGAGTTGAGAAAGGATAATCTGAAGTCAGGTGCTGATTTGATAGGTAGTGGATGGGTAGGGTGAAGTTGGAGTGTAAATGCTGCAATAGTTGAGATTGTGCGTATACCACTTCACGTGATAGGTAGGTCAAATTATCACAGATAAGGTCATAGAGCACTAAAATTGAAGTAACCAGTCCCCATCTTATTAGTGGTAGCTGATTGTGTTAAAAGATCGAAGCTGTAACTCCAATTGGTTGAGGAGGACTCAAATTGAAGTAATCGATCCCCAGCTTTTTTGGTCGTAGCTGATTGGGTTAGATCTATCAAAGTTGTAGCTCTAATGGTCATCATGTTCCAAGTATTCGGGCTAGGAAGTGCTCTTGGAAAACATGAAAATGTCACAAATATTGGGGATCAACTTGGTCGCGATCTGACAATACGTGTGAGGGTCATGGACAATTTGCTAACTATTCATGAGGTATCATATATGCAATTAAAACAACCAAGGCAAAGTTGACTCAAAAGTGGTCATGGTCTGAGGAGATAGTCACGATCTCCAAGGTCATTGGTTGAGTCGAGCTGAGATATAAGTAATCTCAAGTGTTGTTTGTTGTGGTTAGGGAGATGTATGTGATCTCCAATGTGCCCCATGAGAAATCTAATGTGACTTCTACAGTGTTCAAGCTTGTTGTTTGGTCATGATTTTGGGTTCTTTTAGATAGTTAGTCCATAGGTAGATGGACAAACGAATGGTCGAGCTAACCTCAAAAGACCCCATGTCAAATGAGTGCTGCCTACATAGCCCATGCGAGGGCCGTAGGCCAATGTAGTTCTCCCCAAAAAGGAAGAAGAGGGCAGGCTATGTATTGGGTTTGTCTAGTTTAAGTCATGGTTAAAGGTTATATGGTTGGTCCATCAGGTAGAGGAATGAACGAATGGCCAAGCTAACCTCAGAAGACCCCATGTCAACTGAGTGCTACCTACATAGCCCCTGTTTCAAGGGCCTCAGGCCAATGTAGTTCTCCCCAAAAGGGAAGAAGAGGGTAGGTTATGGATTGGTTTTGACTAGGTTAGGTCATGGTTAAAGGTTATATGGTTGGTCCATCAGGTAGACAAATGAACGAATGGGCGAGCTAACCTCAGAAGATGCCATGTCAACTGAGTGCTACCTATATAGCCCATGTTTTAAGGGCCTCAGGCCAATGTAGTTCTCCGTAAAAGGGAAAATGGAGTCAAAGAGGTTGTTGGTTGGTTTGGTTATGTTTGAAATGATGAGTGTATGATGATGTTACAACCTTTTCCATATTGTTTGATGGTGTATCCTATAACATAGTGTGATGTGGTTTTTCATCCTTAGCAATTTTCCATATTTGTGATGGTGTATGCTAAGAATAAAATGAGTTTATTTATGTTTTAACAAGTTTCCATATTGGTGATGGTATATGCTTGACATAAATTGTGTTTGGTTGATAGTTGTTTTGGTTATGTTTGAAATGATGAGTGTATGATGATGTTACAACCTTTTTCATATTGTGTGATGGTGTATCCTGTAACATAGTGTTATGTGGCTTTTCATCTCTAGCAATGTTCCATATTCATGATGGTGTATGCTAAAAATGAAATGAGTTTATTTATGCTTCAACAAGTTTCCATATTGGTGATGGTATATGCTTGACATAAATTGTGTTTGGTTGATAGTTTCCATGTGTATTGTTTTCCATAGAAACTAATGTGAATGGGCTATGATAATTTATATAACACAAATTGGTATTTGCATTAAATAAATCATGATGTTATGTTAATGGTGAGAACATGTTTTAGTTTGGTTTGGTTTGGTTGTATGTGACAAAAGGTATAAGAAGTGAAAGGCGTTTTGCTCTTTCATTGACAAGGACCATAGTGATAGCATAGATAGGGCTTTTGTAAATAAAAATCCCCGTTCATGCATTACATCATTGACCATTGGTTTTTGTTAAAGAAGTATCCTAATCACTTGACATTAAGTGAGCTCAAAATCTCTTGAGTATTTTAGGGTAATAGGTGTGATTATGTGATATGTGAGGATAGTGTAACCCTTTTTAGCAGGGATAACTTTGCCCCTTTTATAGGTGACCCTGAGAATGACTATAGGCAAGTCCATGACTTAATAGTTTGTCAGTCATTATTTTTTTGGTAGACTGATCAATGCGAGAAGTCTATTCGGGGATGTTGTTTTGTTTTATGGTCATGTGAAGCTAATCAATGCGGGAAGCTTCTAAAAGGGTGCTGTTTATGGTAGCAAAATTTGGGCATAACCATCCTTCAAGGGAGTGGTCTATGTTTTGATTTATAAGTTTTGATGTCTTTGAATAGCTGTCCTTCAAGGGAGCAGTCTACTAATTATAGCAATAATGCAGCTGTCCTTCAAGAGAGTAGTCTACATTGATAGTTTATGACCTTTTAATATTTTATTAGGCATCCCAGTTTTATGTTATTTTTGTAACTGAACTTGTAGCCATGGACTAGACTATAGAGGTTTAGGGGTTTCCCTTTTATTAGGACAAAGTATTTTAATGTTAAAAAAAGGGTTAACTAATGTTTGTAGGGAAAAAGGGTTGAAAGGAATAGGAATGAGGATGACAGGGGTTGCTCAAGGGACGAGCTCAAGTTAAACATCAAGTGAATGATTACTTGATTAATAGTAGAATGGTCACAGATGTAAGGCATTAAGGGGCTCAGGTTCTGGTCAGCCTTCAAGAGAAGATAGACAATAAGTGCTTAATCCATACTTGTGTGTTATGATATAAGGTCTGAGCCAATTAGGAGCAAACTTGCCTCGTTTGCTTCTTTCCATATTGGTCACATGTTGGTTTTCTTTAAGGATGAGATCTCTGATTTTGAAATCTTCCTCTCTCAGATTTTTGTTATAGGCATGGTTTGGTTGATGCTTAACAAAGGAAAGTCATCCTTTGGGCCAGCTAGGTTGAGGTCGCAATAGTCAATACAAATTCAAATTCCCCTAGTTGCTTTTGTGACAGGGATACTGTTTGACACCCATTGCGGATAATCAATGAGTTGGATAAATGAGATGGAGAGAAGACATTGAAGCTCTTCTTTGACAAGGAGTACGATGCAAGGATGCATCCTGCGAAGCTTTTGCCTGACAGGCTTAGTGGTAGAGGGTGATATCTTGATCTTCTAGGTTGTAGGCTAGAATCTCAAAATCACTAGAGGTGATGGAGGCAACGATGGGTAACACTTTGACTAAAGCAGCCAATGATCGGGGGTCTTCAGGTTGGACCTCCACTGCCTGTAAAGCTTTGATTAAGGCTTGGTGATGTTGTGAAGAGCTTTGTATTAGGTCATACAAAGACTTCTTCACAGGGGATTGGTAAAGTTGTTTCGCCATGGAGTCACAAATTGTCTCTAAAGATGTTGGTTGAGATGTGCCCAAGATTGAAATCTTGGGTTTTGGTGGTTGAGAAGGCTTGATGAATGGATATGTCCAAGGGAAAGAAACCTTCTCTTTTCCTTTATCCTTTAAAGTTTGTGACCTAGTGGCCACATTAATAGTGTTGATTTCAAATAAAGGGGGAGAAGGTGGTAGAGGGACCATGATCTTGCATTGAGATCCCGATTTAGGTGAAGAGGTTTGAGAGACATGGGATGGTGTTAGTAGTTTGTCAAAGGGGTCCTTAATGAGAAGGGTGCCCTTTTTCAGGTGTTGGCAGATGAGAACTTTAAGAGCACAACAATGCTCAGTATCATGCCCAGGTGTGCGATGATATGCATAGATTTGAGTGTCATCAAACCAAGATGGTTTTGATCTGAGAGGTTGGTATGGCTTAATGGGTGGGAGAACAATGCTAGAAGACTGCAACAATTGGCGTAACATTGAAGCATAGGACCCCACTAATGGGTATGTGCTTGTTATTGTAGTAGGGGTTGACAACTTCTATTTAGGAGTTGTAGGAGTTTTTCGTACCACATTTTTGGTTAGTGGTGTGGCCACATGCGTAGATGGCACTTTCTTGGTGAGAGGTGTTGAATTTTTTGGAGGAAATATGTTGTTGACGGGTAGAGGGAGTAATGGAGGTAGTTTGTTTTTGTGAGGTGTTGGAATAGGGAGCACTCCTTTTAAGGTGGAAGGATGTGGACCCAAAATAGAGGGCAATGGTGAAGGTGGGGGAGGAATTCTTTGACGTGGTTTAGCAACCTTCTTTAGTTTAGTGCGAGGACTACTATTGTGTGAGGTGAGGTTCAAATCTACCTTCACTTGTGGGTGAGTGAGGTTTGATACAAGGTGAACACTGAGGGATTTAACCTGTTTCGACATGGTGGACCCCTGTGAGGTTTTTGGTTTAGATGTGGAAGGTTGAGCTTTTGATGATTTAGGGGTGGAAGCCCGATCCTCCTCAGAAACTTTGAGGTGAATCATCGAGGAAGGTTTAGCAGTATAAGGAGAAGCAAAATGTGTAAGATAAGGAGCCTTAAGTTGCTCCCATAATGCCTCATGTTTTAGGTTCCTAGAATGGAGAAATCCTAAGTTTTTGACCAATCAAGAGAAAGGTTTAGGTGACATCATGCGAGGTCTTATAGTCAATCTTTTGGAAGATTTGGGTGATTGCGAGATCAGAAACATGTTGGACCCAACGATCTCGGGCCAAAGGCGAGAGAAAACTGTCACCAAATTTTCTTCAGCTAAAGTGGGTGAGATGGCAAGTTCTTCTCTCGGCGGAGAAGGAATTGGAGAATTTGGCTCTTCAAGAGGATAGAGCACAGGGATGATCATGGCTTCTGTGTGTGGTCTAGGAGCATGAAAAGTATGATCCTCCATTGGTGATAAGAAGGATAAGGGCGGGGCCTCTGGCGTTGGTGCCGTCAAAGCATCCTCCAATATGGGAGAGGTCAAAGTAGACTCTCCCATGTGTGAAAGAGGAGTGGATGGAGGACTATCCTCTATTTGTGGAGGACAAATAGGAGAGGAAGGCTCCTCTAAAGGGTGAAGTAGAGGGATGATGGCCCCTTCTACATGAGGGTGTGGGGTATGAATGGTAACTTCTTCCAATGGTAGAAGAAGAGGGAAGGTCGGGGCTAGAGGAATAGGTAATATGGGTTCCTCATGAGGTTGAAGTATGTGTGGAGAAGGTGTTTGATGTTGTGGGGGTGATATGGGTAGAATAGGCTCTTCTACCCATGGGAGAGAAATGGGTTGACTAACCTCTTCAGACTGTGGGAGAGGTTGGTTAGGAATAAAAGGAGAAACCATGTCGACAGTGCGTATATTGCATTCTTGAGGGTCATCAACTATGGTCTGAACATTATTCTAAATTGGGGGATGGTTAGGAAATGGTTGTCTAAAGATATCTATGTTTTGGTTAGCCGGTGCATTTGGGTTATCCAAAACAAGGTCCCCCTTGTCCAACATGTCTTGAACAACATTTTTGAGGGTTTTACAATTGTCTGTGTCATGACCTTTGACACGGTGATAGTTACAAAAGTCATTTTCCCTATACCATGCAGGGATGGCTTGTGAGGGGTTAAATTGGATAGGTCAGATTTGAGGGAGGTTGAGGACTCCTTGTTTCACAAGTTTATCCAACATGAAAGTGTATGATTCTCCTAGTGGAATGTATTGACGCTATATATACCATTGTTGGAATTGTCTTGTGATGCTTTGTGATGTGGAGGGCTCAGATTGGTTAGTTGTGGTAGAAGATGATGATCTAAGTACCATAGCATTTGCCAATCCCTTAGACTTGGAATGGGAAGAAGAATATTTGGAAGAAGGGTCATTAGATTTTGTGTTGGTATTTTTACTACGCAATTTGATTCTATCCTCTTCGACATCGCGGAGTTCAAGCTTTCGAGCCATGGTGAAAGCTTCATCAAATGTGCGAAATGTTTGAACCCACAAGTGGATGAGATGTGCTTGGCACATGTTCTTGAAAAGAGCTCAATGAGCTCATGTTGAGGTAATGAAAAGGAGAGTTGGTTGATTAAACCTCTCGAACAGGGAATGAAGTCAGCTATTGATTCATCATCGAATTGTCTAATAGAATATAGGTCTGTGATGGAGACCCTTTTAGTGATATTGATTGAAAAGTGGTCGAGGAATAATTGAGCTAGTTGAGTGAAGGTAAAGAGAGAGTGACTGGTAATAGAACTATACCAATCAAGGGTGGCACCAAAAAGTGACATGGGAAATGTGCGAAGTAATAATGCATCATCGTGTGTTATAAGTTAGCAAGCATGTCTAAACGCTCATAGATGTTGTTGTGGGTCCTCTTTACTCTGAAAGCGAGTAAATTTTGGGAGTTCCCACTAGCTAGGGTATGGTCTAATAGGCACCGAAGGGTGAATAGGTTCATTACAAATTTGTTCATATGACAGAACATTCTTTGAACCGAAAATGGATGTCTCAAGGTTGGACATCTTATCCATCAGCATCTTAATTAGATTAGTAGATGGATTGGCATGAGGGGCACCCCCTAGGTTGTAGGGCACTTGGAAGGCATTGGGAGGGGCGTATGATGTACTTAGTTGCATTTGTGTAGGCACAACATATTGGTAGTTCATCATGGGTAATGATGTTGAGGCCAAGGGGGTTTGTGCCATGAAGTTGGAGGGCACAACTTGACTAGATGCCACCAAGGGTGGTTGAGTGGTGGTGACACTAGTAAAAGGATAGGTAGTCACTCTTATATTTATGGGTGCAGGAGTGGGTGGGATAGAGACAATCAAATTCTGGAAAGGTGTAGAACTTGGTTGAATTGTTTGTGGTTGAGGGGGTACGAAAACCCCGATGGAGGTAGGTCCAGAAATAGAAAGAGAGGCCAAATCTTGAACATTGGCCATGGTTGGGTTACTAGTTGAGGCAATGGCCCGAGTGACCATAGGTTGGGTAACGGATGCTATTGATATTATTGCCGTTTCAACCAAGGAAGTTGGCATCCCATAAACAAGGTTACCTGAAGGATCTGATGTTTGGCTTCTTGCAAGATAGTGTTGGAGAGCCTTGACATTGAGGTCAAGGAATCTCTCAAAGTCTTGATCCCTTATGGGAACAATAAGAGGTTGATTTGGGGTAGGTTGGATAGGAGTATGCTTAGTGTCTGAAGTATACTCCATTAGATGACTTGGTATAGAAGGTGAAGGTGGGAGTGGTTGTTGCCTTGCATGGTCAACAAGGGATTTGGCTTGACTGCGTGTCAAAACCATCCAAAGCAAAAGGGGTTCAGGTTCCAAAAACTATGTGTTTCAGTTTTAGAAAACCAAAATTTGTGTTTAACAGCAAAAAAGTCAAGTTTTAAGCTTGCTGTTTGGAAAGAAAATTTATTAATAATGACCGACGTCAGTGGAAAAATTGATGTCGATGAAGATATGTTGCTGATGTTAGTCAGATAGCTGATGTCGGTGAAAATTTGTTGCCGACGTCAGTTGAAAAGCTGATGTTAGTTTCTGTGTAATTCCAAAAACACAGAAAACTGATAGTTTTTGAAGGAAGAAGAATTTTTGAGTTATTTTAGACCTCAGAATAATGCAACCTTATCAGCTCAAACAATCATATAAAAATAGAAAAATAGATGATGGCAAGCAACCTATAAAACGTTAAATTCATAAGAATAAATTTTAGAGTCGTGGTGGCTTATGCCTTAGAAGAATATGTTTGGGAATTGGGCTTTTAGAATGGGTCCTAAAGAGGAAGTCTATGGTTGGTTTCAGGTTATTTTTTGGTGCTCAAAATTTTTTGTTAGGTTCAGTACGTGCCCTGGTGCTGGGGCTTGCTCCCTTCACTTCACGAACCCAGAGCTGAGCTGGGCCACTTAGCCAATATATACTTTGCCTATAGTTTATGCTCTGCCAGAGAACAGAGTGGGTCCTCCCCTTGGTAGTGAAGTCCAAGTAGGATCGCCAGGAAGGGTAAGGTATCCACTAGGTGATGAAATCCTAGATGGGCCTTGTCTCAAGTATGTTTAATTTGATGTGGTTGTGGTCTGGTTGTGTAACATTTGTGCACTACGATTTATTCATAATGCGTTTTTAATTACTAAGTGAGTGGGCTAATTATGCATTCAAGCAAGAATGAAATGCAATAGTTTTTCTAACCCAAATTGAAATATTTTGTTTAGATGCAAACAATTGAAGAAGAGGTTAAGAATATGAATTTTCACTACTCTAAGATGCAGGGAAGAAGTGACAAGAAGAAAAAGAAAGATGTTCTTTTTAACTTGTGCGAATGGTTTCTTTTCGAAATAAAGAGATAGAAGAAAGGATGCAAGAAAAGGATATTTTCCTAATGCAACTATATGAAAGTTTGCTTTTTAGAAGAAATGAACCCAAGGAAAACTCTAGGGTCCCACCGGGTGTGCCAGAATGTTTCTCTATGTTTTTACTAATTACATTCAGAAGAAGAAGAAACTAAAGGTTAAGAGTCAGGGGTTTGATGTTACCCAGATTAAGTTGCGCACCGTATCCAAGCATTGTGAGAGCTCCTCTTTGGCTGTGGAGGAAACACCTATAGATAAGAATAAGACTTGAACACAAAAAATGTTAGAATAAGATATGGTGGACTACCAAGCTATGCACTCAATCCTAGAAGTGTAAAGCTCTGTAAGGGATGATAGTCCACTATTCGATGAAAAGAGTGTTGTATAAAAGAAATGATGAAAGACTAAGAAAGATAAAGTAGACAATGCGTACCTATTCTCCGCAGTCAGTCTGTCACAGTCACCGACCTCGATAGTTTTACCAATGTCAGTTGCTAAATGATGCCGACGTCAGTTATACTACCAATGTCGGTAGGGGCAATAGGCCTTAGACGGGTCTCAAGTTATTTTTGTGGTAAACAAAGGAGTTTTTGAGAGTTTGGGGGTTTGTACAGGGTTACGGGAAGATGAATAGGGTCTAAAGAAGGGTAAAGGTAAAGGGTTGATGTGTAAAGGAAGTAGGAATAAGAGGAAGGCTTTTCAGCCCTTCCACGAAAGAAGTCGGGTCTGGTCTCTCATCAGTACTTAGAAATAGCAAATGGAAACTAATTACTAATGTATTCTAAAACACTGAAATGAGACAAAAGAATACTTATCTCTACTTGGTGAAGAACCAGAGGTGTTAAAATGCTTGTTTTTGTTGTGGCTGATGCCGAGGTCCTCGTACAATGTCTTCATTCCAACGTCTGGAGTGACTTGTGCATAATTTCGATAGCCAAGAGAGCATTAGTCGAATTCTAATGATTGGTCTCAAAGTGTGTGTGTTGATGTGTGAAGAGGTGGGGCCAACTCAAGGTTAGAGTCTAGCTTATGTAACTGACGTCGACAGATAGAGAATGGGTAAAAGGGCTATTTTTAGCCCTTTATCCATTTCTCCATTTGCCAAGTGCATTTGCCATTGGAGAACAGTCAAAAGATGGGTTTATTAGGCACGAGAGTTAGTTAGGAGGTTAGGATGGAGTGAGAATAGGTCATGCTTTAGATGACCTAGTCTCAGGGTGACTCATAGGGTAAGAAATGGTCTTAGGGCAAGGTGTCCAGGTGAGGTGTCCAAGGTGAGGTGTCTAGGTAAGGTCATTAATTTAAGATAAGTAATTTATTTTAAATTAATAAAGTGTGTAAGTGTTTAGAAATGGACCGAGGGGGGTTGACACAATATTGGTGTCTACACCAAGCTAAAATGAGATGAAATGAGTTCATCCATCCATGGGAAAGATACATATTAAACTGGTTGAAGTTACTCAACCAGTCAGGAAAAGGCCATATAGGATGAATCCTAATCTATAAGTGCACGTAAAAGAAGAAATTGACAATATGTTACGTGTTGGAGTAATCACCCCCATTGATAAATCTGAGTGGGTCACCATGGTGATTATTATAAATAAATATGGATGCATCATAATTTGCATTGATTAGTGGGTACTTAATGCATTTTGTGTCATGAATCCCTTCCCAACACCTTTCATAGAGGAAATACTTGAAGGCATAGCTGGATGTGAGCTATATATATTCACCAAGGGGTTTTCAAGATACCATTAGGTTTAGATTACTAAGGAGGACCGACCAAAGATGACATTCGCAGATAAATGGGGATATTTCACATATATTGTCATGCCTTTTGGGTTGAAGAACATAACATCTATGTTCTCACGGATAGCTATTGAAGCCTTTAAGGATTTCATCCATAAGTTTCTTCAAGTCTACTTGGATAATTTGAAAGTTTATGGATTGGTCAAGGACCATTACTCTAACTTAAGGCCCATGCTTGAGCATTGTTGAGTCTTACATATATCACTAAACTTAAATAAGTGCCTATTTGATACACCTTTCAGTGTACTACTAGGGTGTATCTACTAGGACATATTGTTTATAAGGATGAACTTATGGTAGAATCAATAAAGGTATCTATTATTCTTCACTTCCTAGTGCCCAAGTCTCAGTACGAGATACGTGCCTTCTTGGGCAATACAAGTTATCATATGAAATTAATCCATGGATATACAAAGATTATCATGCCTCTAGAAGAACTCTTAAAATATAATCAACACTTCATATAGACTTGCTCCTACCAAAAATCCTTTAAAGCCTTAAAGAGCAAATTGGTTGCTACTCAAATCCTCCAATTCCTTGATTGATAAGACCATTCCACATCTATGTTGATGCATCTAGAATGTTAGTTGGTGCAATCCTTGCATAACTAGAGGAAGGTCACCTTGATCACCCAATCTACTTTTCTTGTAAGAAACTCACCCCAACTGAGTGGAATTACACAACCACTAAGCACAAAGCATTATAATGGTCTATGCTCTATAAATTTTTTGATAGTACTTATTGAAAACTCCGTTTGTATTCTATAAAAATCATGAAGCCTTAAATTACCTAGTAAACAAACTTGTGTTACATGGATGAATCTACCATTGGATAGTATTGTTTCAAGAGTTTCAATTCTCAGTCATGATCAAACCTAGAAAAGACAATTATGGTCCTCACCATCTATCTCGAATTGAGTCCATAGAACCACCATGCACTATTGAAGATGACTTGCTTGATGTTAAAATATTCTATGTTACTAGTGTACCTAAGGAGTTGGAAGATATTTTAATCTTTTTAACCACTGGCTCAGACCCCAATTGTCTCAATTCACAGGCCAAAAAATAACTCATGATCTATGCCACACCCTTTTAACTCATAAGAGGGGATATTTACAAGGTTGGCCATGATGAAATTATTTGGCTATGTGTTATGAAACATGAGCATTTCAAATTACTTAAAGAAGTTCACGAAGGTATTTTAAGAGGACACTATGTTAGAGAGGCTACCATGTGCAAGGTTTTACTGGTTGGATTATGGTGGCCTACTCTTTTTCAAGATGCTAAGGTATATGTTAAGTGTGACATATGTAAGCATTTAGGGAAGCCAAACTGATGAGATGCCATGCCTCTATGACTAATTCTTTGTTAGGAACCATTGGAGAAATGGGTCATTGATTTTGTTGGGATCATCACTCCAGATAGATGATGAATAGGTTCCTAATATATCATCACTGCAATTGACTACCTCACATGTATGGATGAAGCTATGTCAATGAGAAATCGTATAGCTACCATTACTATGTACTTCATTTCGTAGCATATCATAACTCAATTTGGATGCCCACTAAGTTTCACTAGTGATCACAACACCCATTTCCTAAATGAAACTATTCATATCTTACTCATTGAGTTCATGATTATACACCACAAAATAACACCATATCACCCCTAAGCTAATGGAATTGTTGAGGCCTTCAATAAAATCTTAGGCACCACCCTAATGAAGATTTTTAATATTGGTTGAACTGATTGTGATGATAGAGTGTCTATGGTACTGTGGGCTTGTCAAAAAACTTACAAACACTTGAACAAGAGCACACCATTCAATTTTGTATATGGAAAAGAGGTAGTCCTTCCAGTTGAATTTTTGGTACCATCTCTTTGTATTGCACACATAGGATAATTGAATGATGAGTCATCCTTGAAAGCACACCTAGATATTTTTTTACAACTTGATGAATCCCATTTTCTCACTCATTAGAGTCAGGATGTGGAAAAGCACACATAGAAAACATTTTTCTAGAAATGAAGGTCTTGATATACGACTCCAAGTTCATGCACCATTTTGGAAAACTTTGGATTCACTGGGATGGTCCTTTTGTCATTCACAATATTTAACTTACTGGCACTTTTTGATTACAAAGGTTGGATGGTTAGTTCCTTCTTAGGCATTACAATGGAAGCTGACTTCAGTTGTATTTCACTTTTGAGTAGTTAAAGTATTGTAAATAATAAGGCTTATGCCATTAGTATAGTATTTGTTATTTTAAATCTACATTTTTTACACACAACATTTCATTAATGTAATTATCTTTAAATTTTTTACTTTTATTTTTGTGGAGGACCATGACTCAGTTTTAGTGTGGGGTAAGAGAGATCTGAATTCATGATTAAAGATAGGTACATAAGTTACCTAGAAATGCAAGGTATTTAGGGAATGAAAGGTACTTAGGGCACATAAAGTACTCAAGGCATGTAATTTATGTAAGATGTGTAAGTAATTTAAAGCATGAAAACTACATAGCCTAAGGATAGGGTGTTCCCACTAATAGTTTAAAAATTTGAAAGACACACATTTGTCTTCCACTCCAAGAAAATCCCAAGACACATCTATCTTCCACTTCAAAGGAAGGTGTGAGATAGGATGTGTCATTAATATGAAATAAAAGGGTTGCAATAAATGTGCCAACGGTATGATAAGACAATACTATTAGATTAATTAATGATGAGAAGTGATGATCAAAGAGTGGTGGCCATTAAAAAATGTATTTATGGCAAGAAGTGATGGATGAAAGGAAAGGGATAGTAAATGTGGTTAACTCCCTTGAGCCTATAAAAAGGTGAATTAGTTCATTTTGATGTTTTACATTTTATTACATCTAAGATTATAGATCCAAGAGTAAATAAATTATACAGTAAGAGTGAAAGAATACCAAAGCCTCGAGAAAAGAGAGTAAATTTGTTTTTATAGTGAAATTTACAAAGCATTGTGAGACTATATACATGTATTGAGTTAAATCCACATGAGAAAAGCACAAGGTAAATCTAGGATATGACCATGATAAGTAAAATTTATAGGTTATAGGGGAAGTCTACAATTAGAGGGCAGTGAAGCATGAAAATGCTAAAGTCATCAATAATAATCACATATTCCTTTGGGAATGTTGGATGGTTGTGCCTCAACCTTCAAGCTCCTTGAAGGGTGATGTAGCCTAAGAAAAAGACCTTAAGGACTAATCCACTACCATCAATACCAGATGAAGAGGAAGTCCTTGGAGTGGAAGTGGTATTCAATATATAAGAGACACAAGAAGAGCAAACACAGTGCACAAAAAGAGGAAAAGCTAATATGGCACACTAGGCCAAGAAGACTCAATCATTTCCACCCTTGCCACTAATGATTAAAGAAATTAAGTATCCTAAGATAGTGTTTCATGTGGAGAACTGGGTCTCCAAGGTACCCTCATGTAATATTTTTTTATTAGAAACATCATCAACCTGGGAATGAGGTTGAATTGCAAAATGATTATTGAGTCAAGCACTAGAACACCAAGAACAAGTTGGTTTATGATCTTATGTTCTTCAACACCTTGGACATTGTGGGGTTGTTCTAAATATTTAATTTACCTTACTTTAAAAAATCAATGGAGGCCATCAATTTCTTACTCTCATGCATCCATGAGGATTATCTCTACTTCATCAGGTGCAACATGAAGATCACACCCGAGAGAATAAAAAAGGTATCAAGGCTGTAATGTTTAGGGTTGGATGTGGCCTATGACTTGGGAGACAATGATGAGGTCTAGAAGATAGACACAACATTGATGTATCAAAAACAAGGCCATGCCATACATATTAAGAACCTACAAGATCCTACCTTCTAGGTTGTAACCCAAATTATCATGACCAAGATTGTTGGGACTAATCATTGGAAGGAGGTAGACATGGATTACCTCTACAAATCCCACCAAGTTACTTAGAGCTTGAAATATAATTGGGATATGTATTTTAGCTAAAAAACTATCAAGGACACTAAGAAGACCCATTTGATCCCCAGTCATAGGTTTCTATGCAGAGTATTTTCACTTTTGATGGTGTTTGATGAGATTGGTGTACTAGATTACACCATGAGAACACTGAAGTGGGAATACCTACCTAAGAACAAGTCTTCCACTGATCACTATAAGGCATTCACATGCCCAAGGCATATCATTCCTCCTAAAAAATAAAGATAAAGTAGTGATTTGATGGCAAGAAGGAGGCATTAGGGAATGAATGGCATATCCCAAAAGATTTTCCCCCTTGGTTGTTGAGTAAGCACAATTTTCTATGAAGTAACACTTCTCTATCATGTGCATCAGGGTGGTCCCTTAGAAAGAAATCTTTTCATGGCTAAAGTTACCATATGCCTCTTTAGTGTGGTACTTCATCAAATCTATGAATGAGATCTATGATGCACAACCTATTACCTTGGAGGTAGATAAGATTGAATTGGATATTCACACTCTCTAGAAGATGTATGTCTATCTGGGCAAGAAGGCATATAGGGAGAAGAAGGAGACTAACATGATAGACATAAAAGTCAAGCTAATACTAGTGGGAGAATAAGTACATAACCTATTATATGTGTTGTGACCCAGGTATAAGGGTTATAAGGGAATAAAAAATACATAGGAGAAGCTCCCACTAGTACCTCCCTTAAAAAAGAAGTGGGTTAGACATGATGCTAGTACAAGTAGTCAGTAGGCTCCCCAAAAAGGGTAAAAATTTACCCAAACACCATAGCCAAGCCCCTCACCACTAAGGCCCTCACCTCCCCAACCTTTTCCACTGTACCCTTTTACACCTTGACCTTCACCTCTGTGCCCTTCTCCACCTCTCCCTTTGCCTTCCCAACCTTTTCCACCCAAATTTCCACCTCTGTAGGTCCTTCCACCTCCCCCTTATTCCTTACATGTTCCTCCACCTCTACCTTCACCTCCCAAAACTTCACAGGCACCTTCACAATCAGGGTCTATACCACAACAAGCTATAAAATAAGAGCCTGAGCAGGAAGTCCCTACAATGCAAAAGGATGAATCAGACTCTGAATCTGAAAAGGTACCCTCCCTAGTGCATAAAGAGGAGGTCAACTTCAAAAACTTGACATTGGACATTAGGGATGAATATGGTAAAGAGGAGGATGGTGAAGAATATGAAATGAGTGGAATGGCTATCAGTATCACTTCATTAGCTATCGAAGATGAGGTTAAAATCTTGGAGTATGACCCAAATAAAAGGAAGGAGCCAATCGAGTCTACAAAAGAGCCAATCTACATGATTGATATCAATCAAGTATCCCTAATAGGATGTTGTATTTATGTCTATACTTCCTTCCTCGAGATGTAACCCTAGAAATAAGGAAGTGGGTGTCTTTCTTATTGGACATGTACAATGAGGATCATCACTTTGATCTCCCTCAAGACAACCTTATTTTAGGTCCTGATGCTCCTGCATTGCCCAAACCATTGTGGGTTGATCCCCAAAAGATCACCCCTCTACAAGCCAACACAACATTCTTAAAGATGGTTTTAGAAGTCATGCACTAGAACATACTATCCAACTCAGATGCACATGATGTAGAGATGAAATGCACTCAAGTGGTGGGTATGTATGAGAAGGAAGTTGTCACCAAGAAGGTGCTTGTCAAGGAAGTGGTTGCTTTGAAGCAACAAGTAAAGGAAGCCATGAAGGCAAAAGTTAAAACATTAAATTTATGTAAGATACTTTCGGGCTAGGAACCAACACTGGTGGATGGAGTGCCTTTCAATGCGGATGCCATAGATAAACTAGAAACCTTGGTGAACCTCCTTTTGAAACACTATAAGGAACAACCCATGTTGAAGAGTGAGGGATTGGTCATAATGAAGCAATTCACTGAGGCAACTAAAGTATGCAAGTGTACCCTTAAAATATTTAGGGAAGTCATCCCCATCTTGGATGAGATTTTTGAATGGTTAGCATGCCCAAATAAGATATTAGAGGCTCGGTTCCAAGTAGAAGAAGCTAAGAGGTAGTAAATGGCTGATGTTGCCCTCCTAATAAGGGATGGTGTTGAGTGTGCAAAGGCATTCAATGATGTGGAAATAATGGAGGAAAATATTAATACACATCACCAATAATTTAATGCTAGTATTATATCCCTTTGAGGATAGGTTGTCAAAAGTCTCAACATTAGAAGATGTCCATAAGAATACCAGCATGCCCTTGGATGATTTGGTCAAGAAGGCTAATGAGAATTCCAACCAACCTAAGGATATGAATAAGTCCAAGGAGGTCATTAAGGTAATAACTGCTAAGTTGCTCGACACATTATCACATTGGGATAATGTCAAGAAGCAGATCAATCAGATGGCGTCCAAATTTTTGGTGGAGGTTGCTAATGAGACTTAGTCTAGGATAGACTAAGAGCATAGCGTGGGATGATGTTAGACCCAAAATTTTGGCTAAGTGTTTTGATATTTTGGTGTAGAACCAACATGATGTAGAAGGAGTATAGTGTGGAAAATCTATGGCTGAAACTTGAATGGTACAAAATAACTGTGTCATGAAACCCATAGGACATGTAAGGAAAAAGGTGCAGAAGCACCAACATGAGAGGACCCAATCAAAGGAGAATCGATCATGAGGAACTTGAGAGCATAGGGCTCAAAATAACAATGGAAGACTTGGGGAATGGATGAAAAGTGGGAGATGGTTAAAGAGCAATTATTGAGGGTCACCCAAACCTTATCTATTAGAGTTTTACATTGGCCTGCAAGGAGATAAACAAATGGCAACAAGGATCTAGCATAGAGAGGGTATATAGGGGTGTGAAGGCCTGGGTCCTTAGGAGAAGTTAGTTAATATACTGTCATGACTCTCAATTTTTAGAGATTTCATTGTCCAAATTACTCCTATCATTAATGTTATAAATACTTGGTTAGGGATAAACAAGTATAAATACCCCTATTACAAAGCATAGAAAGAGGGATATTTCCTTGGGATCATTTTTGCCGAAGCTTAATATATGAGTTGTAGATATTATAACCATTATTATGTTCATGTTTTATTTAAATGGATAGTGGTATATCTATGATAGGTTGAGTTGAGCATTTGATGACTGGAATTTAGTATAAAATCTATACAAATATTTTTTCTAAATAACTCTCTCAGAACTTCATGGCACTCTTTTTCATGATTATGGTGGTTAAACACAATGATTCTAGAAGTAAAGGTGTTTATCTTTTCTTTTAAGTAATATCAAATTAAATATACATTTAACCCAAAGAATATAAGTAGTTAATGTTACTACACAACATAACCTACAGGAACCGGTCTCTAGCTGCGCACTTTGGGTGATCGTGTAAGACCACGGTCTTACATGAAAAGGCTAGTCCACTAGCTGATTGGGCTACACTTCAGCACCAAAACACTACTAAGAATAAAATTCCCAACAAGTTGGTTGAAAATTTATATTGTTGAGAAGACTATCAAAATACTCTTAAGCACTAACTATACCACAAACTTTAGGGATCAACTGTAGGCGAACAACATGGTTATATAAAGACAATGTAAAACCTATGTGACCATCCATCCACTAAGAAATCTAGAAAGCATGATTATGTTTGTCACACTTGCCAAGTTCCTTTATAATGGGTGGGA
This sequence comes from Torreya grandis, assembly GCA_037957365.1. Taxonomy (NCBI): domain Eukaryota; kingdom Viridiplantae; phylum Streptophyta; class Pinopsida; order Cupressales; family Taxaceae; genus Torreya; species Torreya grandis. The sequence goes on along the minus strand of JARHVA010003352.1, from coordinate 45,867 downwards.
GGTTGACTTTCTTGACCCTTTTTCCTTCTCCCACCCATCTCTACAAATCTAGAATTACACTGCAACTTGGGTTCCCCCCACATGATAAATATATCTGAAGAGATGAGTTGAAGTATCCAATGAAGAAAAAGATGTAGATGCCATTAAATAATATATTAGAAAATTTCCTTATAACATTCCTCCTCTATATTTGTCTAAATTAGAGAGCATTAATCTTCTAATTCTCATCACCAAACATTACATTTTCATGGTAAGATATTCTGCCTTAAAGCTTTTCTTTTTCATTCTTGTCATCCAAGTTAGCCAAGATGAATTATAGAAATCTCATCAACACCATGGTCCCTCTGATTATTACAATTAAAATCTAGTTTGTGATTTCAATCCTTTCTAACTTAGCTAAGATTTATTATACAACTAAATCATGTGGATTCTTAGTGCACTTCATTGTAATTTTGGGCAAAAAACTCTTGTTTGCTTAGGGATTCAAATGCTAGGTGGATATAGATAAGAATGACACTTGGATTATTCTTTGCTTCTAAGTCATCGCTAAATCCAATGCTGATGTGTGACCAATCTTGCCTCTGGAAAAATTTCTCACCCTATATGCATATTTACATTTTATGCAAAAGTGCAAGACTTCAAAATTTCGATGCATCTCCATAGGTGTTTATTTAAGTTGATGCCTTTTTGAAAATTTATTGTAAGTTGACCATGAACTTCAAGATTTTACTAGCAATTTCCAAATTTGCATTTAAAGCTGCAAGTTTCAAACTTTCACTTTTATAATGCAAATTTGCAAGTTGAAGCTGTAATGTGACGTTACATTTCCCTCCCTAATCTTTGTGTTTGCCTATTAAGTCAATGTCCCTTTTGAAAAGTTGATTTTACAATTTTACCTCATGGTCCTGCATGGACTTGAATTCAAAACTTTATCATGGGATTCTCCTTTTAAAATTTCTAATTTGATTTTAGACCATGGATCTACGCATGTTCTTTTTCATAATACTTTACACGGTCTTTAAAACATCCATGATTATTCTTTTGATGACATACCCCGGGCATCATATGTCTATTTACAAAATATAAATTTGTAATTAATGAGCTATGGGCTTCAGGGTTTCACATGCATTTTGTAATTTTCAAGTCAAAGTTGTAATGCAACATTGTAATCCCCTCTCAAAGTCTTGAGCTCTTTTATTTTGCAATGAAAAAAGTTAGACTTAGCCTTTTTTTAACACTTATTCATCTTTTAATTTATTTATTACTCTATTCCACCATGGACCCTACAATTGAAGCATGCTTAAAAAACATGAAAATATTAATTATTAGTCAAAACAAACTTTATGGGGTTCGCATAACACAATTACAAAAGTAGATTTTTTTTTTGGGTGAAAATTTCTTGTGGATTTCCATTGGGGGGGGAGCAACAATTAAACTTTCAGGCATTCATTTTTTGGGAAAGCGCACAAAATGCTTAGAATAGATTTGGGGACTAACATAGTCTACATTGTCTTGAATTTTTAGCACCTACATCCTTTCTTGCACTTTTTTCTATCTCTACCCCTATGTGCTGAATGAAGAACACTTCTATTCATTTTTTACCTAACTCTTTGATTGGATTATGCTCATGTACCCAACTATCTCAGGTTAGCATTTTGGGATCTTTGAACTAATATCACAACCTTTGTCATGATCTTATGAATCTCATCCCTTGAGTGTCATTTTCTTACTTATATTTTCTCTACTCACCTATTTATGGTAGAGAATGATATTCACTCCACTCGATGCCTCCCATTCAATGTTTACTAGTCTACCTTCTTCACCTCTTCTCAACACTCTTCCAAGGCTAGCATTATGTTGGCCATCTTCTCTATTATATCACTTTGTTACCCTCCTCTACTATAATATCCCCTATCCAATAGGGAATATAGCAAGACAAAAGCTCTTATACCACTGTAATATCCCCTTCAATTATGGAATATAGAAATACAAAAGCTCTGAACAAAGATACAATTTTGCAGAATAAATTAAATAAAATAAATAAATCATAGTATAATCTCTTATTTATTCACTTAGACTATTACAATAGATGTCCTCTATCATGCATATAAAAGAATATTCAAATACGGTCTTAAAAACTTGGGCTTTTGCAAATCTGGAAATAAACCCTGAATCCGAAACTGCTCGATTTGTTGTCTCAACACACAGTCATTGACATCGATTATTATGCCATCATCAGTCGATATGCTACCGATGCCGGTCGATGTCGGTCGGCTATTCTACCAATGTCGATCTATAGTTAGCCGATGTCAGTCTCTGTCGACCTCTCCCTGTCGATGTCGGTCTCTACACAGATCTGTACGGATCTATATGGACTTTGTACAACTACCAATATAACACACCCTATTTGTTGGACCCCTAATCTCAAGATATATGACTCTAATATAGAAGATCTCTATCTGTATAACTTATTGAATCAAAAATCTAATAAAATAAATACCTGGAAAGCTCTATGACAACTTTTGTATGAAGTTACCTCTCAAATTTGTAAAACTCTGTGATAAATTTTGTATGAAGATATCTCTCAAATCGGCAATAGATCAGCTAATATTTCACAGCCTCTGAATTACACACACTGAAGAGTGGACGTTCTCCAATGCAGATGGAATCCTGGAACCCTTGGCTCAGTCTTCATAGAAGAATTCTTAGCAACAATCAATATCAATAATCAATGAATAATCAATAATGGCCTCCATGAGAAACCCTTATACCCTCAAAAAGATGTGCTTACCCTAATTAGGGTTTCTTAAATTAGAATTAGGGTTGCACAATTAAAATATGCTAAATAATTAATATTTAATTAAATCAATCAAATATTAATATCTCCCTCAATACATGTCTGATTGAGCCCAAACGAAAGCCAACTAGAAAAATTCTGCTAAACAAAGCCAAGCCAATCTCCATCAAGACCCTCTAACCATCCTATCAGCCTATGAGGGTCGCATAATAGGCTAACCATCAACTCTGAACATGTCAACTAAAAAGGGGACATGATAATCCGCCCCTCCTAAAATTGCTTGTCCCCAAGCAATCTCAAAACAACGAACCAATCAATCCACCTGGATCCCATATGTAGTTGGGATCTACACTACTGTTAATCAATGCGAGCTCCTACAATATCCTCTAAAATAGAATAAAGAGGAATCCATAATCAAACTGGTGAATGCAACTCAACCAATCTCTAAAATCACAAATACCATGTACACATTCCACCATGCTATGCGAAAGGCACACTCCAACTCTGCAACAACTCCTAAATGGAACTATGCCAAGTATGGAGAATCCACACACTATACCTCTACTGTGA